>CM052650.1:119141779-119236779 GCA_028533165.1 Leontopithecus rosalia
GTTGAAAACACACTTTAAGTATTTTATATCTTAAGTAATAGCAATTAACTTTATATCCAGGAACACTACTGTTGCATATCAGTAAAACTCATCATAAATGGATATAAGAAAAAGCCCATAGTACAAAAGCATTCATACTGTGATGGAAATGATAGTAAGCAGATTCTTTTGTGGAGTGATCACTTGTAATTAGATCTGGGATATAAAAGCTTAAAAATTATTGGCCTAACCACTTCAGACATTAAGAATGGAGGTTACTTCTTGAAGCTTTTTTCCACCTAGAAAGCAGTCCAAGTAGGCAAATATGAAGAGCAGGACTGGGATCTACCACACTATGTCCTATGTAGCCTAAGATAAAAATCCGCCCACTGTCCATAATAGTTCAGATTAACACATTTATTTTAATTGACATAAAAACTCTATAGTATATAATGTGATATTGTGATGTCTGTATATAATGTGAAATGATTAATTGAGTTGATTATTAAATAATTTACATTTTACTTACATAATATAAGAAAAAGGAAAATTCTTCCCACTTTCTGGAGGAATCTCAAAAATCAGAAACCAAATAAATGCAAGTAACTGTCTCGCTTTCAGAAATAAAAAGCCAGGGCATTACTGCCTCCATGATCCTAGGTACTTAATGTATCTAAGATTATCCTTGAGAGCATTATCTATAATAATAAATGTATAGTTTGTGGCATATTTTTTACTGTGTGCTATAATTTAAAAAATTCTGTTAGTTTCTGAAACAAATACCAAGACATTCAGGAGTGCATGCTGTATTTTTTCTACACACATAATAATTACCACAAAGCTTCCTACATTCATTATTCTCAAGCAAATCAAAATGATAATTGGTATTTGTAATGAACTAAAAGGACTAGCTGCTTCACAGATACAGTTACTATCATCTTAAAACCTTTTAAAGATTTCTACCGGTGATTTGAATTTGATGGTTTTACTAATGCTGAAATGAAAAGATTCTTTATGACTTTTCAAAGAAATGTCATACAGTATGATATAGAAAACAGCAACAACAAAAGAATCATGTCTATTGGCAACCTCAAGGAGATCTGAGTTGCTGCATAATATAATATTAAAAATTTAAAAACCATTTTTTAAAACTAAAAGTATATGCAAGATCATGGCTACCTGGAATTCAAGGAAGAGTTCTGTTAGTCAAACACTTTAATTTGAGCATCACTTAAGCATAGTATTCACTAGAACACTAATAGCATTATAACATTCTTTACTTCTGCACCCTCCATATAACTGTCCAAATGGCTCCTTGGAGTAATAAAACCTGAATCTGGATTGTCACTGTTAAGATGAAAACTTTACGACTGTTAAGCCTCTATCACAGGTAACACATTTTCTTCTGTGATGGCAATAGGATTAATTATATTAAAAGAAGACTTACTTTCTTCTTTCTGCCCATTCCATACATTTTTAGGACTATAAGCATGTAGGCAGACACAAAAGCAAAGGAAGGTGTGTGTTGTTCACAGTCATAACACAACTGATTTCTCTGGTGTCTCTAACTCTCATCATTAAAAACCAAAGCCCACAGCTTAGGCCTGGAATTTTCATGTTCCAAATCTTTCCTTTCCTCATCCCCACATTTTTCAGTCACTGTCTACAAGGCTAACTTTGTGCCTATTTTACCACTGGGAACTTTATATTCAGTAAATATGGACTAGATGTTGATTTTGATTCTCGAAAAGTTTGCTATTTAAAAAGAAAAGAAAAATTACCTTGGAAATAACCTTGTAAAGCTACTTCAAATCTTTCTTTTAGCTGCAAAAAAAAAAAAAGAAAAAGAAAAAAGAAAAGAAAGAAAAGGAAATCCCGTAAAAAGCCAAAAACTGAATGTAATATTCTTTTCTTGTCTGGTTTCAGTCAGACTTTATAAAAAGTAAATAGATAAAGAAAAATTGCTAAAAGTGATGCTTTTTTGTCAGCTAGGAAAAAACAAAGTCTCTAAGGATTTCTCTTTCTCTTTCCTAGGTTCTTCTGACAAATTTTATAATAAAAATCAAACACAAATGTGAAAAAGAATACATATTTTGTTTCTTCTAAAGAAATACCTTAACTTTATGTGGTGCTTTGAGAATTACCTAGCCCATATAATTTATTTGATATTAAGAAAAATATACTAAAGTCCCATTATGAGATGAGATGGATCGTAATAGCACAGAATTTGACTTAATTTGATTTTAGATTTTGTTCAAGGAAGCTTAGTAACCAAAAGGATTCCACCAATCACCAGGAATAAAAGCTTTGATCCCAAAGCTTTTTGTTTGCACTATTTTCTTTTCTGCTATTCAATATAATTATATTTTTTATTTGTACTCCTTCATTTGCCTATATTTTCCCATAGTCTCTCCATTTTTTAAAAAGCACTTTTCACTATCTTTCCTCTTCAGTTCCCATAGGAAACATTTTTTAAATTCTTAAAAAACATAGATTAGGGTTTAGAAAGAGTTCATGTATTTTTCATTTTTCTACTTTGCTATAAGAAAACTAAAACACTTTGTGAAAGCACTACTTTGGTATATGATTGATTTTTCTTTTCTTATATAATACATGATTTGTTTGTAAACTCCATAATACGAGAGCTCATTCTAAAACTGACCTTTAATTTTGGCATTCTCTTGGTAATCTTCTGCTTGCAAAAATAAACATTTTACTTTTAAATTGTATATATTTTAATATACTCTATAGCTGCATTTTTTTTCCTCTGGAGCTTAACAGTACAGTCAGCCTTGTCAAGAAGATTGCCATTAGCCTGAGAATGGCAGAAAGGACACATGATACAAAATTAGAACATTCCAATATATTTCACCTGTGGGTAAAATGGTTGCTGATTATTTTTGGTGGAAATAATGGTATATATATTCCTTAGTAAAAGACTGTTTTACACTGACACTGTGTTCTCATTCACTTATAGGTATTTACCTCCTATAAACTTAATTATATATTTTACCATTTCTTCAACTGCAATAAATAGTCTACTGATACTCAATTTCCTTATGGATATACTACAATTAAGGTCCAAACACTGAATGAATCAGGAACATACTACACCCAAAAGAAAAACATGAAAAGCAGATTCTGGAACCATACAATGTATTTTAGAAGTTTTGACAAATCATTCTGTATATTTTTAAAAGGAATATTTTATTCTTTTAAGACATTTAATTATGGACATATAAAAGAGAAATGGATATTTATTATATGGAAAGGATATATGTAAAATAAAGCTTTATTAATGTAGCAAGAAAATATTTTCCTAAAATTATAGAGCATAATGTATAATTTTGTATCTATTCTCAACAGCTGAAGTTAAGTGCTCGAAATGTTTTTAAAATTATTTAATAAAGATGTACCTTATGAGATTACTGTGCCTTGACAATATAGTGACTGCAATAAAATTATACTACTAAGCTATTAACCTTGAGGAATGTGTCATGAACATGTACCCCACAAAAGAGAGTAATATGAGCCCGCACTTAACATAGAATACTTTGAAGACTTCTTAAGATCTTCTAGAAAACATATCGTAAGGCCACCTTCTCTGATTTCTTCAAGCAATGCCTCAGGATTCCATTGGGGGAATAAAGCCATAATTCAATTAAAAGTCATGACTTTATGCTATTTAAAATTACACACAAAGAAATTTTAGAGTTTTGTGAATACACTCTGTGAATACAAAGACAGAATATAAAATTGATATTTGAGTTATAACAGATACACATATACCCACCATGCACATGCCTATAAACATATGTGTGTATCATGTTTATAATGTGAAAAATGTTTTATAGTATTGGGAAAGTAAAATTTAAAAGATAACCACATATGAATTTCATTGTAAATATGTCTTCCAAATGACCATATGGACTCTCAGTATAAAGAGAAAAACAAATGGTTCATATGAATATCAATGTCAACAAGTTTCTGACGAAAATAAAAATAAAGTATTAGATAAATATTACATTTTTAAAAAATCTTAAAAGGTTCAAGATGTCATCTCCATCTAGATCTCTTTATTCAGAAAACTCAGTCCTATTCAGAAAATACTAAGAGCAA
Source organism: Leontopithecus rosalia (assembly GCA_028533165.1). Lineage (NCBI taxonomy): Eukaryota > Metazoa > Chordata > Mammalia > Primates > Cebidae > Leontopithecus > Leontopithecus rosalia. Next base: position 119,145,878 of record CM052650.1, read on the forward strand.
GGAGACCAGGGTTCTAATTGTCATTTACCATTATTTCACTTTGTTACTTAAAACAAATCAATTACCCTATCTAAATCGTAGGTACATCCTTTTTAAAATTACAAAATGGATTAGATGATTTCTATAGATGCCTCTAGCTTTAATAGTCTATGATTCCGATTACATTTTGGCTTGAAACCAAAAATCTTTAGAGCAAGGTAAGAGGCTACCACTTAATAACGCTATGACCTTTATTAATATTTCCACAAAGCTATGAGTAGCAAAAAGCTTAAAGGCAGTAGAATGAATAGCTTACACTTACCCCAGAGAGCTGTATGTTTCATTTCCTCATTTTATTGAGGCCTCTGCTGAAATATGCCTTCATCAAAAAGGCCTTTCCAGAAAACCCCATCTAACCACCCACTCAACAGTCTCTACACATTACTAGATTTTATTTTTCTTTCTAGCACAGTTTGCCACAAGACATTTTACATTTTAATCATTATGGATGTTTATAATTCCCACTGATATAAACGCCATGACAGCAGTTTGCTTTTGATTTGTTTTGTTTTTAATTCACAGTGGTACTTCCAGTAGATTGGTGCCTAGCACATAGAAGGTACTCAGTGAAGTCTGTTGATTGAATGACTGACATTTTCAACAATAAGGAGACCCATATGACTGGATCACAGAGGTATGTTAACACTGTGTAGAAGACAATGAGACTGGGAAAATAAGGTGGAACATGGTTAAAAATACATTGGAAGGGTTGTCATAACATTCTACGCAGGGTTGTCCAATAGAAACTTCAGTGATGAGAGAAATAGCTTAGAACAGTTCCGTTCAATTCATAATCTCTAGCCACATGTGACTTCTGAGTATTAGAAACTAGGCTACTGTGATTGAGGAACTCAATTTCTTTTATTTACTTTTAATTAGGTTTATATTTAAATTTAAATAGCTGTATATGGCTAGTGGCCGCTGTATTGAACTGAGCAGTTCCTAAGGAATTTGAAACTTACTCCAAATGCAAGAGGAGTAGACACAGGAGGTTCTGTAGTAGATAAATGTGTGATAAGACTATATTTCTGAAAAATGATACTATTGAAAGTAATGTTTAGAATGAACTGGAATGGAGAGAAATTGGAAAGCAAAATGGCTAAATAGAAACTTGCAAAAGTTTGATTTAAGGAACTGAGGACCTGACTTAGAGCAGTGATAGAATTAATGGAAGGGATGGAAGTGATAGGGAAGCATCATGAAGGCAAAACCAATAGGATTTTTTATTTTAACTATGATCCTATAGTTGCTGCTACAGATGATTAGATAGATAAAAATTCCACCTACAAAAAGGACTCAGGTAGTAGAGCAAAACCATACTAAGTGTAACATCAAGAGAAATTCACTGACTAAAAATTCAGTTCATTTTAAATATTTCAAAATCAAGACACATAAATCACAACTACAAGTCAAATGATAGAAGACTTAATTTAAAAAAAACAAAAAGTTTTCTTTGCATTTCAAGTTGGTTAAAAATGAAGTCGAAGTATATTTGTAACCAATTCAAAGTTGACATTGAATTGGGCTTATTTCTAAGGACAAACATCATACATATATGGGGGGTATTTGTGTATGTGTATATAAATACAATGTATGTATGTGTACACATACACACAATCTGAAAAACAATTGAAGATGTTATCAAATAAGTCTACTCTGTTTCTCATTCTTATAGAAAGCCACCTGGGACAAGCAGGCACATGGTCCTATTTTAATGAGGGGAATATATTTTTATTTTAAGTTTACTTTTAAACAGTGAAATCCTTTCTATCATAACACAAGGAAGACTTCTCCCATACTGGCAACTGTTTTTATATGGTTGGCAGGTTTCAATGAGTCTGAACATGAATAAAATCCAACTACATCACTGGATGAAAAGCTCATGGACTTCCGCTTTTAAAGATGAAATAGAAAATAACTGTCAGATACAAGAAAGCCAAAGGGTGATTTAATATTTCATCAACAAAGAAGCCTTGACCCTTATTTGCACTATTAAAATATTATTATAACCAAGTCATATAATGGGACTGTTAGGATTTAAAAGCAAATAAAATTCCTTGGCAGACTTAGGATTTTTGCCATCTGTATCTTAAAGCAGGAGGAAACATATTCTGTGTTCAGGCTCTGTAAGAAGCATATTAAAGTCAAAGGTGCAGCTAAATATCCCAAGCTAAGTAAAAATGAAAAGAAATGCCTGCAGGGCTCATGTTCTGAATTTTAAAAACTGTCTATATTTTGACAAATTCCACTCTCTATGGACTTTTGCTAATGTAACAGCAGGAGATGGAGCCAAAGAGACTCCAGGTAAATTGAAAAGCATGATTTTAAGAGAAACCCCCCAACACCCAGTAGAATGATAAAGATTTACTCTGACTTCAATCTATATCAACTAGTAAGACACATATTTGGACAATAAATGTATGTCCTGAAAGCATGATACGGTATAACTCAGTGGAGAAACTGACAGATAAAAGCTACCCTCTCTATTGCTTTTCTTCTAAAAAAGATGTGATTATAATTAAAAACAAAAGACATTTTTTAAAGAAGTATATTTATACTAGAATTTCAAATATAGGAACTCCTGAAATTTTTCAAAATGAGAAATAATACTAAAAATAAACCATGGATAGAAACATATATATATGATGGCTTACAATTTCATGATTAATATTAGTCTGACATGTTAGATGCTATTTCAAATACCCAAATTTACTTTACCATGTATTATTACACAAATACTATAATTTTAAAGAATTACATGATAAATCATCCATGGTCCTAAGCTACAAGGCAAAGGGAATTAGAAAAATCACACAACTGCACAACTGTGAGCATTTTTATCCAAAAGTGCTATATCAATCTAGACTTTGAATTTTTAAATTCTTTTGCTTAAAATCTGATCTGCTCATTATGATATTTCATCTCTTTTTGCAAATAGGGTCAAAAGATCAGTATGCCCACTATTTCTACTTCCCTATCCCATCCATAACCTCACAGATAACTATGTATCTTCATCATTAGTCTGAGGCTATAAAAATTCAGAATCACTGAATCTACTCTTTAAAAATAACTTCTGAGGCAGAAAGTTATACATCACCCATTACAAATATATAAATCTGATTTTAAGACTTTAAAGCACTGTCATTTATATTTTCTAAAACTGTATAAGCTTAACTAGAATTTTTTTAGAAAGCAACCATAGTCAATGGTATTGTGGACAAATAGTAAATTAACTTCCTGAATTGAATAATTTTTCTTTTTCTTGCCCATATTCCCTTTATTTCACTTATCTAATACACACGCTCACAGGCAAACAAGAGGCTGGATGTGGTGGCTCACTCCTGTAATTCCAGCACTTTGGGAGGCCAAGCGGTTGCGGATCACCTGAGGTCAGGAATTTGAGATCACCTAGACCAACATGGCAAAACCCCGTCTCTATTAACAATACAAAAATTCAGCTACTCAGGAGGCTGAGGGAGGAGAATTGACTGAACCCAGGAGGCGGAGGTTGCCGTGAGCCGAGATCGGGCCATTGCACTCCAGCCTCACTCCAGCCTGGGTAACCAGAGCGAAACTCCATCTCAAAAATAAATAAATTAATTAATTAAAAAATAAATAAATACAAAAATTAGCAGGGCATGGTGTTACACACCTGTAATCCCAGCTACTCAAGAGGCTGAGGCATGAGGATGGCTCAGACCTGCGAGGTGGAGGTTGCAGTGAGCCGAGATTGTACAACTGCACTCCAGTCTGGGCAATGGAGCAAGACTCTGTGTCAAAAAAAAGAAAAAAAAAGAAAAAAGGCGGGGGAGGGGAGGGGAAGGGAGGCAAGGCCAACAAGAAAGAAATAAAATCAATTTGCTTAAGCAGGTTTTATCACACAAAGGCTTCCTACATCCCATCCTAAACTTCCCAAAGAGAAAGAAAATACATTGCACTTAACTAACATGTAAAACAACAGAAATAACTTTCAAAAGGATCATAAAAGTGAATAACTCTACATGAATCTGGATAAAGAAAGAATGCTCATAAGGAGAAATCTGGACATAGTTTAAACGGCCTGGCTCTCTTATTTATCTTGAAATTGGTGATATAATTTAAAATAAGTGAATTTGTCACTCCAAAGTTTAAAACTTTATTTAAGGGAAGAACTGAAAAAAATCAGACTGGACTTCCTATTTCAGCACTTAACTTCCTAGCTTCCCCTTTATTATGTAACTTAATGAGTCTGAGAGTCTGAAATAAAATTATAGTTATATGTATTGATAACTTTCACTAAATAATTCACTGAAATATCATATGTAAAATATTTGATAAACAGTAAACTTTTTCATGTAGTCAAATACCTAACTAATAAAAAGGATGATCAACTCTGAAATCAGTCTGGGAGATTTGTTATCTACAAGCACTATCAGAGCAAACCAGTTTCAAAGGAAACCCTCTTTTATCATAAACACTGATAGTTAAGGCCCACCATAAGAAATCTCCTAAGAAGATGAAAATGAGCAAATTAAGACTAGCTTTCAAGTTAAGTTGGAAAAATCATGTACAAGAATTATACAACACATCTTAAAGTGACAGAATTGCTCCCACTAAGCAAGACTTGATTACAACCTAAATATATTACCATCTCTGGAAAAAGAATATGTCAATCAGCAAAGGGTTTAGCTGGTGATAGATGCACAGAAAAAGAAAAATTAAAATTAGAAGCATTGGTAAGAAAGGATAAAAAGATTTTTTTAAGTACCAAAAACTAACCATAAATAAAAGATGAATAAATTTGACTACATTATAAAAAGAGCTTCTGCTCATAAAAACACACAACAAAAAGAGAGCAAAGACAACTACTACATGAAGTGAAACATTTATAGTATGAGTGATTAACAAATGGACTACGATCCAGAATCATACCATCAGAAGAAAGACAAATAACAAGAAAAGGCAATCAAATTGAAAAATGGGAAAAACAGTTGAACCAGCAAAAAGTTTATGAAAGTATAAATTCAGTAGCCTATGAAAATATATCCAATTTTATTGGTGATTAGAGAGATTTAAATTAAAATTACCATAAACCTGGCATGGTAGCACGCATCTGTAATCCCAGCTACTTGGGAGTTCAAGACCAGCATGGGCAACACAGCAAAACCCTGTCTCAAAAAAAAAAGAAAAGAAAGAAAGAAATTAAAACTACCATGGAATATAACTGCACATCTATGAAATTACTGAAAACTAAAATTTCAGCCAATACTGTGAGCTATTAAATATACAAGAACATTGGGAATTCACATAAGCTGCTAATGAAAGGTATATTGCTGTAACTGCTTTGAAAAACTGTCATCTAGTGTGCATACAGCTCATATAAAACTGTGCAGTTACACCAGAATAAATGAAAAAATGTTTATAATATGTGTTTGTGATAGCCAAAAATAGTATGTGACAAACTTATGCAACAAATATAAAATGCATAGCTAAGTTGTAAAGAAAATAAATTTGCTACAGCCACCCTCAATGATAGATGGTTCTTATATATATCATATTAATTAAAAGAAGCATAACACAAAGTAAAACACATAATAGTGTTTCATCTGTTTAAAATTGAAAAATATGTAAAACTGACTTATTTTACAATATGAGTAGTAAGATTTTAAAGAAAAGCAAGAAATTAATTCCCATAAAGTCATAATAATTCCAGTGAACAGGAATGAGGTGATCCTTAAAGGAAACTGTAATTTAGAGTTCTGGGAATGTTCTATGTCTTGATATGAGTAGTAGGTACACAGGTGATCACTTCATAATTTTTAATTATATCATATATTATGTATTATATATTTTTCTGTTTATTATATTTCACAATTTAAAAACATGTTCTAAAAATTTTTATCATGCTCATTTTAGTGAGTCAAATAGTTGCCCTCAACAGATATGTCCACCTGTAAATGCAGAATGCCATCTTATTTAGAAGAGTTTCTGAAGATGTAATTAAGATAAGGATCTCCAGGCATGAACATCCTGGGGGATCCTAAATCACCCAGGGGTCCCAGTGGGTCCTAAATCCAATGACAAGGGACCCTCACTCCTTATTCCTCTATTTCTTTACCATCCCAAGTTCCCTTTCTTTTTGGGACTTTGTGAATATATTAGTAGGACAAAATTAAGAAAAATAAAATGTATTTCCCTTTTCTCTTGCTTCCTCCATCTTCTCTCCCAAAACACTGCAAAGTTAAAACTTGGGCTTCTTCAAGTCCCCAGAACACTTTTACATTGTATAAGGTTCACACTGCAGTAATAGACAGTGTTTAGTCACACATACAGATGCTGGTTGGGTATAACTCACTGTGAATTTTATTTAATCTAGTTTTTTGTTTGTTTGGGGGTTATTTGGAGGAAAGTTAGTTATGTTTTTAAATATAAAAAAAATTCTGTCACTGAAAAAAAATATATAGTAATAAGCTTTGCTCACTTTGGAAATGTAATTAGAATGTGTACCTTCAGCACCTGATCCAATTTCCTAAATAAACTGTTTTGAAATTTGTCACCATTAAAAAGTTTGTTCCACTGAGAGCACACTTAATTGTTCTTTCTAACACCATCTCACCTTCACTGAACTCTTTAACTTCCTAATTTAAAGAAAAAAAGTAAATTAATTATGCCTAAGAGTTAAGACACCTCCTAATTAAGAAATAGTGGGATAGATTGAAATTATGAGTTGAGATTGGGGCATTGGTTAAATTCACAGCTCTGTGTCTCAATTTAAGTTATTTAACTTTTCAGGCCTACATTTTTGCACTTCTATTAAAAAGATGATAATACCTAAAGTAAAGGATTAGTGCACATACATTCATTAGGTAGAAAATCACTATACAGCATCATTTAAAAATTTGACTTGGTCGTCAGTCTCATCATGCCCTCCATTTTTTGACTTAACCTCCTTCTGATTTCACTTTACTCTCTCACAATCCCTAAATTTCTGAGATACTGTCCCATCTCTCATTTTTCTTTCAAGTTTCTTGCAGGGTTTGTCTCAACTTCTCTTTAGTTCCTCATCTGCATTCATTGTGTAAACTGCAAAAATCTGATTTAAAAATAAGATTTTTAACGTACTTACTCCAGTTCATATATAGCTACATTTCATATGCAATCTATGTGTCAGTAACTTAATTCATAACTGTCAGGTACATACTCCTTCCTCCATTCTCTTATTTTTATAAAAATACAGAAAGCTGGTTTTTAACCTGTCAAGTTACCATACAGATTAAAAGACTCTGTTCCCAGGACTTCTTTGTAGTCTCTTGAGATACAACTAAATTCTGGTCAAAGAGATGTAAACAGAATGGTGTTGGAGGTTGATTAAGTGTCTTTAAAAGAGAAGGGTGATGTCTTCTTCCTTTATTCCCTTTAGCTACTGGGGACATCATAGTGATGTATATACATGCAAAATTTTGGATCTCATTGGAGGAGGGCCATTGGGATGGCAGAGTGGACATCTGGAAAAAGCCTGGATAGCTTTGTTGAGATCAAGTTAGCCTAAGTTCCCTCCACAGTCTTCTTCTACTAGAGTGAAATAAATTTTTATTTTGCTTAAACACTTGTGATAAGGGAATATTTCTGTTCTATGTAGCTAAGCTAATCTGATCAATTCTACATATTTGACCCAGACATCTCTGACGAGCTGCAGTACTGTATTACAGGCTGCTGTTTAATATTTTAAAAGAACCTCTAGCTTAACCTGTCTGAAACCAAATCCAATATTTCTCACCCAAATTTCTCTTTTTCCTATATTTCATATCTCAATCATCAATGCCAGTATCTAGCCACTAATTCAAAAACAACATTAAACTAGATGTTTCATCTTTGCTTTGTAATAGAAAATAGCCAAAAATACTATCACCAAATAATTTTAAATTCATTTTCTCCTTGAATTTACCCCCATTTCAATAGTTTATTCTTTTTATCTCTTCATCAGTTACAGCAATTTAATAGTAGTTATCAATATGCTCACTGAATCTTATATATTTGGGTAAGAGATTTTATGATATTGGTCAATTTTATTAATATTTTATCAATATTATCATCAATAGCGATGTCTAAAACTTATGGACAATAACAGTAGCAATTATTATAGGAATAAGCTAAACATAGATTGTAATACTACTGATAGGCTGTCTCATTCATTAACATTGTTTTTTGAATTTGGAATTGAGTACTACAGAAAATCTATTAAACACTCTAGCATGTTGTAGGAATATTTCTTTATTGACTGAAGAATTCAATCAGTATATAGATATATTCATTTTCAAATAAATTTCCTCCTAGTGGTGGGCAGACCAAATTTGAATTCCATAGCTAGCAAGTAACCATTTCCTCACAAGAACATTTTGCTATCTCAGCTAATGCAAAGTGTCATTAATGTAAAGTCACTAAAATAAAATTTTAAAATTATTGAATTACAGAATAATTTTACAAAATTGAAATTGCATTGAGTTCTGGTTGAGCATGGATTTTTTTCTCAATTGCATTCATGTGACAAGTGAATGAATGCAAAACATACACGAACACAAAAAAGGAGAAGAAACTACAGTAGATGAGAGGTGTCAAAAAAATTGGTAAAAGAAAAGTAGATGGATACATGGTAACTTATACAATAAAGGAAGCCAATGCCAAAGTTCCCCCAAGGGAAAAAACCAAAGGAAGCAAGCCAAGCCCCTCCTTGCAAACCACTGAATCACTCAGAAATGAGAAATACCAGTGACTTGTAAATAACTACTAAAGTTTGTGGGATAAGACTGAAAATAGGTTTGTTCAATGACAGGAAAGATGACTTCTCTAAAAAAAAATTTAACTTTCCTACCACTCCTTCGAGTACCTCTCTCTCCTCAACACACATTAACTTTATGCAGATGTTAGGCAAAAGAGGGTTTTATCTTTGGGTCACTAGACACAGCTGACAGGAGTAGAGAGAAATAAGGGAACCAAATAAAAACAATAGGCTTAATATGAAAGTCTACATCATCGAAAGTGGAACTCCCCAGCAAATTTCATATGCTCACCTGCAGGAGATTAGAAAATTCTGCTCTATGAACATTAGACCAGGATAAATGGACCCTAAACATTTATACTTAAAAATACTCAATTAAGTGACTCTCCTTACTGTGAGGTGTACTAGCCATTTGCAAACTGACTCATGCACACTAAGCATCCAATCAACTTTTTTTTTTTAATTTTTATTGCATTTTAGGTTTTGGGGTACATGTGCAGAACATGCAAGATAGTTGCATAGGTACACACGTGGCAGTGTGTTTTGCTGCCTTCTGCCCCTTCACCCATATTTGGCATTTCTCCCCATGCCATCCCTCCCCCGCTTCCCCCTCCCCCCCGCCGCTGTCCCTCCCCTATTTCCCCCAATAGACCTCAGTGTGTGGTACTCCCTTCCCTGTGTCCATGTATTCTCATTGTTCATCACCCCTCTATGAGTGAGTATATACCCTGTTTCCTTTTCTGTTCCTTTGTCAATTTGCTGAGAATGATGTTCTCCAGATTCATCCATGTCCCTACAAAGGACACGAACTCATCATTTTTGATTGTTGCATAATATTCCATGGTGTATATGTGCTTTTATTCTGAGCAGTAAATCAACATTTTGCTCAACATTGAAAACTGAATGCATGGTCAATGAGAACCACATATAAACCAATCCTCTAAATAAAAAATAGTGAACAAAATCAATAAATAGAAAATAAGATGTTGGATAAAAAAGAAAGATACATAGAATAATAATTTTAAAAATATTAATTTTTCCAGAGACATAATAGAAGATAATGTATCCATAAGAGCACACTAAGATTATTAAAAAAGTAAACTCAGAGTAAAAGAAATAACTCTTAAAAATTACTGCATATAATAATAGACATAAAAATATCCACAGAAGGGTGGGATGGTCCAGTTAATAATACATTCTAGAAAGCAGAAAAATCACAAAGATATAGAAAACAGACAATAAAAGGTAATACATTTAGAGCACTAATTTAAATTTTAAGAAAGAAATACAAGGTAAAGAGAAACTCTAAAATCATCAAAGAAATAATATCAAAATATTTTCAAAGACTGAAACATATTTGTCTTTCAGGATGTAAAAAGGCCTGCTGAGTACTCAACCCAGTGTAATGTATTTTTTTGTTTTGTGTTTTTATGGGGAGTGGCACACAATTTTGAAATACCAAAGATAAAGAGATAATCGGCTGGGCGCGGTGGCTCACACCTGTAATCCCAGCACTTTGGGGGGCTGAGGTGGGTGGATCACGAGGTCAAGAGATGGAGACCATCCTGGTCAACATGGTGAAACCCCGTCTCTACTAAAAATACAAAAAATTAGCTGGGCATGGTGGCCTGTGTCTGTAATCCCAGCTACTCAGGAGGCTGAGGCGGGAGAATTGCCTGAACCCAGGAGGCGGAGGTTGCGCCATTGCACTCCAGACTGGGTAATAAGAGCCAAACTCCTTCTCAAAAAAAAAAAAGAGATAATCGCAAAATCTTCTGAAGAGATTAACAAGTACAACAGTTCACATTACACAAATCTAGATTTAGAATCAGAACATCATAAGATTTTTCAAGAGAAACACTAGAAACTAGAAAATACAACTTCAACATTTGGAAAAATACTAATTTCTAAACCAGAATTCCATCTTCAGTCAAATGCCATGTTCAATAATGTTTTTCATAATTGTAGAATCTAAAAAATGTAATGCCCATAATTCCTTTCTCATAAATTTCTGGAGGAAATGTTTGCTAAAATTAAAAAATAACAGAAAGAGGATAAGCAAAAGGAATGTCTGGGATGCTGGTGAAAGGAAGTCTGGGGGTTAGCAGCTATGTAGCTGCCCTAGAGATAAGCTGTTGCAGAAGCTGGCTTAAAAAAAAGGGGGGAGGGGGAAGGACCCAGGAGATTACATGATGTGTTTGTATAGACAGAATTTATAGTGTTTCTGGCATGTTGGAGTGATAAGCATGTGCAAATTAAACATATGATAAAACAAGTTATAAACTACAATAAAAACAGTTGCTGAAGAAACCAACTGTATTCACAGTATAATACTAAGATCAGATAAAAGCAAATTTATATACTCATAATAATAGAAACATTGAATAATATTTTAACCAAAAATTATAATAAAACTCTTTTAGGATAATGGAGAGAGAGGAAGCATGTTTTTATATGTATGAGGTGAAAGTTAAAAGAAATTTCACTGTGGGACATTAACAGAAACAGTCTAAAGTGGAAAATCAAGAAACAGAAATATCAGAATACTACTTAGACACAAATACTGGTAGAAACCGCTTAAAGGTTTACAGTTCTTGCTCCTGGTGATTGGGTATCTTGGATAGGGAGACTGGAGCAACAGATCTCTGTTTGTTCGTTGTACTGTTTGATTGAAATTCTAATTTATTACATTAAAAACATTTTTTAAAGTATTTTTAAGAAACCATAATAATGTGAACTATGTTAAGCTCTAGAACAACCAAATATTTCCTAGGAAGATAAATGACATAATTAGTAAGCTGTAACCATGACATAAAGTTATTGAAAAATAATGCCTTGAACATCTTCAATTATTCTTAAAATTTTGAAACCTGCTGATTTTTAAAAATGTATACTTTCATTAGTATATACATACTGAGTATATATACTTTTTCCACTATTTGTTTAGCATACCCTGTTTTTCACTGTCAAAAACAAATTCATTCTAGACTCAAATTTTCAGAAATTCTAAATTAATGAAGTATAAATTAATGTCTCATACCTATTAGACAGCAAAATCCAAAATACTGGCATGAATTCTGCATTTGAATAAACCTCAACTGAAAAGTAACAAAACTGAAAGAATCTCTGTACAAGTCTAATATTTTACAGCATAAAAATGTCACTATTAAAATTTTAAAAAAAGAAAAGTCTCCATTAGCTATCCGAAGTTGAGAAAACACATAAACAAAAATGTTCCCCATTCTATTACTTGTGCATTATCATGAGACTTCATTTCTGCAATTTATATTCCCACCATCGTATGTTAATTTTATGAAGAGTTAGTCTGTTGCCTTTTTACTAAAGTGAGAGGGCAATGAAAACATTAAGGGATTGGACTATAATGCATTTGTAAAGGTGAAATCTTAAAGTGAAATCAAATGGGACATAGGAAATCAAATGAGCTTAAGGATTTAACTATAACCATGGAATAAAAGGTTATTCAGTTTTGCAAATTCAAAGCAGTCTCTGACGAGTCTAATTAATGAATAAAATTCTTGTTTCTTTTACAATAGACCTTTAAACTATTTCTATTCAGCAGTCTTAAAATGATTTCACTCATTTCCAGTACCTCCTGGGTACTGGAGTTATTGAGCTGAAATGGCAGCTGCTGTTTTGCTTAGTTTCCTTTATTCCATAAAAGGATTGGTAACTTAATATCTGGCTTCAAAACACTTCACTGGAAACTCCCCTCTGCTTTTGTTTCTCCCCCAAAATCTAATCTAATTTAGAGTTTTCAAAGGAGATGCATTGGGTTCTTTTTAAAAGTAATTAAAAGCATGATACCTTTTATTCACTAATTTCTAAACTGGGACTTACCTTTCAAAGAATTATTAAAGTAAAATAGGTAAAGTTTATCTAGAAAATACGATTATCTGGAGAAGGGAGGATCTATATATAAACTAAGCTCTCTGTACCTGTGGTTTAGCAAAATCCACAGGAAGAATAAAGTAGCTCTCAAATTGCAATTTGAAGTGTTCAGTGGGTGTCAACACATTAAATCCCTTAAAGATCTAGGTGATATATTTTTATGTTTGAATATGTATTTATTGTAAAAATATATTCAGTGCCTTTCTGGTAACAAAGAAGGGCTGAAACTGACCCTGTATTTCACCACAGATTTACACAAGTTTCAACAAAATATTACTTAGACAAAAGTTTATGGTCTGGAATCTTTTGGTGAGTCATTTAAACCAAATGGGTAGGGAGAAATGTAAATGACTTTAAAAATCCTCTGATTCAATTAACTAAGGGCAAGCTCCCTCATACTTTTCACAACTAAGGATTCTTCTGAGGATACAAATAGGCTAATTAAATAGGTAACATTGTGCCTCTTAATTACTCTCATTTCTCCCAGAAAAGTATTATATAAATTTAACAAACTACAGAAACTAAGACATATAGTTTCAACTTTATGTGATGATATTAAGTTAGAAACACATTTACAGGTAAATTTGTATAATTCCATGTCTTCCCCTAAAATAGAGTTCATTTATACAGAAGGAAGAATGGTTTAAATGTGATTGAAAAGGTTTTTAAGATATTATAATTGTAAATATATTAATTCATTGAATTGTAAGCCTATTAATAATAGGAAATTCATTAAGAAACAGGTTTGCAGCTAATGAGACATGGCAAATCAGTACGTTAAATATATATGGAGCAGTTTTTAAAAAACAGATTGAATACAATCTGTAACAATTTATTGTATCCATCAAAAGCTAAAAATAGATAATACATACAAAAGAATTTTATTTATCAAAGCACTTTTAAAATAATCAAGAACTTCACACCTACTGTAATCATTTTCATTAATGTGGTTTGCAATTTTCTGTATATAAATATGGATCATTTAATAGAAATCTTTCTGAAATGAATTAAAAATATCTCTGCCTTATTAAAAGGCATGTGGGTGCCAATATTTAACTTTTACTTATGGACTGTTATCATTATGAACATCACATATGTAGAACTTGGAGGTTTCTGATTCTCTGATATTATCATGTCTAATGATATTGCCACCTTTATCCTGTGATGAATCCCTTATTTTCTAGTCTACATACATATATGACCCAGAAATAACTAAATGGTGATTCAAAAATTGGGTACTCACAGTGGCCCTATCATCTTACCACTTTTCCTGTGAGAATATTTTTATCCAGAAAAGTACTTGTAAGCACCTAGCACAAAGTTCCAACCTATAAAGTATTTATTTCATGTTTTTCTAAAATAAGTAAGTATATGAAGACAGTAAGCAAATAAATAAGTAACTTTGGGTGATAGACACGCTGGTAGAATAAAACTATGAAACTTCAGCAGGACAAAATCTTCCAGAGAACTACAAGAAGTGAGCATTTTGTAACTACAGATTTTGCATGCAGAGGAAATAACATTTTCTCTAACTAGAGCATATCTAATAATATAACTGAATGAACTGAGAGAAATCTTATAAAATGTATATTGGAAGCACACCTGAACACATGGTACATTCTAAAAGTGCCCATTATATTGACTTTCAGCATCTTTAAGCATGTTCATTACTTCTTGACTACAAATCAGAATCAGATTTTTGCAAAGGCAAAAAAAGGAGGCACGCAGTCAGAGTAGTCAATTGTGACACTGTTATCACTTTCTATGTGAAATGTAGTTGTTCAAATAACAGAAATTAGATATTTCTTTGCTTTTTATTTCATTGCTTGTATTTTACTGTTAGCTACTCCCCATGAATGATAATGGTTTTATTAAGGTAAACAAGAAATTCCTCCAAGGGTTCCTGCTGGGTCCGCAACATCCTGAACCAGTGTTTTACCTCCACTAACATTTTTTTTAAATGCTACCTCATATTTCTGCAAAAAAAAAAAACAACTATCAAAAAAATGGAAACTTATTCTACATCCCTTTTAAAGCCGTCTTGCCATTAGAATGACAAGTTATTTCAGTGCCTCTGCCACTAATTTAGTGTTTGGGGCAAATTAACTAGTGGGGAAACATTCAATTTGGTGGCTAGTGAGAAATCAGCTTTAAAGCAACTCCTGACGGAAACCTTAAAAAAGAAAAACCAAATTTTTGTTTTTGGGCTTTCTCTTCTCATGGCATAACAACCATATTCACTTAATATCCCATTCAACCAAATATCTGTATTCTATAACCTCCACAAATTTCATAGGAAACAAATACTTAATTTTAAATTAAGAGATTCCTTTAACTTGCTCTGCTTTTTCTGTTTTCTATGGCACTTTTAATGTCTTAGTATTCTAGATGATTTGTTCATTTAATATACTTATTTGATATTGTTTGCCTATACACACACACAAATGAAGACAAGAACCATATTCACTAATGTGTCCAAGCATCTTGGCATATACAGATGCTCAATATATATTTGTTGAATGAATAAATGAATTAAGCAAGTAATCAAAATTTCTTGCCATTTTTAATTTCAAAGTGAAATTACATAGAGCATTACAAGTTATTAATTTCTGGAAGGCTCTATATTATGTAAACGTGAGTTCACAAATTTAAAGGATCGAATATCTAGATGATCATATAAGTCCATGTAGGCACAATCTATATAAAGGATTTTCCCAAGGTCTTAGCTAAATATGCAAAATAAGTCAGATATACTTATATGGCAACATCTACATCTTGAAGATGTTTATTTTATTATCTTAATTTAACCTAGGCAAGAGTAATGGAAAGTATTGAAATTTCAACAATACTACTAAGGGAGACATACATTACGGGAATGTGGTAGTTTTAAGTCTAATATTAGTTTCAGGCGAAAAGTTGCTCATTCTCAATACACTGTCTGACTCAGGGGCTAACAAGGTGAGGAAATTATTCTCAAAGGGAATATGAAACCTGAGACCCATTGCATGTCTCCAACCCAAAAGAGACTCTTCGGTTGGTCTCCTATTTTAGCAGATTTTCATGGCTTCACTTTTTCAAATGAACTTAGTTCAATACAGTTAATCAAAATCTCCTCGGGTTTCTATAGATGTATTCCTATTTTTAGCTCCAAATGCTGGCGTGTTCAGACTTTCAAATGCTGAAGAACTATATCTTATCAAAAAGCAGTAACAATTCATTGAAAAGTATTTAAGAAACATACAAGTTTTGAGACTCTATCTTTAAGGACTTTTAAAAAGAACATGGAAATAATATGAAGAAATAGTTTCAATCTGGATTTATTTTAATCTGCTTATTTCATATGAGAGTAAATAATCTTGCTATATCTGCTTGTGTTAAATGGTGAAAAACAATCAGCCAGCATGATTGTAGGCATATGCAAATAAGAATACCTACTGAAAAATTACAAATTGGTTATGAATCAAGAACTAATAGTAATTGACTATATTAAAATGAATAAACTAATTATGGTAAGGGAAGAAACAACCAAATAAAACAAATAAAAATCCCACACCCAAGAAAACACAAATGGGCCAGATGTGGCAGCTCATGCGTGTAATCCCAGCACTTTGGGAGGCTGAAGTGGGAAGATCTCTTCAGCTAAGGATTTTGAGACCAGCCTGGGTAACAGAGAGAGACCTCATCTCTACTAAAATTAATGATATGAAAATTAGTGGGGCATGGTGTTGTGCACCTATAGTGCAAGCTACTTGGGAGGCTGAGGTGGGAGGATTGCTTGAGCCTAGGGAGTTTGAGCCTACAGTAAGACCTGTCTCAAAAAGGAAGAAAAAAAAAGTAAAAACAAATAAAGATGAAGTAATGTTTACTTATCAGAGGTTACATTCTGTAATGTCAGCCCTGTACTAAGACTATCACATTCTCAATTTCTTCCTCTATACATGAGAAATTTCCATTAGATAAAATAATTTCAGTTTAAAATGAAAAGGGGTGTCACACTTTACAAGGTTCAATATGTAAAACAAAGCAACAGGAAAAGCATGCAGGGCACCAGAGTTTGTCCTGTTTACCACTCTGACTCTCATTCCTACCACCCCATAAGTCTCTTAATAATTGTGATTAAAACCTTTAGATACATTTTGCAAAAGTTTCTGGAAGGAATGAAGTTGATAGACTGCTCTAATTCCAAACATTTTTATTCTCTATGAGATGCCACAGTATAGCTATTGATCATCAATTTAAGGTTTATTCTCTTTCTTCATACCATATATAATTTTCTTATCATTCTTGAGAATATAATACTTTCAGGGTATATATCAGACATAAAGAACAGCAATTTTGTACTTAACTTTCTCAAAGATAGATATCATACTTCAGGATAATAAGTCAGAAAAGTATTGCATTTTCACAACTTAGAAGTCAAAGCGTATTTGCTTCTAAGTTTTAAAACAGAAAATGAAAGAGACAGAATAAAAAATTCTCTGTCATTTTGGCTTGATATGTAATTCTAAGAGTTAATTTAGTTTTAAATTCTCATTTTAATATTAAATTAAGTGATCAATGAGTATTATACTCTTTCTAATGTATCCTTATTTAGCAAATTTTAAAAATGAATCTTAACTAACATTCAGAATAAACTTGAGATTCAAAATACTTCACACGAGCATTCTCTCATCAGAGGAAGTTTATGTGGTGTTCTTACATTAACACCAAAAACAGGAGGTGGTTAAGAAATAGGGCTAGAATGACAATACGCATAAATTTAAAATTGTTAAACAATTGGAAAATCTTCTATCTACCTGCAGTAACACACGGAATTTAGCTGTGTATACTGCCACCTATAATTCACTGAAATATAACACATTCTTAGATAAAAGAACATTCATAAATATTCCTGAATGCAATGAAATTCTGCAAGGACAGTGTGAACATCAACAATTTAAGACAAAAGCACCATATTAAATAGAAATCCTTAAATATCATGGCATTTATCTTTTTAATTAATTTTAAAAATTAAAGTTTAAGATTTATTACATTTATGCTTTTACCATGTAAAATTCTTCTTTGCATACAACAAATCTGATTTTAAAACAGAGAAATAATTAGGAGTTATTGTTACAGTCCCTAACTTAATAAACAATCAGATCTCAGGCTCCCAAGCATACCCTTATTTTAAACATAAAAACACTCTATCAGTTATGAGAATGCCAGCTAAACCCAAACTACTAATTTGAAAAATAAAAAAGAAACATTTTTACTTAGAGAAGCATTTGTTTTAAAATTATAAATGAATTTTCCCATCTCAGCCAAGCAACTTCTGATATGTTGTTAAAAAGAATAATGATAAAGATCAATTGACTTTTAAAATAAACAAATCATGTGTTCTGGGTTCAATATTTACTCATTCTTTGCCTTTCTAAGATAAACATAATCTTATTTTAATTCTAGGAAAAAGTATAATTAATCAGATAAGAACCAATATACCAAAACACATAAAGACATAAAAAAACCTTTAGGAAAATTCCAATGTGAATTGCAATAAGAAATAAATAACTATCAAAAACATCAGTAACATTTTCAATCAGAATAGAATTTGTCAGTGATATATGTGCATGTTACAAATAACAGACCTCAGGATTCCAAAAAATACTGTCTACTTGGGCCCTGAAAACCAGCTTACTATTTAATATCTTTCCAACTGAAATAAGCCTCCTTCCAGAGTGCCTTAAATTTTAACACCAAAACTTGGGTTTTTAAAAAATCCTCTTAATGAGGAATATTTTAAAAGCCTAACAATCCTAGTTACCCACTCTCCCTACTCCAGTGTCAAGAGACTTACATTTTAATAACAGCATGTCCAAAATTTTCAAGCCTCAGTTTCCCCTTCCTGCATCTTCATCCGTTGCTACCATCAGTGGTTTCACATGACTAGGACTACCTAGGTGTAGCTCCCAAAAGAAGGTCACTTTCCATTCATTGTCTTGCATCATGGAAAGAACTTCCCATTTCTGCTGTCCTTCAGAAACTTCTGTTTTGTTTTGTTTTTTGTTGTTGTTGTTGTTGTTGTTGTTTGTTTTTGCCTTGGGGAGTAGACCTGAAAGGTACAATGTTAAGCCTGGTTTTAAAACACATATCTGAGTGATATAAATATTCAGTACTCTATAGATTTAGTTATCCCATAGTTTTATACTTATAGTGAAGGCTTCAACCCATCTGGAATTCATATTCGTATGTTGTATAAAATGAAAAAACTAAACTTTCTTTTTCACAACTGTTGTGAAAATTCTCCATTTTAATCCAAGTATACTCCATGTGTCCTGTCATCTGATTTAGTGTGATCACGTCTGTTTCACAGATCTGTTTCTACTTTATTATGACAAAAGCAAAGGTTTAACTACAATGCCATTTTTCCCTCACGTGTGTGCACACGTGTTCACGTGCATGTGTTTTACATTTCCACTTAAATGCTTGCATTCTGGACAACCAACCTCTGCTCTATTAGCTGGCCAAAATACAGAGTTAAGTATTTATAAACTCCATAATATCTAAATGACAAACAATATGAGCATGTCAGTTATGGAATAAAGAAGACTGGGGCTAGCCATCAACCCAAGAGAAGAAAAAATATACATACTATGGCGACCAACATAACATATTTGAACTGAAATATCTTCATTTCAGGAGGTTGAAGAGCAGAGAAACTAGAATCTAAACAGTGTCCCCCCTGGCTTGAAATTCAAGACATTGTTTTGAATCTAACAGGTCAATCAAGCTTTCTGTTTAACTTAGCCCTGCAACATGCTTTGAAATTAAAGTACCTCCCAATTCTACCTAGGGCAGCAAATGTTTTTCTGTCTAAGCCATATCTTCTCTTAACATCTAACATTCTCATCTCAGGGGTTTCCTATTAGTATGACATCATGACTTTTTAAAATGAACAAAACAATTCTGAATACTGGCCATTGTACTTACTCTATACATATTATATATTCAATATAGTATTACAAAATGAAAAGAAAATCCAAATACAAAAGAAAATTATAAGAAGAGATATCACTTTTGAGTAGCGGTAGTTTGGAGAAATACACTGTGTTAATTGGGAGACATCAAGCATTGTAACAGACTTGTGATTAGGTATGGTAAATTTTTCATTTTAGGTAAGTTTTCTAAAATTAATTTTAAAAGACTTGATACAAATACAGATTATTAAAAACATAGCTTATGATATTGAGTATAATATCTTAGAAATATATTTTAAAATTTAAAACAGAAAGTTAAAAAGTCAAGCATTCATTCATCCAGTCAGCACAACTTCATTAAGTACTAGTTATACAGCCAACAAATCCATCGAAAACTGTGACAAACTGAATGATTGTCAGGTTCCTTGGGCTTAAGCAATACTTTTACCACTTGTATTGTCCAACAAAGTGTAAATATTTTATTGTTAAATTAGATACTTGGTTAGGTAGTCTGACTAGGTATGGTTAAAAAAAAGAAGTTTTGAGAAAATCAGCAATCAGCACTTTATCATTAAATTAAACCAGCAGCCAAGGTTCTCAAATATACATGCTAATGAACAAGCAATAATATTAGGCTTTATCATAATTCTAAGACTGAACACTGGCTATTAGCCCAAGACATACCAAAATCATTCCTCAGGTGTGAATGCTGAATAAGGATCTCACGCATTTCTATTGACATCAAATTGGACACGTTTCTGGTGGAGATGGGGAAAACATAAGTGAAACAAAATTGAGGACTGGTCGAATTATGCATTTAAGCAACTAGGTTCAAATTCAGGATATTGGCCCAGAATTTAAAACATTCATTTGCTGTTTCTACGATCTTTACAGAAAAGTGTTTTACTATCCCTGCCTTCATTTCTTTACTGTTCAAATCCCTCTAACCCTCTCCCGATATTTCTTTCTACCAATCTGCCCCACTGTTGCCCTTAAACTCATAAAAGCTGTCCTTCTCTAGAAATCTTTTCTTAATTTATTTTATTCAAGTGTTTTCTTTTTTCTCCATGCCTTTAGCACTCATAGGCATTATATGTTTTAATATTTTTCATACTGTTAAGGAAGTTATTTAAACACACACACACACACACACACACACACACACTACTTTATCAAATTGATTGCAAAATCAAAGATTATGAAATCCTTGAGAAACCTGTATCATAATTTACATTTATTTCCATTCTCTCACTATTCCTATGGCTAGGCTCCAATGCAGCACCAATGCATGTTTTTGAGAGTTTTTACTTCTCAAACTGTAATAATTGTTAAAGAAAATGTTAATAAAAGCAATCACAAGCAGAAAATAGCAAGGAGGAGAATGCTGAAAAGAAAGTTCAAATACAATTGAGGCTTAAGGCTCAGAATTGAATATTCTATGAATTCATTCTATTTTAGGAGGTTTATTTTTCACCAATTTGTTTTTAATTTTGAGAATTTTAGCACTCATTGGCATGAATAGAGTAGAAGGTATTAAGATGTTGCACTAAAGAATTGAAATAAAAAATTAAATGACCATCAAATTAGAGCCCTTTAATCATAAAACTTTGACAAATATTTAAATAAGAAAACTTTTAAAATAAATGAGCTATCTGGTTATCAAAATACTTTTCTAATATAGCTGCCTATCTGTTTTATTATATAAATTTTAACTTACAGAAAATAAAAGTTTATCTAAAAGAAAGCAAATAAAATTGCTATTTGATTATGGAAAAAGCTTATAGTTGACTTTTACGTTTTTGAAGCTTGACTAAAATTTAATTAGTTGTCTTCTTCATTTATCATTTGCATCTATTTTTCAAAGTCATATTGCAATTTCCTTTAAAATAGGGACATGGTAAATTATTTACCTGCTTAGTAAATAATACATATTTGATTAAGAAAATAAAACCCCCAAGAAAATTTTTCAACAAGTATCTATTTATAGACTACCTCATCCAAAACATCTTACCATACAAATAGTTAACATTTACTGAGAATCAACTATAGAATAAGAATTTTACCTATATCATTTCAGTTGAAGCCTCAAAATAACAAGGTCAATGTACCATCATAGTTTAATAAATGTTTCAAATGTCTGACACACTTAATAGGGCTTCAGAGTAATTTGGTCAAGTTCAGATATTTCAAGAAGCAAGAATATGAACCCAAATTTGGTTTAATTCTCAAGGTTATGTTCTTCACAAATTTACAGTATCATCTCCTGTCATAGTTGGGTACCTTCAGAAATGAGTAAAAGAGATGTACAACTTACCCTATAGAGTCTACATTACATATACTCTGAATTACTGATTATACTTGTAAAATAAACAATCTTTTTTCTTCTATCAGTTCTTAGATCAAAATATTAATACAAATTCTACTTACAGTAGTAAATATGCTGCCACAATCATCTTTGTTTGATTATGTCTTTAGAAATTTCAAGATACTTTTAAGTTCTTAACCATTTTTCCCCTGGCAGGAATAAATTTAATTGTTTAATTTTGATAAATGTATAATTAAAACCATTTTTAAGCAACACTGAAGAAGAAATTAGCATGAAGTGATACTTGAAATTCATTTAACGAAACACATATCTCCTCTTAAAGATGGATTCAGAAATGTGAACCAAATAAACACCAATATCTGCACCATGTAAACTGGGTACATTTCTTGATTTTCCTTTGCTTTCAATCTCTGATGAGTTAAGAGAACATGGCATACTTCTGGGATCATTGATCAGTGTTCTTTAGGAATGAATGAAGCACAGGTACCTTTCTTCTGAATTTGTTTCATCAGTTTTCTTGCTCCTTCATTAAAATCTATGATTTCCACGTTGGGCACTTCTGCACAAGAAAGAATGACTGCTTATAATATCACTCTCTGGTAAGAAAACATATTCAAGCTTTGTTTCACTGATAAAGTCTTAAAAAAAAAGAAAACCCTCAAACATGTTTATGGATTCCTCCATCACCCAAGTCAGTGTTGTACTAGCCAATTTGACTAGGATAAAATCAGCATTTCTGTCTGTCCAAAATCTTGATTAACTACACTTCTGTGTTAACTTGAATTTTTGTTTGTTTTACCTTCTAAGTAAATTCAATTTGGATAGACTGAAGAAAGCCCATGGGTAATAAAGTGAGCCTGTATAAGCAGCAAAAGATCTGGATTTGAATTCTGTAATAATCTGGTGAGTTACTTAAAATTCTGAACATCTTATTAGCCTTAATTATAATGTTGGGATAATGAAACCTATATAGATGGGGAATATCAAATATAACTTATGTAAAAATTTTAGGTACACATTAATCTGTTTAAAAACCATTTGTAACTTTCACCTAAAAAGAATAGATGAAATTGCAATAAAATAGAACAATAAAGTACAGCATTTGCTAAGCCCATTTAAATAAGATATCATGGAAATAAAGTTTCTTATGCAGTTATACTAACCACATAGGGAAACTGAGAGAAATACTTTTTTAAATTGAATTATCTGCTTTACTGTTTGTTCTGATTTATTGTTAATTCTAATGTAATTCTAATTATTAATGTGATTCTCAAGCTGTGTGTTATATGCTTTTGATAATGTCTTTCCCCAATAATGCTTTAAAACTCTTCAGAATATAGCTCTATGATTTGCAACCCTAATCACAATTTGAGTCATCTTATCTATATTTTAAAAATCAAGGGGTTTCCTTTTAAGAAAATTGTTTACACTTCCCAGACAAACAGTAATACATTCTGGTTTTGTATCACTATCAAGTAAGAAGTAAAACTATTGGGTAAGAAAAATAAGAATTCTTTCTTGACAACTTCTCTCTTATTCATATAAACTCAATTCGGACTCACAATTAATTTTTGAAATTGTTATATATTGACCTCCATATTTGAAGCTTCATTTTTCTGCCTCTGGACCACATCAGTAAAACCCACACATCTCCCCATTAAGCAAAGCAGCTGGGTTTTTAAATGTGATATCTTATAGTTCTTATTTACAATCCTAATCACATCATTGATTTCAGTAAAAGTAGTTATTAATGCTGTCAAAAGCAGAAACAGGGATTCAATGACTTTTTCTCTATTCTTTTTTAAAATAAACTTGGATAATTAAGATTAAACCTAATACTGTGACTTTAGAAGCCTCTGGGTGATTAGAAGTTTCCTGTGGTTGAGGATGCAACACAGCACAGACACCACCTTCACTTAAAATTCAACATACCTCCCAAAAAATAGCCACTTATACAAACCACAAATGGTTAAATAAAAATGTCAGGCATCGTCAATAATCATAACACAAAGGAAACTAGATTTTTGTGTTTTTCAGACTCAAAACACAAACAGCACATAAAATTTTATTTGCTTGATTTTTTTTCTGCAATTTAAGACAACCCATAGGGTATATTTTGTCTACTAAGGCTAGAAAACTAAGGTGCCTAACCTTTTTGCTAGCCCAGGTATGTTTCTAATGCTGTAAAGAAAAAAACATTTTTTTATCTGAAAAAGATAGGATATAACAAATATGAAGAGGCTAAGAGACATTTTGGAGAAATAAGATTTTTTAATATCCAAAGCAATGGAAGAAAAGGCTAAGAAGAGGTAATGCATTTTGATTTTCAGAAAAAGAAGTCATGAGGCAATAAAGACTGTCATTTTGGATGAGATCTATTTATTTGCATTCTGAATGATGGTATGGAACAAACAAAAGTTTGCAAAGGACTATTTACTATCAAAAGACACAATATGTGAAGAATCTGACAAGAATGGATGTTCAGTGTTTGTCATCAACCCACCTCCCCAAAACCCAAAGAAAATATATGCACATATATGTACACACACACACACACACTTGGAATCAGCATCACAAACCAGTGCCCAATTTAAAAACATTCCCGGACCTCTTATTGATCAATTTCTCTTATAGAAAGATGCAGAGTATAGTATCTGAACTGAAACATTATTATTAGAAAATGATATTGTGAGCATTAGGATGTATAATTCATGTTGCTTTCATTTGCTCAGACCATTGTAAAAATCCATAAATCATTTTTTGTTCATGTATTGCTTAAGTGCAATTTGTCATTTTGCATTAGAGGGTGGCTTCAGCTCATTCAGTGCTTTTAATTCACTGTTTAGAGTTTAACAAAATGCTGGCCCTGTTGGATAACTGAAAAGGCACTGAAATGTGAAGCCACACTAGTATTAACTAGGTTAAAGAAAATGGAGAAGCACATTTCCCCTTTAAATATCAAGATAATGGTGCTTGATGGCATATCTAGTATTTTCAGTCCGAAGAACAAGGATTGGGTTGTTCTCTGATGGGTTTGAAGGATTAAAACACAGTAACTAAAGAGTTACCTAAATACTTAAAATAGCATATGCTATGAATCTTTCCCAGAAATTCTAGTCAACATTCACTTTTTACTATAGATGAACAAATACTAACACAATGTCTGTGGCTTTGGCTCTAAAGCCTTGCCTTCCCACCTCTAAAGTTAGGTTACACTACCACAAATAAACCTATTTCATGCTTACCCATAAAAGATGCAATGCACTTTGGGCCTTTTGTATTTGCTCTCATGGCTGTGACGTGTGCTCTCATGGCTGTGCTTGCTGGGAATGACAAGTGCCAGGAACAACCATCTAGTTCAATCCTGGTGGAGCCTGGATATTGATAAATTAACTTTTTTTCCAATTCTAAAAAAAAAAAAAAGAAAAGAAAAAACTTCCCTTAAAGCTCTAGGCACGCAGCAATAATAAGAGGATTTAGAAACAAATTGCTTTCGAGTCATGTTAAATCACTACAAACACTCATTTATCCAAAGGCTGGTTAACAAACTTGTTTCTGCCCCACCTTTTGCAGCAAAGGGCAGAAAAGAAAGCAACCCCTTAACCCAGTTTCAAAGTTTATAAAACACACTGTGGGATCCTTAGCACCCCCCTATTTCTGCTGCACTTAAAGCCCAATGAAATAAAAAATATGCACTATCACTGTAATATATAAACCAGGACTTTTATGAAAATTGATTTTGATAACCTCCATCCAAATAATAAAACTGCTTTTCCTCTGTTTCTTAGGGTGCCGTTTGTCCTGGCTCAATAAATTTGTACTCCTGGAGGGTAGACGGGGGAGGGTGAAGAAGGGAGGGTTATGTACACTAAATTTCCTCCTCCTTTCCGCTCCAGTAATGGGGGGATTCAAGAGCACAGAATGTACATGACACTTCAAAGAGGTAGTCAGCCTCATTACTGAGGCTGCCGTAAATGTAAGCATCACCTCACTAAATTCTGGGGTCCACGGGAGTAAGAATGAAAAAGAAAAATGCAAGGATCTGTTTGATTGACACAGCAAAGGAAAAAGTAAACCTGTTACATTTAAGAGGCATTTTAAAAGGAAAATTTAAAGTGTTGTTTTCTTTTCTGGGTGACGGGGTGTGGTTGTTTTAATGGCTCTAGGGAAGGAGACACAGAAGGCTATTAATGTCAATATTTGATCTTGGCTCCAAACAAAATGCTCTTGGAATTGCCCTTGGCTGGAGCTATCTAACGGGAGGCGGAGGACGAGGCTCTGCTCTGTTCTGCCAGTAAGAAGACCCCACCGTCACCCCGCCGGTCCCTGGCTGGCGCCAACGAGACTAGAAGTCGGAGAGGCGAGACCTCTAGGGGCTCTGGGCTCAGCGATGCTCGTGCGGACACAGACCCTTGTGACCCAAGAAATCCCGTAGAGCCCCCAAAAGGCGAGTTCTGACGAACAAGGGCTCCAAAGCAAAATTCTCTGGCCTGCCCTATACTGATTTCGCCGCTAGGAGACGCCGGTAACCCACGTTTGCGGAAAGAGTTCCATTCAAACACATCTGCCACCAAAAAAAAAAAAAAAAAAAAGCAGCTCAAGCTCAAGTGTTACAGTGGATGTAGTGATTATTTACAGGCAAATCTGGCCATCTCTCCACGTTTTCATCTCCACCTCTGGAAGCATTCTGGCTTTCAGCATACGACCCAAGTCAGCCCAAACTTCATCCACATTTCGGGGGCAGAAACCCTCTTCCCCAGTTTCTGGATCTGCGTTGTCATTCAGCTGCACGTCTCTCACATGCAAACACGCGCGCACTCGCGCGCACACACACAAGTGTTTCCATGCGTACAAATGAACACATTAGAAAATTACCGTTATTTTTTTTAAAGGCTCCAGGATTCTGACGAGTAAGCTTGAAGACCTCAAAACATTTAATTTCCTGCAGATCTGAAGAAAAAGAAAGGGGGGAGGGGAAGTACAGATGCAATACCGTATTAATATTCAGATACACTATAATCTCCTTTTCATTGATCCACAGGTCCCTTTATACACTGCCGCTCCATTCTCAGCCTCAGACGTGATGCTAAAATCATTTTAACTGCAGCGGTTTTCGCTTGGCTTTGGCCAGTCTTCAATTTACTGCAGCTGGTAAAGGATTAGCCATTTTTGCTGCCATCCTTTCCTTCTAAGCGCTCAAAGGCAGGACCCATCTTCATGAAAGAGCCAAGTGCGGGGACCAGGGGGACGAGTCGTTGGCCCCGGGGGAAGCGCAGAAAGCAGGGCAGTAGACGTGCATTCGCGGGACTCTCAGAAGCATGTCTCCGGCTACAATCACGCCCATGGACACTTGCCCTCCTCAATTCCCTGCCAGAAGGGAATGGCAATGTACCTCTGGGTCGGGAAAAGGACTCTACTTTTCCCGCAGGTTGTGGTGGTGGTATTCTCGGATCATTCATTATCAGAAAGCAGCAAAGGACCTTCCTATCTCTTTGCATAAGAAGAAGATTGAATAGGGGCTTCTGTAGTGAATAAACAAAATTCCTTGCTAGTAGCCCGTTAATTAAAATATATCTATTTCTATATCTTTCCTTTGAGAATTGGCATTCTATCCACTCTCCAGCATTAAGGAGTTCGCGCTGTTTTAACTTCACAAGAACTAGCTGTGTGGATGTGTCGCGTTGCCCCTGTGCCTCCGGAATGGGCACTCACAGCTGGTCAAGCGCGTTCTTCAGAACTCAGGGAGGCTTCGTGGGGGCTTACATAGAGCTGAGCTCTGGGCCAGAGAGGATGGATGCAAGTACCGTGCATGTGCAAACGTGTTCGCAGATACCCGCAGCGGTGCACACTTGGGTCCCGCGTATGCATGGCTCCTTCCCACCACCCCTCCCGTGTTCGCCGCCGCCCCACTGTCCTCACCCAGCGGGCTGACCCCAGGCTCCGCAGAAATCATTGGTCTAGTGGTCTAGTCTAGCCTGGTGGGGAAGAGGGATCGATCTCCAATTGAAAAAAAAAATTAGAAAATAGCCGGTGTTCCCAGCCGCTGCGTGGCACTTGGCTGCACAAGGCGCAGGGATATCAGAGACGTTTGCAGCGCCTGGCGGTGCTGAGTGCCGGGCGTCCGAGAGCCCAGCGTTAGGATGGCTGGCTCGAAGGAAGCGGCTCAAAGCAAACTCCTCATCACTGATGAACGCGTTCACAGGTCAAAGCTAGGTCCTCAAGTGAGTTAATCTATTTGGTAAGGTATTTTGTGAGTACATATTCAGGGAGGAAAGAGGCGCGTAGAACGGGTCTGCACGTCTATAAGCGCTGTCATCCCACACCCTATAGCGTGAATTCCTCCGCTTTTTAGGACCCACCTCCACCCCCTACTCCTACTGCTTCTCCGCTTTCCACACGGCCACTTCAGAACCCTCACGCTTAGATTGACACATGCCGTATAATACCTACTTTTTAAATGCCCTGCCAGTCTCTTTTAGGGTCTCTTAATTAGGTAACCCTTGCCAATTAGTGGCCCCTGCGCTACTTTTTCCCCTTCTCGATGATTTATTTCCATGATCCGTTTTAGGGAAAATACCTTAAAGGAAAAAGAATGTTAGCACCATTGGAAATCCCGCTCCTCAGAGAGGATACCGCAGCTGTTGCTATTATGTTTTCACATTTGCTGATGCAAACAGGGGAACCTCTCTATTCCCTCCCCGTTACCTGCGGCTGGGGACTGGGAACTTTCCGCGGCAGTGTCCCCAGCCAGCGCCTCGGGACCTGCGGGGCTGTTCTCGCTCTCACACTCACACTCACCCCGGCCGCCTGGGCGAGAGTTCTGTCCCGCCCCGCCCGGCTGCCGCGTGACGTATCAGTTTGACGGCCGGCTTGGCCAATCACCGGTAGCCCGGTGGGTGGTGCTCCTCTGCGATTTGTTGGCAGATTGAGGGCGCTGCGCAAAAACAGAGAAGCCGAGCGCTCGGAGCTCAGAAACTGCCAGCCCAGACCGCAGGCTCAGAGGCTGAAGCAGGAGGAAGGAAGGACTGGAAGGAGAAAGAGACAGGTTAGAGGGAAAGAGGCTTGGGAAGGAAACAGCAGAAAAGAAACTGCTCATTACACTTACAGAGAGACAAGTAACGGTGGAGATGAGAACAGAGGGAGCCAAGACGATTAAAGACAAAAAATACAAATAGAGCGAAAGAGGAAAAAAATGTCAAGAAGAACATCTAACCGGAGAAATGAAGAGAATGAAAGTTTTAAGCTGCAGAGCCTTTCTGTGCTTTTCCGGCACAAAATTTTCTCGCTGATTTTAAGCCCTTTTGCGTTTGCCAGCCGTTGACATTAAGAGGCATGTTTAACGGTGCCAACAGCATCTCCTTTTCCTTCTCCTCTTCCTCTTCTTCTTCTTCCTCCTCCTACTCCTCTTTTTCCTCCTCCTCATTCTCCTCCCATCAGCAAGAAGACAAACGGAGGACAGTCTTGAAATATCGAAATTTCCTCTTTGGGATTTGCCAGCGCCGCGTTGCGCCAAGACTGTCGGAATAAAGGACGCTGACTGTTGTATTATCATTATTTTATTAATTGGTCAGTGGAAAGATTACAGATGAGGAAAGGGGACGCCTGCCACTCTTCCTGTGCTAAGATTAAAAAAAATGAGGCTGGATTGCGGGAAGCTCTAAAATGAAGCAAAAGGAGTAAGATATTTAAAGACAGAAAACCACAGGAGCCCCCACGTAGCTCACTTTTATTTCTATTTTTCAGATTTTTTTTTTTTTTGTAGTGGTGGGGGAGGTGATTGGGTGGCTGACTGGCTGCGGGAAGCTACTTCCTTTCCTTTTGGAGATGATTGTGCTATTATTCTTTGCCTTGCTCTGGATGGTGGAAGGAGTCTTTTCCCAGCTTCACTACACGGTACAGGAGGAGCAGGAACATGGCACTTTCGTGGGGAATATCGCTGAAGATCTGGGTCTGGACATTACAAAACTTTCGGCTCGCGGGTTTCAGACGGTGCCCAACTCAAGGACCCCTTACTTAGACCTCAACCTGGAGACTGGGGTGCTGTACGTGAACGAGAAAATAGACCGCGAGCAAATCTGCAAACAGAGCCCCTCCTGTGTCCTGCACCTGGAGGTCTTTCTGGAGAACCCCCTGGAGCTGTTCCAGGTGGAGATCGAGGTGCTGGACATTAATGATAACCCCCCCTCTTTCCCGGAGCCGGACCTGACGGTGGAAATCTCTGAGAGCGCCACGCCAGGCACTCGCTTCCCCTTGGAGAGCGCATTCGACCCAGACGTGGGCACCAACTCCTTGCGCGACTACGAGATCACCCCCAACAGCTACTTCTCCCTGGACGTGCAGACCCAGGGGGATGGCAACCGATTCGCTGAGCTGGTGTTGGAGAAGCCACTGGACCGAGAGCAGCAAGCGGTGCACCGCTACGTGCTGACCGCGGTGGACGGGGGAGGAGGGGGTGGAGGAGGAGGAGAAGGAGGGGGAGGTGGCGGGGGAGCGGGCCTGCCCCCCCAGCAGCAGCGCACCGGCACGGCCCTACTCACCATCCGAGTGCTGGACTCCAACGACAATGTGCCCGCTTTCGACCAACCCGTCTACACTGTGTCCCTACCAGAGAACTCGCCCCCGGGCACTCTCGTGATCCAGCTCAATGCCACGGACCCGGACGAGGGCCAGAACGGTGAGGTCGTGTACTCCTTCAGCAGCCACATTTCGCCCCGGGCAAGGGAGCTTTTCGGACTCTCGCCGCGCACTGGCCGACTGGAGGTAAGCGGCGAGTTGGACTATGAAGAGAGCCCGGTGTACCAAGTGTACGTGCAAGCCAAGGACCTGGGCCCCAACGCCGTGCCTGCGCACTGCAAGGTGCTAGTGCGAGTACTGGATGCTAACGACAACGCGCCAGAGATCAGCTTCAGCACCGTGAAGGAGGCGGTGAGCGAGGGCGCGGCGCCCGGCACTGTGGTGGCCCTTTTCAGCGTGACCGACCGCGACTCAGAGGAGAACGGGCAGGTGCAGTGCGAGCTGCTGGGAGACGTGCCGTTCCGCCTCAAGTCTTCCTTTAAGAATTACTACACCATCGTTACCGAAGCCCCCCTGGACCGAGAGGCGGGGGACTCCTACACCCTGACCGTGGTGGCCCGGGACCGAGGTGAGCCTGCGCTCTCCACCAGTAAGTCGATCCAGGTGCAAGTGTCGGATGTGAACGACAACGCGCCGCGCTTCAGCCAGCCGGTCTACGACGTGTATGTGACTGAGAACAACGTGCCTGGCGCCTACATCTACGCGGTGAGCGCCACCGACCGCGATGAGGGCGCCAACGCCCAGCTTGCCTACTCTATCCTCGAGTGCCAGATCCAGGGCATGAGCGTCTTCACCTACGTGTCTATCAACTCTGAGAACGGCTACTTGTACGCCCTGCGCTCCTTCGACTATGAGCAGCTCAAGGACTTCAGCTTTCAGGTGGAAGCCCGGGACGCTGGCAGCCCCCAGGCGCTGGCGGGAAACGCCACTGTCAACATCCTCATAGTGGATCAAAATGACAACGCCCCTGCCATCGTGGCGCCTCTACCGGGGCGCAACGGGACGCCAGCGCGTGAGGTGCTGCCCCGCTCGGCGGAGCCGGGCTACCTGCTCACCCGTGTGGCTGCGGTGGACGCGGATGACGGCGAGAACGCTCGGCTCACTTACAGCATCGTGCGTGGCAACGAAATGAACCTCTTTCGCATGGACTGGCGCACAGGGGAGCTGCGCACAGCACGCCGAGTCCCGGCCAAGCGCGACCCCCAGCGGCCTTATGAGCTGGTGATCGAGGTGCGTGACCATGGGCAGCCGCCCCTGTCCTCTACCGCCACCCTGGTGGTTCAGCTGGTGGATGGTGCCGTGGAGCCCCAGGGCGGGGGCGGGAGCGGAGGCGGAGGGTCAGGGGAGCACCAGCGCCCCAGCCGCTCGGGCGGCGGGGAAACCTCTCTAGACCTCACCCTCATCCTTATCATCGCGCTGGGCTCGGTGTCCTTCATCTTCCTGCTGGCCATGATCGTGCTGGCCGTGCGTTGCCAAAAAGAGAAGAAGCTCAATATCTACACTTGTCTGGCCAGTGATTGCTGCCTCTGCTGCTGCTGCTGCGGTGGCGGAGGTTCGACCTGCTGTGGCCGCCAAGCCCGGGCGCGCAAGAAGAAACTCAGCAAGTCGGACATCATGCTGGTGCAGAGCTCCAATGTACCCAGTAACCCGGCCCAGGTGCCCGTGGAGGAGTCTGGGGGCTTTGGCTCTCACCACCACAACCAGAATTACTGCTACCAGGTCTGCCTGACCCCTGAATCTGCCAAGACCGACCTGATGTTTCTTAAGCCCTGCAGCCCTTCTCGGAGTACGGACACTGAGCACAACCCCTGCGGGGCCATCGTCACGGGTTACACCGACCAGCAGCCCGATATCATCTCCAACGGAAGCATTTTGTCCAACGAGGTAAGGCTGAAGCGAAAGGACCACCATCTCTCATCTCCTCCATCAGAAAGCCTCCTCTAGCCCGGTCCTTGTATCTCTGGTGCACTGTGTATCTATTTTTGGGATATTAGCTTATTTGTATCGTTGTGAGTGCGCAGATGGGCGGTCGGTCACCTTCTCCCACGCCGCGTGTAACCTAACTTTCGCCCTGTTTCACCCTTTCACATTTATTTTCATTCCGTCCCCTTGGTACTTTGCCACCTTGGAGCTCCCTCGTTTGCTCTCCCATCTTTCCTCTAAAACCTGAATTCCCCTCAGTCCTTTCCCTTCTCAGTAACCTGGGGATAAAAGGAAAGTGCCTGAAGGGAGAGGGAAATGTGGAGGAGGGACTTTTCAGCAGTGGCAACGGTCTTTTTGCTTTGCATCTGTCCCAGGCGTTAATAAAGTTGGTTCTATTTTGCTTTGTTTAACGATGCTTTCAGTCGTGTGTACAAGTAAGCTATAGATTGTTGAACTTTACACAATTGTCTAACCTCGAATGCATGTTTTAGTGAACAAGTTATCAGACCCTTGTCCTCTGAATTCGGGTTGAGAAAAAAAAAGCCTTCAGTTCGGCTCTGGACCGCATTTACAGAAGCTCTTGAAGCCGAGCGCCCACACAGTGTGAATTCAAATGAAGTTGCTTTGGCACAAACCCCTGTTAAGAGTAATCTAACGAAAGGCTTAAACAATTGTTGTCTTAAATATATCTTTTTAGCTAATAATCACCTTCTTGCCTCTGTTTTGGATAAATCACTACTGTTGGCTTTCTTCATAAAAGAATTTGGCTTGTCAATTCTGACTTCTTTTTAAAAGGATGGAGAAGTGACAAAGTTGGAGGGTGGGGGTTGGGGAGAGAACAAAGTTGTTTTATGTAAAAGAAAGTTTGGAGGGGAAAGGTGTGTGGGTGGTAGAGGTGGGGAGGAGAATGAAGAGGGCCTTTGGAGGGGAAAAAGAATGAGGGTGTGGGGCGGGGCGGGCAGGATTATGAACGCCTTTCCTAGCAGGTTATTTTATTTGAGTCTCAGATACTATTAATTGACTTTCATGAATATTTGTACAGCTCATTTGTAACTTAAGCACATTTTGAAAATAAACAACAACATAATTCCTTAAAATATCCAAACTTTTTGCTTATTGAGCGTGCTGTTTTTCTTGTGTCAACCAGTATGCACATAAACACATTTTTAGGCCGCTGAAAAAGACTGCAGAATATAAACAGGTTGACTGTTAGAGACAACAGTATATGAGCTCTTGCTATGAGGTCATTTGTATTTTCTCTTTAAACACACACACACACACAGACACACACACACACACATTTAAAGTTCGCCAGTTTTATTTTTTTAACCTCTACAACTGACCAAAATGTGGATTCAAGTGTCTGCATATCTCCCCTGTCCTTACACAGCAAACACTGGGCTCAGGTCTTAGGAGAGCTTGGAAAGTCATAAAAATGCATACAGTTACTGAAACTAGGTATAGTTTCTAACCTCAAAAGTAGACTACTAGTTCACCCCATAGCATTCAAATGCTCTTGATTTATTTATTTTTTTCCTAGACTAAACACCAGCGAGCAGAGCTCAGCTATCTAGTTGACAGACCTCGCCGAGTTAACAGGTATGGACTTTTTTTTCCCTAGCAGTTATGGACAATTTACAACTGAGTAAAAGTAGGAAATAGGTATATTATTCTAAATTAAAATATAAAATGTATGAAGTAGTTTCAATTAGGGCAGGACATAAATATGGACTATATTGTGTTTTCTAGACAATATACGAAAAATTACATTATATTTTATTTATATACAACATATATATTTGAATATTTTGTCAATTTACACTCCTACACAGCTTCTGATAGTCTTACTGTTCCAAATACATATCTATTTTATGAAAATAGTATATACATGTATTTAGCTCCAATTATAGAATAATGCCTAACCTTTACATGACTTACGTGCTCAATTGACTCTTAATTGTTAATTTTTAAAGAGTTGCGCTTTGGTTATAAAAACTAGCTTTATGCAAAAACAAAGCCAACTAACAGGTCTGTGAGTCTGCAGCACCATCTGTGACCATGTGGTGGCAGAAGAATGTTTCCTGTGTTTCTTCACCTTTTTAATTCTAATATTCACATTTTTGTACTTCTAGTTCTGCATTCCAGGAAGCCGACATAGTAAGCTCTAAGGACAGTGGTCATGGAGACAGTGAACAGGGAGATAGTGATCATGATGCCACCAACCGTGCCCAGTCGGCTGGTAAGTGTGATCAAAGGGCAATCTAAATGCTAACTTTTATAGTTTTTATTTTTAAAAATAAATTCAGGAAGGATGATGTCCTAGGCATTTTTCTGCATGTTTCACGCTGGTAACTCCACAGATAAATAGTGTCACTCAATTTTCATAATTGCAAACTTAAAGAGAATTGTAAAAATGCAGTGTTCCTTTGGAAAGTTAAAGTTAGGAATTCATTGTGGAGTATGTCAGACTATGAAATATAACTTGCTTATGTAATGTTCTTTAATGTACCCATTACATACAGAAAGCCATAGCTCTCTCACCTGGTGCAGTCACCAGTCTTCAGTCAATTAAGGTATTCTTAAACTAGTTTATGGATAAGGTAAGTGAAGATGGATAAAATTGATTGACCTGCACAAGGTCACTAGAGAATAAATGGATGACTGAAGACTAGAATCCAGATTTCTTGTTTTCCAGGGCAATGCGTTTTATACACAACCAAGTATTGAATGAGAAAGTAATGGTTATTAAAAGTCATTAATGGGTTGAAAACAG
Organism: Leontopithecus rosalia; assembly: GCA_028533165.1. Classification (NCBI taxonomy): domain Eukaryota; kingdom Metazoa; phylum Chordata; class Mammalia; order Primates; family Cebidae; genus Leontopithecus; species Leontopithecus rosalia. Next base: position 119,181,133 of record CM052650.1, read on the forward strand.
GGTTTCTAATCTTGAGTCTAAGGCTTCAGAACAGTAGATGATATGTGATAATGTGTATTTTCTGAAGTTTCCTTGGTTTCTTCGTATTTTAAACAGGGTCCATGACATTATGAAAAGATAAACTCTGAGCATAATTTTTATGTGAGTTTGATGGTAGTCACTGATAGGGTTTCAATGTGATATATATTTATTTTGTTTTACTTTTCTTTTTATAAAGTCAAGTTTTATGAGATCCTGGTAACTCTTACTACTAATACTAAAAGGAAACTCTTACATTAAATAAAATATGTATGTTAAAATGAAAATGATTTAATAAACTTCTAGTGTCCTTCCTAATTATTTGATTTTCATCTTAGAAGGGTGTTTATTAAATATTTTACTTTTTCTATCTAGTTTTGTGTTTGTACCACACATGAAGAAACAGAAAGGCTAGTCAACTTTTCTAACTTCTGAAAATGTCAATCTTAGACTGTCTCTGGGTTCAACTTGGCTCTCTTGAGATTGGACCTTTATTTTAGCTAATAGTATAAATATAGAATGATAGGTTCTTACTTTCAAGGTGGTATTAGTCCTCGAGAGCACCCATTCCTTAACACACTAGGTGGACCTCTGGATGGTGCTGAGGCAGTGTGTCAAAGGGCAGTGTACACCCCACGGTGGCCTGGCAGCAGTGGTTGCTACAAGCCTCTCACTTGGCTAATGTGTGCTGTGTCTGTGGCTGCCTTAGCCTTGGGAAACCCAGGCAGGAGGAAGGGAAAAAAGGCTGCTCAAGGGTCTCTTTATATTGCTGTGAGTCATTAATATGCAGACCTAATGAGACTTGAGAACTGCCAAGAATCCCCGGAGGTCCCTGCCCCTTGCGGGCCTTCACGCTAAGTGAACAGAGCATCTATTTAGTGTCTGGGAACCTGACAACAAACCAGATCTTGCCAGAAGTTTATATGTGAGTACAAAGTCCCTTTCATTTTTGCCCTATATATGACATATGATTTATTGTTATCTTTAAAAACTACATTTAGAATTGCTCATTGCTGTTCTTTTTTCAGAGTTTCTAATTTAATTGTCAGCCTTTTAAAACTTTTAAAACAAAATGATTAATGTTTAAGAAAGAATATCTGTTGCGTGCTTCTTTGGATGCATTTTACTCCTTTCCCACCCCACACTCTCCGCTTTGTTTTTTCTGTAGCACTTCAATTTCAATGAACATTTCAATTAGTTTAGTCCCTCAGGCATAATGACCCATAATAACGTAACTGAAGAAAGAGAAATGAATAAACATCTGCAAAAAGAGCCAAATTTGGAAGATAGTGAGAACATATTCTTATCTGTGCTTCTTCCCAGTAGCTACTTTATTTCACAGTCACTCAGTGTTGCCGTTTCGGTAATGTTCCTTTCAAATTATTGGAGAGGTCAAAGCATTTAAAGAAATACTAAAATGTTAAAATGCGTTCTGGAAAACGTTTTGGCAAGGCAGTTTTTATTTTTTTTTAACAAAATGTTACAATTTTTTTCCCTATCTTTAAGTTCTTAAACATTAAAAATATTACAAAATTAGCAATCTGTTTATGTATCTCATTAGTAGTTACAGGGCAGCCACAACATACCGGGCACAATAATAGCTATTTTAGGATTGTAATAAAGCACTTATGTTAAGAAGTGATTGCACGTTTGTGTGCTGAATTGCAATCAGATATAATGTCTAATTTTATTGTAAGAATGATTTTGAAGTGCTTTCTTTTTAAAGTATAAAACCTCAAATGCAGAAAATTAAAATGTATTTACTCAAAGACTTTTTTCAATCCACACTGCTGTTATGTACTGTAAACCTCACATGAGGCAGTTAGACTATTTCCAAAAATTTAAGCCTATTTCAGATAAATCTGTTTTATTTAACTGTAAAGCCAGATATTACTGTTCTTCCAATTTTGCAAAATTAGGTAATACTGCTCATAGTATAGCTTTCGAAGTTCGGGATAGGGAAAAAAACTATACAATAAGCAAATCTCACTTAACTAGGTTTTAGTAGGGAAAAGTTAGATTATCAGGAAAAAATAATATTGGAAAGATAAAGACTCCAAATTATCTCTTTCACTTTGTACTCCATTCCACACTATAGAATACAGACTATTTGGCTTAGTGCTTCACCTGTTTAAACTTCTGAACTTTTTCTTTATTCCTATTTCTTTTTCTACATTAACATTATTCTGTATTATTTATTTAGATATGCTTTCTATTTATTCTTTTATGAATAGTTTTCTTTTTTTGTTCTATCTTCCACCCCCTCCTTCTTGCTTTTCTTTTTTTCTAAGCCATTTGCTGTCACCAATCTTGTTCATAGAAGGGCTTTAAACACGAAGGCAGCTGCACAGAGAATCACATAAGCTTTTTCAGTTTTCTACTGCACCTGGCTCCATGTGTGAAATTCTTCGCCTTGACCACTGCTCTATGGCACTTTCTTTGTATAGCCTTGTCAAGGTGCTTTCCATCTTTTTCAGTGCACTATTGATGTATTGGTTAGATATGGCAGAAGTCCAAGGAGAAGTGGTAAATGCATAGATAAACCATCACAAGAGGAAAAACTGATTAATCACAGCTCAAATAGCCAAAGACTTGGACTTTACATAAACATATTTTCAACTTATTATGTCATTAGATTAAAACATATTTTTTTTCTATTTTAGGGTACAGATAGAATATTTTAAATTGTATTTTCTTAAACATTTTAATACTATTTGAGGTTTACCTAAAGTGATCTGTTTAGTAGTGAGAAGTTGCTTTTCCCATTACAAAATACCTGCACTGTCAATAATGTGAAGTTAATTTTAACTTTATAATTTATAAATATAAATTTTTTACTTCATATTTTTTTTTATTTTTAATACCTTGTGCCTTTAAAAAATATGTCCAAGAGAGAACCCTAATAAGTGATTGAATTACTTGTTAGATGTTCTCCAAAAATTGTCAAATTTCCCTTCAATAATTTTTTTATCTCAGTTATAGGAGAACTTATTTCCAACTATGTTTACTTTTTAACTAATTATAAATATATGAATACAGATATAATGCATGGTCAAAATTTGGCTATGAATTTTAAAAATAAAGTGATGTGATTGGTCAAATATTCTAAAGTAGTAGAAAAGTATGTCATTGAAATGCATTAAGCCATTGCATTACTACAATATCAGCAATAGAATTCTTGGTTTATTATAAACACAAATATCTATTTCCCAACTCCACTAAGAATTTAGATAATTACCAAATTTGTTTTTGGGTTTATATATAAAATGAACTTATACCATTATTTATAAAACCTCCTTCACTGGTGAATCTTTGAGCTACAACTTGAAAATGTGGAGAGATTTATAACTGCAAGCAATATATAAGACAAAATATTGAGAGGAAATAGTAAAAAATGTATATATTATGAAAGACTACAGGTAGGGAGAAAATTTTGATAGACGTGTTTTGATTTTTTTTATCAGTTAGTATGTCAATAAATATCTGCTGCAAAACCGTGTTTTCCTAAAACATATTGCAATTTTTTTGGTTACAATTAATATATCTTAAGGAGTTAAAAGAAGACTAGACATCTCAAAAAATGAAAATTTGCTTATTTTCTTTAAAATTATTTTGTCATATTTGGGAAAAAAATAAACATTTTGAATGAAAGCTTGTTGCACAAAAAGAAACATTCACACAATATTGTATTATGATATTCACAAAAATACCAGCAGAAATTGAATACAATTCTAATATTTCTGAAATCACAATTTGGTCTCAGTGGAAATATTCACTGCCTCTGAGTATACAGGACAAGTTACTTGCCAGTTGAAAACCATTTACTTTAAAATTTGTCTGAACATATCTTCACATAACAGGAAGTCTATCGCATCAGCTGTCATCCCTTTTGGAACAGATTATTTCTGAAAAGTGGAAAAAATAAATAACTAGAAAAAGGGATTGAAAGTAAAAATATCTGTTGAAACGTTTATTAGAAATTACCAAAATTTCAAAACTGAGGTTTGGAATAATAGATATTAGAGACTCTGAAAGGTGGAGGACTGAAGCCAGGGATGCGAAATTATCTAATGAGTACGATTTACACTATTCAGGTGATGGTTATGCTAAAATCCCAGACCACACCACTACACAATAAATTCATATAACAAATCGCTCTTGTGTCCCTAACATCTATTTATTTCATTTTTTAAATTAAATTGAGGTTTGGCCTGTAATTTTCTGTTGTAAAAATCTCACAGTTTCCATAGTAAGAGCATTTGAATGAAGAAAATAAAAATTAAGTTAAACTTATTAACCTCTGAGCCATCAATTTGAGTTCTTAAAAAATTGTAAGATCAGTGTTAAAGCTATGCAATTTAATATATCATAGCTACTGTATTATCTGGCATCCTTGTGCATCACAAAGTCATTTATCATAATAAAACTTAAATATACCACTGGTTATTTGGTAAAGTACTATATTTAATGGGACTAGGAATAGATGATAAAACTTAAAATAATGTGAATTATACAATGTCTTCCTGAGGTAAGGAGTGGTAAAGGCATCAACTTATGTGGCTCTCAAACTGAATAACTATGCAACAAATGAAAAAATCAATTTTTAATTAATTTTTTCTGTTACTAATTTGAAGTTTATTGATTTAATATATATGTTATGGTTTAAATGTTTGTTTCTATGTCTGATTTTCTTTCTGAGAAATAGGTACACTTATCAAAAAAACTGGTGAAACATTTATGTACAATTTGAAACACTTTACCTTTCCTTTTAGTTATATAAAACTGTGTATTATTGCTAAAAGACTTCCACTTTAAAAGGATTGATTCATAAATTTACTAAGCACATTATTTACATGTTTTTTGCCTCTGTAGAGTGATACTGTTCTTTAAAGAAAAAACTTTTCTATCTCCCTCAATTTTTTGTCATGCACATGCTATACTTTATTTTTAATGATAGATTCTCATCTCATGTGAATCTTGTTATGTAATCTATGGAAATTTCAAACAAACACAAATATTTAAAAGAGACAGAAGAACAACATACTTGCCAAATAAGAAAATGGGCACATTAGGGTATAAACTACGTAAAAGTAATTTCTACCGAAGTCAAGCAATAGCCTAGCATATGTTGGCGTATTAGTTTATTAAAATTTTGTGTGGAATTGTCATATTCACAATTAGAAGAGTAGTTGGGCCTAGATGCAAAAAAAGTATGTGAAAGGTCGTATATTGTCTTATTTAGCATATTTAAAATGATATTTATCCCTCATGTGAAGAAAAATGGTATTAGCTCAAATTTTGCATTAGCGCTTATCTTTATCAGGATACAATAGAACAATTCTATCTTTATATTTGAATGTAATTATATTGGCTATTCAAATTGAGTATATCTTAAGTGTATTTTAAAAACAAATAATTGCTCATAATAATTTTACTCTCAAAGATAACTTCTACAATAAAAAAATCGATGTTCCCCATCATTCTGTTACTTAATGGGCAGCATTTACATGTCAGAATATAAATCTTTTCTCTGGTTCTGTAGTTTCTACCTAGTTCATATGTAAACGTGCATCAGGGCCATTCTATTTCCCTTTCTCTTTTTCTTTTTATGTATCTTCTTGCAAAAATAGGATAAAGGAGTGAGCTTCTCTGGTGTCTAGTGAAACATTTACATGTTTTATATGCTGTTCTCAGTCAGATTCCTTAATCCCAGCTTCAGCTCACGTTTCTGTTCCTCAACAGTTCACTGATCAGTAATTTATTTCCAGACTTATACAGGAAAATTATCAGTGAAATATTATAATCAAAGTCAGACTTAGCATTCTACGTAGTTTCATAAAAAATTTTTAAAGTCATTACACAGTGAGATTAGTATATGACAAGAAGCTTATTTTCTTTTTTTAAATTTATGTAATTAACTTTACTTAACTCCAAAATACTTGTGGATAATCTAGAGTATTCATTTTTTGAAAAATTATTTTGTTTATTTTATACATGCAGATAACATATATAAAAACACACATTAATCAGTAGATAACCAAATATTATCAGGAATTTAGACACCAAAACTTGATCAAGATCTCAAATCACTTGTGATATTAATAGAATTAAAAATCAAGTATGTTCATTAAATAAATATTACTTTTTGATTTAAAAAATGTTTTCACAGACTATGATTGGATTCAAGTTTCTTCTCTACATACTAATAATATACTTTTGTTTTTCAAATATATTGTTTAAAATTTTTTAATTACTTTTTAATTATTTTTAATATTATTTTAAAAACTAAAGTGGCCCACTAGGTACTCTCATTCCACATCCAGCTCCACACCAGTGAGCCAGGGAGCTTCTTACCCATTTAAAGTTTGAGAATAGGTTGAGACTGTTTCGGCCCTGTTTTAGTTGATAGATACGTTACTATGTTTAGAAAAACATTAAAATCCTATTTTTCTTTAAGTGTTTTTCTGTTAAGTGCTATATATCAGCATTAATATTAAATAATATTCTGTAGTGCTTGAAAATTCTTATGCTTTAAGAAACTGAATGACGTTTCTTGATCGTAATCAGATAATATTTCTAATCTTGTCAAAAGGAAGACAACGAAATTTGAAGTTGTCATTTTAAATCTTGGTATTAGTAAGCAAACAACTCTTTGTTGACTAGGACAAGTGTGCTCCAATATAGAGCATGTAATAAGGTATTTGTCAATAGTACCTGCAGTTGATTTACACTGCATTTGGTTACCGTGGTTTCACTAATTACAGTCATTTGTTCTGGATTTGTTTAAGGTGGTAAATGATAAGTGGTTTTTTAGTAATATGGACTACCAGAGTGTCACTGAGAAATACCTATAGGAAGTCATTTCCTAGGAACCTCAGAAAGCATGCTTTTGGCTACTAATGAGATTGCATGTTATTCTTGTTATTTACTGATTTTCCTCTGTGTATGCCACAGTTCTGTTCAAATTCACTATCTGTTTCATATTCAAATTTCATAATCTAAATGTCATTTTTAGTGCTTGGCATATTTCTTGTATTTATTTGTTCTTAAGAAAAACAGTCAGGTATTTAACATTATCAGGGATTATGGACTTTAAAGCTTTCACACGTTGTTTTTTTTTTTTTTTTTTTTTTTTTTGTCTTTTTTGTCTGTTATGAACTTCCCAAGAGAGTTGTATAAAGATGTCTACTTATTTGACTCACCAGTTCTCAGTTATTTAAATTGTTTAGAGCCAATACGTTTTCCCAATACCCTAAGTAGTTTAGAAACATTTATCTCAGAGGCCTCTTTTCCAGAAGTCTTCTCTTTTACATTTGCAGATCATTTTCTGTTTTTAAAGTGATGAACAAAAATGAGACAAGATGATATTTGATTCCTGTCAGATTAAGGCAAGAAAAATTTGTTAAGACACCTTCACTTGTCACCCTTTATGCTACCTGTAATCTTACACCGCTAAGTATCTGGTCATGCTGGTGAAGACTACATCCGTACTTTCTTTTTTCTGCTTACAGGTATGGATCTCTTCTCCAACTGCACTGAGGAATGTAAAGCTCTTGGCCACTCAGATCGGTGCTGGATGCCTTCTTTTGTCCCTTCTGATGGACGCCAGGCTGCTGATTATCGCAGCAATCTGCATGTTCCCGGCATGGACTCTGTTCCAGACACTGAGGTGTTTGAAACTCCAGAAGCCCAGCCTGGGGCAGAGCGGTCCTTCTCCACCTTTGGCAAGGAGAAGGCTCTTCACAGCACTCTGGAGAGGAAAGAGCTGGATGGACTGCTGTCTAATACGCGAGCGCCTTACAAACCACCATATTTGAGTAAGTATTACACAGAGGGCTCTGTAAAAATGTTCTTTTGAGGAGATAAAGTTCAACATTCCATCCTTTTTGGTAAAAATGGAGTTCAGGTTTTTTTAAGAAACAAGGATAAAAGTGACGAGATGCACGCAGCAATTTGGTGCACTATCCTTCATTTATTTAAAATAATAGGTTCCTCTAACATTGAGACATTAGTAATTGCGCTCAACTCTTTCAAAATATGGGACTATATTCTTCAAATGGTTTATTTTATATAATCATTGTGAACAATAAAAATGCTTTGAGATTCTATATTTCCTTTGAGGATCTTGGTAATGAAATTATCTCATTCTCTGCCACATAGAAATATTTTCCTTTTAGTTAATGAAAACATATTACTGACAATTCAGTATCTTGGTCAAACTACATAAATGATGTTTGATAAAGATAAAACTCATAATAACTCAATCAAAAGATGACTTATCTTGTATAGAAAATCCATCCTACATAATGTTTTATTTCATCTGCTACAAAAATAACTGTGGAACTCTAAGTTAGAAACAAAAGATGAGACAGATTGTAGATACATCATTTCTTTTGTGATTGATGAAATGGAAAAGTAAAAGTATTTTTAAAAACTTAAAGGAAAAAGAAAAGCAGAAGAATATTTTAGCCCTTATGATGTATAATGCAGTTGAATGCATTGAGGTTGTCGCTGCTAACCTGGACATTGATAATGCAAATAGACGAGTCTTACATGCTTAAAGGAGTGGTCTTTAGTTAGATTACATACATTATGATGACAAAGATAGTCAGGTGATGTTTTATGAAGGATTGTTTTCAGCTTTTCAGATTACTCAGAACCACAAATACCCCAGAATGATGTACCACTTTAGCACTTCAGAATTAACACCTCATTTGTTTTGCTTTATTTTTGAAGTTATATAAAGAAAGAACAAATACTTAAAGACAGAAAATACTGGGATGTCTAAAATGCAATTTGGATGCTAACCTCTTCAGTTTAACTCACAAATCCACACATGCTAGAATTAAAGTAGCCTAAAATCTAATTTTAATAAGTGAGGAATATGATGTGATCTCTGTCTCTGAAATTTAATTCTGGATTTAAAATTAATATTTATTATTAAAAGTAAAACTTTTCTAAATTTTAAACAGCGTATTTAACAGCTGTTTCACTTAAACTAAGAATATATACTATAGAAATGCATTATTAATAATTTCAAGGCAAAAGTGAAAGGGTATATAATTCAGAGTAATAAACATTTGTATTTCTAAATACAAATATTTGCTTTTACCATATAATAACTTCAAATATAGAGGGTAAATCTACTTCAAATATAGTAGGAAAATCAACTTGCCCTCTTTTGCGCTTAGTGAGTACTTACCTTGGTGAAATTACACTTACATATAGACGTGGAATTTTAAACATCTATAAATGTTATTTCATTACAGACTAGATTTTTTTATTAATAAGAGTAATGGAAACAATTTTTATTATTAAAATATTAATGCTGCATATATTTTACTGCAAATTTTTCTATTTCTTAAGAATCTGGCATTTCATTTAAAAATCTGATTCAGGAATTATGAAATTTATTAATGTTTAAGTGTGTTGCTAAAATATCAGAAGAATGCATTGTTATTTCACCCAAAAAATTATTTGCACATTATTCATATATATTCATTTTCATATATATGAGATGTATATTCATATTCATATATATATATATATATATGTATATAGTAATGAATTAGTTCTTAATAGTAGTTTTTTCCCCTGCTCTGTTTTAGCCAGTTCATACTGCTCAAAATTCAGGGTTTGGGTTGAAGTGTGACCTGAGTGGAAAATTTGCAGAAGAATAGCTATTCTGTTGTTTTCATTTATTCTCTTCTTAGTTCTTCATACAGCTTTAATCATGTCTAGATTTATTTTCTTTTTATTCAACTTTTAGTATTTAGTGTCATCTTAGAGTCATACAATTATATTTAAAATTACACCATAGCTCTGAATTAATAAGCATAAAACATTTATGGTTAGTCTAATGACACAAAGTATAAAACAAAACTATTCCTGACTATTTTGCCTCCCAAATTCATATGGTGATAGTTTTTGATACTTGTGTCCTTTTTTATTCAGAATAGAAATAGTGTCATCTTCTAAATCTAAAGCAAGTCTCTTACATAATTTTTAAAAATCAAAAAATTGACACTAATTACTTTCTTTGAATCAGACGTTTTAATAATAATTGAATTTGTAGGGTTTTTTTTTTGCTAAATATGCCGTTAGTTTCATAATGAACATAATATACATTTTGATAGTAGGAAAAATAGTGTATATTTAGTTATGTTTTTGTAAGGTTCTAAAAAGCCTAATGAGACTGCCACTGTCATTTATACAAAGATGACAGGAAAATGGCAATAGACTTAAAAATACAAATAGATCATTGTCAATACCAAGAACTTTTTAATTCTATACCTCTGAATGCTAAAGTTAAAACTAAAAAATGCAAGGAACCAGCTTTTACAAAAAAATAGGTGAATGCAAACATTGAATAATGTACTTCATGTTCTTAAAAATATGCTTCCAGTTATTTTTATTTTTGTTCTTTTTATTTTAATGCATTAACAAAAGATCCATTAAAGTATACGTAATGTAGTTAGCAAAAGGAGACTTTTTAAAAATGAGGAATAATTCTGAACACATCATTCAGTACTTGATAAGTTATTCATGAGCAGTTTCTGAGCTCGCTTTCTCTTATTTTTGTTATAATGTTACAGTTTGCTAAGTTGATATGAAGCAAAGGAATACACTGAAAGACTGAGTAAATACATGCAAACATGTAGAATATGGCCATATATTCAGAAATGCCATGTTTAGATTTACCTTAAAATGTTAAGGAATATCAGTTTTACTTTACCTTTAGTTTTTATTAGTGCAATTAAAAACACTAAAATACCATTTTCATTTTTAATTAAAATTAATAATTGCCTACAGCACTTTAAATAATCATGTTAAAATGAAAGAAAATATTTTCTGGAGTTTCAAAATAACATTGCATTTTTATCATGAAAATTTTAAGGATTTGTTTAGAATCATAGACATCTTATTTAAAATAATCCGGTCTTTCAAATGATGAGACAATAAGTTATATGTAAAACAATCTGAATCTTCTCAGCAAATAAAAAATGTAAGATTAATATAAACTCAAGAATGTAATTGATAACACTTATATTGTTATTATAATTTCAGAAAATTTTACTAGTCAACACTTTAACATTTTATAGTCATTCTTGCTTATGATTTTGGCATCATATTTTGAACACCATCTCTTAAGATTTTTGTCTGCAAATGAACACGTAATTCAGTTCCAATCAGCCTAAGCAATACAGTAATAAAGGCATAAGTATTTGTTATTTCGATACTTGTTGATTTCTTGCCAATAAACAGTCAATTCCTAAAGATTGAAGATAATCATAAGATAATAAAATGGCATTAAAATATACTTGTGAAAATATTTAAGTGTCATAAAGTGATAAATTGGACTGAAAAAAGTGAAAAAAGCTGCATCATAATAACTAAATTTCTAAATCAATGGAGCTTTCCAGAGTCTAAAGGAAACCATTTATTTTCATGGCTCATACTGCCTTCGTATTATACAATATTTAGACTAGTTCAAGTATACCAAATATCATTCTGACTGTTTCCTGACCTACTTTTATTTTTGCCAACTTGTTAACCTTCTTGAAATTTCAAATCAATTCATCCATGTCATAATTTTAAAAATAAATTTCTAAAACTGTATTCAAAATACTGCTAAAGCTTTATCTAGTCCTTTTATCAACAAACTTTATCTGGGGGAAATTTTTTAGGCATCTATATTATGTCTGTGTGCACTTCAAGTTTTTAAGTTGATTGAAATTGTAGAACATGTTTTGTTTAGTAACATTTCTTCCAATCCCTTCATTATCGCAGCCTGCCTTCTGGAGTTTTCATAATTTGTTGAACGCAGTAATGCAGTAAGAGCATATATAGAATTCAAAATAAAATGAATTTTCTTATTGATACACATTACGCTCATACTTATATACCTCTGTGTAGTGTTATCTCTAGGATTTGTAATTTCCTCTAATGTCATGAATATAGCTTGATTATCCAACATTAAAATCCAAAAATAAATATTTTTTTAGAAGGCCTTATTAACATTTTTTTATATAGGTCCATACACCACTAAATAAACGAACCTCTCATAGAATTTTTTTCTTTTTTACTTGATATGTTAATTTCGGATTAGTTGCCCTCCATGTTGTACTACCATGTATAATTTGTTTCTGGGGGTGGGTTATTTTTTGTTCTTTTACTCTTTGATATACACAGAGGCTTGTGAACCTAATTTTCTCACTTTTTCAGTTTATTTCTTTGTGACAGTTTTCTGGTCTTAGAATTACACTAGTCATTCATTTTTTAATTAAATTCCTTTATTCATGAATTATGAATATATCTGTCATTATCAAAAAAAGTTTACTTCAACTCTATGAATAGGAAACAAATGATAACTTGGCAACAGAAAAAAATTTAACCCTGTTCATTTTCTCTGTCTGAATTTTATTATATTTTATGCTACTTATTTAAAAATATTATTTATTCTACTGTATTTACTGAATTGTATTACGTTCTACTTCTCTGAAAAATAGTCATCTATTCATAGTTTGTAGAATTCCTCCAGTTAACTAACTGATGCAGCAGTTGATTGAACTTCTCTGTAACACAACATAGATAAGATATTACAATATTTTCTTTTGTTTTTAAGTTGTTGCATAGTGTTCTGTCTCAGCTAGTAAAATTTAAAGTGAAAGCTATAAAAATCCTTCTGAGGTGCAGATATGAAACACAGCAGTTGTTATATATATCAACGTCTGGTCAATTCTGTAAGCAATTCTTTTTACTTACTCAGACATCATCAGTACTTCTCTGTGTCTTATTTCAAGCCATGTAAAATTTGTGCCTTTGGGTAATTTGAAACTAGTTAGCATCCAAGAAATTTCTATTCCCTTAGTTAAAGAACAATTTCATAGTTTCTTTTATCAATATATTTATCTTTATAATTATCTGCAATATTTAAAAGTGCCATTTTAATAACTTCAAATTGAATTGACTTTATTTTGACAATTTGATCTGTGGTTCACCGCAACCTTTATATTCTAAATATTCAAAACTTACAGTTATAGGAACTATGTTTTGCAACTGTTTTCTCACTATTTATTAACTTTGCTAAAATCCACTTCGGCTCCACTATGTTTTTTCTTCCTAATACAATTACTCTCTGGGCATATTTAGACTCATTATCCAGCTATACATATTATAAATGCTAAATAATTATATGATAAAAAGTGAATTAATGGGCATTTTTAAACTATGTAAATTTTCATTAATGTTGTCCTTATTCATTCATTTATGCTCACATGCAGTTTTTGATACCTCCAAGCAAACTTTATTCTTTTCTTCTAGTATATAAAAAAAATGTTTTGAATTAGTTATATTTTTTGTAGCTACACCTACAGATTTTTACATAGGGAAGTAGAATTTAAATTCAAGATATTGAAATGCACCCAACTAGGGCATTTGTGTAAAGTATCATGGAGTGTTTCAGGACTTTGAGATTTTAAACTTCTTTTGATTTGTTCTGAGAACTTATTTCATATCCTAAGGCACAGTTAAATTGTTTCATATTTCTTAACCCTTTTAGAATTTTAATTACTCTCCTACTCTCCCTTCTTCACCATCTGCAATATCATATTTCTTTTATTTACTAGCAGCTTCAATGTTAGCTCTCATCTTTCATCATTTTGTAAAGCTAAAAGGTTTATATTTTCCTCTAATCACTTTTTTCTTATTTAATTTCCATGTCAAATTTATTTATTGCATTTTAAAATTACATTTTTGAGTTCACAGATATATGGTTAAGTAACATTGCAATTTAAGGTCATATAGGGAAAACTTAATTGATAAAAATCAATTATGCTTTTATTCAATATTTCATAGTTATTTAGTATGACTATCTGTTTTTCAAAGCAGTTTGTCTCATGTATATTTAGGATTTCATAGAGTTGACATTTGGCATAATGATATTATTTATATATCTCATTTTATATTATAGATTATTTTCATCCTCTTTCTTATTTTATACACTGGAAGTAAAACTGTTTAAGCATTTGTCCATCGTATGAGCTTAACAAAATAAGGCTATCAATTAAAATATAAATATAATTATTCAATGAAAAGAAATATCTACTTGATAATATTTTCCTGCTTCATCATACTGAAGATTTATGAGTCAAAATGTAAATGTGTTAAGTTATAAAGATATTGTAAATAAGTCTGGATTCTACAAATTCATTTGCCTACAAATATTGCTAAACATTATTGAATATTCAATGTGCCAGATATTTTTTGGGTGAGTCTTCCCAGTCTTCAATCCTTTTAATAGAGATTAGTTAGTGTGGTTTAGATAATACAGATTAGAAACTGTTTGGAACTCTGAGATTCACTGTTCAAGTTTAAATAATATTACTGAATTTAGAGTAAATTCAGCATAATGTGAGTCATTTTAATGTTTCCTGGAGTAGAACAAAGTATTTTAGGTTTTGTATTGAGTTTCAATAAGACTTCCTAGTCACTGTAAAGCTTTACCTACTTCAATTTAACTGATGAGAGCGTAGGAGATTCAAAAATCTTGACTCCCAAACTGTAATTACATACCAAAAGACATGGATAAAAACAAATTATAAGCTAGAAATTTTGCAGATAAATATCTGGATTTTATTTCTGATTCTGTAATTCATGCCTTTTTTTAAAATTCATGCCTTCTATGACATCATATATTACATTATACATGGTAACAGCAAGGCACTTACCTATATTCTTTCTCTTAGAGATATAATTCTTTTAACTGTATGGATTGAAGAGACAATATTTGAAATTAACTTTGATAAAGTGTCTATGTATACAATACACTGTTAGTCTAAATTATCAATGACAACTTTAAGTTGTTCAACAAGACATTATAAATACATTTTATACATTCTGGTTTCATAATTCAGTTTTATGGATACACGCACATACATTTACATACCATATAGGAACATAATATTTTTAATCAGTTAAATTTAATTTTATATTGTATCTCTCGAACAGACTGATTATGTGCAATATAGGAGTCAATTTATTTAACTAATGGCTACTTTAATATCAGAAGCTGTTAACATGACAATATGATGCTTGTTGAGAAAGATACCCGATTCAATTCATTTTAGTCTTTGTTATTGTTGAGATGAAGTCTTGCACTGTCATCCAGGCTGGAGTGTAGTGGTGTGATCTTGGCTCACTGCAACCTCCACCTTCCCTGTTCAAGCGACTCTCTTGCCTCAGCCTCTGGAGTAGGTGGGGACTATAGCCATGTGCCACCATGCCAGGCTAATTTTTTGCATTTTTAGTAGAGACAGGGTTTCACACTGTTAGCCCACATGATCTCTGTCTCCTGACCTCGTCATCCACCGGCGTTGGCCTTCCAAAGTGCTGGGATTACAGGTATAAGCCACTAAGCTCCGCTATTCTATTCTATTTTTTTTAAGGTACTGGTTGTTAAGTTTACAATACTTAAGTATAGCAAAATAAGCTATGACACTGTAGAAGAAACAGGTTTTTGGTTCTAATGGTTATGTATTATGAGAAAGACAGTATTTTAAACTGCCAGTAAAAATTTTGTAGTCAGTAAGACCCATCCCCACTTTAAGATTGGCCTGGATCTTGCACTAGATTCCACCTGTGTTTGATAGTAGTCGTATATTTTACAAAAACTCGAAAATTGGCTATCACCAAGTGTTTTAAGGCTCATCTATGTCAGTCACTATATTTGGGCTGAAAATTAAATAGTTACCACTTTATTCCATAAAAACATATTTTAAAATGTTTTTATTGTATTTTTCAACTAAATGTCTTTAAACAAGACCTAAGTGTAGAAATAACACATGACTAAAATCAATATCAATATAAATTTTCTGGATTAAATTCTGAATCACCCTGTATACAGAAATAGTCAAGAAAGAGGAGCTCTCCTCTTCTGTCTAACAAAACATATTATTGGGTTTATTTCTTAAAGTGCAACACACAGTAGAAAGTTCTGAGTCAACAATGGCAACAGTACACAAAATAGATGTAATAATTTTTTCTTGATGATACACACCTGATGGTGTATGTATTAAATCACATGTAGATTTAATCTGAATGGTAGAAATAAGTCTATAAATATGAGAGTTCATGTTACAGCTTGTCAGTTGCCAGACATTGTATTCTTAGAAAATGTATAGAAAACTTGAGGCTAACCTGAAAAATTAGTACAACATTCTTGTACATTTTTTTCACCATTAATAAGCCTAGTTCTAATTCCAGAATTAACTGTCTTGTTAATCACTAGTAGTACAGATTTTAAGTTTGTTTTCTTTAGAAATGCACATCAGATGGTTACATTAGCGGTCATGAAATAGCTTTACTTACCTCAATCTTTTTTTTACTAATTCTTTACTTACCTCAATATTTTTTAAAAAACAATGGTAACAGAGGACAATATTATACAGAATCTAGAGAGTTCTCATAAGTAATGTTTTTAAATATTTTAAAAATGATGAATAATTTCAAGCATATACAATAGTAGAGAGAATCATTCAGCTTAAAGGATCAACTCTTGGCCAAATTTGTTTCATCCCAATAATGATACAACTGCTCCTTCATTCAGATGTTTTAAAGTATCCAAAAGCATTCTACTGATTAATCCACTAAAGTTTACACTATGCTTATAAAAGATGACATTTTTAAATAACCACAAGAGCAATATTTCTTTTTAAAAATAAATGTTCTATCATTATCTACTTATTATTTAAGTTTCCATAATTTTCTCATAAATATTACTTATATTTCCAATTGATTTGATTCACGACTGAAATCAGCTTTACAGGTAGCAGTTTTTTTATTTTAAAATGTTTTTATCAAAGAATAATGTGCATACAGAAAAGTAAAAATATCATCAATATAGAACTCAAGAAATTTTTACAAAATGCATACCCCTGTATAATCAGTTACCAAAACATTTCCACAAAATATGTTCAATAGCGATAATATTACTACTATAGTATCTCAAGAAATCCATTCTTCTGCCCACTCTCAGTTACTACCACCCAAAACATTATTGCTATCCTAGTCTTTAGCCAAAGATTAGTTTTTCTTCATATAATTGGAGAAAGATGGAGTATGTTTGAGTTCCACTCAAATTAATAGCCAGTTATTTCTCTGATAGTATAGGGAAAACCATCTGCTGAGCCTAATATACACCAGTGTGTGAGCAAAGAAGACAATGTAGTTAGTAATAATCATCCAAAGTCACACTGTCTCCTACCCTTAAGCCTAGAAGTAATATACACTTTCTTCAGCATTTAGGAAGATAATAGTGTTCTCCTTGAATATAATTTCTCTATCTTGGAAGTTCTCATTATGGATAGTCTATCAGATATAAATGCTTTATACTTGTCTTCATATTTTTCTTGTTGATTGAAACATAATGCTCTGTTAACTTGGTGGCCTTTATAGAAACAAATATTTAAATATATTAACATGAATACCAGCTACTAGCAAAAGAGTAGAAAAATTGCGACGTCTGTATTTCATTTTTCTTTGAATGCAAATTAGAAGATTGTGACAAATTGTAGGCTATGATGCTTAAAGGAGATTTTAAATAGAGTAGAGAGATTAACATTTTGGGAAATGGCATATCTGAAGGGAGTTTAAATGGCTCGAGGAATTGTGAGATGAGAGGAAAAGTAAAGAGGTGAAATAATAAATGTTAAGTATTTAAACAAATGCTACACAGATAAGATGGTAATCAGTTAATCTGTCTTTATGGAGAGCAGAAAAACGGAAATGGATCTATATTGCTCCTGTGAGATTTAAATTACACATTACAGGAAATATTCTAACCCTGACATTGGTTCTTGCTCCTAAGGGATATGGAACATTTTACCTAGAAAGCTTTACAAACTATATACGTATGCATATGCCATCTGTGATTTGGTTAAATGTCACCTTCTAGCCCTGCATTGTATTTTCCCACAAAAATCCCTTTCCTCTCTGCATCTGTCAAAAGAGGGATGGTTTAATTTACTTGAAGATAAAAAAGAGACAATTGAAAAAGTCTTGGTTTGAATTCCCTCCCTTCCTGTTTCTCTGTGGATGACTTTTTATTTGTCTTTCTTTGGAATT
Organism: Leontopithecus rosalia; assembly: GCA_028533165.1. NCBI lineage: Eukaryota > Metazoa > Chordata > Mammalia > Primates > Cebidae > Leontopithecus > Leontopithecus rosalia. Next base: position 119,199,274 of record CM052650.1, read on the forward strand.
TTTAGAGGAAAAAAATTCAGCTTCAAGTCTTTTTTGTTTTCGTTTTCTCATCTCACATGTTGAATTGCAATGAAGAATTGAAGAATGAAACGTCTAGGAACAAAAATTAAGAAGTCACATTGCCTACTACCCTTAAACCTAGAAGTAGTACATGCTTTCTTTGTCATTTTGGAAGATATAGCAAGCAGACCGTATATGCCATATATATATAAGTTTTCTATCTTGAGTTGATATTTGGAGATTATAATATAGCCTAGCTTGGTAATGTAGAATCCTGGATTAATCGTATACATCAGAAAAATAAAATGAAAGAGAAAATAATCAAATAGAAAACGTGTGTTGGCTAAACATTAATACTAAATTTAATAATAGTAGTAGCTACCTACTGAGCTCCATTTTATAGGCACGAGTAAATGAAATAAGACAAAACAAAGGCATCAATTTTGTAAATTGTCACAAGGTGACAGTTCTCTTCAGTCAAGGATCATGAAGTAAGTCCTGTGAAACAGGCTATAGTAAATAATTTCAGAATCAATTTATAAATATTTTACATTATTATAGAAATATACATAATTTTATATAGGCTAAATGACCAGTTTTAGACAATGTAGAAATGCCTTTTTTTGATGGATTGAATTCTACCTACTTAGAGCTTAAATTAAGCTAATGATCGAGGAAGTCTATACTTTTAAGTTTTATTATGGAGTGGTGTGAAAATAATTATTTCTCAAGTTATAACAACATAATATTGACTCCTATTGAAATTATTACAAAAACTCAGAATTCAGGCTTACATTAGAATTAGTTTTAGGAAATACTTAACATTGAATAATTTAATATTTGCCTCACAATTAAATGTGAGCTTGAGATCTGGTAACATATTTCTTGATAATGTATATCACTCCCTTTGTGATAATTTTCATAGAAATTGTTTTCATAGTGTTTATAAAAAGTGTGATCATGTATCTAGTATAGAGAAAGATTACCGTTAATTTTTCAAGGAAACATCTAAAGTAGTTACAAAGGCATATCAGATTATTTTGAAGTTAATTTTAAGTCTGTGTTCTTTTTTCTAATCCTTAAGATTTTTCTCATTTAACTTACTTTCCTCTGTAATTTCAGAAGGATATTAACTGGCCCTATTATTTTCAGTATTATTATTTGTTGTCAAGAAGCACCATAACAACTTAAAACTGTAAAAACTTTTTAACTAGCTGCTTTAAGCAAGTCTTCCCAAGCTACTGTCAAGAACAGTGTGACCCACATTCAAGGAAACTCATTGTTGGGCACAACTGTATTCCAAGCACAGTGATCTTCAGTGTTGTTTGGCCTAGAACTAGATTAAATAAATGTTCTCATGGCCTGGAGTATGGGAAAATGCTTATGATTCATGGACTCATCACAGGCTGATATATGGAAATAAGATGAATATCTTAATTTAAAATACCAGTATAGTAGCCAAATAAACTGAAATACTCTTAAGAGATCTCTATGGGAAAAATAAAAAATACTATCAGAACCCTGGTTGATAATGTAAAGGGACTTAGATCAACTTAATTGCCAGTGACCGCACATAGCCCGATGCATCCTCTTTTGATGTTAAGTGATCTGTACCTACTGCACAAATCAAAATATTCCAGTCAGGTTATCTCAGTGTGATCTGCTCTGGGTCATCCTAGAAACATTGAAAAATACTAAACATGGAAAAATGCAAAAGTATTTTGAATTATTATATCCTCCCAAACCTCATGCAAATCAACAGTCTTCCTTTGAGACTTTTAGCAATGAATAAGCCAACCTTGGACATACTGGATTACTCTTAAAAAGTTTTCAGCTTCCTTTAAAATGTGCCTGAAGCACAAACTGCTCACCTGGTTGAATATGGTATACTTAGTAAATACGTGCTTGAAACATACCCTGTTCATATTGCTTTCAGAATAGGTTTTCCCCAAGCATCACTAATTTTATCCATTTTGACTTTATTATAACTTGAACTTTTAATTTTAGAATATATCATTTTTTATTTTGTTCTCCAAGTATGCCTTTACTTCCTTTGAACTTATAGCCTACTACCGATTTATGAGTCACCTTTGTACATGTTCTCGCATCAGAGAAGCAATGTGGTGAAGAGTACCAGTTATGGGGTCAGTCAGCCAGGTTTCAACTATGGATCCAGCCATATACTGGCTGTGGGACCTTTGTAATTTCTTTAACCTTTCTATAATTCCTTTTCCCCATCAGTGACATAGATCCTCCAAAGCTCATTAGGGAAATTAAATTATTTAACATATTTAAATCAGTGAGTGCCTGCCCAAAAGAAGCGCTCATTAAGTGTTCAAGGCAACCATATATTCAGTTAAAATTGGAACAATGACATCAGGCTGAGTATGGACAAAGTTACAATTCTGGGCTTAAATAGAACTAATTATGCTCTCTTTTACTTCCAAAGAAAAATCAAACTCCAAATGTTCTTTTCACCATATATCACTATTTTACATCTGTAGTATATATATTCTTTCACATAATACATGTTTTAAAAGTACAGTCTCCCTCTTTTTCTTTTCGCTCCAAGAAACTAATGGAACAGATATTATAGAACCAAATGCGTAATGCCTAGCCAAGATCAAGCTGTATTTGTTTCGTGTTAATTACAAAGCATGATTAGAACTTTTAAAAGTTCATATTTTCGTTATTTTACTTAACTTTTATATTTACAATAAGTAAAGATACTTGGCAATGTACAACAGTGAAAATCAGCTGAAGAATACTCACTTTTGAAGCAACAGATTTTGATTTCAGTATGGGAAGTAGCATATTATATTTGGTAATTGTAGAAAAATAAAGGATTTCTATTTGCTTGGTAAAAAAAACAAAAATGAAGAAGGTCAATGTTCATATAGAATTTGACTCATCTAAGTTTAAGGAATTGTACCGGCACATTGTTGCAAATTCTAGCCTTATACAAGATATTGTTATCCTAGACAGTTCTGATAGCCCTGTGTGAAAGATGTAGATGCCCTAAAATCATCAAAGTAAATGAACACAGTCTGTTAGTTTGGAAAATTACGTCTTTCTGTAACATATACCAAAAATATCTATATATGCCACATATCAATATTTGAACACATAAAAACCTGTTTGCCTTCTTTGTTCTTTACTAAAATCTTGTTGTCGGATAAACCTGATTATCTCACTCAGCTTTCTATTTATATTTTTGTACCTCTGTCTTTCTTTTTTTTTTTTTTTTTTTTTTTTTTCTTTTTTTTAGACGGAGTTTCGCTCTTGTTACCCAGGCTGGAGTGCAATGGCGCAATCTCGGCTCACAGCAACCTCCGCCTCCTGGGTTCAGGCAATTCTCCTGCCTCAGCCTCCCGAGTAGCTGGGATTACAGGCACACGCCACCGTGCCCAGCTAATTTTTTGTGTTTTTAGTAGAGACGGGGGTTTCACCATGTTGACCAGGATGGTCTCGATCTCTTGCCCTCGTGATCCACCCTCCTCGGCCTCCCAAAGTGCTGGGATTACAGGCTTGAGCCACAGCGCCCGGCAGTACCTCTGTCTTTCTAAGTGATCAGATAGTATGACAAATCCCTTTCAAAAAAACACCTAAGAAACCATTCAAACTTTAGTTTCAGCTTACAGTTTATTCACTGGGCTCTCTGTATAATTCTCATGTTTTTTTATTCTATGTGTTTCTGTCTTCCAACTTCTACATCAGTTTTACATATATATCACTATTTTGCCCAATTAACAAGAGACCTAACAACTAAGTTTTAGTGCCTGATTTCATTTCAGAATCATTCTCATTTATGTTTATTTCTCTTATGAAAGCCAGTGTGCTTGCTTGCCCTCCCTTCCTTCCCTCCCTCTCTCTTTCTCTCTTTCTTTCTTCTTTTTTGGGATGGAGTTTCCCTCTTCTTGCCCAGGCTAGAGTGTAATGGGGAGATCTCGGCTCACCACAACCTCCGCCTCTCAGGTTCAAGAGAGTCTCCTGCCTCAGTCTCCCAAGTAACTGGGATTACAGGCACCCACTATCATGCCTGGCTAATTTTGTATTTTTAGTGAAGATGGTGTTTCTCCATGTTGGTGAGGCTGCTCTTGAACTCCTGACCTCACGTGATCTGCCAGCCTCAGTCTCCCAACGTGCTGGGATTACAGGTGTGAATCACCTTGTCTGGCCTTTTTTTTGTTTTCGATTAAAATTTTTGGAAGCAAAATATAGACATGAGGAAAGATGATAACTTAAAATACTGGTAGATAGAAATGTAACATGGGTTATTTTTGCATAGGAAAGATTTAATCAAATGTATGTGACTTTTAATCACTGGAAATATGTTATTTGAAATGCTGTAATTCAAATTATCCATGTGTCTTGCAGACTAGATCTTCTGAGGGTAAGATTTATTTGTGAGTGTCTCTCTGTGAAAGAAGAAACCTAGAAGCAATTTTTTATTTTAAAAGTTTTAGTTTCACAGTTATAAAGTGAATTTAGTATTAGTCTATAATCATTATGTGCCTTATTTTTTCTTCATTAAATGTTACAGAAAAAAAATCCTGTACTCTTCTATCAGTTGCTAGCTTTCCTTGCTGTGGACACTATTTGAGGCTTGAGACAGTGGCATGGAACCCCTACTTGGAGCATCTCATTTCACTACCTTTTTCCTTTCACAGTCATCCTTAGAACTGAGTTGGCCACAGAGTAACCAGGCAGGATTTTTGAATGCAGTGTTTTGTTACATTTTGAAGATTTTGAGTAGTGGAATGCAAACTACTTCCCGAGATGGAAAGTATTAACCCTGGGTTCTCCCACTGGGCTCTGTGAGAAGGCACTTTTTTGTGTGTTCCTGAAATCCAGTCCTTTCTGACTAGCCTTACAAAATCAATGAGGACTCCTCTCCTTTACTATCTAGCTTTTAATATTAACTAACTGGACTATTTCTCCAAAACATTTAACTCATGTTTTCCTCTTTAAACATTTTTGAGGTTCTCTGTTGCAGCCACAATAATGTTCATACTTATTCTAGTTTTTAAAGACTTTTATACTTAAGCTCTGCCTGTTTCACGTCATATAATGATTTTTCAGCTTCTTCATGCATACTTTTTCTTAAGCCCTTGTGTGTGTGTTTATACATTCCAATCTCTGTCATCCTCTCATCTGAAAAACCACTTTTCTCTGCATGACCATCCCTTACTCATCAACCAATAAGAAGACTTCTCAGATACTGAGATACAGACACTCTAACTGTAACTTCTTATAGATTCTTATACATAATTGCTGTCTTTAGAATATTTTGTGAAACAATTGTTGGTCCATTGGACTGTAAAATCTTTTAGAGCTGAATCATGTGCTTCATTTCAGAGTCCCATGTTCCAGAACTGTGTCTCGAACAAAGTAGATGCCCATAAGTGTCTATAGACTACGTCAATGAATCAATAACTGAAATATCCTGAAAGGAAATGAGGTGCATTTCTTTTTTCTTCAGGATAGTTGTCTCGGCCTCTACTCTGATTTAGAGAAATAATAAAATTATGGTAGTCTCTCAATAAATTTTTTTTAAAAGCCAAATAAAATAACATAAAAATATTAACCATCTCCAGTCCTAAATAATCTCCCCTGGATTTTATCATCTTTCAAATTTTCATGATTTTATTCTGGCCTTAACTTACTAGTTCTTTTTTTTTTCTTTTTCTTTTTCTTTTTGAATAAAAACAAATATACTATATTAAGATTCTTTTAAAAATATTGATATGACAAATTAGAGTAAATGGCTATTACTGAACTAGTTGCTTAGAGTAAACATTATCTCTAAACATGCAAAAACAAGTTATTAGAGCAAAAAATAATAGAAATTTCTCTAACCTTAAGATACTAGGCCGTTAAATTAAGCTTTAATTAATTGTAGTCTAGACAGGAATTATTTTAAAAGACTATACAATTGTTGTATTCTCAAGACAAACAAAAAATCTCTCCTACAGAGAGAAAGTATACGGCTTTTCTGCACATTATCTTAATGATACTAGTTCTTTTATTCTTTCTTCTGGTACATCACTTTCTCTTTCACAGCTTCCTCAACCTCCCATTTCACTATCACTCCCTGCTACTTTCATTAAGCTATTTTCTTTTCAATTATCTGCCATGTATCATTTGCAAGCATAGATATGTAAACACATATATGTAAACACTAAGTAAATATAAGGTAATCTTAAATATAACCAAAAGGGGGAGCTATTGTGGATATTTAATATTTATGAAAGGAGATTGGTGATAGTACTGGATATCTGTGACTGGAGGCAATTCATCTGACTTTTCCTTCATGTTTCTGAAGCTTTTATGTAACAGTTTGTACATATATGGCATCTTACTTATTGTCATTATTGCATAAATTATATTTGTTTCACGGCATTGTAGTAACAAATAGGTATATCAGATGCTGTTTTTTTTAAATAATGTTGAAGAATTTTGCTTTCCTTATATGAGAACATTATGAGATATGTAGGTAGTGTTGTACACTTGCTATAGTTTAATAATAATGCAAATATTTTATATATAAGTATACGTTTTCAAAAGTGTTCTACCCGAATTCTTTACTGGCCCCAACAAAGATTAACTAAAATTTGAACTTTTATTTTGAAGTTTATTGTCATACTTTGTATAGATAGTTAATATATAATGCATCATTTTTACTTTGCTAGGTAATTAAATGTTTATAATAATTAAGATGATTTCTAATTGAACACCAAATTTAAAGTTTCCAAAAGTAATATAATGATTTAAGGATCTAAATCTTGGTATCCAATTAGAATGCAATTAATTTTAACCTTTAACAAGCATGAGATAGTCTTATTTCAATAGTTTAGCATTTATGTGATTTTTTTAAAGCTAAGTTTAATTCACCTCTTATCAGTTTTCAAATCTCTAATTATCTGATGACAGGTTAAATTGAAAGGAAGAAAATGAGGTGTTTAATGAGTTTCTAGAGTATAACTAAAACTAAAGTATGTACCTAGGCTTTCACTTTAGGATAGGCAGTTAAAAATTATATATGTTATGCAAAGACAAAATAATATTTTATTTAATATGGTGTATCCATCTCACAAAAACAAAACTTTCACTGAAAAAACAGGGATAAAATTTAATCATAAAACAAAGAAATAATTTAAAAAGTTAAGATTATGCAATGTATGACAATCGGAAAAACTAGTCAATAACTAAAAATATTTTATCTATATAATTTTGTTTCTTTATCTCTTTTTGAACAGAGATGCCTTAATTTTAAATTATTTTGATGGAAATACATAGAAAACTTATTATATAAACTAGTCCTATATTATAATTTTTGGTTTTTCTGCAGCATTTTTTTGGCTTTAGTGTTGTGTAGTGACAACTGTGCTACCATGAAGTAGAGGCCTTGAGGACGACATTGCCAGGCTTAACAAATAAAAAATACTTGGCACTCAAATAATGTGTGAGACATACATCTACTAAAAATTATCCATTATCTGAAATGCAAGTGTTATTGGGCACTCTTTATTTATTTATTTTTTTGGCAACCCAACTCAAGGGGTCATCAGAACATATAGTCTTGGGGTTCCTAACCTGCTTTAATTCAGGTTGTTTGCTGCTTCTCTTCTCTGTGGTCAGTTTTCGGTGTGTGAGCATTTTTAACCCCCTTCTAAGTCGGCCCTTCCTGCTTTTAACCTTCTATTTGCCTTGACATAGAAGTAACTGAATTATGTTAAGGGAAATCCCATCATCAAGCATGTTAAATAGCCACATATTTACACACTATTTCTAAGTTCTGTGTGTTGTATCTTCTTTGAACATATGTTTGAATAAGCTGTTTAGAAATATTTTCAACCCAGATATTCCACTTGTTTACATTTCTCAAATCTGTTGGGTTGTGGTTATTTTGAAACTTTATCTTTTTTAAGTAAGTTATTGATGGTTAATAAATTAGCTATATGACTATATATTTTTTTAATGAAGATCTTATTATATACTTGTATTTTTTTCTCATCTTACATTGTTGGAATTTTTACTTGGTTTTCATATAAAAGATGAAGTTGTGCACATCACAAGTAACTGAAGTAAATATTGTGATGCAATAGCTAATAGGCTTATACATGCACAACAGTCCTGTTGTTACAGAAATGACCAATCCCATTCAGCATTTCTTGCCTTCTGTTTTGAAAATCAATGCTAATTTCAACCTCTCCAGAAAGGTGCTAATTTAGTCTTTTTATAATGTTGTTTTGAAGGAAAACACTTGAAAAATAAGTGTCTAAATGTCAGTAAATATTATCAGCTCTGTACTTATCAAAAAAAAGAACTGTGTACATTTGCAAGTATGGATATTTTGTTGGAACTTTAGTACACACTATACTGATACAATAAATTAAATGAAAGTATCCTTTTTTGTTATTAAAGTAAGATATGACTGAGTGAATTGCCTTCAAAATAAATTTTAAGGATACTTCATTGCTAATGTAAACAATACTATTTTCAAATATTTCTGAGAACAAATCATAATTTCTTTATTTTAGTGGACTGCGATGAGGGATTCCAAAAAATGTTTTAATGACATTGTAAACATTCAGAAGAAAGATATGTTATATTTGCATTTCCTAAATATACACCAATGTAGGGTCAGAACATATGAAAAATAATTCACTTTCCAAACTTTACTCTGAGATACTAATTGGTCAGTGATGTTCTGTTTGTCAAATAGAGCCTGGAGGGGTGGCCAGAGTGCCCAGCTTAGGGTCATATCCTATTATTTTTCTCCTGAGGAAAAATGTATTAAGCTTCTAAAACATGATTTTTCACATTTTTAGAGAAACTTGAACTAAAATCAAGAACATTTACAAAATTCTATAAAAATACCTTGTGTTTTGGCTTTTTTAAAACAAATATTTTAATTTAAAAGTTTAATGTTTTTAGAGTTTCACAAATATCTTTAGAATACTGACAATTCTTTCTAAATGGAAAAGTTAAAAATGATTACTGTTTTCAGATATCTTCCTCAAATCAATTCAAATAATAATATTCAAAGTATTTTGTATATAGGAGTTAATATACTATCACTAGTTTTTGTCATAGTTAAAAGCACTCTTCATTAATATAATTAATTAGAAGTATTAAATCAAAGAAAATTGAGTTACTATAACTGCATCTATTCTCTTAATAATATGAGAGGTAGTTGACATAGTTGCAGTAATCCACTGGGTAGATATTCCCTGGTGAAACTGTTGTAAATATACTATTGCCTTGTAATAAGACAGTTTTGATTTACACATACACAAATATGCATGCAATCACATACATATATAGATATTTCTAAGTATCTACTGATTCTCTATCAAGAAAAAAATCTGTAATGTTTCAGTGGATTCACTTTGTCATATAAAGCTATGTGAGGGTAATTGTATACCATTGTATTTGTGAAGTACACTTTTGGACAAATAAAAGCTCCTATTTTTAAAGCTGTTAAGTCCCTTGCATATTAATGAAATTTGGTTTAAAAATAAACACTGATCAATACTAATTTCTGAAATTCTCATTGGTTGTAAATTGGTAGTAAATTCTGACTTGATTTGGAAGGTACCTCACAGATTATGAAATAAATTTATTCACTGCACACACTCTGCTAGGTGAGAAAATGAGGCTGGATCCATTTTCAATTCATAGCTTGAAGTGGTAAATAGTCTCTTTCACAATGGTAGCATTAGAATTTTAGGAGAGATGGCCAACTATTTAAGGGTGCCAGAGTTGCTAGAATGAAAATGTCTATGAGACAATTATTATTCTCAACATACTTCTCTCTTCTATTTGAAATGATACATTTTATTCATTCATTGATGTATATTTCTGTTTCACAAAACTGTATTTGCCAATTTTCTTATTTTTAAATATCTCTAGATTTAAATTTTAATTTAATAACTATTAACTGCAAACTACATTGTAAGTAGGTGATATACATATGAACTTTATATAAATAAATATCTGGCTTTACTACGTATTTGTCACATGAATGGTCCAAAGGATTGTTTGAGTCATTTATTTTACAAGATTTGCTTTTTGAAAGACTAATCAGGTTTACATATAGGACATATTATAATATTACTGTCTCCAAACTCCTATTTTCCACCTATGTTCTATAATCCCTTATCTCTGTCAACATAGAAGAAAAGGGCATTCTGTTTGATGAAAGGAAAACAGTAAATTTAGTGTAAGAGAGTATGAACCTCATGAATTAAAATTAAGAACTATAGTTTGACCAGGCATGGTAGCTCATGCCCATAATCCCAGCAGTTTTGGAGGCCGAGGTGAGCAGATCACTTGAGGCCAGAAGTTCGAGACCAGCCTGGCCAACATGGTGAAACCCTATCTCTACTAAAAATAGAAAAATTAGACAAGTGTGGTGGCAGGCACCTGTAATCCCACCTACTTGGTAGTCTGAGACAGAAGAATCACCTGAATCTGGGAAGCTGAGTTTGCAGTTAGTTGGGATCACACTACTGCACTCCAGAGCAAGGCTTTGTTTAAAACATAAATAAGTAAATAAACAAAGTAATCAGGGCTAGATATATGTACTTATATATATGTGTATATATATATATGTGTATACATATACATATATATGTGTGTGCATATATATATATACGTGTATATATATACATATATATGATACACATATTTATAATTATATATAAATGTATTTTATATTTTAAATATATTTTATATATTTAAATTTAAAATCTAGTCTATTTATAATTTCTGGGGATAAAAAGATGTGATTTAAAATCCAAACAATTTACAACTGTATTTTCAAAAATTAAAGCAAATATGAGTGTTCAAATGGAAGGTAAATGGAAAATCAAGCAGTTACCCTTTTTTAATCATTAGCACTACTGAGCTCATTTCTGGATATAAGGTTAAACAGAAACTAAAACTCAAAAAGATTTTAAAGGGAACCCTTAAAGGTGGCTGAAGAACAAGACAGAGGAAAGGTAAAATAATGGATTATTTAACCTTACAAATTTCTAGTGGAGGCTCACTTTAAAACTAACCTGAAGAGTGTGATGTGCTTTTACAGAGAGCAGATGTTTCTACTTCCACAGGGGGTAATGGGTTCAAATTCTTGTATGTTAGATGAATTTATATGTAAAGAAGTGTTCTGGTGATGAGAATGATTGAACAATTGAATAAGCTCGGAGTAAGTTACTGATCTCAGCCTCTGGAAATTTTTCACAGTACCAGTCAGTCTCAAGCCTCAGAGATATCCGAAGAGTGTCCTCTCTTTAAATTGCAAAAATAGATTAGATTATTTCATAAACTTAATCTATTGCTCTAGTTTCTGTGGTTTATGCAATCATAAAGTATAAAGAGTATTTTCTTTCCTCTTTTGTAATATTGTATTTTCTTTCCTCTTTTGTAATGTGAATATTCCATTCATTAAATTTTTATTTTAATATATTATATAAAATAATTTTTACCAGGCGATTAAATGCAATAAATAGTATGTCAGTATGGACAATTTTATAATTATTTTTGCAACATACATGTGACAGTCTTTTGTCTTAAGTCATTAGTCAATTTAATACCTTAAAATTTTAATTTTTTTAAGTATTTAATTTTTTTCTCATAGTGTAATATCAGTTGCAAATTATAAAAGGCAAAAATAGGATTTCACAATATAAAAAATATATACACCATTGAACTTTTATTAAAAATTATATCTATGCTAATTTATGAGAAGGTAGATATTTGTGATTGTCTTTTATGTTAAGGATAAGCTTTCACCTATAGTTTAGATATTAAGATAAGTGTCTTAATCTAGCATTTATGACCCACTATGAAGAATAAATGCACTGAATGAATGAAATTTAAAAGGAACACAGTTTTTTTTCTATTACATCTGATTTCATTTGACTGAAAATAAAACTTTCATTCCTATAGAGTGAACAATTCCCTACAAGCTGTTGCATAGCAAGAAAAAAATGCTTTTATGAAATAAAAAGAAAAAGAAATTCTCCAAGTATGATTTGATAATTCCAAAACATACATGGACCATATTAGAAAGCATAGAGATTCTGTTTGTATTTGACTCATTCTGCCAAACCTGGAATGCAACATCAAATGTATAGCCATGTTACTTAACACTGGAATAATTGTCCTGGTACTGACTCTAAAACGTAATCAATTAATATTTTTTTTGGGGGGGAAGGGTCAGATAATTTGTGCTGTTACTTGTCCAACATTATCCCATACAACCCTAAAAGAACAATAAGTTTTGTTTGTTTTATGAGGCAGAGCCTTGCTCTGTCTCCCAGGCTGGAATACAGTGGTGGGATCTGAACTCACTGCAACCTCCACTTCAGGGGTTCAAGCAATTCTTGTTCAGAATAGCTGGATTACAGGCCTGAGCCTCTAAACCCTGCTAACTTTTGTATTTTTAGTAGAGATGGGCTTTCTACATGTTGGTCAGGCTGGTCTCAAACTCCTTGGATCCTGTGATCCACCCGCTGCGGCCTCCCAAAGTGTTGGAATTACAGGCATGAGCCACTGTGCCCCACCAAGAATAATAGTTATTCAGTATTTAAACTCAACTCTTAAAAGGTTTGAAATAAAGTCGATGTGACCAAAACATTAGTAATAGTATAAACTATTTCTAGTTTGGCAGGACAGTTGGCTCCTCTGTATCCTTGGGCTCCTTGTCTGTGGATTTAATCAACTGTGGCTTAAAAATATTTGGCAAACAATTTTCACAATGTTTCAAAAAGCAAAACTTGAATTTGCCATGCACGGACTACTACCTTGAATAAATGTGAATGAAGAGATGTTCCTTCTGTTAGGCATTATATTTGATGTTGTAAGTAACCTAAAGATGATTTAACATATTTAGGAGGACATGCATAGGACATATGCATATATCACAGGTCATTTATAAGAGACTTGAGAATCCTTGGATTCTGGGGCACCCTGGAACCAGGCCCTCACAGATACTGAGGGAGGACTCTTCACACTCTTCACATATGTAAAGATTAGCTTCTAACATGGAGGAAATCTTCCTCAATCTAAATAGTTCTGACCTTTAACCTCAGATCTTCTATTTGTCCTATTCAAATTTGCATGACTGAATTAAGGCATAGGTGGGAGGAAGTAAATCTAATGAAAGTGATTATATTATTCAGACAACGACTAGAATGGGTGGACTTTAAATAAGTAAACCTGTAATTCTAACCAGCATTAAAATGTCTTTTAAGCTTATGTTTATATTTAAGATATTTAGTATAACATGTGTTAAGCTTCTGTGTTCTTCTAACTTGAACCATTTAAATAATTTCTTTTGTTAAAAAGAAACAATTTCTTTTTATATCCTAACTAAATCTAGAGAACATATAATATCTATGTTAGTGGCTTTTAAGCCATAAGTAATCTTTTAAGTGAACTAGAAATGATATTTTATTACTCTAAACATGTGCTAGGTTGACTGCTTTCTGAATTTTTATTAAGATGTCGTTTTTCACTATATTCGTTTTTTGCACATAATGAATTAGTTTATAGATTGAGTATAGGTCACTCCTGAATTTCTTTTGTCCTTGAACTAAGAAAAGAATGTTTCCTCTAAATCAGCATTTTCGAAGTTTTACTATTTTTAAAAAAGGCCCCAACAAAGCTTATTTGGCAAAAAGTAATATTGTTTGTAGGTGACCGTATTTCCTGGATTGTCCAGAAAAGCACAAAATCTGATGTAATTATTAATAGCGCTTCTTTTCACTCACCAGTGAGTCCAGTTTGGACAACAAATTATTTGGTGACTATAATGATTTCCTCTGATTCATTTGATCAATTTGGACTTCAATGGTTTCACTATTCTAATTTATTGAATAATTTTCAATTCTGATTGGTGTAAACAAATTTATTTGAATTATTTCACATATAAGTTTCTCATGAAACAGTTTGAACTCGACACAGAAAAATAGGATTTCATTCTATTAAAATAATAATTTCATTTACTTGTAGAAAATCCTCTGGAATATTATGACCTGGTTATGATGGCTACCATATGGTACAATATTGTCACTAATTCATTTTATAAATTCTGATATCATATAATATAAAATATGCTCTGATTCCTTTCAATACTGGTTATTATGCTACACAATAAATTTAGTTATTATGCTACACAGTAAATTTACACAAATTAATTTTCACTTTCATTTCTGTTCATGGTGACAGTGCCTGACTGCTATGGGTGTTTTTTGTTTGTTTGTTTTTTTTTTTTTTTTTTTGAGATAGAGTTTTGCTCTTGTCACATAGGCTGGAGTGCAATGGCACGATCTGGGCTCACTGCAACCTCTGTCTCCTAGGATCAAGTGATTCTCCTGCCTCAGCCTCCCTAGTAGCTGGGATTACAGGCACCCACCACCATGCCCAGCTAATTTATTGTATTTTTTAGTAGGGACAGGGATTCTCCACGTTGGCCAGGTTGGTTTCAAACTCCTGATCTCAGGTGATCCATCTACCCATCTCAGCCTCCCAAAGTGCTGGGATTATAGGCTTGAGCCACCTCACCAGGAAGACTGCTATGGTTTTAGTTGATGTGCCTGCTAAATGTGGACTAGTGAAGAACTGTTTCATGGTCAAAAACTGAACTTCTGAGGAAAAATAAATAAGTAGGGAAAAATAAATTCAGATAAATAGATAATTTTGAAACAAGTTGAAATACCAGAGAATAAGATTGAGACGATCAATGTGTTCTCATCTCTGTTTTAAAAAAGCAACTATTTATGAGATTAAAATAATTCAGTTTTGCTATTTGAGGTACTTTGTAATTTTTTATGAGATATATGAAACTTTTATCTAAATTCAACCATCTTTATTTTCAGCACATTGTATGTCCATTATGTGCCAGATGCTTATTTATATGACACAACTTCTGCTCTCATTGTGCTTTTGGTCAAATATTACAAAGTTTATGGATAAGGGAAGAAATACTATTTATCATACAAGTAAACAAAATACTTAAAATTATGAAATTGGAGCAATCAAATCTGGGCATTCTGCTTTGTTATTTTATATATTTTATACAAATGGACCAACTTTGAAAATATCTTTTCCCCCTTTGCCTTTATTAATTCCTTTATGAGAAAATGAACTATTATAAATAGTGCTTTAAAAAAATGTCTGGGCCATAAAAAGACTTGGTTTTATGGTTTTATGAATGAGATTTAATAAACCTAGAAAAGTGAGTCATCTATAAATTGTTTAACCACATTAACAATTCCTGGTACACTTTTCTGTAATATATATTGGTTTAATACATCAATTTATAGTTTATAAAATTAAATGTAAAACAAGTTACCTGTAGATTTTGCTAGAGACTATTTCTAGAAATGTAAGGGTGACACATGTTTTTGTATACTCTGTGCATAAATATTGAAGTGTAGTGATTGCTTTAGATAACTTTAAAAAGTTAGTGTTCACAAATTTGGTCTTTGGTATATAACATATACATTTCCCATGCAAAACTAATTTATAAGAATATAAAAATTATCATTTTCAGAAAACGAAAGAACAAAATGGCTGTGACTACCAGCAGTGAGAAAGTATGACACTATGACACTACATGTGTTTGGTATGAGGGTACAACTAGTTTCTAATGGTATTTCTTTCTTTTACAATAACATGTAATTCTAAACTCCAAAAGTCAACCTCTTTTTCTTAGAGTATTTTTCTTTCTTTTTCACAGCACGGAAAAGGATATGCTAGTCAATTCTACAGGACTTACCTGAAGCAGCATGATTTGCACAAAGTCGACCAACAAAAGCATCAACTTTTCAACTTCATTATCTTGGCCATCCAGTTAGTCATGTGTAACTGAGTATTAGATTTCGGGAGGAGTCATCATGGCCAATTATAGGACCTAATTGCTCTCAGCAGGCCTGAGAAATGAGTTGAAATGTGCAGAACTGTAGAAACTTTAGAGGCAACTGATTTTGCCTCTCCGATCAGTGTGTGCCTGTTTACAGCACTATATATCTTTCTCTCTCCAAATGTCACTGAGCCCTTTAGATGTTTATATTCACCACGAGAAGCCAGTCATAAAGATAAAGGAAATTTGTGCATTATAAATGCAATATCACTGTTTTAAACTTGACTGTTTTATATTATTTTTGTGTGATCAAGTGTTCCCCGAACTATTCCAACTTTACAAGAGAAATTGTGATTATGTTCTTTTCACCTGTGGGTTATAAAAAATGTTGTATTCTGAAGACCCACAAAATATCAAAGACATTCTGTAGTTTATACACCGTGTTGCAAAGTGTTTACTGTACTATTTCAAAGCTTCTAAATAAATATAAAATATATATATTATATTATATAATTTTCCTAAAATGTGGTACAACTCAGTCGGTTTTTAAATGGATACATACAGTCCACTTCATACAATAAACTAAAAGGTAATTCAGGGTCCCAAAGACAAACTTACTAAGAAAAAATCATTAATGGTTTTCGCCCAATTTTCATATCTTACTCAACCCTGTTTTTCCTTGTTTAAAAGAAAATGATGCTCTAAGCTACAAAATTTTGTCAAGAACTCATACTGAATTTTCAATGCCAAAGATGTAGCTGTTGATGTGATCAGACAGAGCACTGACTATGTACTATCAAAATACCTAACAATCTACATGAGTCTGATTCTATTTATATGGCTTTGAACTTAGAATCACTTAAAGCTTTTATAAAGAATCGATAAATTCACCTGTATTTGTTGTTAGAAAAAAAAAACTGGGTGTCTGTACATTTTGTGGTGTAAAATATGTAACTGAAGATTACTATTTTAAGAAGTCATCAGTCATGTAACTTACACAGAATTTTATTTTACATAGTTTTACATAGTTTTGTGTCTAAATTACACACAAATATAAAATCTATTTATAACTCTATATGAATATATAGAGATACATAAACATCTGAACTGGTAAAGAATAACTATAAAATATGAAAGATCTCTAAATTTAAAATAAACTAAATAAATTCAGAGATAGAAACATGGTACATTGTTGTTTCAGCATTACATGTGAAAATTTTATAGCTTAAATGTAGTCAGTATTTTATTAATGAAAAAATTCTTCATGAGTCAGCCTTCAAATGTTAAGCTTGTCTTTTACTTTTATGTCAACAAGATTAATTATTAAATTTAGTAAGGTACACTTTCCTTTCCTTTAGATACTTTTTCTATCGTTGTTTATGGCTCATTAGAACACACTCAAGAAAGGAAAAAAAAAATCTTTCAAGCAAAAAGAGAATTGTAACAGTGCCCTAACCCTCTAAAATATTATGTCAAACCTTCAACATTATATCAAATTGTTTGCCCAGTCCAAATTAGAAACCTGTTTTGAAATACTTCCCTTAATTTTAAACTAATCTTATATTCAATGACAATTTGAGCTGCACTGTGTTATTAAAGAATAGACTAAAACTTAACACTTAACAAATGTTCTTCATCCAATTTAATGTAACTTAAGTGGAAATTTTTTCTTAGATTTAACATTAAAATGCATATATAATACAGGCACACATATATTCATAGATCCTTGATGTATACATTTAGAGTGATAGATTGCTATCACTCATTTGACTGTTATCAAATTAGAGATTAATATATCATATTCCAATCAGTTCATATATTCAAATAATGTATATAATGTTCCAGCCTTTTGAAGTCTCTTTAAACATGTATGAAGCTAACTGATCATATATAATACAAAAAGCACATCAATTCACTAAGTTCAGCAGTAACATTTTCTCAAACTTTTGACATTACTACATTAATATTTTGAATGATAGACTATTTAGTAAGAAAAGGTTTATATATAATTTAACTGGGAAAAAAGTCTGTTTGCTCCAATTCTTTTTTTTTTTAACAAGAAAATGATTTTCTTGTTGAGTCACTCCGCTTTAATTAAAATCTTTCATGCATCATTTTGCAATCATGGGTGAATATCCACATCCATCTTCCTTATTGCATGCATTGAAAATAAGATTATACTTACTTCATATGTAGTAATTATATTAAGTATTTTACTTCAAAGACATTTTCTTTAATTATTTAACCTTTTATATCATTGTATATAATCTCCCTTGAACCAACTTTTTATATCATATCTTTATGTATTTGTTATTTTTGTATGTCCTAGTAACTAGTTATACTAACTTACATTTTAGTTCTTAAATTATATCATCAATCTGCAAAACCAAAACCAGAGCTTCTTCCTAATTTGGGAGACAAATAGAACTGTTTAAGGATAAAGTGCTAAATTATTAAGTCATTAGTCAACTATCTGTTGCAACCAAAGTAAATTAGAAGTTACAACAGAGTAAGGATATAATTTTAGTAAGTTGGTTAAAATGTTTTCTTCCAATAAGGAGGACTATAAAATGGAAAGAGCAACCAACAAATAATGAAGGTTTCTAATTGAACATTTGCTAGATTAATATACCAAGGAATTTTAGAATAGGCTTTCTATTTAATCTGGTCATTCTAATATCCAATCTTACATAATTTTATACACATAAAAAAAAATCCATCTTATTAGACAGTATTTCATCAATAAATTATTTCAGAAAAAAACATAATCATGTCATTTACTCCTTGTTAACATGGTTAGTTTTAGAGCAGTCAAAGTCAAAAAAAATTTCCTGTGGAAACAGTGTCTTAATGTTTCAAAGGTATGTCAAACGACAATTTTTAGAAATATTTTATCCACATGTAGAATTCTAATTTTTGACGTGTGAACATAGTTTGGTGAAATCATCTTAAATCAAATTTAAATATCACATCAGAATTACTTCACAGATATATTGTCAATGATATGTGTATCATCTTTTTTTGGCAAATATTAAGAAAATGTTTTTATTTTATTTTACAAAGATATTAAATGCAATGCCTTTATCAAACATTGCAAATTAAGAACTATAGTAGAACATTTAAATATTTTAATTTCTCACTGTTTTAGTCATTAATTGGGTTGTCATTTGCCATCAGATGCTCTGTATTGTAGAAGCTATCTTGCTTCTTCAGCAAGAGGAGGAAAAAGAATTTCACAATTCTCAACATAAATGTTTAACAACTGTACATTAATTGTATCATTTTACCTTCTAAACATTATTTACTGGATTTCAGCTAATCTTGAAAACAATTACTCAGGCACAATGTGGCAAAAGTTCAGCAAGATCAAGAAGAGTATTTATGTTATTTACTGATCATAGCAGTGTTATTTGTCATTGGATGTGTTTTTCCCCTCCTATTTTTATGTGTGCTATTGATATCCAAGGAACTCAAAAATACTTAAAATATTGGTATACTTGATGATTTTTCTGGAAATCTTATATTTTTCATATTACAACTTCTTGGGTTCTTTATCTTTTTCAAGTCTAATTTTGTAGTGGTAAAGGCTTTGCACTTAACATCCTTTTATGTTCCTTTTTAACAAGGAAAAACAGAAAATAACAAAATTCCATATTTTTTACACCATGGAGTAGTAAAATTATTTTATATATTGTTGGTACTTCAAGAAACATCCCTCTGCTAAGTCAGAAAAAATCCTTATACAGTAATTTGTGAAACTGTTCAGTAGAGTATTTTTTTTTTCAAATCTTGGCATAGGTTTTAGATTATAGCATTCTGTAAGAATGCGGGTAGATGGGTGTCGCCAGAGTATTGCAGGCAATAATACAACTAAAATTCTAATACTTTTAGTGTGCATGCATGTATTTCTAATCACTGTTATTTTTTAAGTATTTGTAAAAATAGAAAAATTGCTTTTATTTCTTGAAAACTTGTCACATGCTTAGTTTGAAGTTTTACTCTCCAGATGTTTTTGAGTTGCATAAAAATCTTGCATTCATCATGCAAAATATATTAAATTTCACATGAGACTCAAAAATTTCTGAATGATAGAACTCAGATTTCCAATACATTCATACATGCTTGAGCTGAAAGTAAGCAGGGAATTTCAGCTCTAAACACATTTTTGAGACAGTTATCTGTGAGTGAAAACAGGGTATTATAACAGAAGATGAGTTTCAATCTTAACTATAGTGTTTGTTACTGTGAATGCTATAATAATACATAAGTAAAATGAGTGTAAATGTAATAAATTATTTTATACTGCTGTATACATATGAAATAAATAAAACTAGGATACATATTATGCCATTTTTCCATGCATGGATCTTCCACTGACGCCTGTGGGAGCTTTGAATAAAAATCAGTGGCAATATATGGCTCTAAGTTTAAAAACATCTAATGCTGATTTAGTAATTTTAGTCTTAATATAACAGGTCTAAGGGGACATCTGTTCAAAACTGAGTCTCACTTGAAGCAGCATATGCTAGGTTTTAAAGGATTTCATTATATTTATAGTTTTGAAAGTAGACATTTAGTTCTATATGATTCTCATGATACCCAAAATGAATCAAAGAAGTATATATTTTTCCACCTAATGCTGTATTTACTTTTTAACTTTTTTTGATGTGTAGTAATACAAAGGGTCCATGAACATTAACATAGAGATTGTACATAAGACATGAGTGCCTTCTAGCAACAAAAGAAAAATATTTTATCTAAAACTTTAGAAACACAGCATTTCACATTTAAAGTTGATAGAAGTGTAAGGAAAAATAAAATCCATATGGGTATCATTTTCCAAGAAGAAAATATGAATTAAGGGATAGATACTTTTTACAATATTAAAATAATCTGCATTAATCCTAGAGAAATTTAGGTCTCAATTAACTACAAGGTAATAGAAGAAATGTGCTTCTTAATCTCATGTGTGTTCTCTGTAACTGATTTACTTGAGTTCAAACTGCATGTATCTGGACCCAGGTTCACTTTATAAGGCAACAAGTTGGCGGGGGGAGAGTGTGGCTAGGTGTTTCTTTTGCTTTGAACATCTATTAAACCAATTTAGTGGGAAAGAACTGAAAACACAGAAGGATAGTTCTCAATGAAATCTTATCAACTATGATTAGAATTTGCCTTGGTTCTCCCTATACATCATTACCTTTTATGCCTTACTTTCACTCTTTCTGGTAAATATATCATAGACTCTTTAACTAAGATTATGAATTTTCAGTGGTAAAATTACATTGTATTAGATTACAGACATATACTGAGGTCTGACAGTGAGAGACTGCAAGAATGCATGGTACTATCTGCCTTTAGGAAAATTCTAATTTCCAAAGAAATTGGAGGAAAATATTAAATAATCAAATAATTAAGTGGTCAAAATTTGTGGTTGAGAGTTATCAATGGTTATGAGATCAACTGACTGTATAGAGATTATAACATAAAAACATAAATAAGTAAATAGAATAGAAAAAAGATTAGAAAAGCATCAATATATATCATTTATGTAAAAACAAATGGTTCTTTACCAAACTTTTTTCAGATATATGTATAAAATAGGTCACAATGTAAAATATATTTCTTACTGTGAATCACTCCCCAAAATATTTGAGAAGCACTGCACCATATGATCTGTATTTCAAATTTAAACTTATTTAATGCTGTGGAAAAAGAGAAGATATTTTTGAAGTTATCTCACATCTGAATCTTAATCTTTTACCATTTGTAAAATGATAAGTACACTTAATTGTAGAATTTCTGTGAGGATTAGATGAACTGATGAAGCTGAAATGTATAACATAATGCTAACACAATTATAACTGCCCAACAGGTTCACTATGCCCACTGCTTAGACAGATCCAATTTATCAAGACAGGGAAATTGCAATAGAGTAAATTATTCATGCAGAGACTGCTGTTAAGGACACCAGAGTTTTATTATCACTTGAATCAGTCTACCCAAGTATTTGGGTAATCAGAGTTTTTAAGGATAATTTAATGGGTGGGGAGACCAGTGAATCAGGAGTACTGATTGGATGGTTCAAAAATGAAATCATAGCATGTAGAAGCTGTTAAGCTGCCGTGTGGCACTGTTAGTTCCCAGGTAGGAGTCACAAGACCAGTTGCACTAGTTTATCAATCTGGGTGGTGCCAGTTGATTAAGTGCAGGGTCTCCAAAATATCTCAAGCAGTGATCTTAGGTATTACAATAGTAATGTTATCCCCAGGAGCAATTTAGAAAGGCTCAGAATCTTGTAGCCTCCAGTTGCATAACTCCTAAACCATAATCTCTGATCTTGTGGCTAATTTGTTAGTTGTACAAAGGCAGTCTAGTCCCAAGACAGGAAGGCAGTTTGTTTTGGGAAAGGGTGGTTATCAACTGTTTCAAAGTTAAACTATAAACCAAATTCCTCCCAAAGTGTCTTGGCCTAGGCCTCGGAGTGGACAGCTTGGAGGTTAAAAGTAAGATGGAGATGGTTAGATCTTTTTCACTGTAATGATTTTCTCAGTTCTAATTTAGCAATGGCAATTTCACAATGAAAGTAGTATATGTTATTAAATTTTCTTCAGCATTTAACTTTCAGTGATCTTGGTCACTGAAAGTATAGAATACAGTCTACAGACAAAGAAATTCTTTTCTTAAAATTTCGACCTGCTACAGAGTTGTGTCTAAGCAGTGCAAATTTCAAAAACTCAAGATTAAAGTAGAGTTGCCATTGGTATCCACTTACCAGCTCAGTTCACATTTGCCTCTCCATTTATCAGTGGTATGGAGTACAGGAACTAAAACTTACATCTGGCTGGATGTCTTTTCTTCCTCCATTTCCTTTTACAACTCTCAAATAGTCCTCCCTCTGCACTATTGAAAAATACAGGTGTATGTTTGCACTAGAACATAGTCATCTAACCCCAATGTCCTTTCTGAACATGTATTCCCATACAAATAAATGCTTGATGGGAATACTGCATATTTGACAGCATCATTTTGTTTGCATATGATTTTCATAAAAATTAATTTAGGCAGTCTTCAGTTTCTTCTCAATATAATTGAATTTTAAAAGCTTCTCTACTAGTAGACTTCCTGAAGTCATTACTTAGCTTGGCAGGCCCTGTTCTCTACAGCTATCCTTTGCCTGTTCAGAATATATTTAAAATTCCCTCTTTTCTTTTTTTCTTTTGAATCAATTAAAAGTTTTATCTCCTCATCATAAAAACTAGGTTTCAAATTTCCCAGTTAAGATAAGGTAGTTCAAATTAATCTGTAACTTCATTGATAATTAAGGGGGTATTCATATTATAAAGGAAATATATTGATCCATAATGAAAATTTTGTGTGGATGGATATATTTTTGTTTTGACTTGCTTCTTTATTTTTCATAGAAAACATCTGATGATGACTGGGCAATTCCTCAGTCAACCTGTCTGAATGTTGGGAACATTTAGATAACATTGCAATCACCTAATCTGAGACACAATCCCCACCTCCCTTTCTCCCTATCATTGTGAATAACTCTTCTCTTGATCATGAAAAAAGGAAGAAAAGAAGTATTGGCAGAGTGAATTGTGTAAGCTGACAACTGTACATTTTTTTCAAAAATGTGAGAATTATCTTAGTCCCAGTTGTATTTTCTAATTAATAATAGACTAATAGCCAATGTCAGACTTCTCTCGCAACGTATTTCTCTCAAATTGTGTGTGTGTGTGTGTGTGTGTGTGTGTACGCGCGCGCGCGCGCGCGGCTGTGCGTGTGGGTGGGTGTGTTTGGGAAGGGTAATAACAGGCTCATATGAAAGAATACATGAATACGAACATTGTATTGTAGGTAAAACATCTCCCTTTTGTCCCCCTCTAATACTTTTTGATACTCTAATACTCTAATACATTTTGATACTTTAAAGTATCAAAATGCCTGGTTGAAAAGCAATTGTATTTGTCCATCAACAAACTGGCATAGAATATACCAAACAAAACTGAATTAAAGACAGAGAGAATGAGAGATGTGTGTGAGAGTTACATTTTAACATATGCAAGTGAAAAAAAGAAAAAAAGTAATGAAAACAAATGATAAGTAATTCTAGTTAAAATCTGACAAAGACTGAAATAAAGCGGTACAATACTCTTTAGTTAAGAAGCAACATTAAGAGGTATATTAAATTTTATTTTAAAATGAAGTAATATTAAACCACCTCATTGAATATCTCCATAGATGCTTGCATTCTTTCTATTGCCTCTTTGACAATGATGTATGGCCTTCACATGACAGTGTTTACAAATACTACTCGGTTTAAAAGTGCCTTCTTGATTCTAAGATGATGTACTTATAACTTCAGAAACCGAATAGTGGAAAATTGGTGATACCACTAACATCATGCAAAAATATGTAATACTGGCATAGCTTTTTAACAAGTTAGAAGAATACAACACTGTGGTTATTGGTTATAGATGTTGCTACTGAGGTGGGAAGCAAGTTTCTAACTGCAAATCAGTTATGTGGAGTGAAAAGGATACATTCGGTGGTTTTTACAATTTAGATATTAGCAAAGAGTTTAGTTTCAGAAGTATTTTTGTGTGAGAAAGAAAGCATTTTTTAAGACTGTATAGAAGGGTCTATCCCAGTCCTAGATATAACAACAACAAAAGATAAATATAAATTATACAAGTAACTAAGAATTGCCTAATTTATATTTAGCAAGACAGCATTCCTGGTTGATGGCTCACGCTTGTAATCCCAGCACTTTAGGAGAACAAGGCAGACAGATCGCTTGAGCTCAGGAGTTAGAGACTAGCCTGGGTGACAAGGAGAGACCCTGTCTCTAGAAAAAAACTAAAAAAATAGCCAGGAGTAATGGCATGCACCTCTAGTCCTAGCTACTTGGAAGGCTGAAGTGGGAGGATGGTTTGAGCTGGAGAGATGGCAGTTGCAGTGAGCCAAGACTGTGCCACTGCACTCCAGCCTGGGTGACAGAATGAAACCCCTGTCTCAAAAAAAAAATCACATAAATAGGAAGATAATTTGTAATACTGGAAAAAGAGAAAAATAGACATTGGGGTAAGAAGAGACTACTGTAAAACTCTAGGTAAGGAACAAATAAGCACAATTGACTTAGAATGGACTGGTAAAAATGGAGGGGAGAGGATAGAATTGAGAGGCATTTCAGAGGACAAATAGAGTGTATTTCTTTGCTATCTTGATGGTCAGTAGACTGATGAAGGTAAGGGAGAAATGATGATGGAGACTTTCTTCTTTGCCAGAGAGGATCATGCTGCCATTAGATAATTGATGTAAAGGAAAAAAACTGTGCAGGAAGATATCTTATTGGTAGAAAGGCTTTCTAATTATCATTTAAAGTTTTAGAATGGTGGCTACTCATGAGGGGCCTAAGCTACATTATATTTAAACAATACCACAGTATTTTAAAATTTTTATTCTAATATTAAATAGTATCATCCAGACTGCATTCTGCTTTATTCTCTGTATAATAACTGATGGTTTTTAATACTATTTAAATTATATCCCTTAAGTAAAAACATTTTCATTCATAATGTTTAGAAATAATTTTATAAATATATCATATGTAAATTTAAACGTTTTAAAGTTTTTTTTAATATGTATAATTTTGGCTAGTGTATGTACCAAAATTAGGCCTGATCCATGTAAAAAGGACACAGGTTAAGTCAAACCTTCTGACATTTTTTTTCTTTTTTTTGTAATGCACACATAACAATACTTAATAAACATAAAGAAATGTTGATAAAAAAATTTTAAAGATTTAACAATTGTAAAAGACACTTTAAAATATTTCCTTTGCATCTGAGTTCAACTAATGTTTTCAGCAAATATTTTTGAAAAACTCTTAACACCTTCAAGCTGTTAAGTCTGTATTCACTAACTATCTTCTAACCTCTACTAGTAATTAATCTTATTATTTTTTATTTTTTAAGTGGGTCCCACAAAATAATAGAGTTTTAATGTAGAACAGGGTCTTAAAAATGTTTTGGTCTGAATTCCACCCATGAAGAAGATGACTAACAAATGTAAGTCAACTCTTGGAAGTACCTAACAATAAACCTAACAACTTACCCTAATCCTTTCTCTTGATTCTGAACTCTCCACCTGTGCTATCTTTCCATTCCTGCATCTCATTTTAAATTAAAGTCTTGGGAGTAGTTATACTTGAAAATATACAAATAAATTACAGCATCTAGAACCTCACTTTATATTTAAAAATTTTCAGTTCTTCCGATCTTCACCCATAAGGATGGTTCTCTCATATAGGGCACCATTAAATTTGGCCTAAGAAACTAAAGGCAGTTCTTACTATTCTTTTATGAATTTATTTTAAAATGAAATGTATGCGTTTTTATTCCTCTTAACAACATGCTATATTGGTAGTGAAGAAGCACAATTGGAGCCAAATATGAGTACGTGCCCCAGAGAAATCAAATTCAACTGCTGCATCACCAAGAGTAAATCTGACTAACCTGATTTACAAAATCATCATTTCACCTAATAATTCCACCCAAGTTAGCTCAACTTACTTCAATTAATTTAGTGAAACATTGAAAGAAAAATCAGAAGGCATGTAAAGGGTAGTTTGATCACTTACAATTCACCCCCTTGAAGGAGGCATTCTCACCATAGGGTTATGGGGATGCAGACACACACACCTAACAGTGGTCAGAGGAATAAGAACGACAGCAATTTGTTAGTCAAACAGTCTCACAGCCTGGCAGAAGACCATGCACAACAAAAAAAGATCACGCTGAGGTTGAATTCCGGGACAGAGCCAACAATCTCCCACATTGAATAGTCTGAGTAATTCTGTGGGGCTGGGCCTAGAACTGAAACCTCACTGTTTATGGATAAAAAGGAACTGGGCTTGGGATCCCTGATAAGGACAACTCTTTGGCTAAGGGAATTTTATCTTTGGGAGCAGAATAAAGAAGGCTTAGGCCATTTGAGGCCCTCTTGGTTATACCAGGTATCAAGGCAGCACATAATATTAGGCCTTAATTTTAGATCCCCATTAGCTCCATAAAGCCTTGGCATCAGTTCATATCTTTGTGATAAGGAGATTGCTATGCAGTGGAAGACATACCCCAGGATGTAAAGCAGGCAGTTGACCAGGTTAAAGAGGGCTATGCATGAAGTAATATTCAAAAACATAAGCTTTAGTGGTGTCCCACTTATGGCCAATAAAGAAAAGTGAGGGACCTGTGTGGCATTATTGCAGAGAATACAAAAGGATGTGGATTTGAACTAATCCAGACCTATAGCAATAGCAGGAGGCCTACTTGCCAGTTAATAGCATAAACAGGAATTCTTCAAGGATGGCACTGTGCCTCTTACTCAAACTGGCTGCTCAGGGTCTTGAAGGGTACATGGAAGTTGCACTGAATACCTTGTTCAAGAGCCCAACATTGTCTATTTTAAGAAGTAAATGCCTAAATCACTATCAATAATGTTTATAACTTTAAAGGAATAAGGAATGTTCTGGTGAGGCCTTGTATTATGATCCAAGTACATGTAGTGACATCTGTTGCCTTGATTTTTATATCGTGTCTCTGTGGAGCAAGAGATTCTCAGAGATGTCTATCTCCAAGGGGTCAACTCTTAGACAACAGTGTGAGAGATTGTGAAAATGTACAGAAGCAGCCATTTCCTGTTTTGGGCTTTTGGCACAAAACTGACCATCTTATGTTTGGCCAGTTTTGCTGACCCTTTCGTCCTGTTGTTTATCAGGGACATCCTGACTAAGGGATGACAAGTAGTAAATTCCACTGATCTCTATCATATGTAGTGATGGTAGTTGATCCATAAAGTGTATCAACATGTTCCCTCAGTTGTTCCCAAGAGGCTCTCCAGGTTGTCAAGAGTTGCGTAAGTTAATTGATCTCTCTTCTAAAACTGAGGCATCAGACAAGGGGCTGAGGAGAGGTGAGGCCACTCGCTCTTGCAGGGGGGATATATTAGAGGGTCCCGTTTGGTGCCAGTCTTTTGAAGGAAGCCCTAGGTAACTGTGCAGAGCTTATGTAATACTGATTTCATGAACCAAGGTATAATGGCCAGCTTGGTATGGAGGATCAGAAGCTCAGTGTCTATGAGACTTCTCTATTTCCAGAAAAGCCCAGTATGTGGCCAAAACTTGCCATTCTAAAGATGTATGGTGTAGGACCAGGGAGAAGTCCACCATCAGCTTATGGCCATGGTATAGAGATAGTATAGAGATTCCAGGAGCAATGAGAAGTGGTCAAATTGTATACTTTTATTTCAATTTTGTTCTTTCTCCCCATATCCAAGATGCCTTCCTCCTTTTTCTTTCTTTTTTAATTTTTTCCCCTCTATAAGCTGCTCATATTTATAAACTTTTTACTTTAGAAAGCATCAAATAACTATCATTATGGTTAGGGGTCTTTTCCTAGGAATGATTGCATCATAGGGTTTAAGGAGTCCAGACTTAAGTTGGGTTTTAAATAACACCTATGCTATGCCATAGGGGTGTCGAGGGTGTTTAGAATCATGATCTTTGTTGTAACAGAGAAAAAAGACAACATTTTGGCACAATGGAAGAGTTCTGAGATCATAACCCAGAGGTCATTCTAAAAGCCATTGTCTACTACAGGCATGCAGCCTTCCTCCTTATTTTTAATCTCTCTTTTCTCTTCGTACAAATTTCCTCAGAATATTTTGAATTTCATGTAAAGTTTAGTAGTCACAGCTTTTAGTTTGTTTCCTGATCTCTCTTGGTGCAGACCTTCTGCATGGTTGAAGATAAAAATGTTGGGAGTCTAGCAATCCACCTGTAGACAGCTATCTCCTTCTCTGGGAATACCAGTCAATCTCCTGAGTGCTGGGGTCTGCAACTAGTAAGGTCATTTTGACTGTGAGGCAGTGATGGCAGTCAAGTATTTTGCATCTTGGTAAACAGCAACACTAAGAAAAGCCTAGGCACTTTTGGGTAGGGTTTTTCATTGGGAGAGCAGTTACATTACTTCTCCAATGTTTTAAGAGGGGCTGGTAACACATGCTCCTAAACTCTCTCTCATGATTTTTCCATTAGGTCCTTGACCATGGGCTGCCATGGTTGTTTACCTTTTACCCCTGGGAGTCAGGAGGATGCATGGGATGCATTGAGGGAAACAGTTACACAAGAAATGGGCAAGGTAGCTACTCTTGCCTGAGTGGCAACTCTTGTGAGGTAACCTGGGAGCCATGCTTAATTCTTTCTATATCGGTCTCCTTCTTTTCTACAAACCTGACAATGTATCATCCCATGTTCCTCATGGGGATATGCAGTCACAGTTAATATCCACATGGCTGCCCTAAGCAGCTAGTAAATGTCACTACATTAGGTGCTGTAACCAGAGGGCTCTAGCTTACCCTTGGTAGGTAGGACTCAAGCGCCAGACTATCTTTAAGGTGCTGTATTGTCACTACTTTTATGGGCAGGAGATTCAGGCACACTTACCAAAAAACAGACCAAACCCAACAGTCAGTCATGCCCAGGTATTGTCAATTAACAAGAATTTTTCTTTTGGGGAACAACAAGAGCTTCCTAGAAAGACAGGGAACAAGATGGCACTGGAAGCAATGAGTGGTTTGTTCCCACATGGCCTTCTAGTATCATGAAACCACTTAGTTATCCAAAAGCAGTGACTGAAAGTTGACCAGGTGTCCTTGGTCATGGTTGGACCGTCCTTTAAGAGGTTATTTTACTTGCCTACTATTCAGTGTACTGAAGAGGGAGGGATATCTGCCCTGATGTTATTGGGATGAAGAACCTGCAACTGGACACTAGAAAAATGGCATCTGCAGCAATTTATTACTCAGAGCCTGGGAGAGTAGGACACTGCTCTCTGCACAGAACCACATGGAAGTTGCACTTGGAAACAGAGGGAACAACCAGGGACTGTGGGAGAAAAGCTTTGTGTTTCAAGAAGTGCACTCTGGTTCCAAGGGGATGATGTGATTAGCTTATTTGAATAATTCCATATGTTAAGAGGAAACTGAAGCCCGGGGAACTGAAGCAGGACCTGTGCCTGGTCTCCTTGATAAGGAGGATGGTCTGGTTAGGAGACCTCATCTTCTGGAGCAGAGTGGGAAGGGAACTTGAAGTTGAGCTTTTTGAGACCTTCCAAGTAATGCCAACACGTAACAATGGGCCTTAACTTTAGGTCTCATACATTGACGGTGAACAGTATGTAGTGTGAAGAAACCAAAACTCTATGTGAATGCTTGAAGAATTTAGTTCTAGGTCAGGCTTTGCTCATGCCAAATTTTCTGTTGTTAAGGTTTGATTCTTTGAAAGTGTTTCCATATCATCTTCTAAAGTAAGTGGATTATTTTTGTAAACAAATCTTTCATGAACACAGGATCCCCCAGCTCCTTTGTAAACTTGTGAGAGAATCTTTGTGATTAAGATCTGAAATTTGGTATTGTGTAACTTGACAGTTCATTTTCGTCCATTCAATCTTTAACTCCATGCCTTTCAACTATAAGTTTTATTGAATTATTACTTTCATCATTTCTTCCCTTCTTTTTCTTTCTTTCTTTTTTTTTGGATCCTTTGTTGTTTGGTTGCTGAACCTCCTCTACTGGTCTGTCAATTTTCATTACTTTTTCTTATTTTCTATATTTTAAAAATATACTTTCTGGAGTATTTTGTTACATATCTATTCCAAACCTCTACTGAGCTTTATTATCATTATTATTATTATTATTGTTACTTTACTTCTAAGAGTTCGTTTTGTTTTGGAATGTTCCTCTTTTAAAAGATTTTTAACTCTTTGTATATGTGATACTTTGTTTTATTCATCTGAATACATTGATGATAGTTAATTATACATTTTATTTTTTCTGAATAGTGTTTCCTGGGATTATGGTAGAGACTTTTTGTGATGTCTTATGATATCTGGTTGTCAGCTCATAATTAAAATGGTAGGTACTCTAAAATGCTGACGGTAAATTCTGTCCCTGTGTGGAGAGCTTGTTGAGTATGTTTGTATAGGTCGATTTGGCTAACATTTAGTTGCAGAACTCCTGACCAATATGTTTCAGCATATTTTTCTTCTTGGTCTTGTTAGATAATCAAGATAAATATTTTCAGATCTTCTTCCTGGAGGTATAAGCCTGGGTACTTGAATTATGAAAACTAATTGGGAAAAAAAAATCTAGAAGACCCAAGATCCAAACTTCTTCGTACAACGATTGTACATTAAACTGTGCCTATTGTCTTCTACTCTAGGAGCTCTCTGTTTCAACCTCCTAAGAGAATAATAAATCTTCTGTCTTCTAACCAGAGGGAATACTTACCAACTACATGTGCACAGTTGATGAGGATGTCAGGGAGGTCTAACTGCTCCTTAACATTTTTGGTCCTCTTTATTAGGCTTATTTTTACCCCTACTTCAGAACTAGTTTGTGCTATCAATTACTGAGCCTTTGGAGTTTTCTGTGGGATAAACCACGTATCTTCTTTACACTGTTAACTTCCAGCTAAGGTTTTAAAACTGTCGCAGTTGGTATGTCAATTATGACATTTTATCTATTTCCAAATGTTCAGAATGTTGTCGTAGTTATTTCCTCAATAGTTTGTCTTTTATTTGTCATTGTAGCTTTTTTGTTATATATTTTTTCACGTTCATGATGTTTTAGGAAGAAGAAAGGTTAGTGTATTAACTGACCTCTCTTCTCTCTGTATCTGGGAGCTTGAAAATGAACTATTAACATAATAAGAAACATCTTCTAAGCACAACACAGAATATCATGAGGAAATTTGATCTTACATTATTGAGAGTTTGAATGTGGGAATATCTTTAGTATGTTCTTCATTGCTGTTAGAGAAGCATGTTTGAAATTAAATCATATTTTGGAATTAATAATTTAAAATTTAAATATACATAGTTAATTTATTTTATTAGAGATCAATAAATAACAAAATACTTTTTCCATATGCCAGTATTAGAATAACTTATTTTTACCTTTTTGTAATATCATTATCTTGAAATCTAAAGTAATTTTAAATCAATAATGTTAAAACCAAAGGGGTAATATGCATAGTTATATTTGTTATAGATTAGAACAGTGATTGTTTATTCAGCTGTCTTTAAGGCTCTTACATTAAATTACAATATAAAACTCAATATGGCTTTTCTCTCATTGCATTGGTTTATTTACCATATTACTCTATTTTGAATAGTGGCCTGAAATTAGTGTCCAAACAGTATCAGACAACTAGCAAACTTCAGTACTTGAGGTCAATTTAATTACACTGTGCATGACAGAAACTAGGCCATTTGGGCATTGCCTTTGCCACCAGCAATTGACACCTGAGTGTTAATGAGCTGATAATTAAGAGCTGGCACCTACAAACACATTTTACTGTTTGGGACTGGGATAACCATATGCTGCATAACTTCTGTGCTAAGTACTTTGTTAGCTCCAGAATTTACACAATTATATTGGTGAGTTGCTTTTACTTAATCTCAATTTTTTATGCTAAAAAAAGGTAAAAACTGTTATTTAAAAAATGCAAGTAATGATACTCATCAATTTCAAGTAAAGAAACTTTCTATAACTAGCAAGATTATATTTGGAGAGCAATATATTTGGGAAAAAGGAAGACTGCAGAATTTGTATAGCAGAATTACTTTTGGTTTAAAACCACACTGATAGAACTTGTATTTTGAAGTCTTTTGTAATATGAAAAAGTACCTAAGGCAATTTAATGTGACTGTGTATATTTAGGGTTGGCAGCTTCTATGATGGCCTACAATGATTTTCACAGCCTAACATTGACAGCCTTGAGTAACATCTCTTCCCTGAATGTACATGTGATATAGTAAACCACCTCTAAAAAGTCGATGTGATAAAAGTGAAGTGATTTCACACTTTGCATTAGGGTATCAAAAAGCTATTGTTTCCATTTTGAGGAACTTCTTACATACTGTCTCATTCTTTTTTGGATTGCTTGCAGAGCTATTGTGGAGGCAGCTACGTGGACAGACCAATGTGGCACAAGATCAAGGGCTGCCACCAACCACATGAGTGAGCTTGGAAACAGACTCCTAGGTTGAGCTCCCAGATGAGACCACAGCCACTGCTGACAGTTTGACTGCAACCTTCTGAGAGTCCTTAGCCAGTGGCACTAGCTAAGCTGAAATAAATTTTTGAACCACACTGATTGTGACATAATAAATATTTGTGGTTTTATGTTGCTATGTTTTGGGGTATATTGCCATGCAGCCATAAATATTTAATACATTATGTAGGTGAGAATCCTATTGTCTGATACAGGAACATGAAGTATTGATTTTTCTGGTATGATGTGGCCATTTTAAAAAACAGTATATATAATGTACACACTGTTACTTTACTTTCATTTTTAAATTTCAGTTCTTGCTTGTTCCTCTTTTCCTGACCTCGCACACAAAAAATAATCCCCACCATTTTTGGGATTAATCTTTTGGCTTAAAAAAATAAAACTGTTCTCATCAGATGAAAAATATATTAACTTTAGTGATTTTTAGTTGTGGGAATTACTTCTAATTTTCTTCGTTGAAACAGTTTGCTTTTCCATAGAACCCTCTGTAGGACATATAGCCTTTTATATGCAGATTCGTATACTTATGCTTTGAAATAGCTCTGAATTCCCTGTAGCTTAAACTGAGAACATGAAAGGCCAAATGTTATATCGAACTGAAGGATATAAAAGTGCATGTACATCAATCCAAAATGAGATATAGAAATGAGCGGCTCTTCACACAGTGATGTCAGTTTTAGACAGATTATTGAAGGGTCTTTATAACTGCAGAGATTGCCATGAAAACTCTGCCTGGGGATAGTCTCATCAGGTTGCATTTTGTGTTTCTTCAATACCAAAAGGTGAGTAGATGTTAAGTGAAACAAGAGAAATACTCTGTCACAAAAGTGTTAACTCTCTTCCCAAAAATGACATCTGGTTTCAAATAGCAAACACAGTGCGATCTAGTGATGGAATCATCTACCCAATCTGTCACTCTAGAGATGGCAGCCTAGATGAGATGCTTACATTTTAAGAAGTCCATAGAAAACTCACACGGCAATCTTTATCTCCAAAATGATTCCATTGACAGACAAAGGCCTCTTCTGCACAGGAAGGGAGATTATTGTGCCAGTGACAGACACATTGAGAGTATTTAAAGCACCCACATTCTCTCTTACCACCAGCAGTGAGATAAAAAGAATTGGTTTTTGTATGTTCACAACTTGAAATCAATACTATACTTATTTAAAAACAGATTGTAAAAAACCTCAACTTTATATTGGAAGAGTACATAGTGTTAACTTGTAATATCCCATAATTATCATGCCTATTTTGAAATAAGTAAAAATATATCTGAGAATTGTCCTCTTGCATCAGCTATTCACAGAGAAACCTTTTTTTTCTACTTACAGTGCATATCCTCTCCTGAAATTATATCCAAACAAAGGAATAGAATATCCACATTATCTGGCCTTGTTAGTAAAAAGAAATGTATTTTAAGATTTAAGACAAAAATCTCCTTAATTCTGGTGTTTA
Organism: Leontopithecus rosalia; assembly: GCA_028533165.1. Classification (NCBI taxonomy): domain Eukaryota; kingdom Metazoa; phylum Chordata; class Mammalia; order Primates; family Cebidae; genus Leontopithecus; species Leontopithecus rosalia. The sequence goes on from CM052650.1 coordinate 119,233,755, forward strand.
TAGATGTGCAGATAATAAGTAGGTACAATTAAAGTCAGTACAAGAGGAGGACAACAATTTTTTGAACAAAGTGTATACTTTGCAAGTAATACTAATTCAAAGGGAATTGGGTATGTGTTGAAAACAACACTTAGGTATTCACTCTAAACCAGGAAATTCTGCCATATTTTGCAGTTTGCAAACTTTACCACTTATAATCTATAAAGTATGTATTGGAAGGAAATGATGATAGCTCAAGCAAAAACATAATTGTTAATTAGTTCTGACACAACAACAAAAAAATCTAATCTATGAAAGTGCTTTTTTTTCTGAAATAATTAACATTAACTTAAAAAAATCAAAGGTTTCAAACATATGCTTTAATGTTTACATTGTTAATGCCACTTCATTAATTTATACTTTAGGAAATACACAATGTATAATAGATAGCATGACTCTAAAATTATTACAAATAATTTTAGACTCTCCTCTCAGTTTACTACTTAAAAATGTGACCTTGGTAAAGTTTTGCTAGCTAATTCAGAAACACAAATTAGTTCTTATACCTGAATTAGGGTCATGAATTGAATTTTAATCAGGACAATGTTTGACAAAATAATTTCCATTTTATAGGAAGAATCTTTTATGATCTGGGGGTATACTCATTGTATATATTCATGTGAAGTCCTCTGTTCAGTGGAAGTTGTGGGTAGAAATAAAAAAGCAAAATAAACATGTAAAATTTTATACTACTCTCAATGACTTGTTAAAATTGTTTCAGTCATAGGTTTTATCAATCAGTATGACAAGTCATCTCTTCTTGATAAAGAGAATGAAAGGACATCTCTACCATGACTTTTTATAAAACTCCATACCAAGATATGCATCAAAAGTAACAGCAATTTTGTAAGGAAATGCAATTCCAAACAGTGGCACAAACCATGATAAGCATATAAGATTCATTTAAAAATAAAAACTGAGATAATTCTAAAGTTACAGTGAAAGCTAATATTGACTGAGTGCTCCTTCTGTGACAAGTATTATGCTGGACATCACCACACTCACATGAGAAGGGTACTATCTTTAATCTGTTTAAAATGATAAAGATGTGAAAATCAGGTAAACTTCACTTCTTAATTATAAGGCTAGTGTGCATTGGAGCTTAGAAGTGACCTCTGACCAAATGACACCTGCTTTTAATTCCCTTAATTGGTGTGGGGAAAAAAGACAAAATAAAATGAAGCAATTCACCACTTAATCTTCATTAAAATAGTCTAAAATAGATACTTTGTAGATTGAATTTTAAAGAGAAATGATTTTAGATACATAAATTCCTCCTACATTTAAACCAAATAGCTCTGTTGTTTAAACAAAGTTCATGGTGCAAATAATGGAAATGATCAATGGACTTTAAGGTTTAAGTTGTAGGTTGTGTGCTTTTTCCCACATCTCCAAATTATGACAGTATATCTCACATTATTTTAAGTGTGTGTGTGTGTGTATGTCTGTGTGTGTGTGTGTGTGTGTGTGTGTGAGAGAGAGAGAGAGAGAGAGAGAGAGAGAGAGAGAGAGAGAGAGAGAGAGAGTCAGAGGGAGAAATGAGGTAAGAATAGATGATAACATTATTGGTAATGAATATAATATTATAGAATGAAGCACAGTAGAATACATTGGAATAAAATAAGATCTAGAGATCTTGTTTAAAATTGCCAAATGCATGCTTCCTAATCTTCCACTAGATTGAGGGTGGGGGAGGATGTGAAGTAATGAAATGTTTATTTCCAAATGGATGTCACATACTATATCAATTTTTGAAAGATTTACAATTCTTTAGCATGTTAAAAGTCTCTGAATGGTCCTTTAAAAATTGTTATTTATCATTTTTCAGCCTATGCTTTCTAACCACTGATCATGAAAGTATTTTTTATAAAATTAGCAGCCACAAATAAGAGTTATGAGCGAAATGCTTTGGGAAAGGTTGATTTATCATTCCACCTATTTCACAGAAGTGGAAAATCAGGCCCTGAGGAGTGTGACTTAAAGTCCTGTGACAACTAGTAGCAGAATTGGAATTAAAATACATAAAGCTGATAACGTTTTATGCACACATCAAGCTCAGGATGTGGAAGTAGAGGGCCTGGGCTGAGAATCATCTTCTAATACTTTAAATCTGTGTGACTTTTGAAAAATCACTTAACCAAACTGTGCCTCAGTTTTCTATTTTATAATTTGTGACTAATTATTTAACTTTTCTAACTGGATTATCAGCACATCCCATGAGTAATGCATATACAATTTATATGGATCATGGTTACAATAAACGTTGTAGTATGTTATGTATGTTTAGATAGATTATAGAAGAAGTGAGAAGAATTACTACAAGGTAATAAATGTTATACATATTTCCTTTTCATTAAGTTTGCCAACAGAGCTCTAGGATCTTGCTTGTGTATTGCTAGGAAGCGAGAGTCGGTCTTGTGAGACTTTATATTGAGAAAAACAAACCTTTGGACAGCATCATTAAAGAATTTCATGTCGAATAGGTGAGAAATAATTAAAATTGTGACATGGTTTTGTAATGTATTTATGTGGGTTGAGAGATCCTGGCTAAATCACTTGCTAGGTCATTGATGGAAGTAGCAACAACCATACTCATGAAATTGTTGGAGGATTATTGTGTTAGTCCATTTTCATCCTGCTAAGAAGAACTAAATGAGACTGGGTAATTTATAAAGGTAAGGTGTTTAATTGACTCACACTTCCACATGGCTGTGGAGGCCAGAGGAAACTTACAATCATGGCAGAAGGGAAAGCAAACATGTCCATCTTCACATGGCAGCAGGAGAGATAAGTGCAGAGCAAAGTGGGGAAAGCCCCTTATAAAACAATCAGCTCTCATGAGAACTCGCTCACTATCATCAGAACATCATGGAGGAACTGCCCCTATGATTTAATCATCTCTCAAGAGGTCCCTGCCCCAACATGTGGGGATTACAATTCAAGATGAGATTTGGGTGGGGACACAGAGCCAGACCATACTGATTAT
>CM052650.1:119241779-119296314 GCA_028533165.1 Leontopithecus rosalia
TCTCTAAGCCTCAGAGCCCCTAGGTAAATTTGGAGTTTAATGCCTTTTCTCAAAGCACTATCATATGAACATATTATAAAGTGAAAATAATTGGTAGACTTTTTGCTATTCCCCTGATATTAATGATGGCAAAAATAATGATAATCAAGCAAGCTACCACTGCAGGTCCTGAGCTAAGACCCCAAGTTTCAATAAGTGAGACAGTTCTGGTGTTCAAAGCCTTATATTATGGCTTTGAGTGGTGGCTCATGCCTGTAATCCCAGCACCTTGGGAGACCAAGGCAGGAAGATCACTTGAGTCATCAAGCAGTTTGAAACCAGCCTGGCCAATCAATAGGGTAAAACCCTGTCTCTAAAGAAAATGTGAACATTAAACAGGAGGGGTGGTGTGCACCTGTAATCCCAGCTTCTTGAGAAGTTGAGGCATGGGAATCACTGAACCCCAGAGGCAGAGGTTGAAGTAAGCCGAGATGATGGCACTGCACCCCAGCCTGGGCTACAAAGTGAAACTGTCTTAAATCAAAGAAAAAACTTACATTCTAATGGTCTCATTATGCACAAATTTTCTATAATTGTGAAAAACACCATAATATGAACTAACGAGGACCGAATTGCTTTCATCTGGTCTGAAAAATTTACTTTCTCCTTATATCAGATGGAGTAGAATAGCATCCTTTCTGACTTGAATTCAAAATTTAGATAAATAAATTTGGAGTACACCCAAAGAGAAGTTGTATTCCTTTATTCAATCATCAAGTATATCTTATACCCCATACTGTTTTAAAGGAGGCAATCATAAATGAGTGTTTAATATATTCTGAATTATAAGTGAGGCAGAATGCTATTGAGCACTTCAGATTGAAGTCAACATCTCTAAAGTAAGTTATGATTGGCAAGGATGAACTGTAAAAGATAGCCACTGATATTTCAAAATTCCCAGAAATTTACTTTTTAAAAACATTTTCTAGGAGTATATTTTATCTACAATTGCTTAACTATAGCTCATGCTTCATGCAAGTTTGAGAACTTCTCAATAATCGTGATACTCATTAACCCTTGTTGAACCTTGACTGTATCCCAATCATGGTGTTAAACGATATACATTACATGTAATTCTTACCACAAACACTGGTGGTCAAAGTTCAACTGGAAAACAAAAGATCACTGTAGGTAATTTAAGCAGGAAAACATTTGTTAAAGATTATTAAATGGCTCACATAATTCTGGGTAGTGCTAAACGGGAGAGATTTTTGGTTGAGATTTTTAGGAAAGTCATTGTGTAAGGTTAAGTTTCTAGGAGAATTACTGTGGTATCTATGATCAGTAGGTGATCAGTCTGCCACTGCCATACTCAAGAAACTACCACAATCAGGAAGATGCCATTACACTGTCATAAGAAAAGTTTATCAAGCACGAGATAAAAATTACCGAATAATTGAATTTTTCCAAATTATTGAATTCTGTATTAATAAAATAATTGTATCCTTTTGTTTCTACAATATGCATGTAAGCATATGGCCACCCAGAGAAGAACCTTGCCTCTCTGTAGTAAATAATGATATATTAATTACTTATTATTTTGTAAAACTACAGAATTTGTGTTTCTTAAGCACATTTTCTTTGGGATTTGCTGTGAGCTCCATAGCAGACAAACTATCTTTCAAGTTTAAAATCAAGTCTAAAATAGAACAAAATATGAGTAGCCTAATAAAGTTCATAATATGTAGATAGGCAAAAATGCTGCTTTTATTTTCTCATTGAAGCAAGTTAAACATTAGTAGTAATTGATCCTTACACTTAAAATATTAGAACAAATCTCTGTAAATTTAATGATTCCTTAGTATTGAACTCTGGGTGTTAAGAGGCAGTTTTTTTTTTTCTGAGAATGTATTTCTCTTTTTTGTGTCTGTATGTTGCAGTAACTTAAACTATCAATGTCATTTGACTCAGAAACACTTTAAACAGCATAACTTTAATATCTTTTATTATTTGTTATAAAAATATCTTGGGCCATCTAATGAATTATGTGCTGAACAAGAAAGCTTGCTGAAATCTCCGATGTGAATCTGCTAATATTGTTTGTCATTCTACAGCCACCACAGTTTTCTACATTTGCGGACATTATAGAGACTACTCATCCTTGGTAAACACATATGAAACATTACAGAGTATATATTACAAGGGCTACTATGTGACATGACTACATAAAATGAAATCCCTTATGCACAGGATTTGAGAAATATAAATGCCATCTCTAGATTATTAACTTGGTGTTCTTTCAAATCGATATTCTGTGTTAAGTGGCCTTGTTAGAAATTTACCAAAGATTGTTATAGGGAAAACAGAGTGGAGGCTATGAATTTTATAGTATGACTAATTTCTTATGAAAACTCTCACTAAATTCTCTTTTTTTTTTGAGACTGAGATTAACTCATAACCCAGGCTAGAGTGCAATGGCAGACCTTGCCTCACTGAACCTCTGCCTCCCAAGTTCAAGCAATTCTCCTATCTCAATCTCCCAAGTAGTTGGGACTACAGGTGTGCACCACCAAGCCCAGATAATTTTTATATTTTTAGTAGAGACAGGATTTTGCTGTGTTGGCCAGGCTGGTCTAGAACTCCTGACCTCAGGTAATCCACCTGCCTTGCCCTCCCAAATTGCTGGGATTACAGGTGTAAGCCATTGCACCCTGCTCATAGATCTCTTTTATACATCTCTTCATTCTGCCTTCCAGTTTCTGTGCTTCATTCCTCCATGGCTCAATGCTTTCCGTATGGGCTTCCCATTACAGGATCTTTATAAGGAGGATGCAGACTTAGTGCGTGATTTTCTGTGTTCTATTATAATGAGCTCTCTATAGTAGGTGTTAGGATAGCATGATCTTGTCTTATTGCAATATTTTGCTTGTTAACATTGTAAGAAAAACTCAAAGGTTTTAGGTTGTAATTTTAAAATAATGGGTTTTATAATATGCAGCTTTAGAATTCTTTCCATTTATGTTATAAAAGTAAAACTGAAGTAACTAGGTTTAGCTAAATATGCCTTATTTAAAGATGCATATATTCATATATGTATGCATATGCATTTATGTATATATCTTGACTACTACAAATTAAATACCAATAAAGTGAATATTTTAGAAAACAAATCATGTAATTTCTTTATCACTTTGGAGGAGTTATGATTTCTTAAATGAAACTCATCATAAAGGAAAATGGTAATTTGGAATGCCTTAAAATAAGAGGTTCTAATCTTGAAAAGACAGCATATACAGAATGCATAGGCAACCTACAGAGTGGGAAAGGGATTCAGAGTGTATGTGTCAAAAAATAAACAAATTTTATTCAAAATAAGCAAAGAACATCTAGAAAGTAATAGTGTAAGAATAAAGAAAAAAAAACCCAACACAATAGATTTGAACAGATACTTAATAAAAATGATCCAAGTAGCCAAGACCAGTAAACATATAAAAAGGATAAAACTACATTTGTTATCAGAAAAATGCAAGTTAAGACCACAACGAGATATACTACAAATTCACCATAATGTCTAATGTGAAAAACAGCCAATACAATTTCTTGGGAGGGATGTGAAGCAACAAAATCTCTTATACAGCATGGAAAAATGTACATTATTGACCAAAGTTGAGCATCATATTTTAAAAAGGAATCATTTAAAAAAGTGTTACATAAGTTCACCAAAATCCATTGTGAGATTATTTCTAGAATCTCTATTTGTGGGAATCACATACTCACAAAAAAATAATACATTAAAAGAAAACAAAAAAATATAGCTTCCATAAAACCGACAAACAAAACAAAAGTCTGTTCAAATGACCAGCCAAAGTAGATGTATAAATACAGTGTAATTATTGGTATGCAATGGAATATTATACAGCAGTGAGAATAAATAATCTATACTTATACACGATAATATGAGCACTCTCACAAATATAATGTTGAGCTAATAAAATATAACACAAAATAGTACCCATTATAAAATTATCTTTATATAGAGTACAAAAAGCAGCTAAAGAATATATGTTATTAGAATTCAGGATAATGGCTACCCTTTGTTGAGGACCATCTGAAGGGGAATGAGGAGGGATTCTGGGTGTTGGAGTAATCCTATTTCTTGCCATGGGTGCTAATTATTTAGTTGTGTTTAGCTTGTGAAAATTCAGCGAATTCTATGATTATGATATGTGCAATTTTCTATATGCATTTTCAAGTTTATCAAAAAGTTAAAGAAACTATAAATAACATGGTTCTTGAAAAGGCATACAAAAATAAAAAGGCCATTCTTCGGAGAATGTTGAAGAATTTTGCTACAGGAATAAACTGCAAATGATGCCTAAAGAGGAAGTAGCTGTAAGATATCAAAAAAACTTATACAGAGCCAAATAATCATGTGTATGAAAACTACTGTACAATGTAATGTGCAGGTCCAAATTCAGTGTTTGCTGTATAAATCTAAGTTGGAAACATCCCTCAATAGAGGGGTATTTTTCTCATATTGAGATAATGATGGTAGCTACAGCTCCCAGCTCAATAATATTAGCTAGGAGTTGTTTGTCATTTTATATCACCAAAATGACTGGAAATTGCCACTGGAGAATGCATGGGTTGTTCCTGATGGATCTATATGCATTGAAAAGTTATCTACTCTTTATTGTGCACTAGGTAGTCATATTCAGTAGTGCTCTCAATTTAAGTTGTGAGTTGTAAGTATAATATCCTCTGTTTTCTGAAATTAAATTATGTTTGGCTGTATCACATTGACCAGAGTGGAGAGATGTCCTCTCTTAGGCACAAATGCAGACCTTTCCTCTTTAACTGCAGTTATTTTGCAAAAAGCAGAGAGTTATATACACACATGCATACCAGTCAAAAAATAATTTATGTGTAACACATATTTTTCTATTGTTCTAAGAGCAGAGATCTTAAATACTAAATCCAACAGGCATTTTGACATTGTTTTATAAGTTGATATTTTGTTAACACTTAAAATATTTTATCACCAAATATAAAACTGCCCTTTTAACTGCATTCTAATGATTTTTTTTCTGATCTTCCTAGGTGTTTATAACTTCTCTCTCTCTCTCTGTCTCTCTGTCTCTCTCTCTCTCTCTCTCTCTCTCTCTCTCTCTCTCTCTCTCTCTCTCTCTCTCTCTTTTTCTTTTTCTTCATCCTTGCCTATTCAATACTGGGTTTCCCAGTTTGCTCCTGGACCTTCTTTTCATTTTCCTCTCTTTGCATGGTATGAAAAGAATCTCTCTACTCCCATGTTTTTATGGGAGTTTGTATGTTTATATCTTCAGGAGTTTGTATGTATGCACAGGTGTTTGTGTGTTTATATCTTCAGACCTGACAATTTTCACACTTTCAATCTAGGATTAACTACTGCCTAGTGATCATCATGACCTATGGCAACTTACTGTTCTATAGGAATCTCATAATACGAATAAAACCTATTTCATTGTTCTGCCTGAAGTGTTCCTCCCTTTGTAATACTTGCATGGAATTATCTTTTTTTCTTATAATTCATCACTAAAGCATAGATTTAACCCATACATCTCTTTAACATGTTAGTCCTTTTCCATCACACTTCTTTAACCTGACTGAAGTTTCCTTCACTTTTTTGCATACCTCGCAGCAATAACTTTTTTCCAACTTCTGATCAAAGCAGAAAGATGTAAGGAGTAGTCACATCTATCTCTGTTTTTAAGGAAGCAAATGCTTTCATGAAAAAGTGCACAGCAGATTTTTGCTTAATTCATATCCCACAACCAACAACTACTTGTGCTCTAACAGCAAAGGAGTTTAGAAAATTGTAGACTACTGTTATATCTGGCATGAAACAAATATGATCTCTGTCTCCTAAACTAAATTTTAAACAAAGATAAGGCATACTGAGTATTCTACAGAGCAATATAGGCAAATAGTAGTGGATGTCAAAGATCTGGAGGTTAAGAAGGACTCATGTCGAGCAGTCCAGGCAGAGGGAAACTCAGACACAAACAACTAAGTTGTGAAAGTCTTTGTGGCATCTGACAAATAAGGGTAGGCTATCATGATAGAAGTGAGAAAGATAGGTATATAGATGATGGATTCAGAGATGAAGAAGCTAGATTACAATGTCTATTCCTTGCATGAGATCCTCCAGTTCTCAAGTTAAAGAACCACATTCTATGCATATCCTTATTTTAAGCACCTTGAATAGTCTAGGGTAATAGTATGTTCAATACTTTTTAAGGAATGAATTATTTGTAACACTATATATAAATATATTAAAGTGCTCTGATTTCCATTTTTTTACATTGATTAAACTATTCACAAGAATATATATATATTAATAGGTCAAAATTATCTCATCTTCTTCAGCATAGATTTCTCTAAGGTTAATCATATTATTTGAAACCAAAAACAGCTACCTTTAACAGTCAATTGTCTCAATTCCATGGTCGACACTTCTATTTTTTTTTCAAAGGAAGTCATATGAAAAAATTTGAAATATTGATCTCAGCTATCATAGAATGTAAAATATTCTATGTATTTTTAACTGTGAAGCTCATTGCACAGCTCTAAAAAATTTACAAGTAACTTTGTTCAATGGTATTTGATTTTAAAAATTATAAACATTAATTTCTAAAATTGGGCCTTGAAGTTTGAATAAATGAACTATTTAACCAAAATGTGAGATTGCATATATAATGAATTAACATTAATCTAAATTGTGTGTAATTTTTATCATATTAAACTGAAAAGAAATAATCGTTATTTGTATCTTCTTTGCAATTGCCTTTGAATGTCTCTTTAAACATTAAGTACAAGTTTCAATAAGCAAACTATTAGCAATAATTTCTCTTATGGTCATAACAGAAAACTGTTTGTGAAAATAGTTTACAATATGCTACTGTTGGTTAAATTTCATACCATACTATATGTTATGATACTCAAAAGCTTTTGTGATTTATTTTTTACAAGATCTATAAAACAAATAAATGGTTTCCAATTTTCTGTTTCACTTCACTGAGATCAAGATATGTTTAAAGTATATGCATATTTATACACACATATACACACTCACAAAAATATATGCATACATTGTACATGAATGTATGTTTTATATTATACATGTTTGAAAATGTAGACATTATATGCATGCATATATGTATACACACATTTTTTTCATATAAGCCCTAATGAAAAAGATCTTTGATACATTTTGTGTACTTAATTATACTTACAAAGCACAGAGTTAGTTTCCAGATTCTATTATACCATATGCTAAATTACTTTGAAAATATAATTTTTATTTCTTCTGTTTTCCACTTGGTCTTCTTACATTGTCATTTTAAGATCTGTTTCCAAAATAATGTTGGGAAATGGAGTGTTGATTTCTTCTTTACTAAAATATATTTTCAATATTTTGGAAGTAATGAAAACATCTCTATTTTTGTTTAGTTAGCTGACGACACCTTTTTCCATTATTTTCTTTTTAGCTGGCTAAGTTTAAACTTGACTGTGTGCCTTTTAAAATTCAAAGTGAAATAGTCAGACTGCTCTACTTCCATGCTATCAGCTGAAGGATTAGTTACTTCAACCAGAGTACAACATAATCAATAATGGCTAAACTTGTACTCAAGATCACCATCCTTGAAGCTATCCTTTTCCTTCTTGGAAGCAGAGTAAAGTCCATCATAAATTTGGCCAGGAAAGTGGCCCTCAATTTTTTTAAGTATCTGTCACTCTGTTAAAGTCCACTTTTATGGAAGGAAGTAAAATAGTAAATCACAAATGATTAGTTATAAAGGATCAGTTATATCTTTCTAAATGTACTATTCTATCATTAAAAGTCTAGATAGTTTTTATGTGCAGCTAAGCAGACAATGTTTTGCTATTTTTATACTATTAAGATCGATAAAAATGTATCATAAGCCAGTATTATAAGGGTAACTTAGATTTACACTATTTTCTTGGTTTACAACAAAAATGGAGCAGGCTTATCCTTATTTTTGTTACTAAATTATAGCTTCAACCTTCATATGATCCCAGAGTTTTAATAAACATTAAATCATGACTCTAATGCTCAGGATATCTTCCAGGTTCAGAAGCCACTGGAGATGAAAAGCAAGGTTTTACTGTGCTTGCCATACTCATTCTAGCAATATAAAGCTGCATCTACAGTTGAAACTTAGAGAAAATATTAAAGTGACATGGCATTACTGACTTATTAACTGGAAGCAAAAGCTGTTTAATTTCCATAAAATGCTACATTCATGAGTCTACAAACACAATATGTATATTTTTTTTTTCTAAAAATAAAACTTTCAAAAATACTTCAATGTGACATTATTTTCTTGAATTAAGCATTCGTGTTTCCTTAGGTGCCATAATATGTGGCTATACAACTCCTCCCTAATGCTTCCCACCCCAAACAAGTTTACACATACATTTCTCTTTATTTATCGCAATCTAGTTCTATTCTTCTAAACTAGAATAGAGCATTCCCCAGGGAAATATTCTGGTCTCAACTACTTGACTTCTGAAGGTTTGTTCCAGAAGACACTCTCCATTTCAGAGTTCTCCGTGTAAGTGAGAACTGCTCAAGGAATTACATTAAATTTTTATTTCCATAGACTGAGTATCTGTATGTTCTCTAATCTTCTGTTGCTGTGCCAAATCTTGTAGCATTTTAATTATATTTTAAACCTTCTGCAAAGAACATTTTCTTGAATTACACTGTTCAAAAATCCACATAATCTCCCAGCAAATTTCTAGACATTGGTATAAGTAATAGAGGACATTATTGTTTCTTTTCCATCTTGCATCACAATATCAAAATTGATTTAAAATATTACACTTAAAAACTTAGAGTTGTGTCATCAGGCACTATTTGTCTCTCCTCGGAGTACTCTCTATTTTTGGTTTTCACGACATTGCATTCCCTTTCTTCCATATTTGCATCTCTGTCTACTCAGTTTTTTACAGATGCTCTTTTTTCTTTATCTAAACATGTTTTTGTTAGGTTCCACCTCTCCAATTGTCTCTCTACTTTTGCTGGGTGATCATATTCATGGTCATTTCTTAACCTATCATTGATATAACAATACGTTGAAGATTAAATTTCAACCTCTCCCTCCAGATATGCCCATCTGATATTCCCATTTAGGTGTTGTAATCTTTCATTTCACCCTCAACACCTCCAGGTGAATGACATTATCCATTCCCAAAGTTCAAAGTCTGAAACTTGGAAGCTACTCTTCATCCCGGCTGTCACTACCTCAGTTCAGGCAGTTCCCTTGAATTTTCCAAATAACTTTCTTATCCTTTTCTCGGTCTCTATTTTCCTGCTTTCTTTCGTTCCCTTCCACCAACCTTTGCAGTTTCTCTCTAAAGATATTACCACAATGTTTTTATAATATGCCAATTAGATGACATGCTGTTGCCCTTGTTTGGACTGGCCTTTCTCACCTTCTGTTCCAAGTTTCATGTAAATATTACATGCTTATGTAAATATAAATGCTTATGCATTTATCAAGAATGAATGCATGAATGCACGAATGAATGAACATATTAATGAATACATGTGTTCATCACAGGCAGAGCCAATTGTAGTAAATGTAATAGACAGATATAGTAGCAGAAACTTAAATTTTCTTAGTTATTCCAGTGATTTTTGTATGGTAGATATTAATGCTGTTTCAATTTATAAATCTATTTAACAAGATTTCAGTAAGTGGGATGCTCAGATTTCCTGTATATGTCATTATTCCTCATATAGAGCAAAATTGGGAGATAATAATGAACTAATTAGAGACTACATGAGGAGTAAAAATTAAGAATCATGGAAGTAGATGCTTCGTTAATTTATTTACTCAATAAATATTTATTTAGTGTGGTACAATTGGTCGGGCTCTGTTAGATTGTTTGTTACCTTGTCTCAGTAACTAATTAATTAATTAAAAAAGAGAAATGAGAGTGGCCTTGTTTTGTATCTTTGCAAATCTTTTTAATATGTAGGTATTATAAGACAACTGGATTTTTATAAATGCATCGGTGTTTAATCCCTAGGTAATTTTAGGATTAAAGAATATAAAGTAGGTAGTTGACACGTAGTTGAAAATGGGAAGGGTATTTTAATACTTTACTTAGATATTTGTAAGTATTTTTCCTGATAGTGTACTAAAACTTAAATGGTTGTTTCCAAAAGTTACTGGCAATGCAAACTCTGAAGCCATGTCAATCAATTTTTTGAACTTTGTGTTTTTATGAATATAGTTTTTATATTGTGGACCCTGTGAAGGTGCCTAAGAAGCCTGAGAGTTTCTGGAATATACTTTAAGAACCACAGATATATATGATCATATGTTTTAGACCAGGTATTACTATGTACAGCCATGGTTGTAGGTGTTTTGAAAGACAACAAAGAAAGTTAGCCAACCAGTTGAGAGAATACAACATTAAATTAGGAAAGTGTTGGCTGAGTAGATAACCACTACTTGTGGTCCTGATGTGATTGTTGTTCATTAAACTGTACCTGGAGTATAGGCATATGGTCCAAAGTATCCCATTGCCCAGAATTTTCTGAACTGTGGTTAGAAGGTAGTATTTACCTTCTCTTTTTGGATTTTGCCTACCAAGAATATTAAGTCTGAAGCTGCTGGAATTTCTCCTTTTCAAGAGAGTAGATGCAGTCTATCTACAGAGAAAGAAATGAGACCAAGACAAAAATTGAAGGTAAGCAAAGCTGAATCAGTGAAAGAGAAAGAAATCTGATATCATTATTTATTTGCATTTTAGAATCCAGGTGAAATAAATTATCATTTTATCATTAATTGTGATGGTATTTTATTCTTTGCCACCAACATATTCTGATTAATAGAGAATGTAATCAATACCTTTTCTTCAAATAAATATTAAACAAATTAAATATATCCATTTATAAAAATCACTTCTTTGAGAAATTCTTGCTTTTTCCTCTGTGTAGAAGTTGAGTACCCAAGAAATATATGGAGAAGATAATGGAAGTTGCTTCCATGTTCAATTCAATTTTTGCTGGGCTTATAGACAAGACTGTTTAATGTCTTTAATAATGGTTTATTTTCAGTGTTTTTTCTTCTGAAAAGTGATACAAGTTCATTCAATATATGATTTATGGCTTTCTCCAAATGTATTTCATATGGCTTTTTTTCCTGCCAGAATAATTAATACTAGGAGTAAGAAACAAATGCAGACTTGAGATTTAATAGATAACTTTCCAGTTGTTAAAGTTATTCCGTACTTTGTCTCCCATTAAGATATGGCCACAAGGTTGACAATCAGTTCCTTTCTTTTCAAACATTATTATACTGATAATAAGCATTTACCTTAAGCTTGGCAATTTTAACTAGTAGTGGTTAGTATAACTAGCAGTGATTAGTAGTGGTTTCTGTTCCCTATAGGTGGATTATAAAAGAGATTAGAACCTCTTCAAAAATAAGCGTCTACATGATAAGACATTAATGGGTATCACATAACACATTACTGCCAGAGCATGACAGATTAAATGTACTGCTAATATTTAAGAATAAATGTGCTCTCTGCATTATCTATATTTTTACTAGGCAGTGAATCTGATTTCAGAACCAATGAAATGCTCTGTGAAGCTAATTTACATGTGTATACTAGATTTCCTAATGAAGCATGACTTTAACATAATTGCATTTTGAAAAATATTTTATTTATTTAGAAAGTACTTCAGTGGGAAAATGTGTTTACAGAGACCACTTTGCAAATACACTTTTAAAAAATATATAATCTATTGTATATTCAACATTCTTATATATCATACTACAGGGGGAAAACTTATCTATTAATACTGTGGTTATTACCACTTTCTATCCAATTTATGTGATTGGCACCAATTGTTCATAATTGCGGTATACCAACAAAACACGTCATTGCTTTATTTTACCTAAGGTAAAGTTAGATAGAAATGTTAATGGTCCTTCATTTATAAGTTGGCTGCTTCCTATTTTATTTTCTTTTATAAATACTTTAATATATGATATATTTTAAAAGTACTATCTTTCATTTTACATTGTGATTACCACTTAGATGATCATTTTAATAATTAAATCTAGCATATGCACAAAAATAATTGATTTTCACTCATAACATTGACCATTACTTATTGGTCTAGATCTTCTTATGGTTATTTTCTGCTGAAAAATTTTTACAAAGGTCTACTTATAAACATCTTCTTTATTTTTTTTAACTGTTAGTTTTAGGTGAATGCAAATAAATTTTAGCGTGTGATTCTTTATATCCAGGCCTCAGTTTGTTGAATTATTTGCTCATGGAAAGGGCTGTCACTTAACATCATCAGAGAGTGGACTTCATAGGTCTGGAGCATTCCATTTACATAGCTCACAATCAAAATGATGCCTTTTGTAGAATAGGAAAGTTACACAAAATGTCTAAACTTGGTGGAACATGGTAGGTTTCGCTTTAATCCATATTACTTTCCTTACACTTTTTGTTAAGGCCAAATTTCTCAGTATTGGAATACATACCTGAGTATCACAGCCCTGAATGCTCCAAGTTTGATAGGTTTTGAATTCTCCTTAACAGAGATGCTGACAACTGATAATTAGTCAATTTGGAATTGCAGTCCCTTGTGTTCTCCTTATGACTTCATAGGTCATAAGGATGACCTATGTCATCCACAGGTCATCCAGTATAGTATGTCATCCATAATATACTGTATCAGAGAAGCCCAGCTTGAGTAGATGCTGACAAAATTTTCCACCATCACTGTATAAGAATCACTTCACATCTTTGCAAACACCTGGTGTTGTCAGAATTTTTGGTTAATCTAGTATGTGTCATTCATTATATATAAAATGTGTTTAGGGTTTTTTTTTCGGTGGGAAGATGGCCAACTAGAAACGGCCAGGAAATGTCACTTCCATGGAGTCAGACCAAGATTTTGAGTAAACCAATGTAATTTGGACAGATCTTCAGAGAGAAAACACCAATCATGGATGGAGACGTGATGCAGACAATGAGGCTGAGGAAGGAGGAGTCTGGGAACCCTACATGGAGTAACCAAATGCAGGGACTAGCTCCTGGCCCCAGATGGCTCCTGGGAAGTGGGTGAGTAAAGGGAGTGTGGAACTGTCCACCTTCTCCACAAACCTCTGGGATCCTGGCTGAAGGTGGTCCCATGTCTTCCACAGACATTTGAGCTGACACAGGGATCTCTCCAGAGAGTAGACAGGACAGGGTTTCAGCTGTTGTGGAACCAGGGGTCTTTGTGCATGGTGTAGCTCTGATGGAAGGTGGCCATAGGCTTTCAATATCCAGGGCTCCTCAACTCCCTTCAGTGATTCCAGTCCCAGCTGACCACTGGGAAAAGAGAATGTGGAGCCAACATACCCAAGAGACTAGGGCACAACTGTTTTTCTGGCCCTCCCACAGCACCTGTATGACCTCCCTGAAAGACCATGTGAACAGTGCAGCCTCTGCTGCCTAGCCTGAGTGGTTTGATATACCTGATCATGTTCCTGGCAGCCTGAGAGCACTTCAGATAACCAATCACACCCAGAACCCCACTCAGAGGGTCCGAAGGACAGAGCTGCCAGCTGAGCCTGGGTCCTCAGGGCTGCAGCATGTAACTTAGCAGGGCCTATCTGAGATCTATGGCCAGCCCTTGAGCGGGAGAGAAGCCCGTACTCTCACAGCAATGACATGGGTGAGATGTGTGGGTTTGTGGGCTGCAGTGGAAGTGAGGTGTGCATTTCTCCACAGGGCAGTCCTTGAAAGGGTGTGGCCTATTTCCCTGCCATGACCTCTGCCTAGGGAGCCTCATAGCCTGGAAACCCTAATAAAAGAAATGTGGGTACAGTGCCAGTGATAAGAGGGGGTTGCTTCAAAGCTGAGGAGTGGGCCAGATAATGGAGTCACTTCTCTGCCCCTTGCACTGCAGAACACAATTGCACCATTTACTGAATTGCAGCCTAAACTATAACACCAAAAGTATTTTTCTAATATACCTCCCTATGAAATCAAAAGCAATAATTTAGCCATAAAGACCCTGTCTAGAGCCCTGGACCTTTGAAAATAACTAGAAATGAAGGTAACTGACTATTCTCAATGTATACCACAGTTAAAAGAAGACCAACCCTCCCAGATGAGAAAGAATCAGTGTAACATCTCTGGAAATTTAAAAAGCCAGAGTGTCTCCTACTTTCAAACAAGTTCATTAGCTTTCTAGCAATGGTTCTCAATCAGTTTGAAATGTGTGAAGTGACAGACATAGAATTCTGAATCTGCATGGAAAAGAAGGCCATGGAGATTTAGGAGGAAGTTGTAACCCAACTAAGGAACCTGGTAAAATGATACAAGAACAAAAAGATGAAATAGCCATTTAATTAAACAATCTAACTGAATTTCTAGAAATAAAAAATTCACTACAAGAATTTGGTAATACAATTGGAAGTATTAACATCAGAATTGACCAACCTGAGGAAAGAATCTCAGAGCTAAAAGACTAGTTCTACAAATCAGCTCAGTCAGACAAAAGAAAAATTAACTTAAAACAATGAACAAAACCTCTGAGAAATATATGATTATGTAGAGAGACAAAATCCATGACTCATTGGTATTCCTGAGAAAGAGGGAGAATAAAAAAGTTGGAAAATATATTTAATGATATTGTGTACAAAAATTTATCTAATATTGCTAGAGAGGTTGACATTCAAATTTAAGAAATACAGACATATGAAGATGCTTTGTGAGATGATGGCCGATCACTAGCAGCTCAGGCTTGTATCTCCCAGTGAAAGCACAGAGAATGAGAGGACACCAGACTTTCAGATGAATTTTTGTTGCTCCTGGACCAGGAGATTCCCAGGGAAGGAGCCTCACGAGTCACCAGCGCGACTCTTGTGGCTGGTGTGGTGGTTCTCGGTGTAGAGTAAATGGGACTGGGTCCCCTTTTGGTCGACGTTTGGAGCTCCGGGAAGGCAGAATCAGCCATTCAGCTGATTGAAGAAGAGATTCAGGAGGGAAGCCAGACCGGATACTCCCAGGCAGAAAAGCACCAAGAAACTTAATGCCACTGTTTTAGCCAGCACAGTGGGTTGCTCAGATTCCAGTGATGGAAATTAACAAGTTGGACATCCACTCAGAGACCTAATTTGAAAGTCGATAATTACAAAGATGACAGGTGGATAAATTTACAATGATGGGAAGAAACCAGTGTAAAAAGGCTGAGAATACTCAAAATCAGAATGCCTCTCCCTCTACAGAGGATCACAGTTCCTCATCAACAAGGGAACAAGGCCTGATGGAGAATGAGTGCATTCCATTAACAGAATTAGGCTTCAGAAGGTGGATAATAAGAAACTTCTGTGAGTTAAAAGAAGATGTTCTAGCCCAATGTAAAGAAATTAAAAACCCCGAAAAAAGGTTTGACAAAATCCTAACGAGAATAGACAATCTAGAGAGGCATATAAGTGAATTAATGCAACTGAAGAATACAACATGAGAACTCTGCAAAGTATGCACAGGTTTTAACAGTCGAATTGATCAAGCAGAAGGGAGACTATGAGAGGTCGAAGACCAACTTAATGAAATAAAATGAGAAGACAAGATTAGAAAAGAAAACGTAAAAAGGAATGAGCAAAGTTTCCATGAAATATGGGACTACATAAAAAAGACCTAATTTATGTTTGATAGCTGTGAATGTCATGAAGAGAATGAATCCAAGCTGGAAAATATTATTCAGGATATTATTCAGGAAAACTTTCCTAACCTAGTAAGGTGGGACAATACTCAACTCTAGGTAATACAGAGAACACAACAAAGATATTCCTCAAGTAGAGTAACCCCAAGACACATAATCGTTAGATTCACCAGGGTTGAAATAAAGAAGAAAATTCTAAGGGCAGCTAGAGAGAAAGGTCAGGTTACCTGTAAAGGGAAGCCTATCACACTTACAGCCGATCTCTCAGCAGAAACCCTACAAACTAGAAGAGAATGGGGGACAATATTCAATATCCTCAAAGAAAAGAATTTTCAACCCAGAATCTCATATCCAGCCAAACTAAGCTTCATAAATGAAGGAAAAATAAAATTTTTCACAAACAAGCAGGTCCTCAGAGATTTCATCACCACCAGGCCTGCTTTACAAGAGCTTCTGAGAGAAGCACTACACATAGAAAGCAACAACCAGTATCAGTCATTCCAAAAACTTAACAAAAGGTAAAGAGTATCTCCAAAATGAAGAATCTATATCAACTAATTGGCAAAATAGCCAGTTAGCATTAAATGACAATATTAAAATCACAAATATCAATATTAATCCTAAATTTAAATGGATTAAATGCCCCAATCAAAGACACAGACATGCAAACTGAATAAAAAGTGAAAACACATCAGCACTCTGTATCCAGATCCATCTCATAAGCAAGGACACAAAAAGACTCAAAACAAAAGCTTGGAGGAAGACACACCAGTCAAATGGAGAGAGAGAGAAAAAAAAAACAGGAATTGTAACTTTTTTTTTTTTTTAGAAAGAAAGAGAAAGAGAGAGAGGGGAGAGAGAACAGGAGTCTTGCTTTATTGCCCAGGCTGGAATGCAATCTAAAAATAGGTATTAAAAACCTCGTTTATGCTGATAATTTTGCTTAACAGCAGAGACAGGAAGGAATAAGGAAAGAAAATGACTAACAAACAGCCAACCAATATTCATTTAAATCTGTGAACTGCTGTGCAAGTGCTGAAGAGTGATTTGCTTCCATTTATTTGGTCACTTTCAAAATAGGTGTAATGTGATACTAAAAAAAAAATGTATGTTCTGTGGACCTGGGGTGAAGAATTCTACAAATATTCACTGAGTTTACTTGTTCCAGGTCTGAGTTCAAATCATAGATGTCCCTGTTAATTTTTTATCTCATTGATCTGTCAAATATTAACAATGTGGTGTCAAAGTCTCCCGCTATTATTGTGTGGGAGTCCAAGTCTCTTCAAAAGTCATTGAAAACTTGTCTTATGTATCTGGGTGCCCCTATATTGGGTGCATATATATTTATGATCATTGATTCCTGTTGTTGCACTGATCCTTTTATCATTATGTAATGTCCTTCTTTGTTTCTTTTAGTCTTTGTTACTATTGCAGTCTATTTTGTCAGAGACAAAAGTTACAACTCCTGTTCTTTTTTTTTTTCCTCTCCATTTGTTTGGTGAGTCTTCCTCCAACATTTTGTTTTGAGTCTTTGTCTGTCCTTGCTTATGAGATGGATCTGGATACAGATTGCAGATGTGTTTTGACTTTTTATTCAGTCTGTATGTCTGTGTCTTTGATTGGGGTGTTTAATCCATTTAAATTCAGGATTAATATTGATATTTGTGAGTTTAATATTGTCATTTAATGCTAACTGGCTATTTTGCCAATTAGTTGATACAAATTCTTCATTATGGAGATTCTCTTTACCTTTTGGTAAGTTTTTGGGATGACTGTTACTGGTTGATCTTTTCTGTGTGTAGTGCTTCTTTCCGAAGCTCTTGTAAAGCAGGCCTGGTGGTGATGAAATCTCTGAGTACCTGCTTGTTCATGAAAAATTTTATTTTTCCTTCATTTATGAAGCTTAGTTTGGCTGAATATGAGATTCTGGGTTGAAAATTCTTTTCTTTGAGGATATTGAATATTGTCCCCGACTCTTCTAGTTTGTAGGGTTTCTGCTGAGAGATCTGCTGTGAGTGTGACAGGCTTCCCTTTATGGGTAACCTGACCTTTCTCTTTAGCTGCCCTTAGAATTTTCTTCTTTATTTTAACCCTGGTGAATCTAACAATTATGTGTCTTGGAGTTGCTCTACTTGAGGAATATCTTTGTTGTGTTCTCTGTATTGCCTGGAGTTGAGTATTGTCCCACCTTACTAGGTTAGGAAAGTTTTCTAGAGTTGTAACTTTTGTCTCTGAAAAAATAGACTTTAATAGTAACAATGACTAAAAGAAACAATGAAGGACATTGCATAATTATGAAAGGATCAATGCAAGAATAGGAGTCAATGATCATAAATATATATGTACCCAATATAGGAACACCCAGATACATAAGACAAGTTCTTGATGACTTATAAACAGACTTGGACTACTGCACAAAAATAGTGGGAGACTTTGACATCACATGGTTAATATTTGATGGATCAACGAGATAGAAAATTAACAGGGACATTTATGATTTGAACTCAGACCTGGAACAAGTAAAATCAGTGAATATTTATATAATTCTTCACCCCAGGTCCACAGAACACATATTTTTTTTTAGTATCACATTACACCTATTTTGAAAGTGACCACATAAATGGAAGCAAATCATTCTTCAGCATTTGCATAGCATTTCACAGATTTAAATGAAATATTTGGTTGGCTGTTTGTTTGTTATTTTCTTTTCTTATTCCTTCCTGACTCAACTGTTAAAAACAATTATCAGCATAAAAGAGGTTTTTAATACCTACTTTTAGATTGCATTCCAGCCTGGGCAATAGAGCAAGACTCCTGTTCTCTCTCCTCCTTTTCT
This sequence comes from Leontopithecus rosalia, assembly GCA_028533165.1. Lineage (NCBI taxonomy): Eukaryota > Metazoa > Chordata > Mammalia > Primates > Cebidae > Leontopithecus > Leontopithecus rosalia. The sequence goes on from CM052650.1 coordinate 119,260,352, forward strand.
TTTTCTCTTTCTTTCTTTCTTTCATGAAAAAAAGAGATGCTATACAGGACAAGAATCCCAAGGCCCATAGTCACCAGATTCATCAAGGTTAATAAAAAAAAAACTAAGGGCAGCTAAAGAGATGGGTCGAGTTGCTTACAAATAGAATTCTGTTAGCCTAGCAGAAGAACTCTCACAAGAAACCTTACAAGCCAGAAGATACGGAGGACCTATTTTCAGCAACTTTAAAGAAAACAAATGCTAACCAGGAATTTTATATCCCACCAAACTAAGCTTCATAAGTGAAGGAGAGATGAAATCCTCAGATATGCAAAGACTAAGGAAATTTGTTTCAAGTAGTCCAGCCATCCAAAAGATTCTTAAGTGAGTGCTAAACATGAAATCAAAAGAATGACACCTACTTATCTAAAAAAACACACTTTAGCATGTAGCACACAGGCAGTATAAGGGAGCTACACAATCAAGTGTCCATAACAATTAGTTAACCAGCAAGGTAAAAAGGCTGGATGGAGAAGGAGTCTGATGAATTTACAGAAACAGGCTTCAGAAAGTTGATAATAACAAACTTCTCTGAGCCAAAAGAACATGTTCTAAATGAATGCAAATAAACTAGGAACCTTGAAAAAAGTTTGCTGAAATGCTAACAAGAATAAACAGCTTAGAGAAATATAAAAATGAATTGATGTAGCTGAAAAACACAACATGAGAACTTTACAAACAATACTCAAGATTGAACAGCTGAATCGAAACTTTGAATACAAGCAGAAAAAAGGATGTCAGAGATTGATGATCAACTCAATGAGATAAAATGAGAAGGCAAGAGTAGAGAAAAAAGAGTAAAAAGAAATGAACAAAGCCTCCAAGAAATATGGGATTATGTGAAAAGACCTAATCTATGTTTGATAAGTGTCCCTGAACATGACAGAGAGAATGAATCCAAGCTGGAAAACACTCTTTAGGATGTTATCCAGAAGAACTGCCCTAACCTAGCAAGGCAGGAAATACAGAGAACACTACAAAGATATTTCTCAAGAAGAGCAACCCTAAGGCATATTATCTTCAGATTCACCAGGGTTGAAATGAAGGAAAAACTGCTAAGAGCAGAAACCCTACAAGACAGTAGAGAGTGGGGGCCAATATTCAACATTTTGAAAGAAAAGAACTTTCAACCTAGAATTTCATATCCAGCCAAATTAAACTTCATAAATGAAGGAGAAATAAAATCCTTTATGAACAAGCAATTGCTCAGATTTCATCACCCCCAGGCCTGCCTTACAAGAGCTCCTGAAAGAAGCACTTAACTTAGAAAGGAACAACCTGTACCAGCCACTCCAAAAACCTACCAAATGGTAAAGAGCATTGACACAATAAAGAAACTGTGTCAATTAAGGGGCAAAACACTCAGCTAGCATCAAAATGGCAGGATCAAATTCATACATAACAATATCAACCTTAATGTAAATGGGCTAAATGTCCAATCAAAAGACACAGAATGGCAAATTGGATAAAAAGTCAAAATCCATTGGAGTGCTGTATACAGGAAATCCATCTCACATGCAAGGATACACAAAGGCTCAAAACAAAGGGATGGAGGAAGATTTACCAAGCAAATGGAGAGCAAAGAAAAAAAAGCAGGGGTTGCAATTCTAGTCTAATAAAATAGACTTTAAACCAACATAGATCAAAAGAGACAAAGAAGGGCATTACATAATGATAAAAGGATCAATGCAACAGGAAGAGCTAACTATCCTAAATATATATGCACCCAGTACAAAAGTACCCAGATAAGTAAAGCAAGTTCTTAATGACTTACAAAGAGACTTAGACTCCCACACAATAATAGTGGGAAACTTTAACACTCCACTGTCAATATTAGACAGATCAACCAGACAGAAAATTAACAAGGATATCCAGGGCTTGAACTCAGATCTGGACCAAGCAAACCTAATAGACATTTACAGAACTTTCCACCCCAAATCCACAGAATATACAGTCTTCTCAGCACCACATCACACCTACTCTAAAATTGACCACATAATTGGAAGTAAATCACTCCTCAGCAAATGCAAAAGAACAGAAATCATAACAAACAGTCTCTCAGACCACAGTGCAATCAAGTTAGAACTCAGAATTCAGAAACTAACTCAGAACCACACAACTTCATGGAAACTGAACAACTGGCTCTTGAATGCTGATTTGATAAATAACGAAATGAAGGTGGAAATAAAAATGTTCTTCAAAATAAATGAGAATGAAGATACAATGTATCAGAATCTCTGGGACACATTTAAAGCTGTGTCTAGAGGGAAATTTCAGCAATAAATGCCCACATGAGAAGCAAGGAAAGATCTAAAATCGACACCCTATCATCAAAATTGAAAGAGCTAGATGATCAAGAATTCACAGCTGAATTCTACCAGACATACAAAGAGGAATTGGTACCACTCCATCTGAAACTATTCCAAACAATCTAAAAAGAGAGAATCCTTCCCAAATCATTTTACAAGACCAATATCATCCTGATACCAAAACCCAGCAGAGACTCAACAAGAAAAGAAAACTTAAGGCCAATATCCATGATGAACATAGATACAAAAATCTTCAATAAAATCTGGCAAAGCCATTGAAACAGCACATTAAAAAGCTTATCCATCATGATCAAGTAGACTTCATCCTGGGGATGCAAGGCTAATTCAACATACACAAGTCTATAAATGTAATTTACCACATAAACAGAACAAAAGACAAAAAACACATAATCATCTTATTAGATACAGAGAAGATCTTAGACAAAATTCAACAGCGTTTTGGCTAAAAACTCTCAATAAACTAGGTATCGATGGAATGTAAAATAATAAAAAGTATTTATGACAAACCCACAGGCAATATCATACTGAATGGGCAAAAACTGGAAACATTCCCTTTCTAATAATGGCACTAGACAAAGATGCCCTCTCTCACCACTCCTATTCAATAAAGTGTTAGAAGTTCTAGCCAGAGCAATCAGGCAGGAGAAAGAAATAAAGGGTGTTCAATTAGGAAAGGAGGAAGTCAAATTGTCGCCATTTGCAGACAACATGATCATATATTTAGAAAAATCCATTATCTCAGCCCCAAATCTCCTCAAACTGATAAGCAACTTCAGCAAAGTCTCAGGATACAAAATCAATGGGCAGAAATCACAAGCATTCCTATACACCAATAACAGATAAACAGCCAAATCATGAGAGAACTCCCATTCACAATTTCTACAAAGAGAATAAAATACCTGGAATACAACTAAGAAAGGATGTAAAGGACCTCTTCAAGGAGAACTACAAACCACTGCTCAGGGAAATAAGAGAGGACACAAACAGATGGAGAAACATTCAATGCTCATGGTTAGGAAGAATCAATATCATGAAAATGGCCATACTGCCAAAAGTGATTTATAGATTCAATGCTATTCCCATCAAGCTACCTATGACCTACATAGAACTGGAAAAAACCACCTTAAACTTTATATGGAACTAAAGGGAGCCTTCATAGCCAAGTCAATTCTAAGCAAAAAAAAAGACAAAGCTGGAGACAGCACGCTACCTGACTTCAAACTAAACAAGGCTACAGTAATCAAAACAGCATGGTACTGGTACCAAAATGGAGATATAGACCAATTGAACAGAACAGAGGCCTCAGAAGCAATGCCATACATCTACATCCATATTATCTTTCATAAACCTGACAAAAACAAGCAATGGGGAAAGGATTCCCTGTTTAATAAATAGTGTTGGGAAAACTGGCTAGCCATGAGCAGAAAAGAGAAACTGGACTCCTTCCTGGAACTTTACACTAAAATTAACTCCAGGTGTATTAAAGGCTCAAACATAAGACCTAACAACATAAAAACCCTAGAAGAAAACCTAGGCAAAGCCATTCAGAAGATAGGCATAGGCAAGGACCTCATGACTAAAACACCAAAAGCATTGGCATCAAAAGCCAAAACAGACAAACAGGACCTAATTAAACTCCAGAGCTTCTGCACAGCAAAAGAAATAATCATTAGAGTGAACCAGCAATGAACAGAATGGAAAAAAAATTTTGCAATCTACCCATCTGACAAAGGACTAGTATTGAGAACTTACAAAGAACTAAAACAGAATTACAAGAATAAAGTAAATAAATCCATTCAAAAGTGGGTGAAAGATATGAACAGATACTTAGAAGACATATATGATGGCAACAAACATATGACAAAGTGTTCATCATCACTGGTTATTCGAGAAATGCAAATCAAAACCGCATTGAGATACCATCTCATGCCAGTTAGAATGGCAATCATTAAAAAAATCTGGAGACAACAGATGCTGTAGAAGATGTGAATAAATAGGAGCACTTTTATACTGTTGGTGGGAGTGTAAATCAGTTCAACCATTGTGGAAGACAGTTTGGCAATTCCTCAAGGACCTAGAAATAGAAATTCCATTTCACCCAGCAATCCCATCACCAGGTATATATCCAAAGGATTGTAAATCCTTCTGTTATAAAGATATGTGCACATGTATGTTCATTGTGACACTGTTTACAGTAGCAAAGACTGCAACCAACTCAAATGCCCATTAATGATAGACTGGACAAGGAAAATGTGGCACATATACACCATGGAGTATTCTGCTGCCATAAAAAACGATGAGCTTGTGTCCTTTGTAGGGACATGGATAAATATGGAAACCATCATTCTCAGCAAACTGACACAAGAACAGAAAATCAAACACCACATGTTCTCACTCATAGGTGGATGTTGAACAATGAGAACACATGGACACAGGGAGGGGAGTGTCACACACTGGGGTCTGTTGGGGGGGATTAGGGAAGAGACAGCAGGGGTGGGAAGTTGAGGAGGGATAACATGGGGAGAAATGACAGATAAAGGTGATGGGATAGAGGCAGCAAACCACATTGCCATGTATGTACCTATACAACAATCCGGCATATTCTGCACATGTACCCCAGAACCGAAAATGCAATAAAAATATATATATAAATAATAATAAAATAAAATAAAATAAAGTTTTAGCAATAAATTCATATATTTATAATAAATTAAATTAATAAAAATGTGTTGCTAATAAACATAAAAATCACAAATATTACTCATATATATTATCAGTATTATTAAATGCTGTACCAAAATTAACTATATAATGTATTTTTAATTAAAAGTTGAAATGAAGTATATTTTAAACTAGAGAGTCATTTAAATAATACATTAGAATTTTCATGTGATTATATATTGCTTTGAAAGGGGCTTCCATTTCAAAAAGAGATTGAAAAGTATTCCTCTATTGTACAGATGAACAGGAACTAGAAACTGGGTTTCGAGATTTATGTGACCTTGTCATTTTCACAATTAAATGTCACCCAAAAAGAATATTTAGAAATCACCAAGAATGAAAACAAAATAGATGTATCTATCTATTGTGAGAAAAGAAAGGAGGTCAGTGTGAATGAAGTGTAATGAAGAGATGGTGAAAATTAGGAAACAGGGTAAGAAAGGAAATAGACTATGCAGTAAACTTTGAACCATAAAGAATTTCAGAAATATTTTTTTCTGTATACAACAGTAAGGCTTTATGTTTTGCAAACAGATGGATAAATGTATCTTTGATAATTAGTAAAAAGAGAAAACAAATAATAAGGCTAGGCCCGTTGAAAGTATTCACATATAACTGAAAGTAAAATTAATTCAAAAAATGGGTTGTTACCAGTAGAGAAAAAAAGCAGGTAATGATTAGAAATCCTAAATAGTATACTCTATGAAACAGAAATAAAATATCTCCAAAGACAGAATAATTTGAAAATAAAGGAAAAACAAAAGAATATATAAATACAACTAATTTAAATTTTTTAAAAGAAAAATTGGCCAAAATATTCAAGAGAAAAACAAGTTTCAAAAAAGTGAAGGGTACGTTTATATAATAGACGCAAATAAGGTTTCAACAATGCATTAATAGGCATTATTAATAACAAAGAAAAACAATTATAACTAAAATTATAATAAAATGTTACAGAAGAAAAATTACTAGAACTGAGAAAAGTTATGAATCCATATGTCAAAATTTTTGTTATCTTAATATTGGAGTGTCAAAGGAAATCTTCTAATAGGGATTGTCACTGCAGCTAAAATGTGATATAATTCATTCACTATAGAAAGATCTCGTGAATAATTCCAGGGACAATTTCTCTAAATCTAAAGAGAAAAATTCTGGAGTTGGCAGAAAATAAAGGCGGTTAGTGTGGATGAAGGATAATAAAGAGTAGGAGAAAAGTAGGAGACGGGATAAGAAAGAAACCAGATCATGGAGTAAACTTTGAGCCGTAATAAGAATTTTATGGTTTATTGTATATACAGTGATAAGGCTTTAAGTTTTATGTAACAAGATGATATCACGAAAGAAACTGCATGGGAAAAGCCTTGTAGGGGAGTTGTACTAGAAATTTGAATCTCTCTTATCAAAACTTTATTACATCTTCTGTCTATTTTCCAGCGTTGGAAAGCTAAGTCTATTTTTCCAGTCTCTTTTTCAATTAAGATTCTGGACGGAAAGAAAGTTCTGTCATTTAGACACTTTACATGAAAGGAAGTAAAATGAACACTAAATCTGACAAAGTTTTGGATCTTTTGACAAAGTTTCTAAACCTGAGGTATCCTGAGTTTCAAGAAACAATATCACCATCAGGAACCCCTTGAACGATCACCATATCCTCAAGTCAGAGCTGTGCCTGTTCTCCAGCTCTCTGGTGTCAGAGGCTTCCATGAGCAGTGATAATTCCAGACCCTGAATTGCATAGCTACAGTAATGACTGCAGTGATAGTAGTTACTTTTCTGAGGATTGTTTGTATTATTTGGGAGTGTGCCTCAGATGCACAAACTAATACTTGCTCCTTCAGCCCTTTTAATAGTTTGTAATCAAATAAAAGCCTTGTGTTAAAATGTTTCCTACTTAGAATGACGACAGTGCTTTTCTTTTTACTAGAATGATTCATAATTGATTATGAATTATGATTATCAAGAGAAGAATCAGGATAACCAATTTTAGAAATCTATTACAGAAATGTAGATTTGTGAGGAGAGCTCAGAGTCCAGATATTCAAAATGAAAATGTTGAGATACAATATTATATGAAATGTATTTGGAAGGCAGAAGTTTACTATCACAGCCAAAGTGTAGGATGTTCAGTTTAAGAAATTCAAATTGGTCATTTTTATTGCAGTATCTCTTACTCTACAGGTAAAGAAACCAGTGTGAGTGTTTGACCAACTGCTAAGTATGTGCATTTCAATCTGCATTAAGGAACTAAGAAATGGCCGATGCATATGTTCAAGCATCAAAAAGAGTGAATAGTTTAATTTTACCCGATTTTCAAGCTAAGAAATTAATCTGACTTAGTTTCACTGTTGTTGACAGAAGTTATTTTATTCTTGAGCCAGAGACAAAAGACAGAAGCAATAGCAGAAGCAAGAATATTATCATTTTATTTTAATTCCTCAAACCCTCATTCCAACAGGGAAACATGAAGAGGGAAAAGAAAACAAAAACAAACCTGGTTTTCATCACAGGAAAGGAAGTCGTACGTTAGGGAATCTGAATCTTTTGTAATAGACAATAAGCATGACTGCTTTCCTCCATAGGGGGAATTTCTATTATATTGGACGCAAAATACACTTGTTATTTGTGTCATTTGCCCTAGAGGAAGACATTATCTTTATCTTCCAAGGCTAAGAGGAAACCTGCCCTTGACACTAGACAGAAACACCAATTCAATCTTCCAAGCTTCTGCACTATACAACATTCTTAAAAAGAACAATGGACGGACATTGACAGTATCTCATTCACAAGATGTGACAGACCTGTAGTATTATTTATGTCCTACTGAAAGAACTTTTATTAACAATTCTTAAGGTTCTCATCTTTGTTGATATATGTTTTCATCTTTTTTATGTTTGATATCTCTTTTCTGTCCTTTTGTTTTTGAAATATGCAATACCATTGTGTCCTAGCATGCTTTGTTTCTTCTAAAAAAGTCTGATATTGTGTTACAATTTCTCTGAACATAATGTGCTCTTTTCTCTGACTGACTTAAGATTTGCTTTTAACAGCTGTTTTTAAGCAATTTGATTTTGATGTACCTATTTTTGTGTTTTTTTTAATATCTGAAATGTGTTGAATTTCTTGGATCCGTGGCTACATAGTTTTAATCAACTTTGGAAATCCTTTGGCCATTGCTTCTTCAATCATTTTTCTTCCACCCTCTTTCCCATATCCACCAAAGAATATAATTGCATGCTTATTAGGTCACTTGACTGCATTCTACACCTCACTAATATAAATTCATTTGTTTTCGTTTTCATTCCTCATCTCTTTTTCATTTCTGGTAGTTTCTATTGCTATGCCTTCAGGTGCCTGGTGAGAACAGAAGCATTCTCAGCCCTGTGTAATACACAGATACTGCTTCCATTATATTTGGGGAAGTGGCTCCTTACCATATATTGGGTACAGTCCTCATGGATACATGCTGGAGTTCTCAGCTATAGACTTCAAAGGGCTACCTTCTTCATGTCCACACTTTCCTCATTATAACTCTCTCTTCTCTGACATTCTGTCTTTTGTGTGGACTCTAGCCATTCAGTCTATTGAACTCCCAGCTTCACCTCCTCAACTCAGGAAGATTGCCAGGCTACTCTTGGATTTCTGTTTTGCAAAGATGTGGAAAATACAATTTCAAGGACAATTGTAGAACTTACCTTGTTTGTTTCCCTTCTTTCAGAATTACTGTCCTTCATTGTCAGATGTCCAATGTCTTAAGCAGTGATGTTTCCTACTATTTTATCAAAGCTTTAGCTCTTTCATGTGTGAAAATAAATCCATTTATTTTTAATCCATCTTGGTCAAGAGGACAACTTTCTTATTGTTTTTGGTTTGGTTCCCAATAAATAGAACATGAGACAGGGATTTTGGTAAAAATGACTTTTGATGGAATGCATTTCCAGAAATAATTTCAAATTTAAAAGAAGAAATTTAGCAGCAGAAATGAGGGTAAAAGGGTGAACAAAGGTTCAGTCTCAAAGTTTAATCCTGGCCTGTTCCACAGGGGTAGGGCTCGTAAGCATGCATCACATAATAATGGTTTCTCCTATTGATATAAGTGAACCAGACATTTTTGCCTCCTTTTAAGCAGTCATTAGGAATAGGGCATCTGAAGGGTAGAGACACACACACTTCCAGGTCTTGATTTTACTGTGAAACAAAAAATTCTTCTAAAACAATTGGGGAGGATAACAAGGAATGCTGAGTTGTTAATAGCCCCAACTCACAGAAATACAGAAAAGAATATGGCAGTGAAATAAAGAGTATCTGGACAGGGTATCACACTATCTATTATAGAAATCAGTGTGAATGAGTCATGCCTAGAATTTATACTCTTTTCATATCAAATTAAATATGTCTATAATGGAAAGCCTGGAATAGGAATCACAAATGATTCATATATCTATAAAGAAAGTAAGGGGCTAATGAATGCAACATTCACATAAGTTATTATCTCTCAGTTGTTGTTCACGAGGGAGGACAATTCTGAAAATAGTCACTTTCTAACGGCTAAGGTGGGTACAGAGATATTTATATTATTATAATTTTTAAATCAATATGAATATGTTTTACACAGTCTTTTCATGCATGTGATATACTTCATATGCCCAAGTGCATACTTACTCTCTTGGACAACAGTTTCATATATGGTAGATGTTAGTAGAAATGAATAAATTCTGACTTCTTGACGAATGTATACTAGATAGGAAGAAAGTAGTACCTATTTAATTTTCAATAGAAACTTAGGAGTATACTAAGACTCTACCCTAGGCAAGAATGCAAATTGAAAAATAAGGAATCAGTAACCTTTATCTCATATGGACAGTTAAAATGCAACAATAACAACATCAGTGTCATAAACTGTCACCACCATTTTCAACACTGAATTAGAAACTAAATGCATATATTTTAAAAGGCATAGATTATGATACATAAAATTTCACTTAAAATAAATTTATTACAAAGCTAACATAGCTGCAGTTGAAAATGATTTTCCAAATAAACTGTTATTTAAGTTTGTCTCATGGATATACGTAAGTTGTGCGCTATAATAAATGGACTTTTATATTTGCAATGCCAATGTAGGTAAGCGGCTTTAAACAATATCCATTAGTTTTTCTATTTTTTCCTATAACTCCAATCAAATTCTGTGTTCTTTATTGAAACAGACATGAGTATTTATATCCCAAATTCATTGAATGCAGACACTTTCAGGAAGAAAAATAAGAGATGTGAACTTAATGTGTATTTGTGAAAATCAGACATTATTTTTATTGATGTTTTCAGACTGTCACACTTGATGTTCTAATTCTGTGTCTTTCAAGCCTTTTGAAAGAAACTCTTGTAAAAAATGCAATTTACATTGCAACTAAGTAACATAAAAACATGTAGAAACATAAATAAAATTAAAACAAGATTCATAAAACAATTTTTGTTCTACTATAGATAATAAATATTCTGGCATTTATTGATGCATTTTCTGTTTTATATTCTTTTATGCTTGCTAAAACTTAAATACAATATGACAAAAACCCAGTTTTAAAAATAAAAATTTAATAAATGCCTAAAACAAGAATTCTTTTAAACAAAGTGGATTTATAATCTGCTTGTACTTTTATTAAAACTACAATTGTTAATCCAAAGAATAGACAGATTATTATTTCTTTGGAAGATGGGTCTGTCTTCCTAAAGCATATCATTGTTCTTCTGAATAGATTGAAATATCGGGCATTAATTAATGAGTAGGGTAATGATTAAGACTTTTTAGTGGCCTTTCATGGGATTTATTTTAAACAATAAAAAAGTATTGTATAAAATAAAATTTAATTTATTTTATACAATTTATTTATGAAATAAAATTTATTTTATACAATAAATATTTGTTTTCTTCATAGTAACTAAAAAAATTTCACAAACTAATTGCGGAATATAGAAATGAATTCTGTGTCACTACTTTAGAATTCTGTTCTTGTCTGCAAATAGGCACCCCTTTGTACCTATGATTGTCCCCTTGCTCAACCCATTACACTTTTTTTTCCACTTTTTTTAAATTGTACTTTAAGTTCTGGGAGACATGTGCAGATCTTGCAGGATTGTTGCATAGGTACACACATGCCATGGTGGTTTGCTCTCTCCATCCCCCAGTCACCTACTTCAGGCATTTCTCCCAGTGTTATCCCTACCCAATCTCCCCACATCCTGCTATCCCTCCCCTAGCACCCCACACCCCAACAGACCCCCGTGTGTGATGTTCCCCTCCCTGTATCCATGTGATCTCATTGTTCAACACCTGCCTTTGAGTGAGAACATGTGGCGTTTCGTTTTCTGTTTTTGTGTCAGGTTGCTGAGAATGATGGTTTCCAGATTTATCTATGTCCTTACAAAGGACTCAAACTAGTCATTTCTTGTGGCTGTATAGTATTCCATGGTGTATATGTGCTACAACATCTTTGTCCAGTCTATCATTGATAGGCATTTGCGTTGGTTCCAGGTCTTTGTTATTGTAAAAATGCCGCAACGAACATACGTGTCCATGTGTCTTTATAATAAAATAATTTATAATTCTTTGGGTATATACTCAGTAATGGGACTGCTGGGTCAAATGGAATTCCTATTTCTATATCCTTGAGGAATCACTACACTGTCTTCCATAGTGGTTGAACTAATTTACACTACCACCAACAAAGTAAAAGTGTTCCTAATTCTCCACATCCTCTCCAGCATCTGTTGTCTCCAGATTTTTTAACGATGGCCATTCTAACTGGCATGAGATAATATCTCAATGTGGTTTTGATTTGCATTTCTTTAATGACCAGTGGTGATGAGCATTTTTCATATGTTTGTTGGCCTCATAAATCTTCTTTTGAAAGCTGTCTGTTTCTATCTTTCATCCACTTTTGAATGGGTTTGTTTTTTTCTTGTAAATCTAGTTCTTTGTAGATTCTGGATATTAGCCCTTTGTCAGATGAGTAGATTGCAAAATTCTTTTCCTATTCTGTTGGTTGCTGGTTCCATCTAATGTTTGTTTCTTCTGCTGTACTGAAGCTCTGGAGTTTAATTAGGTCCCATTTGTCTATTTTGGCTTTTGTTGCCATTGCTTTTGGTGTTTTAGCCATGAAGTCTTTGCCTATGCCTATGTCCTGAATGATATTGTCCAGGTTTTCTTCTAGGGTTTTTATGCTGTTAGGCTTTATGTTTAAATCTTTAATCTATCTGGAGTTAATTTTAGTGTAAGATGTAAGGAAGGATCCAACTTCAGCTTTTTGCACATGGCTAGCCAGTTTTCCCAGCACCATTTATTAAACAGGGAATCATTTCACCATTGCTTGATTTTCTCAGGTTTGTCAAAGATCAGATGGTTGTAGGTGTGTGGTGTTGCTACTGAGGCCTCTGTTCCTTTCCACTGGTCTTTATCTCTGTTTTGGTACCAGTACCATGCTGTTTTGATTACTGAAGCCTTGTAGTATAATTTGAAGTCAGGTAGTGTGATGCCTCCAGCTTGTTTTTTGTTTGTTTTTTTCCCTTAGGATTGTCTTGGCTATGTGGACTCTATTTTGGTTCCATACAAAATTTAAGGTGTTTTTCACCAGTTCTGTGAAGAAAGTCAATGGTAGCTTGATAGGGATAGCATTGAATCTATAAATTACTTTTGGCAGTATGGCCATTTTCACTGTATTGATTCTTTCTAATCATAGGCATGGAATGTTTTCTAATCTGTGTCTTCTCTTATTTCCTTAAGCAGTGGTTTGTAGTTCTCCTTGAAGTAGTCCTTTACGTCCTTTGTTAGTTGTATTCCTAGGTATTTTATTCTCTTTGTAGCAGTTGTGAATGGAAGTTCTATCATGATTTGGCTCTCTGTTTGTCTGTTATTAGTATATAGGAATGCTTGTGATTTCTGTACATTGATTTTGTATCTTGAGAATTTGCTGAAGTTGCTTATCAGTTGCAGGAGATTCTGGGCTGAGACGATTGGGTCTTCTAAAAGTACAATCATGTCATCTACAAATAGAGACAATTTGACTTTCTTTCCCTAATTGAATATCTTTTATTTCTTTTTCTTGCCTGATTACTCTGGCTAGAACTTCCAGTACTATATTGAATAGGAGTGGTGAAAGTGGGCATCCTTTTCTAGTGCCATTTTTCAAAGAGAATGCTTCCATTTTGGCCCATTTTGTATGACACTGGCTGTGGGTTTCTCATAAATAGCTTTTGTTATTTTGAGATATGCTCCATTGATACCTAGTTGATAGAAGGTTTTTAGCATAAAGGGCTGTTGAATTTTGTTGACGGCTTTCTCTGCATCTATTGAGATAATCATGTGGCTTTTTTCTTTGGTTCTGTTTATGTGATGGATTACATTTATAGATATGCTTATGTTGAACCAGCCTTGTATCCTAGGGATGAAGCCTACTTGATTGTGATGGATAAGGTTTTTGAAGTCCTGTTACATTTGGTTTGCCAGTACTTTATTGAAGATTTTTGCATCTATGTTCATCATGGATATTAGAGTGAAGTTTTCTTTTCAATTTGTGTCTCTGCTGGGTTTTGGTGTCAGGATGATGTTGATCTCATAAAATGATTTGGGAAGGATTCCCTCTTTTTGTATCATTTAGAATAGTTTCAGAAGGAATGGTACCAGCTCCTCTTTGTACGTCTGCTAGAATTCAGCTGTGAACCCATCTTGACCTGGACTTTTTTTGATTGGTAGGCTATTAGTTGTTGCCTCTACTTCAGATCTTGTTATTGGTGAATTTGGAATTTCAACTTCTTCCTGCTTAATCTTGGGAGGGTGCAAGTGTCCCAGTATTTATTAATTTCTTCCAGATTTACTGGTTCATTTGCATGGAGTTGTTTGTAGTAATCTCTGATGGTAGTTCATATTTCTGTGGAATTGGTGGTGATGTCCCCTGTATTGTTTTTTATTGCATCTATTTGATTCTTCTCTCTTTTCTTTTTTATTAGTCTGGCTAACAGTCTGTCTATTTTGTTGATCTTTTCAAAAACCCATCTCCTGGATTTATTGATTTTTTTGAAGGTTTTCTTGTGTCTCTATTTCCTTCAGTTCTGCTCTGATCTTAGTTATTTCTTGTTTTCTGCTAGCTTTTGAGTTTTTTTATTTATCTTGCTTCTCTAGCTCTTTCAGTTTTGACTATAGTTTGTTGATTTTAGAGTGCTTCTCATGTGGGCATTTATGACTATAAATTTCCCTCTAGACACTGCTTTAAATATGTCCCAGAGATTCTAGTCTTTGTTCTCATTGGTTTCAAAAACATATTTATTTCTGCCTTCATTTCATGGTTTCTCCAGTCATTATTGAGGAGCAAGTTGGGCAATTTCCATGTAGTTGTGCAGTTTTTAGTGAATTTCTTAATCATGAGTTCTAATTTGATTTCACTGGGGTCTGAAGACTGGTTGTTATGATTTCTGTTATTTTGCATTTGCTGAGGAGTTGTTAACTTCCAATTATGTGGTCAGTTTTAAAGTAAGCATGATGTGGTACTGAGAAGAATGTATATTAGGTGGATTTGGGGTGGAGATTTCTGTAGATGTCTATTAGGTCCACTTGGTCCAGATCTGAGTTCAAGTCCTGGATATTCTTCTTATGTTTTCTGTCTCTTTGATCTGTCTAATATTGACAGTGGAGTGCTATATTCTCACATTATTATCATGTGGGAGTCTAAGTAAGTCTCTTTGTAGGTCATTAAAAACTTGCTTTATGTATCTGGGTGCTCCTGTATTGGGTGTGTGTATATATTTATGATAGTTAGCTCTTTTCGTTGCATTGATCCTTTTACCATTATGTAATGGTCTTCTTTGTCTCTTTTGATCTTTGTTGCTTTAAAGTCTATTGGATCAGAGGCTAGGATTGCAACCCCTGCTCTTTTTTGTTTGTTTGTTTTCTCTCCATTTGAGTGGTAAATCCTCCTCCATCCCTTTATTTTGAGTCTTTGTGTGTCTTTGCATGTGAGATGGGTCTCCTGAATATAGCACACCAATGGGTCTTGACTTTTTATTCAGTTTGCCAGTCTGTGTCTTTTGATTGGGGCATTTAGGCCATTTACATTTATATTATTATGTGTGAATTTGTTCCTGCCATTTTGTTAGTGGCTGGTTGTTTTTCCCATTAGTTGATGCAGTTTCTTCACTGTGTTGTTGTCTTTACCACTTGGTACATTTTTGTAGTGGCTGGTACTGGTTTTCCTTACCATGCTTAGTGCTTCCTTTAGGAGCTCTTGTAAGGTTAATCTGGTGGTGATGAAATCTCTCAGAATTTGCTTGTCCATAAAGGATTTTATTTCTTCTTCACTTGTGAAGCTTAGTTTGGCTGGATATGAAATTCTGGGTTGAAAGTTGTTTTTTTAAGGATGATGAATATTGGCCCCCACTCACTTCTGGCTTATAGGATTTCTGCTGAGAGATCTGCTGTGAGTCTATTGGGCTTCCTTTTGTGGCAACCCGACCTTTCTCTCTGGTTGCCTTTAGCATTTTTTCCTTCATTTCAACCCTGGTGACTTTGAGGATTAAGTGCCTTGTGGTTGCTCATCTTGAAGAGTATCTTTTTGGTGTTCTCTGTATTTCCTGTATTTAAATGTTGACTTGCCTTGTTAGATTGGGACACTTCTTCTGGATAATATCCTGAAGAGTTTTTCCAGGCTGAATTCATTTTCCTCATTCTCTTTAGGTATACCACTCAAGTGTAGATTAGATCTTTTCACATAATCCCATATTTCTTGGAGGCTTTGTTTATTTCTTTTCACTCTTTTTTTCTCTAATCTTGCCTTCTCATTTTATTTAATTGAGTTTATTGTCAGTTGCTGATATCTTTTCTTCTGCTTGATTTATTTGGCTATTGAAACTTGTGTGTGCTTCATGAAGTTCTTGTGTTGTGATTTTTCCATCAAGTCCTTTATGTTCTTCTCTAAGTTTGGTATTCTATTTAGCATTTAATCTAACCCTTATTCAAGGTTTTTAGTATCTTTGCATTGGGTTAGAACATGTTCCTTTAGGTCAGGGAAATTTGTTATCACCCACCTTCTGAAGCCTTCTTCTGTCAATTCATCAAATTCTTTCTTCATCCTGTTTTGTTCCCTTGCTGGTGATGAGTTGTGATCCCTTGGAGAAGTGTTCTGGTCTTTAATGATTTCATCCTTTTTGTGCTGGTTTCTTCCAATCTTCCTGGGTTTATCTATCTTTGATATTTGAAGTTGGTGATTTTGGATGGGGTCTCTGAGTGGACATCCTTTTGATGTTGATGCTATTTATTTTTGTTTTTTAGTTTTCCTTCTAATAGTCCAGCTCCTCTGCTGTAGGATTGCTGGAGGTCCATTCCAGACCTTGCTTGCCTAGGAATCACCTGTGGGGGATGCAGAGCAGTGAGGATTGCTGCCTGATCTTTCCTCTGGTTGCTTCATATCAGACAGGAACCCGCAAGGTGTCAGCCTTAGCTCTCCTGTATGAGGCTCTTTTTGGTTATTCATGGGTCAGAGAACCACTTTAGGAGACAATCTGTCCTTTGTCTGCCTGCAGAGGAACTGGTGGGCTGCCTCAGACTAAGCCTGGCTGCTGTCTAGGCTTCCTCTGGCTTTTGTTTACACAGGTCAGATTAGACCCACCTTTGCAATGGCGGACGCCCTTCCCCCCATTGAACTCCATTGTCCTGTGTCAAGCTCAGATTGATGTGCTGGTTGCGAAACTCTCAAGTGAGGGGGCTTCAGTTTGCTGATCTTTGTGGGGCTCGGACCTGCCAAGCCGTAGCACCTGTCTTCCTGCTTTCAACTCTCCCTCTTCTTCAGGGGGCAGGTACATCTATCCCTCAGGTGCTCTCAGTGCTAGTCAAAATTGTCACCCAGATCTGTGCCCACAACTCATGACACCAGGCTGGCTGGAGCTGTTGCTCAAATATGTGTTGGTAACTCGTGGCACTTTTCAGCCAGGCAGTGTTCTCCTGGACTGTGGGTTGCAATGACCGTGGGAGAAGCACAGTATCTGAACTGGAGTGCCAAGGGGGTAAAGTCCCTAATCATCTGTCCAGTTACACCTTCTGGGTGGGGCAGCACCGCACCCTGCCTCAGTTTGCCCTCCTTGGGCTACACCACTGTCCAACCAGTCCCATTGAAATGAACCAGGTACCTCAGTTAGAACTGCAGAGATGACTAGCTTTCTGCATTTCTCTCACTGGGAACTGCACTCCAGAGATGTTACTATTCGGCCATCTTGGTGAAGTCCCCCATTAAACTTTTAATGGCGTTTTATCACATGAAAAGGATCCAACTGTACATTCAAGAAGAGATTTTTGTATTAATTTATGTTTAACCTTTAGGGTATTTTTTTTAAAGTGCTGTTGGCTCTCAAATAAGTTAGAAAAAAAGTTTTGAAAATATTTGAATTCATTTCAGCAGTATTGAAATAAGTTCATTATCTTTCAAAGGGTTCCTCAGTCATTGTATTAGCTTAAATATTACATGCTGACATACACCATACTCAGTATACATAAACACATTTTACAATATACATTTTTCTGGTCTATGTCTCTGTATTTATTAGCTTTCTTTTCTAGCAACTGGAACCATGCCTGGCATATACTACATACTCAAAAATAGTTTTAATTAACTGAACAGCACCACATAGTTTTATATAATTATATTTCTGTAAATTATGACATAACGTTAAATGTTATATTGACCTAGAGGAAATAGACTTTCAAGAAAGTAAAAACTTCAAGAAAGAAACAGTGCTATTTTAATGAGTTATTGATGAATTGCTCCAGGATAGCAGAAAAGCATTTATATACTGCAGCTAGTTTAAAGACAGGTGACCTTTTAAGAGATTAGTTAACCTTTCAGCAATTTTGGAGAGTTACTGTTTTGAAAGATAAAGGTCAGAGCTGAACTCAGAATGCAGTTATTGCCTTCCCTGTGTTTGTTGCCATGCTTTTAATTTCCAATAAATTAATTCAAACCAGAGAGCCACTATAAAGGCAGATTTATTTTTAAAATAAAAGCAATCCTAGTTGCAAGTATTGTTCATGTATTAGATATAAACAGTCAAAATATGAAAACTTAAAAATCTTAACCCATTTGGAAATTTCACTTGTAGTCCCATTTCATTCTAAAAGCTGCTAAGACAAAAAAGTAAGTTTAGTTGAAGAAATACACATGTTACTCATGGTTATATTTTTCTTTTTTAAAAAACTTATTTTGCTTTTTTGATTCATCCACAAAATCTTTTTTGTTTTTCAGATTTAATCTTTCTAATTATCTTCCTTTAAGTCCTTGTAGTCATAAGCCTGATGTTTACATATTTTCTTACAACTGTTAACACCGAAAGGAAAATTGGGCTGTGTTTAGAACACAGCAGTGAAATAGCATTTCTCTGCCAATTTTTCAAATACCTGAAATTTCTGCAGAGGAAATAGCCTAAAACTATTTTAACATTTGTAGATTTTGGTCAGCTTATAATAAGCAAAGTATCATTACCCTGACCTACATTCTCTTTTTCTTCTTTGTTGTTTCCTATATACATATTTTCAAATGCATGTAATTTACTTCTAAAGAAAACACCTTCTAGTTTGGAAATAAAGAAAACGTGTTTTCCTGCTAGATTTGATGATATTTACAGAGAGGTCAAGCCCGTTTTATATTATCTGGACATATAACTTAGTTTCTCATGTTTTATTCATATTCAACCATGAAACAAATATGGATAATACAGCACTCAGACTTAAGAAAGCATAAAAAACCCAAAGGATAAAAATCATATTGTAACAACTAAAGTTCTGTTAAAGGAACTAGCAATATTTTGGAGATGGCAATAAACATACTGGCAGAGTTTTCACCTATTCAACAATCTGTCATTTTTACAGTTAATTTCACTTTATATGGTAATTGTAATTCACTAGTTCTCCATCATTTTAACATCAATGTAGTCTTAAAACTGAAAGAAACCTTGAGTGACATTTGAATTGTCTGGTCATTCATTAAATAAGCACAGACAGGAAAGATGAAGAAAATTAAGATAGGTAAAATATGTTTTTAATAAAGAAGACACATTAGTGTGGTTTTTTTTTGGCAGTGTTCCTTAGTACTGACTTTCTGATTGTTCTATATGAAAGTCTCTCTGTGTGTGGGAATGGCATTAAAAATGAGCATGATCCTCATTGGTAAACAATTCTGTAAAAGGGCTACATTGATAACAACTCCCAGATAACATCTCGCATTTTACAAAGGCAGGAGGTAGCTTTTGGTTTAGTAACAGGTTCTTCCATGTCACCATTTTAATATCTTTGAGTGTGTGCACTTTGTCCTTTGTGGTCTGTGATGACAGTGAAATCTTCTGTATTATATCACATTCCAGGCAGCTGAATAGAGGATTGGACAAAGACACAGTATCAAGTGGTGTGCACCTTATACCTTAAACCCTCATTATACTATTAGGGTGCATTGTACTTAATTTTGATTTTGAGTCTATTTTTGAAGATTTCCAACTTTTTATAATAATTAATATTATATAACTATCTTAGGGTTCTTCCAAAGAATGATGAATAAAGTAACAGAATAAAACCCAGTGTATCTTAACTGTAATTGTATAAGTCCACTAAATGTTATATATCTCAGATACATTATGGGTTCTTATTTTTAAAATGTTTTTACACTTTTTGCTATAATCTTAAGAGTTACTGCACTATCATCAAACACTTCCAACTATACTAAAGACCATGGAGCTATCAAAAAATGCTATAATAACATTATAATTCCTTGAATTTCTTATTGAAATGGTACAAGTATTGCATAATTATTTCAAGAATGTACAAAGGAAGCCTATCTTTAAAGCCTTCCTTTAGCTTTCATTGAGAAGAATTATGATTTCAGAGATTTTTCAATTTTCTGCTATCATAAGAAAGAGAAAAGTATTAGTAAGGTCGACTTTTTATAATTATTAAAAAATAAAACCAAAGATACATATAACTACTGCTACAATATCCAATATGGTGGCCACTAATAGTAGCCACATATGGATTTTAAGCACCAGAAATATGCTCAAATTAATATCTAATGTAAGCATAAACTACACATTGTATTTTGAAAACTCAGTATGAAAGCAAATCAAAAAAGACTATAAGCTATCTCATAATTTATATTGATTTCATATTGAAATGTTCAATATTAATACATATTTGATATACTGGATTAAATAGAATATATGGTTAAAATTAATTTTACCTACTTTGACATTTTCAATTTAGCTGTAAGAAATTCTAAAATTACATATATGGCTCATGTAATTGTATTACACAGCACTGCTCTAGCATATAATAATGATGATGAAATTTATTGTATATGTAGAATGTCAAACAATGACTATCAGTATTATATCTTAGCTAATTTTCTGAAACTCAGAATCAACTTGTGAAATATGAATTTCTTAATAGATGAAAATATGCATAATATTCTTGCCCAGTTGGTGATATGGTAGACTTTATGACACAATGTATTTCTTTTTTTGTTTTTCTTGAGGTGGAGTCTCACTCTGTTGCCCAGGCTTGAGTGCAGTGGTGCAATCTCAACTCATTGCAACCTCCACCTCCCAGGTTCAAGTGATTCTCCTGCTTCAGCTTCCTGAATGGCAGGGATTACAGGCATGTACCACCATGCCCGACTAATTTTTATATTTTTAGTAGAGATAGGTTTCACCATGTTGGCCGGGGTACTCTTGAACTCCTCACCTCAGGTAATCTGCCTGCTTCCACCTCCTGCTTCTCATTCTTAAGAATGAGAGTCTCATTTTAGTCCTTATGGTATTTGTGTTTCAAAGTTGACCTGATACAAAAAGGTTAATTATGTTTTTTTATTAAAAGTTCTAACAAAGTTCGTTTTGACTATCCCTTTATTATTATTCTAGTACATTATTTATAAAATTACTTTGAAAAATTAAGAGTCTAAATTAGAGCCAGGCAATAACTGATTATATTTACTTCCACAATATAACTGCAGGTAAGAATTTTTTAATCTTAAAAATAATTTTAAAAGATATTTAAAAGATATTTTATTCCAGCAGATGGCACTTAATAAATTATATACTTAACTATCTAGAACTTTGTCACTTCTGTGGTAAGGGGGTTGCTAGGGAATGAATGATTGCCATTCATTTTGAATGGCTATGTGATTAGCTAAAACACTTACATTTTATTTCTAAAGTAGAAAAAAATAGATATTGGGAAAGACATATACTATTCCCTGCCAACATTCACACTTTTCCCTCTAATTTGGGATTAAAAGCTTAAAAAAAAGTGCTTCAAATACTTATCATTTGCAAATATGATTTAAACTGAACCAGGATTAAAAATGTACTTACTCCTTACTTATATTGAAATGTATTAGTCTGTACTTTTCACTTTTTCTGCACTCTCTAAGCCTACTCTCAGGAATCTGTCTCTGATCTGGTTATTAGAGAAAAGGGACTCTTAAACTCATTAGTTATGTGTATCTTGATCAGTTATTGTTTCAGACATCTTTCCTCCATTTTAACCGGTCTTATAGTCACCTCCTTATCCCTCTTTCTGTCTCAAAAAGACCTTTGAATGTGAGAAGTTTCTGTGACTCCTGGTTACAGAGGAGGAGACTCCATTAACATAACAGAGAGGTTTTTCTCTTGGTCCTTGAATTGGACTCAATTGCAAAACTGTTGGGTTGAGCCATTTCTAAATTGCTTGCACTTATATCTGTCAAATGATCACTGATAAAATTTTCCATTATTTTGCTGGGTGAGTGCCTAGTGATTCTTTCTGCCAAACCCAGTTTGAATTATACAGACTTTGCAGACTCTTGTTCAGTTTTAGTCAGGTACTCACTTGGAGTGTGGCTCAGGTTATCCATCCATTATCCTCTGTAACAAGGTCATCTCTTCCCTTGTGTGAAGGTCCTGTGGATCTCAACTCAGCCTTGAACCATGTTGGAAATTGAAGGATTATTTTGCCTCTGATTCTCTCTTAGCCTGCTATGTCATAGTGCCATTTTTAGTTTGCTTTCATTCATCAGACTTGATTTAAAAATTTCTGTTGCATCGTCATCACCCAGAATTCTAAAGTGGATCAGGGCACAATCTGTAGAATTTCCATCCAAATTATGTATCACTGCAATTGCTAAGATATTCTCATGGAAGATAGGTGCTAGAACATATTTGTTTGATTATGTCAATTCCCTTCAACTATCCCTTCCATTTCTCTCCCCTCACTTCTGGGAATGGAATTACTCTATTTTACTTTCTCTTTACATCTGGCACAAATACGCCCTCTGCCATTGAAGCCTTTTCCTTCCCTTGATTACGTTAATTTCTCTCAGTCCTTGAAATTAAAAAAAAAAAATTCACTGACTACAGATTGTATATAGTAAAAATCTAACCATGAAATTAAAATGATTGATAATATTTTAATACCATTATAAAATTACTGATAGTTAATTAAATAAGATTGCAAACAACTAGGATAAAATAAGTTATAATTTGTGATAATAATGTTAATAACAAATTCAGCCTCATGTGGCTAGGAAAAAGTGCCTGCACTCTTCTTGGTATTATGTTTTTTTTGGGTTGCAACTCAAGTTTCTGATAATTTATTTACTGTAGAAATAAATTCTGAACAAACACACATAATTTTGTAAAAAAATTATCTAAAATCCCAGTGCAAAGTCTAAGGATGAATGAAAGACAAATTATTATGCATATAAAAAAAATAAGGTTAAGCACAATGTTTCATTCCGATAATCCCAGGACTTTGGTATGTCGAGGTGGGTGGATTGCTTGAGCCCAGGAGTTCAAGACAAGCTGGGACAACAAGGTGAAACTCTGTCTCTACAAAATATACAAAAATGTTTATCCAGATGTGGTGGTGCATGCCTGTAGTCCCAGCTACTCAGGAGGCTGAGGTGGGAGAACAACTGGAGCCAGGGAAGCAGAGGTTGCAGATCATACTACTGCACTCCATCCAGCCTAGGGGATAGAGTGAGACCCTGTCTCAAAACAAACAACAATAACAACGGCAAAATTCAAAACAAGATGACATTTTTAAATAAATTAGGATATATATTCTCTTTAAAATTATTTATGGAACAAGAGAATGTTTCAGAACTTAAATTAGACATTAAAATTATGTAATAAGTAAAGTATAAACAATTTAAAACTGGGATCTGAGGAATGTACTGAGGTAAGGAGAGACCTGAGGTATAGTACATACTTAATGGAGTAGCTAAAGATTAGGTAACAGAGCTTGAATTAAAGCAGTGGAAGCAGACACTAGCAATGTATTTAAGAAATTGAATGCTGTGGTAGGTGAAGTGGAAAGAGCATGGGTAATAGTGTCAACCATACCTGTGACTGAAACCCACACATTTTTACTACTTATTAGACCCTTTGAAATTTCTTTATCCTTTGTTCCCTATTTTATTTCTTTTTTTTCTATTCAAACATGAGACTAAAAATAACTGACAAAACTATTGTAAGGATTAAGAAAAATTAAATGAGAAAATGTAAGCACAGTGTCTAGAAATTTACAGAACCCAAAACATTTTAAATACTGACAGTACTAGGTATTTGAATGGAAATGAAAAAGGGAATAAATTAGTGGATACAAAATTTAGGCACTAGGAGAATACTGATAGTATCATGAATCAGGAAGAGTAAACACTTTTAAGATGGAAGTAGGCAAACCAGGACCTGAAATGTCCATTACTCCACTCTAGGCTTGATCCCAAACCAGAAATGGGTTTGTGAGGCTTTATGTCATTTGCAAGCCTTTTTATTTGCTTTCATTTCACCAGGAATAGACATGGTCTTCTACTGTTTGACTGTGTGTAGCTCCTTGATTAATGCCAGAAAGCAAAGTTGCCAAAGTTTATTCATTTGCTCTCAGACGAAGAGAGCTCAGAATGTAGAGAGAGAGGAAGCTTTTATAAAAAGCTTTAAATGGATGTATTGACTAATTCTAGTTAATTTTAGATCATTTCACAAAAAAACCACTTGTTTTATTCCTTCATACATTGACATTGTTATGCACCTTTAGAAAGTATGCCTCAGAGGATGGGCGTTGTGGCTTACCTATGTAATCTCAGCACATTGGGAGGCTGAGGTGGGCAGATCATGAGGTCAGGAGAAAGAGACCATCCCGGCTAACACGGTGAAACCCCGTCTTTACTAAAAATACAAAAAGTTAGCTGAATGTGGTGGCCCGCGCCTGTAATCCCAGCTACTGGCAAGGCTGAGGTGGGAAAATCGCTGGAACCTGGAGGCGGAGGTTGCAGTGAGCCGAGATTGTGCCTCTGCACTCTAGCCTGAGCAACAGATCAAGGCTCCATCTCATAAACAAACACACAAACAAACAAACACGCTTCAGAAAGTGTCATAGGCTTTTCTGTGTTATTTCATGCATTGCTATTGTCCATTATTATTGCTCTAATTCAAGTTTTGACTACCTAGTGTTTAAATAGTCCCTTAAGTATTCATTACCTCAGATCTGTCCTTTGCTCTTCCAGTTTTTATGTAGTTCTGAAAATCTGAAGAAAGGCCATCTGTAGTTTTTCCGACAAAAGCCGTATCTCCTGTATCTGGAAAATTCTCCCAACACTTTGCTTCAAATGGGAGCTTTTATTTTCTTAGAATCCTCAGTTTTGGAAATAAGAACTTAATCTAAGTTATGCTTAGGCCAGACACAGACATCTGACTCAAAGTGGGCAAATCAACACCCATTCCCAGGCTAGTGATCTGTGCTTTTTTTGTAATCGTGAAAATATGAGGAAGTAGAGCTTTTGGTAGTCCTGGACATTGTCATTTTAAAGAAGCTGATCTGGTCTACCTATAAAAGAAGGATCATACAGAAATGACAGACAAAAGAGAGCAGTGAAAGGAAAAACGTGATGGGTAAAGGACAAAGAAATGAGAAGGAGAAAGATGGTCAGAGTGATGGATGGAGAGAGGAAAGGAGGAGGGAAAGAGAATGGGGGTAGGAAAGAGACATGGTTCAGTGAAATTTTCTTTTTCACTTAATAATTTTTCTAGTTAGGTTTATCTAATTTATAATTGAATAAGTTTTCATTATTACATCTCAATTTTCTGGAATTTATATCAATATTCCCACAGTGCTCATGATAATTTTTTTTTCTTTTTTTTTTTTTTGAGGCAGGGTCTAACTTTGTCTCTCAGGCTGGAGTGCAGTAGTGTGAACATGGCTGAATGCAATGTCAGCCTCCTGGGCTTAATCATCTGCCTTAGCCTCCAGTAAAGCTAGAACCACAGGTTTCTACCACCATGTACAGCTAATATTTTCATTATTTTGTAGAGACAAGGACATAGTATGCTGCCTCAGCTGGTCTTGAACTCCTGGGTTCAAGCAATCCACCTATTTTGGACACTCAATGTGCTGGTATTACAGGCATGAGACACCACACCTGAATTATAATGTTGAAATAAGTTTCACTAACATGTTATTTTGGGAGATTTATATACTGTTCTTATTTTCAAATTAAATGTATACTTTAGTCACAAAGAATTACTGAACACCGATCTCAAATATTTTTCACCTTCATAAAAATTCAGTATTCATTATGTGAATAAAGAATTTTTCACCTTAAATATCTGACGTAGGACCTGCAATTTGAAAACAAATTAAAATAATGATATTGCTGAAAATTTTCTCTCTCTCCTTTTATGTAGTATCCCACCTTAGTATTTTCTAACTGTAGCTTTCCCATACTTTGATTCTTATATTCTTGGTCTAACTTCTAAATTGTATATTAGCAAGATAATTTAACTTACTTGTTTATACAGACTATCATCACGTTCTTTCTGAGACTTCCAAATTAAATAGGGTTCTTTTATAATGATTCATGCAGCAGAGTAAATTGCTAACTTACATATGAATCTCATCGAATTAATGAAAAGATTGAACAAATGAGCAAGCATATTACATGTTTTAACATTTTTGTCAGTTCTGTTCGATTAAATAACTGAAATGGAACTGAAAATGACAAAGTTTTTAAAATGCTAAAAAGTTATAGTGTTACTAAGAAAAATATATCAAATGGGATGTTTTCTATTATAATTATAATTTTATCATCTGTGGTATGTTTTTCTCCTTCCAATCAATTGTGTCTATTTTAACACATAATCATTTTAAGAACTAGCAATAGAAAGAAAAGTAAAAACCTGTCTGATATTCAATGTGGAAAATTGTCATTGGTGATTGATTATTCCTAGTATGATACATTGGGGTAGATGATAATGTTCATTCTATTAAAGGTGGTAACTGTTACTGCGGATGGTTTAATTCTTACAAATGAAGCATAGGTGAATAACTAAGCAACATATGTCTTATTTGATCAAAATATTCCTTTCTTTCTTTTTATCTTGTTTTAGCCATTTTTTTCTTTCTCTTTTCCTTTCTTTCTCCTTTTTTTGCCATTCCTTCTTGTCTCCCACAAATGTTTATTGAGTGGTTTCCTCTTTGTTTAGGACTCTGCTATAAGGAAACAAGTAAATAAGAAATTGTAAAACAAGCCATATTCTCTTATAGGGTAAGGACTTGGTTTTAAGGTTGCAAAATTCATACATGAAAGCTTCCGAACTGTGTATACTGGTTGTCAGAAAAGGTGACCCCAGGGAAAGAAAACTTAATTGATCAATAATTAGCGTATATCAGGAAAACAAAAGGGTGAGTATGGTGGGAAAATATTTCCAGAGAAGAAAATATCCTTCTCTAAGGTAAAGAGATGCGTTAGAACATGATGAACACAGCACTTTAATGTTAATAAAAATAATTCAGAAATGTACTTGAAGTGTTACACAGACTCTTGATCACAAAAAACTTGTAAACCATGTTAAGAAATTTTGACTTAGAACAATTTAAGTGTTTAAACAAGAGATTGATATGGTCAGACTTGCTGATAATTACCTTGATAATTACTTTGGCTACCAGTAAAGGATGGATTGAGTGGTTGGTGTGGGCTATTAGGTCCAGGGACACCAGTCTGAAGGCTTTTGTTGTCTCACCAGTTTGTAGGTGTGACAGTGGTCAGAATAGGATAGCAGCAACAGACACTGAGAAAATAAAAGAGCATAGGAAGAAATTTTAAAGGTAAAATTAATAGAAATTAATAATTATATTAGGAATTAAAAATGAAAACAACAATGAATCCAAAATATATACTTACATTAAAGTGCGTTTCTCTATATAAGGAGTGTTGAAGGTAAAGTAGTACAGGAAATGAAGTTTATATAAGAATGTGACAGTAAACATTTAATAGGATTTACACAGAAGATTAACATTTTAAAGAGCATAGAGATAAGTAAACATCCCACGTGTGTCTGCATTGACATACCTAGAATACCTAAAGTCCAAAGGCCTAGGCCAAGACAGCATAGAAGAGGTCAATAATGTCCTTAATAAAGATTTCAACCTATGTTTTTTTTTCTTATATATGATCAGTTTATTTTGGCTTAATTCGAGAATTAAGTTCAAAATTAAGTGTCTATTATTAATGTTTGTTAGACAAAGTAATGGAAAACGAAACACATTAGAACATGAGAGGGAAAACAGGAATCACAGAGCTAATCAACCACACTAAAGTCATAACATTGAACAAGCAACATAACTACTGAAGGTCTTGTCATAGCACAGAATGAAACTAACATACAGCCCTGAAAACAGGATCTGGTCATAGATTATTATAGTTGACAAAGGCCACACAAGGGAATGAATCAAACTTTCTACAGTACCAGAATCTCTAAAGAATATTGATAAACTGTGAGCCTGTATGTGTTTCATTTCTAAAAACCAAGAGCTACTACATCCAAAACTCCCTCTTAATTATAAACTGGAAATGCCACCCAAAACAAGGGTTAAATTAATTTGGTGAAAAAATATTTTTTTGAATAAGTTCATGTTGTCTACTGAATCAACTATGGAAGCAGTACTAGAATTACTGTGGAACAGGAAAGAGAGAAAATATAAATTGCCAACATTTGATATGGACTCGTCCTGAGAATACAAACATGGTTCCAGAAATATTTTAATGGCAAATAGTGAAATATTAGATTTAATATTTAATTTTAACCTAGTCCAGCTAGAGTACTGTATATTATATGTTGTGTATAACATAAAATACTGAATGTTTGATCATTAGAGAGCTCTGTAATAAACAATTTAAAAGTTCATGTTATGCTTCAATTTGTGTTAATGTTTGGACATTTAAATGAATTTACAAACCAAAACTTTATAAACTCTTTTGACATGTAAAATAATTTAATATAAAATGATATCATTGACCATAATCAAGAGAATTTACATATTAAGTTACAAAGAAACTCATAATGAAATATACCTTCCTTAGAAGGCAGTTTTCTTAGGCCTAGGCCCTGAAGATAGCATTATAATGAGTCTCCATAAACAAATATCTTTTTGTATAAAGTATTTGAAAAAACAGAAAACTTCAACCTGTTTTCAGCTGCTATATTTCACATATTTATGGCTTTTGGGACTGGTGATTCATAGGTTAAGTGTTGAAATCCATAACAATATATTTTTTAGCATCTTGTACATAAAAAAAAATAAAGGTTCACAAATCTTTCATTTTAATATTAAAATGGTATATTGTTAATAAAACAAAAGTATTCTTCACAAACATATACTTTAATTTGTTCTTATTTAGAGATTAATTAGATATTTGCTATAATTTATTGGTTGCTATAGATAATACTGTACAAGGAATAAAGATATTCTTACATTTTTTTACTAGTTTTACATTAGCCTTCTTCGTTAGCTGGGATTAATATTTTAGCTTGTCTTTAATTTGCATATCCAGATTAGGCAGACAATAAAATGTACATGATAGTGTGAAAAAAGGAACTAGCTGGGTTTGAGTAAGGATTCCATTATATCATGTAAATGATGATCGTGAATAACTTAGACATTTGGCTCATTCCAAAAAAAAATTTTAATTCACAAAAACATTCAGATATTTTTAAATGTTCTCCAAAATACTTTTGCTCATTTAGATAGAGGGCTGCAGTTAATGGCCACAGTGACAATAGCCTGAATATTGTTATTACACTCTTAACTTGCATTTAAATATCAGATCAGCTATAACAATTAATTGATGGTATACATAGTTGCCTTGATAAATAAATTATATTTCTAACATATATATATAAATTATGAGTTATATTTAATATGAATTTATATTAATTTAATAGAAATATTAATTAAATAGTAATTCTAGCAGGCTGTACTACTTTAACTTTTTATATGGCTGGACCTTACTAATATAATTGTTTTTAAGCTTTTCAGTTTTAATTTAGTCAAAGGATTCTTTAAAGAATTTTGACTTAACAAACATCAACATATTTTAGCCTTGGTAATTCTACCTAGTTTATCCTTATGAAATATAGGCTACTTTATTATCTTCACTTTAAAAGAGAAGAAACTAAAGAACAGAGAGCTTAAAGTATCTTGCCCAAGGCCACAGAACTGTTAAATGGAAGACAAGACTCTATGCATATGTCTTCTATTCACATCCAGTACAATTTCCATAGTAATTTGACTGCCTTGGTACAGTAATTCACTTTTGTGATAGTCTATATTATAATTAGGATACTAATTTATTAACTTATTTAAATAGTAACATCAAGTGAAACGAAATACTGATAGCTAATGAGTTCTTTCTTTCCCTGCTAGAGACCACACTTTTTTTTTCTTTTAATGACTATCTAGTGTTAAGTTTCAAAAGATGCTTTCATGAGACTATAGCAACTTAAATTTTCATTTTTTTCGAATACAGATATAAGTGTGAAATCAGGCCTATCAATAGTGTACGCTTATAAATAAATTGATATAACACTTAAGGTGGCTTAAGTTTCTCTTCAACTTAGTTTTTTTAAAGTAACACTTGTACATTGATCAAAATTCCTTCTTATCTTCACTTCTCTAGAACTCCAACTTTTGGACATTTCTATTTAAAAGCTGATGATAGATTTTTAATATAATTGGAAGATTTTAAATAACTTTAAAATATCCAAAACAAAGAATAGCTGAACAACCAAAATTAATTCACAAAAGATTAACAACTCAATCAGGTATTGTTAAACACCAATATGTAATTCTGGAAACAGTGAAAAAGAAGGCTACAGTTATAAGAGCTGGGGAATAATCTTGTGAACCCAGAAAGTCTGAGATAGGTCTTGGTTAATTTAGAAGTTAATTTTGACAAAGTTGAGGGTATGCCCATTACACAGCTTCAGGAAGTCCTGATGACATGTGCCTAAGGTCGTTGGGGCACAGATTGGTTTTATACATTTTAGGGAGACAGGAAATATCAGTCAATGTATGTAAGAAGTACATGAGGTCTGTCCAGAAAGGCAGAAACAACGTAAAACAAGGCCCAACCAGAATATGCATCTATATCTGTGAGCAGTGGGATTACAAAGAATGAGAGGCAAATTTGCCCTGAGTGGTTTACAGATTGAAGTGATGCAAGATATTTTCCTCCTTTTCTTTTTTAAAATCTTTTGGAGAAAACGTTTTACAAGAAAATAAGTCTCTGGTATCAGGTTTCATTTGATCACTCATGGCTAGGATGACTTATTTCTAGATGGATATGTCTGAAAAGCTCATTTTTAGCAGATTGTGAAGTCATCCTGTGAAGAGAACACAGAGGGAGGAAGGGAGAAAAAAACAACAAACAAACAAAGAGCAATCCTGAACAAAGTGATATAGGGCACATTACTCTGAAGTTCATATAACAGTAGGCAGGTATGAAAGTGGTTTATGTATGTAAATAGGTTACTGTTATTTTCTTCCAAAGTTTGAGTCATCTGGCTTCAGTTCACAGGGTTTCAAGAAAGCACAGCTTAGTTTTCAGTGACTCCAAATTAGGGAAAAAGGGAAAAAAAATAAAACCTCTTTTCCTTTTTTTGGACCAAAAAATTAGAATCCGGTCCAAACTGTGGAAACTAATAAAAACTGAAAAATAAAACATTAGGCAGACTTAAATCTAACAATGGGTGTACAATTGTTTTAAAACATAACTTTTTTTCCCTCTTAAGTTTCCCATTTTATAAAGACAAATTATGTTAGGACTAGTTGGCTTATTACATTCAGTCTAATTATTTGTATATAGTGCAGCCATAATAATTATTTTTTACATAGGCTTTTAAATTGGCTTTGATGAAACTTTGTCACATAGAAGGAATCTCAGATAAGACTTTTTAAAGCCAGGCCTCGCCATGAATTCGTGCTATCAAATACCTGAGTTGGGTGAATTTCCTCTCCTCTTGAGGTTCCAAGATGAGCCTGAGGGCTTCTGTGTCTGTCAGAAAGCAACATGCTTTACGTACCACAGGTCAGAAATGCTTACATAAACTGGATACACAAAATATGAGGCCAGTTTTTCCAAAGGGCTTTATTGGCTCCATAAGTCAAGTTTATTCCTAGAAGGAAAGCACATCATTCTCATCAAAGCCTGGATAAAATAATTTCTCCAATTGTGTCCTGTTACAAATGAAAACATATTCTTATTTCACTTATGCAGATAACTGTATTGCCATAAGTTAACAATGGTCACAAATAAATTCCAAATTCCAAAGGTAGAAAAGAAAATACTCCACATTTTATTTATAGGAATATACCGAATTGTTAAAAAGCTGTCAATAGCTCAAAAGAAAAGATTTAAGATTCTGAAAAACTAAACAAAGAATAAGCAAACATTTTAAGCAAAAAATGAAAAAGATTGGTTCAGTCCATGAAATTAATTCTGGTTCTCCTTGTTACTCATGAACATTTTACCTCTTCATGAGTCCTGAAAGTTTTTCCTCTATTTTGATGTCACAGTCTCGAAAGTTATCAGAAACCTGCATTTCACAGCACCTGTTGAAATTTCATAGTGGATTATAAAACCACCTTTTAAAGAGGCCCAAAATAAGACAACAATTGTCCAAAGATTAAAACAAAGTTTAAGGCAGCTATAGTTAAAAGACAATTGACAAGGAAACGTGTTACCTCTGTGGATCACAATTATTTTAACATAACAATTATTATTACTGATAATGTATGCTACTATATCCAAATTACCAGAGTTGCTCATAATTTTTGAATACATGCTGATAACATATTCATACAAATATAGCCCAAAGAAAACCAAACACCATTTCATATTTGACAAATGATTACTGTACACTTTTTATACCAAATAAGCCAACTTACGTGATTTTTGGACTTCAGGAAACCTAATGTCTTAAAGGTTTAATGTCTAGGGAATGCAGTTTATTTTGATTGGCATCTTCTACAGGGCCTGAAGATGAGGCTTTAATTGATGTCAGTATTTAAGATTTAGCAGGACTTGGTGTCCTTTTAAGACTCAGGAGGTAAAGACCTGTAACTCAATGTTAAAAGCACATACAGGAAGATACACGGATGTAACAGCCTTAATTAAAGAAAAATTTTATCTCAGTTTTGTTTTCCTTAAGCAAAACAAACTTAATAATGACCACTGGATTATAGAAAGTTATTTTTTTATTTTAATATATAAATCTTCTTATTGTGACTTACACAGACTGTTCATGACATGTTCAGACTTTCTGGTTTTCCTGAACATGCCTCCTTTTAAACAACGAGTTATTTTATTTTAGGACTAAGTTTACCACTGAAGATTCTTTCTTATATAAAAATATTTCTCTTTAAGGTTTTTTAACCTCAAAAAAAAGTTATTTAGTTTTATAAATTTCTTTACTTTTTTTGTTTAATTTTATTTTTATAACTTTTTTACATTTTTTTTGTATTCCTGGTTCCTTTTACCTCGTTTTACACATAGCCTTTAAATAATCTTTGAATTAAACAAAACTTGTTTACCATTTTTTAATAAAGGACACTTTTTTATCAAGAATGTTTTCCTACAATATATATTTATTAGAAAATACCCAAATAATGAAATATCTATTATTTAATTTAATATAAGCTTATATTCTAAGTTTAGGCCAGTTTGTCTACAAGTGTTTATCTCATTACATTTACTTAACTATTTTATTTTAATTGTGTACCTACATTATTTATGAAAACTGTGATAGTCATGATTCAAAATTTTGAAACTGCCATTGCAAAATTATAACTGAGACAGTGAAAAATGATTGGACCTAACTGACTCCATCTTGCTCTTAACCTCCAAGCTGTCCTTGTTTCTCCCTAGGCATAGGCCAAACTAAATTTGAGAGGAAGTTAGTTTACAGTTTAGCTTTGAAACAAAGACAGTAAGAGTCCTTTCACAAAACAAACCTCCTTATTGCCTGTGAGCCAAACTGCCTACAGCTGCAGGATAAAAAGTTAATGTAATCTTACTAAATTCAACATGTAGCTATTTTCATTAAACCCATATAAATGTATAATGTATTAAATCACACAAACAAAGATCATTCTGATTTGGACGGGGTTTATAGCTTTGTAACTCCTATGCCAAATTTAGAAACCCTATAGTATTTGGCAGAGATAAGTATAACACTTGCTTGATTAATAAATGCAAACACAAATGTATGCTGGTAATTCTTAACACATTTCTAATACTACTTTACTAATAATTTTAAAGCTAGCCTGTTTATTAAAGAATTTACTTAAGTAAACTTGAAAAAGTACTTGCCTAGTCTCCCTCCCTCCTTTACTCCCTCCCCACCTCCCTCTCTCTATCTCTCTCTTTCTCTTTTTCTTTCTTCCTGACAGAGTCTCCCTTGGTTGCCAGACTGGAGTGCAGTGGTGCGATCTGGGCTCACTGTAACCTCCACCTCCCAGGTTCCAAGCAATTTCTCCTGACTCAGCCTCCCAAGTAGCTGGGATTACAGGTGCGCTCCACCACGCCTGGCTAATTTTTGTATTTTTAGTAGACATGGGGTTTCACCATGTTGACCAGGATGGTCTCCATCTTCTGACCTTGTCATCCCCCTGTCTGGGCCTCCCAAAGTGCTGTGATTACAGATGTGAACCACCATGCCCTGCCTCTGTTTTTCTGATTTAATTGCTTTTATTTTTTGTTAAGCCAATTAATTAGAGCTCTTTTATATATTTTTAGTACTAGATGTGTCCATAGAAGTACATTTTAGAGATTTATAAAGAAATCCTCCCCCACACACCTTTTTTAAAATCTATCTTAGACTTTCAGATTCTTGATAACCTCCTTTACAACACTAGGCAGTTGTCAGCTAAATAGCTTTAAATTTTTAAAAGAAACAACTGAGGTGAAAATAAAATAGCAAAATTTACATCATAAGGTACAGAAAGAAAAAAGGCTAGTGGTGCTAAAAGAAGATGATTTTATTTTTCTGTGAACCAAATTATACATAAAATTAAACTACACTCTTTTTTTTTTCTTTTTTTGACAGCCTCTCACTCTGTAGCCTAGGCTGGAGTGCAGTGGTGCAATCTCAGCTCACTGCAACCTCTGCCTGCCGTTCAAGCAATTCTCCTACCTCAGCCTCCTGAGTAGCTGGGATTACAGGCATGTGCCACCATGCCCAGTTAATTTTTGTATTTGCAACAGAGATAGGGTTTCTCTACATTAGCCAGGCTGATCTTGAACTACTGATCTTGTTATCTGACCTCCTTGGGGTCCCAAAGTGCTGGGATTATAGGAGTGAGCCACTGCACCCGGCCACAGTCTTTGTTAAAAACCCAAGCGTACCCTCATTGAAATAGCTATTTTAGTAAAAAGAAAAAAATAAAAATGAGTAGAAACAGAAACAGTCAATGAGAAGAAAAAGAAAAAAAAAACTTTTGCTCAAATAAAGAAAAAGGAAAAGGCATTAGGAGAGAAAAACAAACAACATGAAGGCCTTAAAATACAATCACATACACATACATACACACATCTTGGATGTCAGCCTTTTAATCAAGTTTACTTTTAACCACTGAACTACTTAAATTTTTTTTTAAATCTTGTTACCATATTTCAGCTAGGACAAAATGCTGCTATTTCAGAATTACAGTCATTGCTCTTTCAGTGTGGTCTGCCTGGCAAAAAGTTGCTCTTATTATGTAAATAAAGCCCATTAAGTAGTTAAAATTAAAAATCTTTTCTTTTTCTGTTTTTCTTTTGCTAGCTTTTTTTCTCCCACTTCAGAGGCCTGTTAGCTACAATTTATGGTTCCCCTTTAGATTTGACCAAGACAGAAACAAACAACAAAACAGTTAAACAAAACTAACAATGAACACACAAAGGATTCCTGAGAGTTCTAAGAATAAGCAGAAATTAATGCCAGCTGCTTGTTAAATGCTAACAGTAGTCCTTTAAAAGGAATCTGCAAGACAGAATCCCAAACTAGATTGTTTTTTTTATTTTTTAATTTTTATTGCATTTTAGGGTTTGGGGTACAAGTGCAGAACATGCAAGATAGTTGCATAGGTACACACATGGCAGTGTGTTTTGCTGCCTTCTGCCCCCTCACCCATATTTGGCATTTCTCCCCATGCCATCCCTCCCCTGCTCCCCCCCCGCTGTCCCTCCCCTATTTCCCCCAATAGACCTCAGTGTCTGGTGCTCCCTTCCCTGTGTCCATGTGTTCTCATTGTTCATCACCCGCCTATGAGTGAGTATATACGGTGTTTCCTTTTCTGTTCTTGTGTCAATTTGCTGAGAATGATGTTCTCCAGATTCATCCATGTCCCTACAAAGGACACGAACTCATCATTTTGATTGCTGCATAATATTCCATGGTGTACATGTGCCACATTTTCCCAGTCCAGTCTATCATCGATGGGCATTTGGGTTGATTCCAGGTCTTTGCTATTGTAAACAGTGCTGCAATGAACATTCGTGTGCATGT
>CM052650.1:119296814-119347582 GCA_028533165.1 Leontopithecus rosalia
ACACAACATATCTACAACCATACAATCTTTGATAAACCTGACAAAAACAAGCAATGGGGAAAGGACTCCCTGTTTAATAAATGGTGTTGGGAAAACCGGCTAGCCATGTGCAGAAAGCAGAAACTGGACCCCTTCCTGACATCTTACACTAAAATTAACTGCAGATGGATTAAAGACTTAAACATAAGAACTGGCACCATAAAAACCCTAGAAGAAAATCTAGGCAAAACCATTCAGGACATAAGAGTAGGCATGGTCTTCATGACAAAAACACCAAAAGCATTGGCAACAAAAGCCAAAATAGACAAATGGGACCTAATCAAACTCTACAGCTTCTGCATGGCAAAAGAAACATTCACTAGAGTGAATCGGCAACCAACAGAATGGGAAAAAATTTTTGCGGTTTACCCATCTGACAAAGGGCTGATATCCAGAATTTACCAAGAACTCTAACAAATTTACAGGAAAAAAACAAACAAGACCATTCAAAAATGGGCAAAGGATATGAACAGACACTTTACTAAAGAATACATACATGAGGCCAACAAACATATGAAAAAATGCTCATTATTACTGGTCATTAGAGAGCTGCAAATCAAAACCACATTCAGATACCATCTCACACCAGTATAGAATGGCGATCATTAAAAAATCTGGAGACAACAGATGCTGGAGAGGATGTGTTGAAATAGGAACACTTTTACACTGCTGGTGGGAGTGTAAATTAGTTCAACATTGTGGAAGACAGTGTGGCGATTTCTCAGTGACTTAGAAATAGAAATTCCATTT
This sequence comes from Leontopithecus rosalia, assembly GCA_028533165.1. NCBI lineage: Eukaryota > Metazoa > Chordata > Mammalia > Primates > Cebidae > Leontopithecus > Leontopithecus rosalia. Next base: position 119,297,604 of record CM052650.1, read on the forward strand.
GACCCAGCAATCCTATTACTGGGTATATATCCAAAGGACTATGAATCGTTCTACTATAAAGACACATGCACACGAATGTTCATTGCAGCACTGCTTACAATAGCCAAGACCTGGAACCAACCCAAATGCCCTTCGATGATAGACTGGACTGGGAAAATATGGCACATATAAACCATGGAATATTATGCAGCAATAAAAAATGATGAGTTTGTATCCTTTGTAGGGGCATGGATGAATCTGGAGAACATCATTCTCAGCAAACTGACACAAGAACAGAAAATGAAATACCACATATTCTCACTCATAGGCAGGTGATGAACAATGAGAACACATGGACACAGGGAAGGGAGTACTACACACTGGGGTCTATTGGGGGGAATAGGGGAGGGACAGCAGGGTCTGAGCTGGGGAGGGATGGCTTAGGGAGAAATGCCAAATGTGGGTGAAGGGTAGGAAGGCAGCAAATCACACTGCCATGTGTGTACCTATGCAACTATCTTGCATGTTCTTCACATGTAGCCCAAAATCTAAAATGCAATAAAAAATAATAATAATTTGGACACAATTAAAAAAAAATAAAATAAGAAATAAAAGTCCAGATAAATATATTCTCCTATGTTTTCTTTTAAAAGCTTTCTGTTTTTAACTTTAAACTTTAGGTCTGTAATCTACCTGTTTAGGTATCACTGTATGCTTTCCTTGAGAGAAGAAAACCAATTTTTTCCATGGTGTTGCTTGCCAATTTTTAAAAAGACTGTTATTTTTCTGCTTCTTAATAATGCTAGTTTTCTCATAAAGTCAAGTTTCCATTATATGTATCAATCTGTTTTTCAACAGTGTTTTCAGTTATATTGGTCTACATATCTTCATATATAATAATTATTAATTGCTTGAATTAATATATTTTATAATAAAGTGATTATCAAGTGTAAAATTTCAATTTTAATTTTGATTTCTAAAATTATTGTGGCCAATGTTGAGCAAAAGTGTATGCATTTTCACAAGAATTGTGACATGATTCGGTTGATCTCTATAATAAATTCTACTAACTTGATTGGAAGCTCATTAAATCTACAAATAACTGAGAGGACTAATGTCTTAACAATGTAAGTTATTCAGTTCATGAACATGGAATGTATCTTTTTTGTTTAGCTTGATTTTAATTTCTTTTAATATTTTATGTGTTACACATTGTATTTGCACAAAATTTGTTCTTGTTTCATTAAATTTGTTAGAGTATTTAATTATTTATGCTATTGTAAATGGTAGAATTTTTGTTTTGTACTTTATTTTTACTTATAACAAAATGTAGTGATGAAATTTAGATTTTTTTGTATCAAGTAAATGAGTTATAGACACCACATTATTGTAATAATCAATTTTAGAATAGAGTTTCTCTGTAGATAAAATTGTCTTATATAAATCATGGATATTTTATTTCACCCCTTCTAATTCTTGCTTATTTTATTTTTGTTCTTATCTTACTTCATTAGTTGATATTTTCAGTAAAATCCTGGATACAATGATGTGCTTGTTTCATCCTGAAAGGAAAAAAATTTCTGTTTCTGTCATTAATTATAATGTAATTATGATTGTCTATTTTTATTATATTTTGATCAGTTTTTATAAATATAGTTTGAACATATGTTGTTAGGTTCTATGGGGGAGAGTATCCAAAGACACTGTACAATCAATCCCTTTCTTTCTTCTACCCATCTGATTTTTCTCCTCTCAAGAGGAGGACTCTAATCCATCTCCCCTGGACTCTGATCTTGCTTTAGTGACTTGCTTGACTAATAGAATGTGATGAAAGTGATGCTGTAAGATTTCTAAGACTAATCTTAAGAAGCTTTCAGCATGTACCATAAAATCGTGGAATACTCACCCAACGACTATCTTGTAAGAAAGCCAAGACCAATAGTAAGGCCGTTTGCAAATCCTCCAGTGTACAAACTTACCTATACTTCCAGGAAGTAGCCAGAATAATTGCCAGTCCTGCAAATGAGCCACTTGGGACATCAAATTCAGTTATCTTTCGGATGTCCTCATCACTAGCTGCCATCTGATTGTTACAGGAGACCTTGTGTGCAAACCACTTGGCTGAGCTCAGTCAACCTTCAGAATCATGAAAAATAATAAATTATTTTTTAAAGCCACTAACTGTTGAGGTTGTTTTGTTACATGGGAAAGAATGACACCGAAGTGAATGCTTAATTATTTGGAATTTTTTATGTCTTCATGGTAGAGTGACATTTCTATAATTATTAAATCAACTTCATTATAACTTATAATGTTGCTATGCAATAATTATTTTATATAAATATAGTATATAATAACATAATAAATTCTTAATATACTAGTAAGTATGCACCAAGATATTTTAGTTTGTTTGCTTAGAATTGAAATAATATATATTTTTCAAACTTATACTTTCAAATATTTTATGCATATATTTAGCCTATGTCTCTTACAAGTATATAGTTGGTTCTGTTATTTTATCCAGTCTGCCACACTTTATAATTTAAATATTCTGTTTACGTTTTCATTAAATTTAATTATTGATACATGTGTGTATCACATGTATAAGTCTTGACAAATTTGACGAAACACTACAATTATTTTAAACTGAAGTTTTATTATTTTCTATAACTCTCTGTGCATTGGAATTATTCTAAGTAAATCAGAGAAAAAGAGAACTAACATTTATTGAGTTCTTACTCCGTGCCAATCATTATGCTAAAAACCTTTGTTTGCAATTTTATATATTCTTCCCAAATACAATAGAAAGTAGCTATCATTTAGGGTCATTATACTTACAAAGAAACTCAATTTCTAAAATATTAGATTTTTTTACAATTAAAATATCCAGAAAAGTTGGATTCCAAAAGTGAAGAAGCATTTTGCTGAACCATTAGTTTTTAAATGTGTCTCTGAAGCAAAGCATGATGAACCCAAAGCTCTTATTTTAGTTTACTTTGTTTCTATAGGTCTCTTTAGCATTAAAACAGCAAGAAAATATCTGACATTTTCAATGGCTGTGATTCCTTAATATAAGGTTACCATGGAATTATAAAGAATGTCTGATAATATAATAAAAATTCTATCACACATCTGACAAAGGATATGAATGGTGTGACCCAAAGAATGGGAAAAATTTCTGAAGCATCTTCTGAAGTTATTTGCCACTTGCTTTTGCTTTTTTTATCATTTTATTTTAAGTTCAGGGGTACATGTGCAGGTTTGCTATATAGTAAACTTGCATGTCATAGGAGTTTGGTGTACAGATTATTTTGTCGCCCAGGAAATAAGCATAGTGCCAAATAGGCAGTTTTTTGATTCCCTCTCTCCTCCCACCTTCTACCTTCACGTTGGTCCTGGTGACTTGCTTTCGTCTTTGTTTTCATGTATATTCAATGTTTAGTTCTCACTTATGAATGAGGACATGCAGTATTTGGTTTTCTGTTCTTGTATTAGTTCATTTAGGATTATGGTCACCAGCTCTATACATGTTGTTGCAAATGTTATGCTCTCTTTCCTTCTTATGGCTGCATAGTACTCCATGGTGTAAATGTACTACATTTTCTTTATCCAGTCTACTATTTATGGGCATTTAGATTAATTTCATGAATTTGCTGTTGTGATGAACATGTGTGTGTATGTGTCTTTATGGTAGGACAGTTTGTAATCCTTTGGGTATATACCTAATAATGGTATTGCTGGGTATAATGATAATTCTGATTTAAGTTCTTTGAGAAATCACCACACTGCTTTCCACAATGGCTGAACTAATTTACCTTCCCAGCAGCAGCATATAAGCATTCCATTTTCTCTGCAACCTCACCCGCATCTGCTATTTACTGACTTTTGAATGATAATCATCCTGACTTGTATGAGATGATATCTCATTAGGGTATTGATTTGCATTTCTCTAATTATTAGTGATTTTGAGCATTTTTTCATATGCTTGTTGGCAATATATACGTCTTCTTTTGAAAAGTGTCTTTTCATGTCCTTTGCTTTTTTTAGTGAAGTTGTTTTTTGCTTGTTGCTTTAAGTTTCTTACAGTCTGCATATGAGACCTTTGTTAGATGTATAGTTTGCAAATATTTGTCCCATTCTGTATGTTGTCTGTTTACTCTGCTGATAGTTTATCTTGTGCAGAAGCTGTTTAGTGTAATTGGGTCCCATTTGTCAATTTTTATTTTTTTGTTGCAATTGCTTTTGGTGTCTTCATCATGAAATTTTGCCAGGGCCTCTGCCCAGAATGGTATTTCCTTGGTAAATTTCCAGAGTTTCTATAGTTCTGGATCTCACATGTTAGTCTTTAATCCACTTCATTTTGAGTTTGTTTTGGTATACTGTATAAGGAAGGGGTTCAGCTTCAATCTTCTATATATGGCTAGGCAGTTATCCCAGCACCATTCATGAACAGGAAGTCCTTTCTCCATTGATATTTTCTGTTGACTTGTTGACGATCATATGATTGTAGGTGTGCAGCTTTATTCCTGGGCTCTCTGTTCTGCTCCTTTGTTCTATGTCCCTATTTTCATACCAGTACCAAGCAGTTTGGTTACCACAGCCTCCTAGTACAGTTTGAAGTTGGATAAAACAATACCTCCAGCTTTGCTTTTCTTTGCTTAGGATCAATTACCTTGGTTATTAGAGCTCTGTTTTGGTTTCATATGCATTTTAAAAGAGTTTTTATAATTCTGTGAATAATGTCATCAGTAGTTTGATAGGAATAACACTGAATCTGTAAATTGCTCTTGGTAGTATGGTCATCTTAACCATATTAATTCTTTCTATCCATGAATATGAAATGTTCCATTTCTTTGTTTCATCTCTGATATCTTTGAGCAGTGTTTTGTAATTCTCATTGAAGAGATATTTTACCTCCCTGCTTAGCTGTATTCCTAGGTATTTTATCCTTTTGGCAGCTCTTTTGGTAAGAGACTATAACATTTTCTAGGCATAGAATCATATTGTTTCCAAACAGAGGTAGTTTGACTTCCACTCTTTCTATTTGAATGCCTTTTATTTCTTTCTCTTACCTAATTGCTCTGGCTAGTAATTCCAGTACTATGTTGAATAGCAGTGGTGTGAATGGGCATCCTTGTCTTGTTCTGGTTCTCAAGAGGAATGCTTCCAGCTTTTGCCCATTCAGCATGATGTTGGCTGTGGGTTTATCACAGATGACTCTTATTAGAGTTGTGTTTCTTAAATGCCTATATTTTTAATGTTTTTAACATTAAGGATGTTGAATTTTATCTGAAGCCTTTTCTACACCTATTGAGATGATTATGCAGGGTAGTTATTGTGGTTGTTACTGTTTTCAGTTCTGTGTCTGTGGTGAGTCACATTTACTGGTTTGCCTATATCGACTATGTCTGGCATTGCAAGTATAAAGCTGACTTGTTCCTGGTGAATTAGCTTTTTGATGTGATGCTGGATTTGGTTTGCTAGTGCTTTGTTGAGTAGTTTTGCATCCATTTTCCTCAAGGATATTGGCTGGAAATTTTTCTTATTGTTGTTGTGTCTCTGCCAGGTTTTAGTATCAGGATAATGCTGGCCTCATGCAATGAGTCAGGGTGTAGTCCCTCCTCCTCACTTTTTTTTTTTTTTTTGGAATAGTTTGAGTTGAAATGGCCTCAGCTCTTTTTCCTGTTTATAATAGAATTTGGTTGTGAATCCATCAGCTCTTGGGGTTTTTCTAGTTGATAGGCTTTTTATTACTAATTCAATTTTAGAACTTGTTATTGGTTTGTTCAGGGTTTCAAATTCTTTATGGTTCAATCTTGGGAGGTTGTATGTTTCCAGGAATTTACTCAGTTTTTTAAGTTTTCCCATTTGTTTGCATGGAGGTATTCACAGTAGCTTCTGAGGATTTTGTTTATTTCTATGACATTTTTGGTAATGTATCCTTTGTCCTTTTCAATATTGCTTATTTAGATCTTTTTTTCTTTATTGGTGTAGCTAGTAGTCTATTGATATTCTTTATTCTTCCAAAGTACAAACTTTAGGATCCATTTATTTTTGTATGTTATTTCACATCTCAATTTCATTCAATTCAGCTCTGACTTTGGTTATTTCTTGTCTTCTGCTAGCGTTGGGGTAGGTCTTTGCGGTACTATGTCTTGGAGATGATCATGTTGTAAGGTATCTCACAGGGGTTCTCTGCATTTCTTAGGTTTGAATGTTGCCCTTTCTAGCAAAGCTGGGGAAATTTTTATGGATAATATCTACAGATATGTTTTCCAATTTACTTGCTTTCTCTCTATCTCTTTCAGGGGCACCATTGAATCATAGTTTTTGTTCCTTTATGTAATCCCATATTTCTCAGAGGTTTATTCTAATTTTATTGTTTTTATTTATTTATTTATTTTTGATTGACTCAATTATTTTGGAGAACTGGTCTTTGAGCCCTCAGATTCTTTCCTCAGCTTGGTCGATTCTGCTGTTAATACTTGCAATTGTATTATAAAATTCTTGAAGTATTTCAGTATTATCAGTTAAGTTTGTTTTTTTCTTAAAATGGCCATTTTTTCTTGTATCTGCTGTATTGTTTTATTTTATTCCTTGGATTCCTTGCACTGCACTTCAACATTCTCCTGAATGTCAGTCATGTTCCTTCTTATCCATATTTTAAATCCTATTTTTAACATTTCAAACGTTTCAGCCTGGTTAAGAACAATTACTAGGGAAGTAGTGCAGTCGTTTGCAGGTGAAAAGGCACTGGGTTTGTTTTTTGTTTTTTGTTTTTTTGACTTGCTCAAGTTCTTGTACTGGTTTTTTCATCATTTGTGTGATTTGATATTTCTTCAATCTTTGAATTTGCTGTTCTTTGTATGTTTTGTTTTGATTTTTTTAGTTTTTGTCTTCTTTGATGCCCTTAGGGATTTGATTGTGGTATGAGTTCCATAAATTGGCCTTAATGCTAGTCCATTCCTGGGTCTTCACAGAGTCCCCTCCAATTGCTGTTTCGGTGTCCATGTTTCTTTTGTTGGGTGTTATAGTCTACGGGGCTCCCTCTGGCAGGGTCACAGTTGGCAGACAGGCTGTATCCTTACCAGGTTAACCCTAATGTGTTGTCCAGGTGCTTCCTGGGGAAACACAGGGTTACAGCTGTCCATAGAGTTCAGACAAAAGTGAAACCACTGGGTTGGAAGCTTTAGTGAGTGTGACTCATCTGGCTGCAAGAGGCTAGGGATGGTGGAGCTTCCAACCCTGTCTGGGTGCTTATGGGACATCAGGACCCCTCACCTCTCAGCAAATTCAAGCAGAAGCAGGACCACTGAGAATAAAATTCTAGCAGACATTGTCTGCCTCACTAATAGTAGTCAGAGCTGGGTGACGTCACCCACCTTGCTACCCAGGTTTTTCCTGGGACAAGAGGCCATGCCTTCTTGCAGAATCCACACAGAAGAGGGACTTCTGGGCTGAAAGCTCTAGCAGGCTTTGTCCACCCAACTAGTAGTGGTGAGGGTGGGTAGGGTTGTCCATCCTGTCATTCAGGTATTTTCCAGGACAAGAGGAGGCTGTGCCCACCTGCTGAGTTCACACAGAACCCAGACCACTGAGCCAGAAACTCTAGCAGGCTCTGCCCACCTGGCTACCAGTGGCAGGGGTGGGTGAGGTGGCCCACTCTGCCGCTGGATGCTTCCCAGGACAACAAGAAGCTGCAGCTACAGAATGAGCTCAGGAAGAAGAGGGACCACTGGGCTGGAAGCTGGTGCCAAGCCCTGTCTGGTGAAGTTGGGTAGAACAATCTTACTTCTCCCCGGCACCTTAACTGCGACCTCTCCTAGGGCTATAGTGCTGGTGGTTGTCTACTCTGGGACCCCTTTAGACCTTAACTGCGACCTCTCCTAGGGCTATAGTGCTGGTAGTTGTCTACTCTGGGACCCCTTTGGACCTGAGAGTTGTCCTTGCAGGAGATCTGAGTGGCTCTCTGCGTCAGCCTAGAAGCTCCATGAGTCGAGTGAGGGATGTGGCTGTTACTTTCTCCCATTCTCAGTCTTGCATGTATTTCCCAGTAGAGAAGATTTCATTCATTTACCCTTTCCTGTGTTGGAGAGGGTCTCCTGGCTCCCACTGAGCCCAGACAGGCCGTTGCCCAGCTTGACTCCTCTCTGTGTCCCCCTCCTGCCTTGATTGATCTCCATGTGTTTTCTCAGATGACTGGCATGCCAAGTCAGTGTTCACTAGCTCTTTTGTTTCCTTTTCATGAGAGGAGTGCACATAAGTGGTTTTTAGTACCCCATCTTGGCGCCTCTCTCTGTCAGTGTATTAAAAAGAAACAAAGCCTAGAGGAAAGTTTGGTTATGACACTTGCTGTTTTAATTACTCTGCTGCTGTCTTGACTGCTCAGATATTGAAATGAACAGAAGATGTATCTGTCTGGTCGACGGTGACAAGACAAGATCTGCTTTCTGCTTTGAAGCAAATTTTGGATGGGTCTAGAATTCTAGGTGATGGTTGTATTCCATAGGTACTTGAATATGCAATATTATTGTCTTCTACCTGTAGATTTTATTTTATTTTTTCTCTTTTGTTTTATTGCCACATGTCCAGGTGTGGTTTTCTCTGCATTTATCATTTATATTTTGTAATTTTTTGACTCTGTAATTTGATCACTATCTTTAATATTTACTTTTACTAGTTTTTTACTGTTATTATATCAAATATTACTATCTAATTTTCTGACTTTTATGTGTTTAGGGCTCTGATTAAATGTATATTGGAACATTTTACCAAGTAACCTTATTTTCCTTACATAGTTCTTAGTATTTTGTCTGTTCTTTTATGTCTCTATTTTTCCTTCTGAACATTTTCTACCTACTCGCAATCCACTAATTCAGCTGGGTCTAATCTAATGGTAATGCCATGCAATGAATTCCAAATTGTATCCATTAAATGTAGACTTTTATTTTTAAAAATTCTACTTGATTGTCAAAAAAATATTCTTGGCATTTTCCAGAGTTCTCTGTGTTGTCACTAGTATCTTAAACATATTAGGTATAGCCAATTTAAAACCTCTGTTTGATATCTATAATTATTCTAGGTCTGTTTATATTGACTTTTACAATTTTCTTATTTTTTTATTTGATAATTTTTGTATTAATTACATGATTCTATGTATGATAAATTACCAAAGTTATTAGAGCTTCTGGATGTTTTGGCTTCTCTCCAGAAATAAATTGCTTTTGTACCTAGGCAGGTACAAATAGTTCGAAAGGCATAATCAACTAAGAAATTAAGGTGCATAAAACTGGGTTTCAGTCCTTGTGAGGGTTGCTATATTTTTCGTTTGTCTTTATTCCTAAGAGATACTATTTCAGAGGTCCCAAATGAACTTGTGAGGTACTTTCCAGAGACGATTCTTTTGTTACAGGAGTTGGGGCTGGATATGTATATTAACATGGTCACATCCAAAAAGCATAAGCAATGTTCTAAAACAATTAACGAGCATTAGTCCATGAATATTTTCACATTAATACTACCTGGACACAGTTTAACAGTGTAGTGTGAATAAAAACCATGTTCTTATGAAAGTTAATTGCTATACAGATCAGTATTAATTTCCACCTTTTAGGATTGTAAAATGATACAATATATTATAGTTTAATATTTAAATGATTTTATACCCTAGTTTTATACTTTCTACAAATATTAGCTTTCTAAATAAAATGTAAAGGAACAATTTTTGAGTAAAACTAATTAGAGAGAAATTTTTGTAAGTATAAAAACTTATTAATGTGTAAACAGTTGATATTTAAAAGCAAATAGTGTTTTAATAATATTGCTATAATAAAAATTGAATTAATTGTTGTTCATGTTTAAAAGAGGTAAAAACAAAATTCTAAGGGAGATGAAACGATTGAGTCCAGCTTTCTTGTTAGAAATAGGGTTAGGATCATTGTATCTGACATATACTTGATAAGCTTCTACTTAAAGCAAAATGGTATTATGAGCATGTTATATATAAATGTATGGTTCTTTATTCATATTTACTCACATATTTTGGAAATGCACGTGAGGGAATTCATAGGTAAGCATGATGTATTTTTATGGTATTAATATCAATCTTTTATTTTTTTCTTTATACTAAATTACATTTAGGAATACGGAAGGGAAAGATGATAAATGATTGTGAAGAGGCTAAGTAAACGTATTAAATAAGCTGTACAGATATGTGTACATGTTAAATTAAAAGTTTTGGAATATCTATTTCTCACATTTTAATTGTAAATGGCTTACCTAGTATATGATTTATCATTAGTAGACACAGTACTCCATTTCAGCCCATATACGTAAATAATTATTTGTAGAATACAAAAAGGCCAAAATTTGCATTACCTTGTTTTTGTACCTCAGCTGAGCCCTAGATTTTTGTATAATACACTGAGAATGATATTGTTACTTATCACATTATTTTGTTCTAACTTAATATATGTAAAGGTACCTAGCAAGTATTAAAAATGTCTAATTAGCAGTATTTTTATAATAAGTGTTATTGAAATTTATATAATACATCTAAATATAAATATAACTAAAACTTTATGGAAATATAACTGTGTAGGACTGTAACTCTAGAAAAGTATTACAACTTTATTCCAGTAATTTATAGAATATAAATTCTTCAGAAATTAAATGGAAACATCTAAAGAAACTCTTTAAAGTCTTTTATTTGTGACAAAATTGAAGCACCCCTATAATCTAATAGACTACCTTCTAATTGCCAGTCTAATGCTAGCTTTAAGAAGACATAGTTGTGAATCTCTTTTGCAAGTGCAATAAAACATGTTACAAGGCAAAGAAAATCAAGTACAAACCCTAAATTATATTTGGCAGACACCACAGCCAAATTCACAAATAGAGCTTTTTGGAAGATCAAAGGTAACAATTGGTATATGTTTTATTGCCTGGGTCATATACAAAGATTTTGCAGCTAATTTGAGGTTGTGTATACTGATTTCAAAAGGGGAGAATCAGAGGTTAGTTATTTTCTTTTTCAGAGTTTGGCTTTTTTACATATTGTTTTATAGGGGAGGGAGAATCTTTTTTTTAAATGATGTTATAATTTATGCTCATTTCCATTGTAGATTTAAAAATAATATTTTTCATGACTAAGGTTAAAAAAATGAGCTCTGTGATTTACTTTAGTATAATAGTTTATCTGAGGAATATTCTTAATGTTTTTAAAGAGTAATTTACCTGTCAATCCAGTACCACACTGGCATGCAAATTAGTGCTTATAAAGAAAATATTGAAGTGTAGGAACAGCAGGAGAATTGAAGAAAAGTAGGCAGTTTCCAGAAATGGTGCCAACGCATTTTCTCATTAAGTGGAAACATTTATTCAGTCAAAAGATGCTGTTACACAGAAATATTCCTGTGTTCTTAAAATATTTACCAAAATATTTATAGACCATTGATATTGATTTCAAATATATGATACACACTGATACCCAGGTGGTTAATTTCAAAATGATAATTTTATTTCACGAATATAACAGTATTTTATAACTGTGAATAATTTGCCCCCTTAATTTGGCCATGTTATTCCCTCCAAAATATAAGCACCAATATAGTTGTATCCATTCAATAGTTTATTTTTTTCAGTTCTTTAACAAAGTGCTACTCTTTCATGGATTGATACACTAGGTCAATCCCAACTTTATTGTGAAACCAGTTAAGTATAGCCCAGCTTTCCCAAAGGTTGGAAATCAGGTTAATTGGAAAACCATGACGTTCAGGATCTGTCTAGTAATGAGAAGTACTGTGTTTTCATTCAAACATAATCATGTATAACTTTAAAAACATCTGGTTGAGTTTAATAAGTAAGATGAGATTAATTAAAAGGAATATTTTAATTTGAGTAAGTTTGCTTATTTTTCTTCCTATTGTCAGGAATTCAAATACAGCAATAATATTTTAAATTCAAACAAAGACATGTAGGAAGGAAGAATTCATTCATGATGTTTAATGACATTAACAGCTGATGGAGGTCTTAACTGTACATATCACATATACCAAATAATTAAAAAGTAAATAAAAGACTAACGTATATTTCCAACAGAAAAAAGTATCAAAGCAGTGTCTGGTTTTTTTTTTTTTTTTTTTTTTTTTTTTTTTGTGATGGAGTTTCGCTCTTGTTACCCAGGCTGAAGTGCCATGGCGCGGTCTCGGCTCACTGCAACCTCCGCTTCCTGGATTCAGGCAATTCTCCTGCCTCAGCCTCCTGAGTAGCTGGGATTACAGGCATGCGCCACCATGCCCAGCTAATTTTTTGTATTTTTTAGTAGAGACGGGGTTTCACCATGTTGACCAGGATGGTCTCGATCTGTTGACCTCGTGATCCACCCGCCTCAGCCTCCCAAAGTGCTGGGATTACAGGCTTGAGCCACTGCGCCCGGCCAGTAGTGTCTATTTTTATCGAGCCAGACTATATTGCATTTATGGTATATACAATTATTCCTTTGTATTGTAATATACAGTCCTAAGGTAACTTTTCTTCACTATATAGTCAGTATAAATTTTTCAGTAGCTGTCATTTGACATGTTAGTTTGGGCCACTCCATCTTTATTTTCATAGGTAAGGACATAAAGAACTCATTGCAACATAATTCCTCTAAAGGGACCTCCTTTCCTCATTGTATAATCACTAGCAGTTTGGAAGGTTGAGCAGACACTCATCCTGTGTGCAGTACTAAGCATTTCAGGAATTTTCTTGCAGTTGAAACAGTTACACAGTACCATGGAGGGATGTGACAATAGAGATAATCAGTCCCTTAAGGCTGTAATGCATTCATTGCATGCATGGGTACAAGTCAGGGTGCCAGACAGGAACATTAAGGCTAACACACAGGGCATCTACCATTGTGAACACATAAAAGGATGTAGAAATGTTTCAACATGATCTAGTAAATGGATAGAACAGCTATTTCATCAAATTTAAAACGAATTGTTTTAGCCCTTGTCACACTAATGGCAACACTCTTCCTGTTACTGCTGATTCAGAAACAATGCTGCTGTGTTTATTGTGACAGTCTTCAATCTAAAATGAAGCACTATCAGTATGCTTTTATAAGATGGGTATGCAAAGTGTAGCCAGTAAAAAACACATGGGACTCATTCCATCCATTTTACAACATAGTTGAAGCACTAATAAGCTTGAAAGTCAATGAAACACATGCAATGTCTATGAGTCAGGAAGGTAGCAAATATTTCAAAGGAAATGACACCCAACACACAGCATTATTTTAGGAATTCTGACTTTTTATTTTTTGTTTGCTAAGGAGTATGGCTTTCTCTCTATGATTCATTTTATTCACTCATAACAGGCAATTAAATGTATTGACTTAAGGAAACTAGTGAATACATTTACGATTTAATAATAGTTAACTTTCTATCAAGATTAATTCTTCCCCTACATTTTTTATTCATATACTTATTAATTGAATCAGGCATGTATGCATTCAACATACGCTTATTGAGTATGTATTACCTGCTAGGCAATGTGTTAAGTACTATGTTTATAGTCAGTTGCTACCATTATTTCTGTCCCCATAGGGTTTTGTAAATAATTGAAAATTATTGTCAAGTACTTTTTGCAAAACATGTGCCAGAGACTGAAACAAAGATTTCTTTTGCAGGTGTGTATAGATATGCAGAAAACCATTTATATCTGCTATGAAAATAAGAGTTAATAAATCATTGGCTATCAGAAGTATGTAACACTAAAGATGAATTTCTGTCTATTGATGCAGCCAGTACTACTGCCACATGAGACAGGATTGGGTGGTAGATATATTTCTAACATTTACGACAGGATCATCAAATTCCTTCTCTACTCACTCTCATGGAGATACTTTTATAAATTTAATCAGGGAGGTATAGTTGAATTTATACTATTGGCATATTTTTAACATTAATAAGATTTTGAGAGTCAACACCAGTATATAATAATCATTTCTGTAATTTAAACTTCCTAATTTCTAAACAATTGATTCATATAAGGGCTTTGAAATACTCTCCTTTGTAAGTTAAATATTATCTGCTTTTTTATTCATGTTGGATAACTAACTTTCAAAAAAGTAAGCTTTACAGAAGGAAATATAACTCTTCTCTTTATAGAAGAATTAGTCACTACTCATCTCATATCTTATAAAATATATATTTTATTATATTTTTATAATAAACACATGATTATTTTATGGAAAGCAGATAAAATGATCAAAAACTTATACTATATTAAATTAAAAATTATCGCTGGGGTTCTGTAATAGAAAGGATATCAGTATCTATATACATGTATTACATATTGTTTATATCTGTTGCATATTCAATAGTCATAAGATGATGTTTTCTAAAATAAGATGTTTAAAAATTATGTTTTTATTCTGACTGAATAAGGCATGAATAGGAAGAATAGTATGTGTCTTTCATTGTCTGTGACATGGTTACATTATAACTTAGAGGATTTTTGGAAGATTTATTTCATAAAACATTGTTTTTAATCATTAATTTAAAAATATTTTTTGAGTTTATTTGTTGCAAAATGCATAGTATTACATACCATGAAGACAGTATGAAGAGGGTTTAATCAGAAGGAAATCATAATTTTGATGTAATGAAGAGAAAAGAGAAAAGTGATGTTTTTGTCTGATCAAATTCTAGTTCTCAAATTGTCATCTCAGTCCTCTTGATTTTAGGCCTAAAAATGAAGTTTGCTTTTGAAGGATTCTCAGTTAGCAATAATTGTTTAGAAAGAAACTTTCAGTGACTATGTTTCTCAAATTAAGAGTGTAAAAATGTTATACAACTTAATGGCCAAAAAGTTATAGTCTTGATAAACTGACTCACCATAGCTGATCTCTGGGATTTTTCCCTTGCATCTCAAGGATATGGAAATCCTGGCCCTAGATTCCAGTGAGTAATAATAACTTGTCCTTGTCCACCATTCAACTCAGTTGAGATAAGTTTATCTTAAAACTATTCTAGTTCTGGCCCATCCTTACTGAGACTGGGAATGAAATGTTATGAACACTGAATTTACATTATCCGCTCCAATTTGTTGCTTCTAAATACTCAGGTCTAGAGCCTGATACCTCTCACTTGCCCTTTGGGTATTTCATTCATATTTAGTTAATTATAATTTGTTAATGAAACATGAATGGGTTTCATTTTGTCCAAACCTTTGTCCAACTTCTGTATATTGCTTATTTTCAGGTGGGCCTTGCTCACTTCAAGAATGCATTGTGGTGGATACAGTCTGGCAACAGCTTAAAAAACTGGGTTTAGATAATACAGTACTAGAATTCAAAAGAGGGAGAACTTCTTTCTAGCTGATAGCTTCAGGGAGGAGTCGAAATTTGGGTTGCACCTTGACATAGGGTTTGAATATATATAATTGGTGCTCTTTTTCTACATGGCATATATGTAAAATGTGTGTGTGTGTGTATATGTTGACTATATATATAGTAGACATATATATGGTGACAAGTCTTATTATACATTATTATAAATACATATGTATATGTTTTATATATACACATATTAAATATGTATATATTGATAAAATATCATCTTATGGCTATTGAATGCAATAGATAGAAGCATATGTACATTTGCATATTTATATACATATTATATAACATACATATATTACATATATATGTAATAGAAACAGAACCCCAATTATATCCAGTTATCTCCAATTCTCTCTCTCTCTCTCTCTCTCTCTCTCTGTGTGTGTGTGTGTGTGTGTGTGTGTGTGTGTGTGGAGAGAGAGAGAAAGAGAGAGATGACACATCTCTGTATGTATCACCTCTGAAGTCAAACAAGATTGAATAGTGTTTTAAATGGTAGCGCTGTGGAGCAGGGATGAAGATGTTCATGAAAATAAATGGATACAAATTGCTCAGATTTGCTCCACACAGTTGAGCTTATACATGGAGCATCAAGTTTTATTTTCCTGGCAACAAATGAGTAGATATTCATCAGTCTTATTTGTGGAAAACATGAACCCTTTGAGGCTCCTTTTCCTGTTTGCCCAAATCCACTGGGCTCAAGTACACGAAGCAGTAAAACCTAATCCACTCACTTAGTCTTAAACATAAATATACACAAGGTTTATTTTTAATTCTTGTTAAAAATTCCCTGGATGTTCCCCCAGAAATCTGGTTCAAGTGGGAATTCTGATACAGATGGTTCATAGGTCAATCACTCCTGCATATGCCAGACTCTTTGGTCTCTTACAATCTCTGTTGAAGCTCAGGCACAATACCCACAAAGAGTTTTTCACCCTGCGTTAATACCTTTTGCTTTCCAAATTCAGGCACGACCATCTCAGAGTGTGAAGGCTTTTTCTTGGAGTGTAAAGCATTCTTAACATATCTGCATGCTCATCATACATTTTTAGTATGGCAGCAACTATTCCTCAAAGGATCACCTTGCTGGGCCATGAGCAGCATCCAATCCACACACTTTTAAAATCAATCTGGACCTGAGACACTTCTCTGAGCTGCTGCTGCCTGAAATCCAAAAACTTCTCACCTCAAGGTGAATCACTTTTGGTGGGAAATTTCTCACTAATGCTATTTTTTTTCCTTTTTACCCGGTGACCTGCTCTGTATCTGAAAGTAGTGAAGAGGAATTAAGCAAAAAATTGAAAAGAACAATTAAATATGAATACTACTGTGAACACCCATCACCACAAACACAAGTGTGCCTTACAACCTTACTTCAATTTGTGCCTACAGTGCTACAGTAGCTTAATTAACAAGGTCTTTCAAGAGATTAAAGGACCAAGATCAGCTTTTGAATTTTTTTCCAACTTGTACCACATGCTATTTGTGAGTGTGCGTCTGTGGGTAAATATTAGTGATTATTTTCTCATTAGACCTATTTTTTCAGGAAAGAAGCCAACAATAGGAGTTAAATAAATAAGGAACCCCTCTTATCTGCCCCTCATCACATTTATTTTCTATCAACAGAATTTAGTGAGAAGTATTTGTTATAATTTGGGGAAACTATAAGCATTGAAATATAATTCCTAAAGCTTTTATTATGTTTGTGATTATTAATGGCCTTTATATAGCTAGGAATTATGACAGAACAGGGATAGAACTTGGTCCTACCAATTCTTGACAGCATATATCAAGAGAAAGCCGGGATCCATATGGGAGAACAGATGATTTTCTTAAAACCACCATGTAGAGCTGTGCTCAAAAATAAATTTTATATTATGTAGGTGTAGTTTTACATCCATAATGCTTAGCTCATGAGGAATAAAAAGAAAACAGTTTATTCTGGAAATAACGTGGCACTGTATTGTAGTTTAGCTTTGTAGTGTGTAGCTTAGCTAAAAATTTTATGTGAAATTTCCAAAATATTTTGGGAGTATTGTAGTCCTCAATGGAAAAGTTGGGAGGTTATGAAAATATTTTTTTATGTATTTGTGGTTCATTTTTCAAATATGGTTCCTTATATCACTTGTTCTTTAGTAAGTCAATGAGGAACTATGTTTCTAGAAAAGCTTTTAAGGAAAATTCATGATAGTTTCATGATTTTCAATGAATACAACACCAAGTTTGGCTTTTACATGGTACATATGATGTGTTCACTTATGAGTATATCCCATACTTTGACTGAAAGGTAGGTTACTTAAGAATTCAGAGCTGCCTTTCAAGGAAAAGACCATCTAAAGCCCTAGTGCATTGTTTCTATTAAAGAAAACGCTTTATTAATGTATAAAATAGCTTCTTAGGATTTATATAGAACTTATTAAAAATATATGACTTTGGAACATCAATTGAATCAGTCTTCTCTTTTGTCCTTGAGGAGTATTTTTACCTTAATATATTACTTGTGATCTTAAAAAAAAGTTTTAAAAAAAGTCTTTTTCTCACTGCAAGTCATATGTTTCATTATTTCAACTTTTCATTCCTTTATCACTTTGTAGAATTGAAATCTTTGCGGACTGTGAAATTTTTCACTTTTTTCAAGAATTATTGTGACTCAAAAAAAAAACCAAGAAAAATCCATATCTCAAAACTTGGTTTGGAAGTTTACAAAGTGAAAAAGTGAATAAATCTTAAGGAGCAAATGTTTTCCTTTTTCTAGTAAGTTAAATATTAAACCAAATAATAACTTTTATGAAATGTTTTACCACTTTCATTTATTATTAGCATACTTAAGTAATTTATTTCCAGATGGGGAAAACACATTGTCAGAAATGTTGCTTATTCAAAATAAAAGAATTGCTAAGAAAAACATTTACATGAGTCTATTATATGATCCAGTAGCCAAAGAACTTTGAAGTATGTCTGAGAGATATATTGACATGGGATATGGTTGCTAATAGTGTTTATTACATTTCTCACTGAAATGCCTAGAATAAAAATTAATAAAAACATAATTCTGCAAGTTATAACAACAAAATGAACAATAAATCTGTTTCTAATATAGGAGGGGAATGGTCATGTAATACAAAACCTATTGTGCTGCAGTGAGAACATTTTTAGGGTTTTAGGCTTACCATGCTGTGTATGAAACAGAACAAATCCTTCTAACCTTAGGAAAATTGAAAGTTTCTTGGAAACTTATTCTGTGTCTCAGAAATCAGGATTCTAGTCAATTAAAATTTCTAGCTATTATCTCTTTTCAGCAAAGATATTACCTTTTGAAACTTGCAGATGATTCCCTGGCCATTTGAAGTAATTTTCTTTACAGTCTGACAGAAGGAGCTTTGCTGAAGTCTTCATAAATAAAGCTCTAAAGGTGGAAAAGAAAAAAAAAATGTTTTGGTAAATGATATGTTATCATAAATTTTACTTTATTCATTTTAAAAATAAAAATAATAATAGGAATTGTGAGAGCAGGAGCAAATCTTAAACCATCCAAGATAGGTAAAATTCCTCTATAACTTTTAGGCATAGGAATTAGACTAGGAGGTGTGAATGAACTGGTCTTCCACCCGTTAACATAAAAACACACTTAGTTTTGTTCATTGTTTTCTTTTGTCTCTTTAGTTTTTCATCTCCTATGTAGAAAAGAGATAGATAGCCCAAGAAAAAATCTATGCTTATTGTCTGTTAGGAAACATTTTATCAGAAAATTTTGTCTCTCGGTCAAAGAAAGACAATCATGTTGGGTATGAGGAAACACTTTCTTACAGCATCATTAGGGAAGGTAAAGTTATATGAAATACTTTATGATAAGAAAGATAAAAGATAAAAGGGGGTGAGAATAAATGAGACCAAAATGAGACAAATGACAATACACTGAGATGAAAAATGAATCATGGGAGGAAGAAGAAAGGACTGCACGTGCGTCAAAATTGATATCCACTGCCTGACAAGGGCAAAAATAAAAAAATAAAAAAGTTAATATTCATGGCAGAGTTAGAAAGGAATAAAAGCAATTCAGGGTAATCAAAACAGAAATTGAATGTTGGTAGGAAAAAAAGCACAAAGATTTGGAAATGATGATAGTGAACTTGCACATATTGAAGTCATATAACAACTGCAACAAACTGAATCTAGGGAAAGTGGAAAGTCTAGCTGAAAGAAACAAATATCATGTGCTCATTCTTGTTCTAATAACTTTATGCATACTAATTTAATTCTCACAAAATTCTACAGGGTATTTACTGATGTCAGTATACTTACTTTATAAATAAGGCACAAAATGAACCCAAAGAGAGTAAGCAATACAAACACTAATGCATAGTAGAGGCAGGATTGTAACTCTGGTTCAAGTTGAGCCCTTCTTCAAGAACATTCTGTTGGAAAGATGTATATTTTCATATATGAACAAAGGATAGGATAGTCATAATAAAGACCTGCAAGTGTACTATCAAATTAGTGCAATATAAAAATAAAAATTTTCTCCCTTTAGTTTTTTGGAAATTTTCAGTTTTCAGATATTATATTTACTCAGGTGCACATGCATACACACGCATGCATGTATATGTACATGCATATCTATATGTATGTGGGTATGTGCATATATTTGCATGTAAATGAGCATAGACATGTGTGTGTGTGCATGTGTGTATTGGGGTGATGTAGAAAGAGGAACATGATATTTATATGACAAAGAAAAAATATTTATTAATGCTTTACATCTATGGCAAGACCCCTTTTTAGACACAGAATGGAGACTGAAAAATAATAAGGCAAATATCCCCTGCACCATTGTAAGAAGGTAGTTATCTTCCCCCCTAAAACAATAAGAAAAATAAATCACCTAGAATATTTATGACAAACTGAATCACCCATTAAATCAGTAAATTCAGTCCTTATAAAATAGAATTCTCTTTTTATTTTTAGAAGTTTGTATCATTATACAGAGATTGCTGCTTTTATCATTCTATTTAAAATGTTTTAAATATTTGGAAACAATATGTTATAAAAAATGGCAGGTAAACAGAGGTGGTTTGTCTGCAAATTATTGTTGATAGCCATGTTCAGTAATACAATAACTGAGATGAGTGGCTTATGCTTTGATGTCGCAGAAAATTAGGGTTCAAATCTGGACTTTGACATCCTTGGTATAATGGTGGTAATAAATTTTAATATCTTTAAAAGTCATATTTCTCCTCAGGAAAAGAAAAAATGTGTGATATTCACTCATCAATGTAATAATTGTGAATATTACATAAATACATTTTACATTTCCTAATGATATTCTATAATAGTGTATCTGGCATAGATGTAACAAATGCATTTTGTGTACCAGATACTATTTGAAGTAATAAAACTTAAAATAATATTATAAAATACTTTCTATTATTATCATGGCTCTACAGACGAGAATAAGACTTAAAAGACAGAGATTAAGTGATTTGTTCAAGGTCACTTATTTAGACTCAAATATGAATTTATGCTTCCTAACAAAACTTTCCCTAATTGTCTTTTTTTTTTTTTTTTGAAAGAAGCAGAAAGTGAGATGTTTCACAACTTTTAGGGGCAAACAGGATGCTTCCATCTTCTGTTCTACCTTAACTAAGAAATAAATGGGAAAAATGAGTGTTAACAGTGTGAACAAACAATAGCAACCTGTATTCAAGTTTGTTGAAATCATTCATTTGACTGAGAAAATCCTAAACTGAGTTGGCTAAATTTTATATGAAGTTACTGTAACTGCTTATTTGAATTTGGAGCTTGAAATGGATCATTACCTCCTATTTTTTGTTATCAAATAATCAGAAATTTTTATAGCTTTTTTAAAGGGATTCAGTGGGAGAGGGAAAATAAATATAAAGAAAACACATTTATTTAACACTAAAATCCCTTAATATTGTTTTGCATTAATATTTGATAATAACATTAAGAATTGAAGATGGTTTCACCAATTTTTTCTTTCTTTTTCTAGAAATAAACCATATAAATGACAAATAAATCTGGCATTTCTTTCATATTTTCTGGTGAATTCATTTTCATAACATTTCAGAGTCAAATAATTTATAAATTATATATATGTAAGTGTAATTATATTCCCTCTACATTTCTGACACTGTAAGTATTTCCCTGATTTTTCCTTCATAGTAACAACTTCCTTTGAAAGAAAAAATAATAGGTAGCAACAGATTGATGGCTATTTACTAATGAGACATTTTATGAAATATACTTTTGTGTTGTCTAGAGATGTGATTTATTAAACATAAACTTTTTGAGGGTGGAGATCTTGTCAGTATTTTACCATAATATCGCTAGTGCTTAAGAAAGTGACTGACCCATCATATGTGATCAGTAAATATTTGTTTGATTGATTTAAACTCTATTAGTCTGGCTTGCACATTTATTCATTGTGCCTAATTGTGCATTTGTGCATTGAAATCCTCTACATAGTTGGGCCAGAAAAGTGTTCTGTTATATTTGATGAGATTCTTGAACTCTTTGGGAGCTTCAGAACCACTGAACAAAATTCTCCTCAATATCCCTTGATATAGTAAACCACTAATCTTGCAGAAGATAAATTGATCCTGGCCTATGATTCAGATTCCAATATACAGGCCTATATTTGATGGGAGGAGGAGTAGGAGAGAGAAATAATTTATTAGGAGAAATTTGCCACAAGTGAAGACATCTGACAGAGTGGGTCGGATTTTGCAGTGCAGCATAAATCTCAGAAGGTGGTAATAGGGTTAAGATGAAGCAGTATCTATGTTTCTCTGACTCAACTCACCCAACAGATGGCTTTATTTTTTCCTCTACCCTTCTTCCTCCATTAATCAACACTTCCAGGAAATGTCTGTGTGCTCTGGGTGAGAAGAAACTGAGTCACTAAAGACCGAAAGCATGCTGTGGAGACTCCCTCTAATAATTATCATCCAGATAGCCAGAGTAGTGAGGGAAAAAAGCAACACACTTAAAAGCTCAAAGAAGTTGTGCTAATAGTGCAGAAGCAGCTTGTGGACAGATGGACGTCAGTCAGCAGACCACTGAAAGTTGTTTATAGGATGAATACATTCACACAGAATAACACAGAAAAAGCAATTGAATATGCCAGCAGATCCAAAGCAGAGAGACAGTAGAGATATGAGCAGCAATCATGATTACAGGAGGGAAACTCCTTGACCATATCTACTTAGCCCGTTACCTCAGTTTCCTACAGCCCCCTAGAGCTCCTTCTACCACCATTCTTCTTCCCTGACCATACTCTAGCTTGTAGAAGTGGAGAAAAGCTCTCCCAAAATTGTTCTAAAAAATGTGGGAATACATTTGAGAATTTTTCAAAGGCTAGTAGTTTTACTAACCCACAGCTTATGAGCATCACACTTTAGAAAATCAGGAAGACATTTGTCTGTGCACATCTATTTTCTGTCTGTTTCAGAAATTATTAAGTATTTCAGGAGTGCAAATTTCAATATAAATGGGGGAGGTGATTTGAAATTATGGCAATCTTTGATAAAACTATAAGTAGTTATGTTTATCTAGCAGAATTATTGAAAATGTGAGTTCTCCAGAGATTTTATCATATTTTATCATACCAAAGATATCAAGATGGTCTTTTATGACCTTTTACCTTCTAAGTCTCTTTGTACATGTGAATAATAGAAAACCTATGATTGTTTCTATTCCTGTTATAATAGAGAAGATTGAACTACAAACTTTTATAGCCAAAAGTTACTGTGTTATAAGGCATTATGAAGCATATTATCAGTTTAGGAAATAGTACTTACTTCGGCTATAGTGATTGAAATACTTGGCTTTAGCTTGGTACTGCACTTCATGTGTAAGTCTATCCCAGGGGAGTTGACACAATCCTCTCCTTAAACTGACACAGATAAATGTAATTTTTCAGGGTGCACATACTGTAAATAATTCCATGTAATAAATGTATCTTGCCTCCTGTTTCCTACTTGGTTTCTTTCACTCTTGAATTAGAAATGCTGAATTTTAATGTTATTTATATATTTATTACTCTGAATGATAGAAGGTCAATTGAGAATAATTTTGTTTTGATTTTATCTACTATTGTAAGATTAAATTTTCGAGCTATTATCCTGAGTACTTTTGTATTTATTGAAATATGTGAGTTTACAGTTTACATGAAAATAATAACTTTTTCACTTCTCTTTTAGATAAAGAATCAACTTTTTGAAGTACGCACATTGAGTTTTTGTAGCATGTTGATGAATATACGTATTCAAAAGTGATGGTTCTGCTTGGAGTTGGAAAATCTGATTTAGTAGAGTAGTACTCTAATAAAGTAGAAGAATATTTTACAAAGAAAGATCAAGTTCATTTGAATTAGCTCGAAATTTTACTTACATTGTTGCATGTTTTTGTAAATATATAACTAGCCTGTGTTCTTTTACTTCTATTATTTCCATCCAAAAGAAAAAACAATAAAACTAATGTCTATAAAGGAGCCAACGTTTATTCACAGCATAAATATTCTGGAGAAAATAACATAATTTCAAAAATTGAAAGCTTAGAGTCACCTTTTCCTAATGAGCAATATTCTCAAGTATGAATTCTGGAGTGCTGGATTAATTATTTGTGACAAAATATCATAATGATTGATTAGGGGTTTCCTATAAATGTTTGATAGCTATTAAATGTAATCGGTAACTTTTAAAGTGGTCAACTCACTTTAATAAAAGTGCTAAATATGGTAAGGTAGATTCCTATATTTGATAGGAATAATAGAGAATGTTACTTTAAGTCTCTTCATTTAAAAATGTAATGATGAGCTGGGAGTGTTGGCTCACGCCTGTAATCCCAACACTTTGGGAGACTGAGGTGGGTGGATCATGAGGTCAGGAGTTAGAGGCCAATATGGTGAAACCCCATCTCTACTAAAAATACAAAAAATTAGCTGGACATGGTGGTGTGTGCCTGTAATCCCAGCTACTTGGGAAGCTGAGGCAGGAGAATCACTGGAACCTGGGAGGCGGAGGTGGCAGTAGGCCAAAATCCTGCCATTGCACTCCAGCCTGGGCAAGAAAACTGAAACTCTGTCTCAAAAACAACAACAAAAGAAACAATTATAATGAAAAGTAACTTACATTATCCAAATTTAAAGTTAGCAAAAATTTAATCAAAACCAAAATTAATTATTGTATTAAAATAAAATTTTAATAGTATCTTTGAGAATGTCTGATATTGGTCTATATACATTACTTCATTTAGTTATTATAACAACTAAACAGAGTTTCATAAAAGTCTAGAATTTGCCCAATTATGTTAGGTAAAAAGTTTGAATATGAATCTAAGATTTTCTTATTCCAAAAACTAAGCATTTTTTTACGTTGATTAAAAATGTGGAAACCTTATGTAAAATTGGGAAATAAAACTAGAACATTTTTAAAAAACAATGAAGAAATGCAGAACTGGGGAAAGTTAAGAGTAGACATTTGGTCAATTTGTCCTCAGAAAACATGAGTCCAAGGTCATATAAGATATAAGCTTTGGTCAATCCCAGAATCTCCTTGAAACTCAGATTCTTCCTCTGAAAAAAACAAAAAGGATTATTACTGTCATGTACAAAATATTTGTTTGCAGATCAGAATTGTTTATTTTTTATGTACATATAAGAAAATATAGCTATCATGACATGGAAACTAGGAGTGAAATATGAGGCATTTGTGTCTTTTCTGAAATGGTAAAACAATAATAATAACTCCCATTTAATCTATTATCTCCTTCTTTTACTTCTACCTCCATTAAAAACAAATTTTTATATACAGAGTGAAGTTAAAGTCTCCATAATGTCTGCAGTAGAGGAAGAAAGTGAGATACTGAAATAAAATGCAATTAATATCCACGGAAAAAAAAAGAAAAAAGGAACATGGAAACTGTAATTTTTATCACCCTCTATTTCATTATATATTAACAAAATGTTATTTAAATGTCAAATATAGTATCATGCAGAAGTATAACAGATACATTAATGCTAATCAACAGTGATTTGAGGGCAGAATGAGTCAATACAGTATAATGCACCAATCAGATAGTAAAATAGAGCAATATATAAGTACTCTCTTGAGTAAGCTGTATATTACAGATGCATTGTGTGAGTAAAATGAGTTTAACAACACCTTGAGAGGTAATGGGAGGGCTGACTATTGCTTTATAATTAATTAATAAAATAGTTAACGCTAAGGGGCCAGGCACGGTGGCTCACACCTGCAATCCCAGCAATTTGGGAGGCTGAGGCAGGTGGACCTGATCTCCTAAGGTCAGAAGTTCAAAGCCAGTCTGGCTAACATGGTTAAACTCCATCTCTACTAAAAATACAAAAATTAGCTTGGTGTGGTGGTGGATGCCTCAGAGTCCCAGCTACTTGAGAGGCTGAGGTGGGAGAATCACTTGAACCCGGGAGGCGGAGGTTGCAGTGAGCTGAGATCACACCACAGCACTCCAGCCTGGGCAACAGAGTGAGATTCCATCTCAAAAAAAAATTAAAAATAATAATAAAGTAACATAGTTAACATAAGGGATGTAGTCTGAAAGCAATTTATTATAGTTACTGGCAACAGATACCTGACATTTAAAAGTTATTTACTTTATAAATTCTTTCTGATCATGCAAAAAGGAAAATGAAGAGATACATAACTTCATTTTGAGAAAAATGAGGTGACTGAAATTTACTTGATTTACTAAAGGTCACCAGTGCTTCGAGGGAGCCCAGGCAAGAATGCTGATCTTGATGAACAGTGCAGGTCATTCATAACTGCTCTCAGTTCAGGGAGAAGGTAAGAAAAATGTTGCCATTATGTCCTTTGGGTGAAGACTATCTTATTTTGGCACAGAAACTGAACATGGTGGTAAAGCACAGTCTGTGGGGTAAGAAGAAATTTGCGTTCTTATATTTGTTACATGTTTGGTGATCTAAGCAATAATTTTGTGTGGGTTTTTCTTCACTCACGTGTAAAAGAGTAGTACACATATTTAAATTGTGTATGCAAAATACTTGGTAAAATACCAGCATATCTTAATTCTAAATAAACAACAAGAATTATTCTTATTAACAATTTTATTTATATTTTTCAACAATGATTCTGCACTTTAAACCAAGACATTTGATGAGAAGTACTATACCCATTTCATCTATATGCTTTAATAGTTGCTTAAAATATCTATTGAATAAATAAATGAATATACAAGTAGATGGAATTTATTTTAGAACATATCCCAAGGGAGAAAGCTGTTTAACATTATATGTAAATTTTAAGCCAAATTTCCCCATCCAGAGCTTTTATCTCTAGTTTAGAACTCTAGAAATGTATTATCTCTTTACTCAGATCTTTCTTTGTGACAAGAATTTGTAAGGCTGAAATTCTACAGGTAAGAGGATACCTTTCACAGGATGAACTTGACTCAATATTTGGCCCTTTATGATACATAGTATAGGGTCTATATTAGCCTTCCTTTTAAAATTCAGTAATCTCCTGTAATCTATTTCTTCTAAGATGTGCCATTGTTTGCATATTCAGCAGCACTCTTTCCAAGCAATAAAAAATAATTCAGTTTGTGTTATATGAACAGTATATTTGGAAGAAGAGAAATCGATACATGTAAATTCATTACATCCAGATGCTCCTCCTTCCAAACTAACCATTAAATGAAAGAGATTAATAAAACAAAATTGAAATAGCATATAATCTTTATATGCATTTCAGCAGTGAAATTTGACATAATTCACCAACTTTCTCATGGCATTTTCTTTCTGCATTTTATAACCTAGTCTGATGTTCATTTGGATAAATTTAGAAAGCTAATGCCTCATTTTATGCAGCTGAAGTGTAAGATTAAGTAGAGTAGAAACCTTGCTAATTATCACTTCTCTGATCTACACACCTGATACTTCTTGCAAGCAGTTTTTAGCAAATACTAAAAGAGGTCATATATCAAAGCATTATTTTTATGTCTCCACATTTAAGAAGAAATTTGAAAATATATATGTGCATTTAATGTTTTAGCAAATACTTTTAGTATATATATGTATATAACAATGCCACTGATTAAATATAACTCTAAGAAATAAATTGCTAGGAAATATTTTATATATGCTCTCTCTATTCTTTCTAAAGCTCTCCACCACAATGTATTTCTGAAGGAATGTGTTCTCTTTCTGGGTCCACGAGGGGGCGTAGTTTCTAGGTCAAGAACTTGCCAGCATCATATTTTCTCCCCGCCATCTCTCTCCATCAGGGAGATTTAACGGCTTATGTTCAAATTTCAGGGGCTTGGGAAGAAACTAGGAGTCAATCACCCCAGCAAAAGTTTAAAGAAACTCCTTTCATTGGCCAGACGAACTTGGGGAGGTGGGAATTTCTCCCAGGATAAATTCTCCTGCTCCTTCACCCACACCAGATTTCCAGCTCTCTGGAATCCCCTCCCATGTAATGTGAGCGCTCTTTCCCCTCCTGGATTTCCTCTCTGGGGTCGCCTTCCACACACTCTCTCTCTTGTGGAAGCTTTCTCTTTTCTCCTCCTTTTTTTTTTCTCTCTCTATTCCCTTCCACTCAGTGTGGAAGCCTTTTCTCTCCTGGAGTCCATCTTTCTGGATTCTCTCACTCAGTGCGAGAGGAGCTTTCCTTCTCTGATTTTCCCCCTCTGGGAGCCCTTCTTCACTCAGCGTGAGAGTGGCTTTTTTTTTCTCTCACTCAGTGTGAGAGTTTAACTGTTTCTCTCTCCTTCTCCTTTTCCTCTCTCTGCTTTAAATAAATCACTTTCTACAACACTCTTGAGTCCGGCATATACTGCACACTGCGCTGTGGTCTCCTCACCCATTCTTGGGGAGTGACAGACCAAGAACCTGGAGAAACCTCTCAGGAGAACTGAGGGCACCCCTGAACCTCAACATAACATTTCCTTATATATTTCTGAAACTTTCTGTAGGGTTGTCTAAATGGCCATTAGCTAGGAAGATGTCCAACTATAACCCCTAAGAAACTTGGCATAGAGAGTCTTTCAATGCAGCTCTGCTTTTGATTTTATCTTTGAAAATAGAATGTTTAAATAGAAAAAAGATGAAGTAATAGATATTCATCTGACAATGAGAAAATGATATAGATTTTTCCAGTTCTATTAAAGTATAATTGACAAATAAAAGTTATATATATATATATATATATATATATAGATAGATAGATAGATCTACAATGTGATATTTTGATATACATATACAATGTGAAATAATTCCCGCAATAGGATAATTAGCATACCCATCCCCTCACATAGTTACTTTTGTGTGTGTACAAGTGTGGTGACAATATATAAGACTTACTCTCTTAGCAAATTTCAAATGCAATCCTCCCTCTGTATTGAACATTGGGATTGGTTCCAGGACCCTTGACAGATACTAAAATCCACAGATGTTTGATTTCCTTATATAAGTTAGTGTAGTATTTGCATATAATGTACACATAGCCTCTTGTATACTTCAAACATCTCTAGAATACTTATGATACCTAATGAAATGTAAATGCTATGTAAATATGATTGTTACATTGTATTTTTATTTGTATTAATTTTTGTTGTATTGTTATTTTTATTCTTGTTCCAAATATTTTGGACCCGCTGTTGGTTGAATCTGTAAATGTGGAACCTATGGATATGGAGGGGCAACTGTATACATCACATTCCAGTTTCCAGAACTTATTCAACTTATAACTGCAAGTTTGTACCCTTTGACCAACATTTCCTCATTTCCCACTTACCCACCCTATCCCATCCCAAAGTCCCTGGTAAGTTATCCTTCTACTTTCTGCATCTATGAGTTCAATTATTTTACATACGAGATCATGCAATATTTGTTTTTCTCTGTCTAGTTTATTTCACTTAGTATAAATTGTCCCAATTCTTCTGTTGTTACAAATAGCAGCATCTCCTTCTTTTTAAGGTTGAATAACATTCCTTGATAGATGACATGTATGTGTAATGTGTATATATGTGTATACATACGCTGGAATACAGGTCATATATATGACAGAATGTTGTTCATCCATAGATGTATATATATTTCACATATTTTCTTTATTCATTCAACCATCAATGAACACAAGTTATTTTCATATCTTGGCTATTGCAAATGATGCCATTATAACATGGGAGTGCAAATATCTCTTCAGACGGTGATTTTATTTTCTTCTTAACATATACCCAGTAGTGGAATTCCTTGCTCATATGGTAGTTCTATTATTAATTATTTTAGGAACTTCCATACTACTTTTCATAATGGCTGTATTAATTTATATTCCTGTAAACAATAAAGATCACCTTTTCTGTATATCCTTGCTAACACCTGTTATCTTTTGAATTTTTTATGATAGCTAGCTGTGAAGGTTAACATTAAATTTCAACTTGATTGGACTGAAGGATGCAGAGTATTGTTCCTGGATGTGTCTGTGAGAGTCTTACCAAATGAGATTAACATTTGAGTCTGTGAATGAGGAGAGGCAGACCCATTCTCAATCTGGGTGGGCACCATATAATCAGCTGCCAGTGCAACTAGAATGCAGTGTGTAGAAGAAGTTGGAAAGAGCAGATTAGCTGAGTCTTCCAGCCTCTGTCTGTCTCCTGTGATCAATGCTTCCTGCCCTTGAACATCAGACTCCAAGTTCTTCAGCTTTTGGACTCTTGGATGTACACCAGAGATTTGCCAGGGGCTCTCAGGCCTTTGGCTACAGACTGAAGGCTGTGTTGTTGCCTTCCCTACTTTTGAGCTTTTGGGACTCGGACTGGCTTCCTCATGCCTCAGCTTGCAGATGGCCTATCGTGGGACTTTACCTTGTGGTTGTGTGAATCAACTCTCTTAATAAATTTTCCTTGATTTATACATATATCCTATTACTCTGTCCTTTTAGAGAACCCTGACAAATATAGTATCCTAACACAAATAATGGATATCTCATCGTGATTTTGATTTTCATTAACTTGATGATTAGTGATGTTTAGCTGTTTGTTTGTTTGTTTGTTTGTTGAGTCTCAATCTGTTGCACAGCCTGGAGTTCTGTAGCATGATCTTGGCTCATTGCAACCTCCACCTCCAGGGTTCAAGCAATTCTCATGCCTTGGCCTCCTGAGTAGCTGAGATTACTGGTAACTGCCACCATGTCTGGCTATTTTTTGTATTTTTATTAGGAAGTGTAATGCCTCCAAATTTGTTCTTCTTGCTAGAGAGAGATTGCTTTAGCTCTTCTGGGTCTTTTCTGGTTCACATAAATTTGAAAGTATCTTTCTTTTCTATATATTTATATATATGTATATATTTTTAATTGCATTTTAGGTTCTGAGGTACAACTAAAGAACATGCAGGATTGTTGCATAGGTACATACATGGCAATGTAATTTGCTGCCTCCATCCCATCACCTATATCTGGCATTTCTCTCCATGTTATCCCTCCCCAACTCCCTACCCCCAACTGTTCCTCCCCTAGTCCCCCCACCACAGACCTCAGTGTGTGATGCTCCCCTCCCTGTGTCCATGTATTCTCTTTGTTCAACACCCGCCTATGAGTGAGAACGTGGTGCTTGATTCTCGGTTTGTCAGTTTGCTGAGAATGATGGTTTCCAGGTTCATCCATGTCCCTATAAAGAACACAAACTCATCGTTTTTGATGGCTGCATAGTATTCCATAATGTATATGTGCCACATTTTCCCTGTCCAGTCTATCATCGATGGGCATTTGGGTTGCTTCCAAGTCTTTGCTATTGTAAACAGTGCTGCAATGAACATACGTGTGCATGTGTCCTTATAATAGAATGATTTATAATCCTTTGGATATATACCCAGTAATGGGATTGCTGGATCAAATGGAATTTCTATTTCTGGGTCCTTGAGGAATCACCACACTGTCTTCATTTTCTATTTCTATGAAAAATGCCATTGAAATCCTGATAGGAATTGCACTGAATCTATAGACTGCTTCATGTAGTATGGACATTTTGACAATATTAATTATTCTTATCCAAGAACATAGAGCATCTTTCCATTTACGTGTTTCTTATTTAGTTTCTTTCATCAATGTTTGATAGTTTTCAATGCACAGATTTTTCTCCTCCTAGGTTAAATTTATTTATCAGTGTTCCTTTTTTGATACTATTGCAAATGAAATATATTTCTTGATTTCTCTTTTGAATAGTTTATTGTGTATGTATAGAAATGTGACTGATTTTTGAATCTTCAGTTGTATACTGCAATGTTACTAATTCACTTTTTAGTTCAATAAGTTTTTTATAGAGTATTTTGGCAAGTACTTATTATTTACGCACAAAGACAAGTTTACTTTTTCTTTTCCAATTTTGATGCCATGTATTTATTTATTTATTTATTTATTGCCTAGTTACTCTGGTGAAGATTTTCAGTCCTATGCTAAATAGAAGTGCCAAGAGTGGGCATCTTTGCCTGGTTCCTGATCTTATAGAAAAAGCTTTCAGTTTCTTTTATTATGTTGGTATTAGCTGTGGGCTTTTCACATATGATCTTAATCATGCAGAGGTTAATTCTTTCCATACTCATTTTGTCAGAGTTTCAATAAACATTGAACATTGTCAAAGGCTTTTCCTGCATCTGCTGAAATGAACATACAATTTTTATCTTCCATTCTCCTACTATGATGTATTAAATTAGTTGATTTGCATATGTAGAACTATCCTTCTGTTCCAGGAATAAATCCTCCTTGATCATGGTACATGATCTTTCATATGCTGTTTAATTTTACTTCCTAGGATTTTATCGAGAACCTTTGCATCTATTTTCATTAGGGTTATTGGCTTGTAGTTTTATTTTCTTGCAGTGTCTTTCTCTAATTTTGATATCAGGGTGATGATGACCTAATAGAATAAGCCTGGAAGTTTTCCCTCTTCTTTTTTTATTTAATAAAATTTAATCAATATTTACATTAATTCTTCACTGTTAGGTGGAATTTAGCTGTGAAGCTATCTGCCCCTGGGCCTTTCTTTGCTAGGAGATTTTAAATGCTAATTCAATCTTCTTATTTTGTTAGTCATCCAATATTCTAATTTTTTCTTGATGTAGTTTTGTTTTACTAAGAATTAATCAACTTATCTTAAATTATCTAGCTTGTTGTCATATAATTGTTCATAATAGTCTCTTGTGATCCTCTTTTATGCAGAGGGATCATTGTAATGTCTTTAATTTCTGACTAATTCTTCTTCCTCTTTTTAAAATCTAGCTAACAGTTTGTCAATTTTGTTTATCTTTTCAGAAACCAATTCTTTTTTAAAAATCTATATTTGTTATGATTGACCTTGGAGAATGTTATGCATATGCTTAGAAAGAATGTGTAATCTTCTATTGTTTGGTGGAAAGTCTGTGTATGTCTGTGGGTCCGTTTGGCATATAGTGCTGTTCAAGTTACTTGTTATTCTCTTTGTTTTAAGTCTGGATATTTTATACATTATTATAAAAGTATTATATACATTATTATACATTATTATAAAGTTCCCTCCTATCATTGTATTTCTTTCTTCAGATCTGTTAGTATCTGCTTTACAGGGGTTCTGATGTTAGCTGCTTATATAATTACTATATCTTCTTGTTGAAATAACCCTTTTATTGTTAACATAATTGTCTTCTTTGTTTCTAGAGGCAGCTATAGACATGAAATATGGTTGTTTCATACAAAATATGACCACTTCTGCTTTCTTTTCATTACCAGTTGCTTGAAATCTCTTTTCTTATCTCTTTATTTTCAGCCTACGTGTGTCTTTAAATCTGAAGTGAGTCTATTCTAGACAACAAATCTCTGTATCATGTATTTTAAAAAAATCCATTTAGTCACTATACAGCTTTTAATTGGTGACTTTAATTCATTTCCATACAAGGCAATTATTCATAAATGGAGGACTTTCCTTTTATTTTGTGAACTGTTTTCTATTTTGAAGTCATTTTATTACCTTAATCTGTATATGTCTATGTGTTTACCTTCAACAGTGATATTTATGTTTTCAACTCCTTTCATGATGGTGCTTAGCATGGTTTTGTTTCAATTTGAACTCCTGCAAGTGTTTAGTTTAAGGCAGATTTAATGGTAAAACTTTCTCTGTTTTGTTTGTCTTGGAAAGACTGTATCTCTTCATTTCAAAATAATAATTTTGCCAAATAGAGTATTTACAGATGGTAGTATTTTTCTTTCAGCACTTTGAATGCATTATTCCTTTTGTTGGACTTCTAATTTTGTTTATGTATTGTTTTGCTGATTTCATTGAGTTGTCTATCTGAGTTGTTTTATAGCTCACTGGCTTTTAAAATAACAATTCTTTTGAATTCTTTGTTCCATAATTTATAAATTTCTACTTCTTTGGGGTTGGTGACTGGAAAATTCTTGTGTTCTTTTGGTGGTCATTTTTCCTTGATTTTTTGTGTTTTTTAGGCTGTGCTTGCATTAATGTCTGTACATTTGAGGAATCAATCACCTTGCAGACTTTATTGACTTGTTTTGGTAGGAAAAGACCTTCATTTATGAATGAGTGCAAGGGTGCTAGCTAAGAAAATGTGGTGATTCCAGAATCTGAGCATAGTGTCTGTGCAGCTCTGTCAGCTGAAGTCAACGTCAGTGAAAACTGCATGAATTCATGAATTCTTGGCCACCAAGGCTGTAGTTTTCTATAGCAGCAGTGAGAACTGTTGGTGTCTTCAATTGGAAAATTGCTGGGTCTAACTGATCTCTTTTTCTCTGTGGCATCAAATCAAGGTCAAGGTCTTTCTTGGTGTCAGGTTCACATGGCAGTGCATTTGCAATGGCAGTGGCATCAGTAGATCAAGTGTGGGAGTCAATGAAGTAGACATGGAACTGATGTCTGAAGCAGATTGAGTGTTCCATCTGCACGGTGTCACTAGTGTCTAAATTACAGGTGTTCCCGCTGCAGCAGTGGCACAGCTGTGTAAGGTATGGGTGCTTGTGAAGTGTTCACAGAGCTGTAGTCTGAAACATGGGCAAGCACAGAGCATCTGTGACTTTGGGTCTGTGGCCAACATGCTTATAAATAGGTTGAAGAGGGAGTGTCCCAGCCCCATGGTGGTGTAGTATAGCTCCATTACGAGGAGAGCACAATGGTATCTCTTTCTCTGGAGGTCCATGGTAGCTAAAATGGTTGTTGGTTTTCTCAGTGGCAAAAACTGTTAGCTTCCTCTGTGGAGTGGCAGTGAACATTATAAGGTTCTTAGAAGTGAAAAGATGTGAGGTTCCACAGCAGCAATTGGGGTCCTTAGCAGGGAAGATACAGACTACAGGGGTCCTCTAGAGCGGCACTGCAAACCATGTTGTCACGTACTATATGACTCATACCAATAGACCCACCCTTCTTTGTTTCTAACACCTCCAGGTATCTCAGTTGTGCCAACCTCTCTAGTAATTTGGGTGGGGTGAAACCAAAGTAAGTCCTTCAGGTAGTGCCCAAAAACATTGCGGAACCTGGTCAGGCACTTTGTTCTTTTTTCCCACAGAGCTCCTACTAGAGGCTGAGGAGATACTTCTAGGGTCTGGGTAAATTGGCCTGTGAATGGTATTATGCAGGCAAAATAAAACTGTTCTTCCTACCCTTTCTGTGTGGTCATGCTTCTTTTTCTCCATTGTTTATCTAGACTCCTGAGTTTTCTCCGAGCTATTTTTGTTTATGGATGGCTATCTAATCATAGTTTTTTTCTTTTGTCCATGTGTGTGTGGGGCAAAACTAAGAACAGATCTACTGCTCTGCCATACATGTGATATCACTGTAATCTGCCTGTTTTCATCACTTTTTGCCCCAGGCATTTCCTTTATCTTAGTTATTTGGTTATTTTCTTTTGATATGCTAAGGAGTGGCTGTATGTTTTATGTTTTGCATTCAGGTCAGTGTGCATATGACATATTCCCCAATTCTAATGGTAAATACTATTTTTCTTCTAAGTTTTGTACAAAATAAATTAATATATGCACAGTTTTCTGATTTTAAAAAAATTATAAAGACCTTAAAGCAAATAATTGAAGACCCCTATCTTTATTATTTTTCAAATCACTTCCCTTACAGAAGTAATCACAGTTAACATCTTGATATTTATGCTCCCAGATTTTTTCTGCTGCTTTATGAGTAGGTATGTGTGTGTATAAATGTTTACATTATTTATGTGTTGAAGAGTTTATATGTAATAGTATTTTTGCTGCTACTCATATTTTAAATATTTTTTGAAAACTTGAATTATTATTTTACTTTTAACTTATTTTTCATTTAACTTCATCTATCTTTTGATAAAGATTTAAATTCTTCATTTAATTAAATGCATTCATTTGTTTCCAGTTGTGGATTTTGATATGGTGTTTTAATTAGAAAAAAGCTTGTTCACACAAAGATTAAAACATTTCTCATATAATTATTCTTAATCTCTATATAATATAATTTTAGTTTTATTTATATAAAAGTTTGGTATCTATTTTTGTGCACTTTGTGAGTTTAAATTTGTTTTTCCAAATTAAATAGGACAGTGATTTATTGAACAGAAGGGTTTATTTTCCACTGATCTAAAATATCCCCTGGAGTTAAATATCTAAAATAATATTCAGTTTTGCTATGATTTATGTGACCATTCTAAGATAAATATTTCTGTTTTAATTCTTATTTACTATTTAGAATAATTTCCCATTTCACATTAAGCAGAACAAGTTATCTTTCTCTTCTAGTTTATATTTAATTTTGGAAATATGCTGTTGAAAGTATTCATATTTTATGATATTTAAACTTATTTTCCCCATCTCTATTCAAAATTCTTTTGAGTTTGCTTTGAGAGTATAAACAAATTTAGCCTAGAATTAAAATATTTAAAATATTTATAATTCATGTTCTGAAATTTAGTGTGCATCTCCATATTACTAGTTCTTCCTATGTATTCTTTATAAAGTTTCACATTCTTCGGTGTGATCTCACAAGATACATGTTGAAATTAATTCTAAATATTTTATAGCACTCATGCATTCTTTCATTCCCCAACATATTCTTTGTTGTGTTGCTGTTGGCATATAAAAAAGATAAGGCATTTTTATATATTCTCATCTTGTGTATTCTTAGTAATTTTATTCTTAGATTTAAGAGTTTCTTAGTTGTCAATTTTATTAATTTTTCCACAAAAAGATATTTGAATGTCATTGTTCAAATCAGTGGGTTATTTGGTCACTTTTTTCATTCGTTTGCTTTTTAAATTTATTAAAAATTAATTATTATTTTGTTTTTTTAATGTATGTTTTCCTTTAAATGTACTCGAATTGAATGTTTATTTCCAGTCTTTCTCAATTGATATTCTTAAGGTCGTATGTATTTCTCTGATAAATGTGTTAATAATTATATATTTCTAAGGTGTTTTTCATACAAGCATTATGATAATTACTTTCAGTGAACTACTGTAAATAATGTTGAGTAAATTACTGATGTTTCTACACTGAGTTAGAATATATTTAAAATTCAAACCCAAGGCTGGTCAAATATGGAGCAGGAATAAACACTATGTTGCTTCCTACACTCAGAAAAATGTCTGGCTGTACCCATCAGTTTTAATTTCTACGTAATTTAATAGCATATTTTGGAAGAGAGTTATAAATGATTTTCTAGTTTATGGATTTTTATAATTTCTTTTGATAGGCTCAAAATATTAATGTTTTGTAATATAGCATGACTAGAATGATTTCTATCTCTTAAAATATACATTTTTTTGAGTCTAATTGTGTGAATATTCTGTAGGTGATTAAACATTTTATATATATATAAATATATATAATGTATTTGTGTACACAATTATGCTTGTTTTTGTTATATATAGAAAAACAAAATAATCCTAATGAGCTAATTTGTGCCATGTATGTCCTTATTTGTTTTCTATTTAATTGATTGGTCCATACAAAAGACCATTAATTTTTAAATTACAATTATACATTTTAAATATTTAACATTTTTCAATTTGAAATTTAAAAAATAAAAAATATTTTATTCCTAATAATGTTAATATATTTTAATATTTCATTTTAAAATGCATAACATATTATTACATCATCTTGGTTGAAATAATGATTGGCTCTATCTTTTATTAATATAAAATCCCTTTTGATTTTTGTAGTGCTTTCCTCTGAATGCTATTTTGCCACAGTAAAATAAGCCAAACCTGATTTCTATTTGTAAACATATTCATGGGAACATATTGTTTTCCATTTAATATTTTAAATCCTTTTTGTTGTTTTGCTTTAGCTATGTATTTAGTTGTAGAATATAGTTGAATCCTTTTAATATAATTCCTTAAATATTAAAGTTGTTTAGTTTAATAAGAATCTCATTTTTTTTTGTAGATTCCAGAAGTCTCTAGGCAAACAAACACAGCTCTATTTTATAACACCTAATAATACCTCAAGATTTGCAGTTCAGGATAAAACAACTTGTGCAATTTTACCCATTGTATTGACTAGCAGTATGTCTCATGAATGAATAAATAATACAGAAATAGTAACCATTAATTTCTTATTTATTCAGAGTAGCATATGCTTTGTTCAGAGTCAGAATGAGAGGTATGTATCAGTATTTTTCTTCCTTGGCTTATTTTTAGCATACATAATGTCAGGTTGACATCACAAAATTATATATTTTTATTTGCCCATTTTATGTGTACTTTAGTAACACATGTATCTATATAAACATGGATAAACAGTATTACAACAGTGGAATATTGATAGTATTTTCTACTCCTATACAATAGACTTTGTTCAACCTTAGAGTATTTTCAAATTTTGAGGGTGTGGAGATCAGCTTAGAAGGGTTCTTTTCTGTTAATGGTTGTTAATGTATTTAACGTACTTAAATTGTATTAATTTCTTGCTTGGCTTGTTTTGTCTTCTATATAACTGATGCTCAGAAAATGCCATGTACTCTTTACCAAATAGCATTCTGACATTATGCTGGACTTCAAAAATTCTCCAAATGTATTCTTAAGAATTTTAAAAACAATAGAGATATACTAACTTATCATATCCTCTCCATTATCCATCATTTTGATAATAGTGATGATCAGAGCAGTTTAAAAATATTGTGACACTTTATTCAAGGTTACAAAAACTAAATATCCAAAAGAAAAAGACTTAGAAAGCAACAATCAGGCTTGATATCATTATCAGACAAAATGAAGATATTTAAAATGTTGAAGATTTGACATAAATGTAATATTTGACACACTTAAAACATATTCAATATCATCCAAGGATTTTACTAGATTTTAAGTGGTGACTCAAGATCGCTAATAAAAATAATAGGGCACTGGCAATCTGTTATCACTAAAGTGCTATTCTTTTTAAAACTAAGACTGTTACATGATGATACCGTATTGGGGGGATATTTTAAAAAATGATCCTCTTTGGTTGCTATATCGTGGTTTAAAAAGAATGAAAAGCTAGGGAGACAGAGTTTTTTAAGAGCTCAATGAATCAGACTCCATAAATTTGGTTCAATTATAAATGTCTAAGAAATGACAGCAGCTGGGTGTGCCATACAGTTATAAGCAATGAAAGCTTTTCGGATTTTGTTTTATTTTGTTGCCCTAAGCAATGCTTAATGGAGAATTTGTGTCTAGGAAGCAGTTTAATAAGCACTTCTAAAACCTGATAAAGTGGCAATGGTTGAAAAATAGTGGAAGAAAAGATCTGTATTATGAAAATTTCTTCTACATGAAAATCGTAATTGAAGTAACAAAACATCTTTTATAACAATATGTGGCCACATATATGCGCACACACACACGCACATACAAATTGTACACATAAAATATTACATCTATATTTCAATATAAAATACTACAGGTTAGTAAACAATGTATTTAGACTTAGCTTTGTTTTTAATTGTAATGAAATCTGGTTGTACCACAATTTTGATGTCAAACTGCTTTCTCTTCCTGTTTACATGTTGTGAGAACAAGAAGACTCAGCTGGAAAATTGGCCCATAATCACAACCTATTAAGCTTTTGCTGATATTGCAATAGAAGTAATGGGTTTTTAATGAGCTTATCCATTTGAACGTTTATATAATTTATTAACTTTTTCTTTTCCCTATTTTGTATATTAACTAAAATCTTAAGTTTAATAATTTTCTTTACTGAACATTTATGTCTTGAAATTCAGCATAATACTATTTAAGTTATTGTTGATAATCTTATCAAGCATAAGCAATCCCTTGTGTGTTATTGTACAACTTCACATGCTATGAAGGGTCACTCATGTTGAAAACTGGTGTCCAACCTGTGGCACGGAACTTGCTTTATAGATACTCATAGAGATATGAACTTAATACAGCAACAAATATAGAATTTTAGACTTCAGAAAAGCAAATTTAAAATGTTGGGTGTTTCATGAATTTGTCCTTGAATCCACTGGCAACACAATTTGTGGATAAATCAGAAGGCTAAAAATCTCCACTGCAAGTTGAAGGATGGTGATAAGGACTGAATAGATTTTTAACAGTGCTGGAGTTAGACAAAGCACCAAGAGAGCCATAGAGCTGGCTCTGCTCAGCATAAAATCTGAGGTGGAAGTCTTGAACATGATTGAGGGGGGTTAGACATGGGGGGACCCTGGCAAAGGGCAGACAAACTTCATCTTTTTCTACAGTTCAGTTTATTCCAGTGTATGTAATTACCAAACTAGAAGAAACAATTAGAAAAACTTTTGGTATCAGTTTACCTTTATCATTTGGGGAACAAATTATTAATCTTCCAAAAATTATTTTAAGAGAGTTATAACTAATTAATGATGGGCATAGTGACAATTATTTTTTAAATTACCTTTATAAGATTGTATTTTTTAAAAAGAAACACCAATCACAAGAGAGTTCACATATATAATGTTTGTTCTACCAAAAAGAGAGAGAGAGAGAGAAACAGATGAGATTTCACTATGTTGCCAAGGCTGGATTTGAATTCCTAGACTGAAGCCTCTCTCAGGCTCCATGAGTAGCTGAGACTACAGATATGCACCTCCATGCCCATTGTTATTTATTTATGACAACAATACTTATTGCCTTAATGAACAAAGATATCAAATGTTACAAATAATAGTATGGAAAATATGTAAACTTTTGCTGAAACTAACGCCAAAAATATGAAAACCAATTTTCAGAATAGTGATTCCTTGAAAACAATTTTTATTTTAAATTGTTACCACAAACCCAGAAAGAGCTCCTCTGCTTTTCTCAAATATCTTAAGAAATTCAATAATTCTAGCATATCTAAATGCAATGTGTTAAATATTATATCATTATATTACCTAAATCTTATATTTTAATAAATAAGCATTCCAATTAGATGTATACTCATTCCAAGAATTAAAGCTAGAGGACTTTAGAAAGATATCTGTCTTCAGTTTTAATGTTTTATGTCATTTACTCTCAGGGTACATACACACATACACACAACCACACACACGTATATGCAACAAGAGTTCTATTAAAATAGATTACAAGTTATAGATATGTTTGGGGGTAATACAGAATTTTCAAAGTGATTTTTTTTTTGAGACGGAGTTTTGCTCTTGTTACCCAGGCTGGAGTGCAATGAAGCGATCTTGGCTCACTGCAACCTCCACCTCCTGGGTTCAGGCAATTCTCCTGCCTCGGCTTCCTCAGTATCTGGGATTACAGGCACACACCACCATGCCCAGCTAATTTTTTGTATTTTTAGTAGAGACGGGGTTTCACCATGTTGACCAAGATGGTCTCAATCTCTTGACCTCGTGATCCACCCTCCTCGGCCTCCCAAAGTGCTGGGATTACATCAAAGTGATATTTAAGGAAAGCTTCAGTTCTTTCTTAAACTGAAAAAATGTAACCTACATTAATGAACACAATGAA
Organism: Leontopithecus rosalia; assembly: GCA_028533165.1. Classification (NCBI taxonomy): domain Eukaryota; kingdom Metazoa; phylum Chordata; class Mammalia; order Primates; family Cebidae; genus Leontopithecus; species Leontopithecus rosalia. Next base: position 119,338,934 of record CM052650.1, read on the forward strand.
AATTTCTAGTAACTTGTGCATCTTACAGAATAAAGTTAGTCCTACCTCTCAGAGTCAAAAAGTGCACCAATTTAGTCAGAATTTTGATTTTACATGTCACTCTATGATCGAGGTGCTAAAATGCTCTGGGGCATAAATCGGTCAGGCAATATATCCATCCCTTCTATTCATTAGCCTTCTTATACCATTTCTTGGAGGCTGCTCTATAACCGTGTGAGTCATTAGCACAAGTCCAAAATTGTGTGAAGAGAGATCCATGCTTTTGTCCTGTGAAAAGTCTTTTCAGTACAATCAAATTTGCTTCATGGTGTAATTTCACAGTTTGTGCAGTAATCACTGACAGCTCACAGCACTGTTGTTATTCAAAGCTAACCAGATGAGAGAGACATAACTGACTAATAACATGCTGGAAGTTACGTCTTCAGAGTTGCAGTCTAATTGTACATCTTCATTTAGTCAATGGTTGAAAACAAATTAAAATTTCCTGACCAGTGGAGGCAAAAGCAATGCCACGCAAATCAATTATATCAAATTTTTGTTGGGTGGAAATGTTCTTAATAAAATTAAGGGAAAGAAAATAACAAGAGGGAAAATAAGAGAGGGAAAGAAAATAACAAGAATAATACAAATCAACCAGAATATAAAAACAAATATCAACTTCAGTTGCAAGCAAATGAAGGTAAATTTAGACAGAAGTAAATATAGTTTGATTTTTGCCGAAGCACTCAAGATTCGGAGTTGGTTGCTGTATAGGAAACAGGCAATCTCATATACTTTTAAGTGTACTTTTCCTAACAAATATATTTGTATTAAAAATTATACTGTCTTTTGGCACACTGTAATGATCCAAAGGCAGTAGATAACAATGAGAGATGCACATTTTTTTTAACACAGTGTTATGCAAGGGTTTTTGTTTTGTTTTTAGTCAATGGCACTTTACTAGATATTTTAGTGTTTATTAAATATTTTAATGCAGTTTCAGATTCACTTAAAAATCTAGGTGAAGATAAACAGATATTTCTTTTTTTTAATTTTTATTGCATTTTAGGTTTTGGGGTACATGTGCAGAACATGCAAGATAGTTGCATAGGTACACATGTGGCAGTGTGTTTTGCTGCCTTCTACCACCTCACCCATATTTGGCATTTCTCCCCATGCCATCCCTCCCCCACTCTCCCCCCCACTGTCCCTCCCCTATATTTCATATACCCGCTTCCACCACATATGCATAACTTCTCCCATAATCAACATTCCCTACAAGGGTCTTACAATTGATGAATTTATATGGACACATTATCACTCAAAGTCCATGGTCTACATTAAGGTAAATTCTCAGTGTACAGTCTATGGGTTTGAATAATGATATGTGAAATATAATTTTCACTGCCCTGAAAATCCTCTGTGCTCTACCTGTTAATCTCTCTTAACTCCCGGCAACCACTGTTCTTTCCACTGTCTCCATGGTTTTGCCTTTTCCATAATGTCAGAGTGATTTCTTTCACTTAGTAATGTGTATTTAAGTGTCTTCCGTATCTTTTCATGGATTGATAGCTTCTTTCTTTTTAGAACAGAATAATATTCCATTGTCTGGATGTATTGTAGTTTATCCATTTTCTGGCTGAAGGAAATCTTATGGTACAATCCAATAATCAAGCTCCTTGGTATTTACCAAAAAATGTTGAAAATTTATGTCCACACAACAACCTGCAAATAAATGTTTAAGGCAGCTTCACTCATAATTGTCAAAACTTGGGAATGAGGCTATTTTAAAGTAGTGAATATGTTGTAATTTTAAAAATTAAAAAAATTAAATTGTCAAAAAACATGACCTGCTGAAGGACATTTGAGCCATTTCCAGTTTTTGGAAGTTATAAACAAAGCTGCTATAAACATTTTTGTGTAGATGTAAGTGTTCACATCTTTACAGTAGATACCCTAGACTAAGATTGCTTAATCTTAATCTAGGGTCATAAAGTAAGGGCCGGATTAATTTTTAAGAAACTGCCAAACTGTTATCTAGTACAGCTGCACCATGTTGTAGTCTCACCAGTAATATATATGGTTCCTCACTTTTTTTTCTTTTGAGTGACAGAGACAGTTTCATCATGTTGGTCAGGGTAGTCTTCAATACCTGTCCTAAGGTGATCTGCCTTCCTCAGCTTCCCAAAGTGCTGGGATTACAGGTGTGAGTCGTGGTGCCCAGCCTCCTCAGCTCGTTATTGGCAGTTGGAATTGTTGGAATGCTTTTGTTTATGTTTTTGTTTTTCGTTTTTGGTTTTGTTTTTTTTTTTTTGGCCATTCTAATAGTACTTATTAAAATAGGTATGAAGCTTATACGTCTGTAAGAAGAATATGTAAGAAGTTCATCAGAGTTTAAATTTCATTTGCCCAATGGTTACTGCTGTTGGACATACTTTCACGGTCTTATTTGACATTCTTATCTTTTTTATTAATATATCTGCTCACATGTTTTATTCTTTGTTTTACAGTATTATTTCTTGTCTTATTCATAATTTTTTTTTGAGACACAGTCTGGCTCTATTGTCCAGGTGCCAGGGCAGTGGCACAATACAGCTCACTGCAGCCTCAACCTCCTGGGCTCAAGCAGTCCTTTGCTTCAGTTTCCTGAGTAGGTAGGTCTACAAGTTCATGTCAACACAACTGACACATTTTTTAAATTTTTTGTAGGGGTGAGCTCTGGCTATGCTGCCCAGGTTTGTCTCAAACTCCTGAACTCAAGCAATACTTTCACATCAGCCTCCCAAAGTGGTGGGATTACAGGAGTGAGTGTAGACTGTGCCTGGCCTTATTGTAGATTTTAAGAGTGCTTTGTGTATCCTAGATACTCAAATATGTTATTGGAAAATATTTTTTCTCAATCTTTAGCTTGCACCTTTTATTTTGTTAGCTGTGTCTTTCTCCAAACAAAAGGTTTTAAATTTGAAGTTCAATTTATCATTTTAATAAACTATATTTTGGTACCATTTATATATTTCTTATAACATAATTTATTGGGGAATTTTTGTGAGTGATTAGAAAAGATTCAAAGTCCAGAAGGAAGACACTGGTTAAAACATAGTAGCTGCAAATGGTCATGTTGTATGCAGCTAATATAAACCACGATTTCAAAGAGTACTTAAAAACACAAAAATATAATACCGTGAAGTGTATTAACTGAAATGTAGCAGAAGTAATCTAGTTGCATATGTGGGTGTGTACGTGTCTGTAGTAATTATGTGTGAAAACATATTGAGAGAATAACACATTTTTCCTGAATTTTCTTTCTTGTTTACTGAAAGTGTATTTGTTAAAATCAGTAAAAAAATTTTTTTGCAGAAAATGAATATTTCATACATTCATATATGTACTTCAAGAAATCAATACTTTAAATTTTATTTGAATATGGAATCAATCTTGTCATTATAATTATTTTAAAAGTTATAATTTGTGACACTTTTTGAGAGCTCTCTGTAGGCTACAAGCATATTAGAATCACTTAAAAATGTAGAACGGACATGGTTTACTTGTTTTTATATGTTATTATTTCCAATCTGCTTGGGCTTAATATAACATAATTTTTAATTTTTACATTGAAATATTTCATCTTCTTTGTACAAATGATCCTGTAAATATGTTTTATCTCTATTGCAAAATATATAGTTAATGAAAACAAAATAATTGATATTTTTAAAATGTGAATATCTAGTAAGCGAGGAATCATATACTATTTTTACCTCATATGCATATTAGCAATACATTCATTTTTAGCTTGGCTCACTTGAGATTACATAGTTTTAAAAAACCAATAAAAATGCTGCAGGTAAGATGATAGAAAGATGGATAATGAAGTGATGATGTGCAGCTAACAAATATATCTCTGTTTTTAAGCCTCTGGTTTTTCTGTGAAATGTATATCACAATTAATTTGAAATAATCCTAAACTTCTTCTCTAATGTTCTACATTGATTGTAGCAGTTTCTTGTGTCCAAATGCATCAATGGTCCGCTTATAACATATAAACGTATAATGTATACATTTATATCACAGCCCTAGCCCCAGGAAACTAGTATATAACAATACCTCTTCATCTAAACTGTTGTTGCAGCCACACCAAATATGTAGTTGTCATGACAGCCACTAGAGGGAAGAGTGGCAAAGTGCTACAGCTGAGATACCCAGAGATGTTTTATTCCAGATGAGGCCCTGGTATGCAATGATTTCTAGCTCTGTGTCCTATTACCTTCAAACTATAAATCATCAATATACTTAGAATGAACCTCTTCTACACAATTTTCTCAAAATGCCTAATTAAATATTTTAATGAACAACCTTTCTCTAACTGCAGTTTGAATGCTAGATATGTAAATACCTTTGTATATTCTCCCAAATTTTAGTATTCTGAAAAGTATCACCTATCCCTAGGTTTCAGACTTCCTTACCTGTCTGTACATCTAAAACATGTTTAAAAAATCCTGCTTTGTGGAAAAAAAAAAAGCCCATACCATGAGGCTTTTCTCAATTAAATTATATAATTGAGAAATACAGATGAATAGAATCAACAAATTAATAATTTGCATTGATGTCAGTTCTGCAAATGATTTACATACATAACTTTATTGAAAAATTTACAAATTAGATGTTATTTCCACAATTTAGATGAGAAAATTGAAGTGTAATTCTTGCCTAAGATTACACAGGGGTTGTAAATGTTATGGGATTATGTCTTGTTAAAAATGGGCCAGTTGGACTGAAATGGAAAAACAGAGTTGCATGGTAATGTAATAGAGTCTCATGATTCTCTTCTAGTATATATATTTTTAGTCAAATTTTCAAAGTACATGAATTCTCTCATTAGACCATTTGCAATATTCTAGAGCTTTCTATTTCTAGGCTGGTAGAAGCCCTTTGTTAAATGACTACATTTTGAGATTTAATACTCATAATTGACAAGTAACATAAAAAATAAGTACTATCTAAAATATTGAGAAGCTGATTTCATATAGTTTTTTTTCTTTCTATCATGATATTTTATCATAATGAGCCAGAGCAGGGATATAGCTGAAAAGATTAACAAAATCCAGAGATACTTTGTTTATTGTTTATTTAATTGAGGCTTGTAAGATATCAAGCATGTTCTTTTCTTTTCTTTTTTGACAGAGTTTCACTCTTGTCGCCCAGAATGGAGTGCAGTGGCGCTATCTCAGCTCACTGCAACCTCCACCTTCCGGGTTCAATCGACTCAGCCTCCACAAGTAGCTGGGATTACAGGTGTCTGCCACCAGGCCCGGCTAATTTGGAATTTTTAGCAGAGACAGGGTTTCACTATGTTGCCAGGCTGATCACAAACTCCTAACCTCAGGTGATTCCCCCACCTCAGTTTCCCGAAGTGCTGGGATTACAGGTGTGAGCCACCACACTTGCCCGCATGTTCTTATTGCTCGCAAGAAAATGGAAAGCACAACAAGAAGGAGAAATTAGAAGATGATTTGGGACAGCTGTTTTACGAAACAAAAGCTTGAATAAAGGAGGAGGTGATAAATCTGGATGAATTAGGATAGGACACCTGAACAACTTTTGAGGTCAAGAGTGTTACAGATGTGCTAACGCTTGAGAATAATAAGCAGCTTCTCCTCACCTTCTGTGTGATTTTGAAAAGGGGGAAATTGTGGGTGGGTCAAATTTTGTTAAGAAATGGTTCTCAGTTTAGAAGACCATGGAGTAAGTGACATTATTGGGTAATAAATCTGGTATTCAATTGTGTATTGAACAAATATTTGCTGAGTACATTTCACGTGTATAAACTGGTGAATTAAACATTTGTGCTTTCCTGGGCTCATGAGACAATTCAAGAATAGAAGCTTGGGAAGTACTCAAGAATACAGAAGGACTTTATTTTTGTTCATTTATTTTAAATACAAATGTCATCCTAGCTTAGCCTGTCCTTCAAGATTTAGGCTGGTTCATCTAGGTCATGTGAGTAATCCAGTGCCTTTCCTAAAAGTTCCCTAATTTCCTGAGGAATTTCATTCTCTGGGGCTCAAAGTCTGAGTCTGATGCATTCTTTTTCCCAAACTATTTCATTCACCTGGCTATTAATTTTCTTTGTACTGAATTGACCCAGACAAAGAACTCAACCGAATTCTTGATTTTTATTTTCTGTACTTACATTAGACATTTGTACACATGGAAAATTATTTAAAGTCTTATGAGCTGGAGAGCATTTGCCAAGCAACAAATTAAAAACATGTTTTGTTTAAAGTCTGTTTCCTATCTTAACCAAATTTCCCTGCAGATTCTGATTCCTGACTTTTTGCTATGTAATATCGCCAATCCCTCCTCTAACCCTATCCAATACCTTCTCTTCCTTATTCACAAATCCTATTCATCTTTATTAATATCTTTTTCTCCACATTCCCAACAGGCAGAATCTGCTGGAAAATTTGGTTAGGATAGGAAACTGACTTTACCTTCATGGGTACTGGGTGAGAGATGGTGGTGGTGGTGAGTTATAATTTTTTGCCTCCTAGTTCTATACAATGACCCTGTTAGTCCTATAAATATAGCCAATGGAGATGTTTTCTTTGATTAAAGTCATGACATATTTTCTACAGTATCACTCTTAACATGTAGTATTGGGTATTTAAAGGAAAGAGAGACTATTTTTTATATCTATCAAGAGTTGGTATATTCGTCCAGGTTTGGCTAAGAAACAAATGGCACCTTTCCAAGTGGTTGATTGATACAGAACTTTTCAATGCTTTCTTATTTTTCCTTGACTGACAGTGCAATTCTTAACGATGGCCTGCAAGACCTGGTATGATCTTTTATGATTTAAGCTTCTTAAACTCTGGTCTTGCAGTTTTGGGAAGCACCAAGCTGTTTTGGTTTAGTTTGGTTTGTTCCCATCCTTCTGGATGTTCACAAATCCTGCTCCCTTTGTCTTAAATATTGTCATCATGCTTTTTTTCTGTTCTTTTACTATTTTAAAAATACTTTTAAATGTGGAAAAAACACGTAACATAATATTTAACATCTTTTTTTTTTTTTGAGACGGAGTTTCGCTCTTGTTACCCAGGCTGGAGTGCAATGGCGCGATCTCGGCTCACCGCAACCTCCGCCTCCTGGGTTCAGGCAATTCTCCTGCCTCAACCTCCCGAGTAGCTGGGATTACAGGCACGCACCACCATGCCCAGCTAATTTTTTGTATCTTTAGTAGAGACGGGGTTTCACCATTTTGACCAGGATGGTATCGATCTCATGACTTCGTGATCCGCCCGCCTCGGCCTCCCAAAGTGCTGGGATTACAGGCTTGAGCCACCGCGCCCGGCCAATATTTAACATCTTAACCATTAAGTATACTGCTTAGCAGTGTTAATTATATTCAGGTTGCTATGCAACAGTTGCCCAAAGCTATTTTATCCAGCAAAATTGAAACTCTAGACCCATTAAACTTCGCCTTATTTAATTCCCTCACCCTGTGCATGGAAAACACTATTCTGTTTCCTATTTTTGCTAGTTTGTATACTCTAGGTACCTTGTGTAAATGGGATCAGACAGTATTTGTCTTTTTGTTACTGGCATATTTCACCTAGCATAACATCCTCAAGGCTCATACATGTAACATGTCAGAATTTCATCATTTTTAAACTCTTCCATTATATGTATACTATATATTTTTTATCCATTTATTCATCTTTAGATACTTGGGTTGCTTCCACTTTTTGAATATTGTGAGTAATTCTGCTGTGAGCATGAATGTACAAATATTTATTTGAGAGCCTACATCCAATTCTTTAGGATATATCCCAAGAATACATTTTCTTTTTTTTCCTTATTTATTGCATTTAAGTTTTGGGGTACATGTGAAGAACATGCAAGACTGTTGCATAGGTACACACGTGGCAGTGTGATTTGCTGCCTTCCTCCCCATCACCTATATCTGGCATTTCTCCCCATGCTATCTCTTTCCAACTCCTCACCCTCCGCTGTCCCTCCCTATTTCCCCCCAACAGACCCCAGTGTGTAGTGCTCCCCTCCCTGTGTCCATGTGTTCTCATTGTTCAACACCTGCCTATGAGTGAGAACATACAGTGTTTGATTTTCTGCTCTTGTGTCAGTTTGCTGAGAATGATGGTTTCCAGGTTAATCCATGTCCCTACAAAGGACATAAACTCATCGTTTTTGATGGCTGCATAATATCCCATGTGTATATGTGCCACATTTTCCCTGTCCAGTCTATCATTGATGGGCATTTTGGTTGGTTCCAGGTCTTTGCTATTGTAAACAGTGCTGCAATGAACATTCGTGTGCTTGTGTCCTTATAGTAGAACGATTTATAATCCTTTGGATATATACTCAGTAACGGGATTGCTGGGTAAAATGGAATTTCTAGGTCCTTGAGGAATCGCCACACTGTCTTCCACAATGGTTGAACTAATTTACACTCCACCAACAATGTAAAAGTGTTCCTATTTCTCCACATCCTCTCCAGCATCTGTTGTCTCCAGATTTTTTAATGAACGCCATTCTAACTGGCGTGAGATGGTATCTCAATGTAGTTTTGATTTGCATTTCTCTAATGACCAGTGATGATGAGCATTTTTTCATATGTTTGTTGGCCTCATGTATGTCTTCTTTAGTAAAGTGTCT
>CM052650.1:119348082-119386065 GCA_028533165.1 Leontopithecus rosalia
CTATTTTGTTATATATTAGAAATAAACTTCTCCACCTACTACTATTCCAGCTTTCCATCACAGCTTTATCATTTTTGTTAATATTGAGTGTATATTACATTTTACTAAAAAGGAAGTGTTTTTTAATAAAACATTTATTGACATATAATAAGCATGCATAAAATTACATAAATCTTAAATATATTGGATCATTCAGATTTTTGGTATGTGAAACTGCATACATTTAAATATTTTATGCAGCTTTATAGAGTTGCCAAATTCTTTTATAATATGATAAAAATATAAGATAAACACTATAAAATGGTATTGCAAAACAAACATTGATCAGGACAGCCACATTACTCATAAGAATATTTAATATTCTTATATCAGTTACTGTAAATAATAAAACAGCATCTTTATAGATCAGAAGATAATCTCCCAATTGTAAGTTGAATAAATGAAACCTCTTAAAACAGTAGAATTTTGATCATAGGGATGGGAACATCACACACTGGGGCCTGTTTGGGGTTGGAGGGCAAGGGGAGGGAGAGCACTAGGACAAATACCAATGCAAGCAGGTGTTAAAAACTAGATGATGGGTTGATAGATGCAGCAAACCACCATGGCATGTGTATACCTAGGAATCAAACCTGCACGTTCTTACATGTATCCCAGAACTTAAAGTAAATTTTTTTTAAAAAGTAGAATTTTGAAAAGATATTTTAAAGCTCTTCTTTATCTTGATATTGATAGAAATAACTAGCTGACTTCTTGATGCTATTGTGTACCCTCTGCATCATAGAGTTGCTATATTGCTTAATGAGTTAATATATACAGAGGGCATATATATGCAGAGGCCATATGTAAGTTATATGCAGAGGGCATATGTGAGTTAATGTACACAGAGGACATACATCCAGAGGGCATATATTAACTCATTAAGCAATATGGCAACCATATGATGTAGCTATTGACTAGATAGTACATGGACAAATCTAACTCTAATCTAATACTAGAGGTATTCTTCTTTACCTATAGTATTATAGGTAAAAATACTATACCTAAAATATTCCTGGGGCATTAAAAAGCTCAGGTCTTAAGTGTAGATCTACTATTTGATCCAGCAATCTCAATATTGAGTATCTACTCAAAGTAAAAGAAGTCATTACATAAGGAAGACAGATGCACATGCATGTTTATAGTAGCACAATGTGCAATTGCAAAGATATGGAACCAACCTAAGTGCCCATCCACCAATGAGTAAAGAAAATGTGAGATATATATATATATATATATATATATATATATATATCTACACACACACACACACACACACACAGGCACACACACACACACATATATATATACATATTTATATATATATACCATGAATACTATCCAGCCATAAAAAAGGAGCAAAATAATGTCTTTTGCAGCAACATAGATGAAGCTGGAGGCATTATTCTAAGTGAAGTAACAGAAATGGTAAGTCAAATACTGTATATTCTCACTTATAAGTGAGAGCTAAGCCAAGGGACACAAAAGCATACAGAGTGATATAATGGACTTTGGGTACCAGCCTTGGGACACGGTTGTGAGGAGGGTGAGAAATAAAAGACTACAGTCTAGGTACAGTGTACATAACTCATGTGATGAGTGCACTAAAATATCAGAATTCACTACTAAAGAAGATATCCATGTAACCCAAAACCACCTGTACCCCAAAAACTATTGAAATAAAAACAAAGCTCTGTTCTTCCTGACAACTATAATTTTTGATATTCTAATTAAAATCTTAAAAGATACATCAAAACTTTTAGATGTACATCTAACATTTTGGGCATTTCTTTTTATTCTTGTGTGTATATATACATACACACACACACAGGCACACACACATATATAATAAATACTTGTATACTTTAAGTCAAATATTACTTTAGAGATTTGCTAACCAGTCATTTCATCCTGTAGATTGTAACCTAAGGCCCACAATGGCATACATTTTTAGCTCAGTTAGTGGCAGGGTCAGCAGTAGAACTTTTTTCTCATATTAGATACAGCAAATTTTTGTACTACAGTGGCCATTAAATCATTGTAATTGTAATTGTATTTGTTTATATGTGATATATATCATCAAGCAAAACTCTGGATCCACATTGTATTAGTCTTTTCTCACACTGCTAACAAAGACATACCTGAGACTGAGTAATTTATAAAAAAAGAGGTTTAATGGACTCATAGTTCCACATGGCTGGAGAGGCCTCACAATCATGGTGAAAGGTAAAAGGCACATCTTACATTACAGCAGGCAGAGAGAGAATGAGAACCAAGCAAAAGGGGAAACCCCTCATACAATCATCAGATTTTGTGAGACTTATTCACTATCACAAAAACTGAATGGGTGAAATTGCTCCCATGATTCAATTATCTCCAACCGGGTCCCTCCCATAACATGTGGGAATTATGGGAACTACAATTCCAGATGTGATTTGGGTGGGGACACAGCCAAACCATATCACACATGAAAAAGTTTTCTAATGAGTATGAAGATATGATGAAATATAATTTTATTACTGTATTAGTCTGTTTGAGTCACTCTAAAGGAATACATGAGATTGGGTAATTATTTATAAAGAAAAGAGGTTTAGGACGGGCACGGTGGCTCACGCCTGTAATCCCAGCACTTTGGGAGGCCGAGGCGGGTGGATCACGAGGTCAAGACCATACTGGTCGAAATGGCGAAACCCCGTCTTTACTAAAGATACAAAAAATTAGCTGGGCATGGTGGCGCATGCCTGTAATCCCAGCTACTCGGGATACTGAGGCAGGAGAATTGCCTGAACCCAGGAGCTGGAGGTTGCGGTGAGCCGAGATCACGCCATTGCACTCCAGCCTGGGTAACAAGAGCGAAACTCGGTCTCAAAAAAAAAAAAAAAAAAAAAAGAAAAGAAAAGAAAAGAGGTTTAATTGGCTCATGGTTCTGCAGGCTGTATAGGAAGCATGGTGCTGGCATCTGCCTCTGATGAAGGTCTCGGGAAGCACACAATCATGGTGGAAGGCAAAGGGCTCATGGGCATATGTCACATGGTGAGAAAGCGAGCAAGGGAGCACAAGGGGAGGTGCCACTCACTTTTAAAGAACCAGATCTCACATGAACTCAGAGTGAGAACTAATCACCAAGCAGATGGCACTAAGCCATTAATGAGAGATTCATCCCTATGATCCAAACACCTCCCACCACACCCCACCACCAACTGGTGATACGTTTCATCATGAGATTTGAAGGGGATAAACACCAAAACCATATCAACTACCCTGGCAAAATATAGGATTCTAAATACATTTCGGTGAATTTGTGTATCACACAGTCAATCCCTGTACTGACATAACGATAATGAAGTGAGAATATTCTTGATATTATTAGGTTATATTTTGAAGCCTTGTTTTTAATGATATCTACGGAAAATATAAACCTTGACTTAGTGATACTTAATTTTATTCTTTCTTCACTCTCAGAAGACTAGAAATGCTTTCTAGCTGAAATGGTGTCGATGATTGTCAACCCATCCTCTGCAAGGGTGAAAAAAATTAACCATGGATTTGTAACTGATCTATAACTTTTCCAGATATCATAACGCTAATAGAATGTTCATTATTTCTCTCTGAAGTTCTTTTCCAAAGAAGATTCTATTAAATGTTCCTTTAGCACATTATATTTGAGGTCCAGGGGTGGGGGGAAAAGTATTTCATAGTCATGTTTTATAAAAGGCTAAACTAACACAAAAATATACTTGGATTAAACTCTTATATCTTGTATGAAAAACACATCTGAGATTCATCAAATGAAGTAACACATCCAGGAAAAATTCTGAGTTTACTAGAATACTAAGATCAATGCTATTTTTCACATACTGAGAAGTAAATATGCCTGTATTATATTACCTCAAGTGATAATTAATATCAGACAGGTTAATTCTTAGTATTAAGCTATAAGCAAAGCTTTAATTAGTGAGATTTCACAGAATCACAAAACAACTGCTTGTTAATTGGAACAAAGAAAAAATTAGGCTCCATTAAAATATTTTAAATACAAAACATGGGCTTTAATCGTGAACTTGCTGTAAAATAGACCTTCATTTCTTTTGTTCACTACTCCATTGTAAACTCTCAGAATGAGATTGAAATAGAGTAGCTACTTGAATAATATTCCTTGAATGAATAAATAAGCTGAGTTTTTGTTGTATTACTATTTTTAAGAGATGGATTCTGTGGAATATTTGACCATCTATTTAAGAGACACTTTTCTTAAAATTTAAAAAGATAAACATCATATCACAGACATAATCCTATATATTAGAAAAAATAATATATTAATAAAACATTAGGAAAGTAGATAAAGATGTTAATATAACTAAGGCATAAAATGACTTTCCATTAAAGAAAAAATAAAATTTTCTCATGAATATATAAACATATGTAAAAATCTTAAAAATAGTGAAATAAAATGAGAAAATAACTAAAAGAAAATAGAAATTTATGACCTATAGTTTTTTTTTAACTTTTAAGTTCGGGGTACAAATGAAGGAATTGTTACACAAGTAAATGTTTGTCATGGGGGTTTGTTGTGCAGATTATTTCATCACTCAGGTACTAAGCCTAGTACCCATTAGTATTTTTTCCTGATCTTCTACCTCTTCCCATCCTCCACCCTCTGAAAGGCTCCAGTGTTCGTTAATCCATGCTGTGTGTCCACATGTGCTCATCATTTAGCTCCCTCTTATAAGTGAGAACATGCCATATTTGTTTTTCTCTTCCTGTGTTAGTTTGCTAAGGATAATTTCCTCCAGCTGCATCCACATCCTTGCAAAGGACATGATCTTTACTTTTTTTGGCTGCCTAGCATTTCCTGATGTATATGTATCACATTTTCTTTATGCAGTCTACAATTGAATGGCATTTAGGTTAATTCCATGTCTATGCTATTGTGAATAGTGCTTCAATAAACATACGTGTACATGTGTCTTTATAATAGAATTATTTATATTCCTTTGGATATATACTTAGTAATTGGATTGCTGGGTCTAATCTTATTTCTGTTTTTAGGTCTTTGAGGAATTATTACACTGTCTTCCATAATGGCTGAACTAATACACATTCCCACCAACAGTGCATAAGCATTCCTTTTTCTCTATAACCTCACCAGCATTTAATATTTTTGACTTTCTAATATACATGATAGCCATTTTGACTGGTGTTAGATGGTATCTCACTGCAGTTTTCATTTGCATTTCTCTAGTGATTAGCGATGTTGAGCTTTTCTCATATGATTGTTGGCTGAATGTATGTCTTCTTTCAAGAGGTATTTGTTCATGTTCTTTGCCCACTTTTTTAAGGAGTTGTTTTTTCCTTGTGAATTTAAGTTTTGTCTAGATGCTGAATATTATACCTTTGTGGGATGCATAGTTTGCAAGTATTTTCTCCCATTCTTTAGGTTGTCCATTGATAGTTTATTTTAATATGCAGAAGCTTTTTTGTTTAATTAGATCTATTGTCAATTTTTGCTTTTATTATAATTACTTTTGGTGTCTTCCTCATCAAATCTTTGCTTGTGCATATGTCCCAAATGATATTGCCTAAGTTGTGTTCCAGGGTTTTTATAGTTTTGTATTTTACATTTAAGTCTTTAATCAATCTTGAATTAATTTTTGTATATGGTGTAAGGAAAGGGTCTAGTTTCAATCTTTTGCATATGACTAACCAGTTATCCCAGCACTATTTATTGAATAGGATATCCTTTCCCCATTTCTTGTGTTTGTTATGTTTGTTGAAGACCAGGCAGTTGTGGATGTGCAGACTTAGTTCTGGGTTCTCCATTCTGTTTCATTGGTCCAGGTGTCTGTTTTTGTACAAGTACCATAGTGTTTTGGTCAATGTAGCCCTGCAGTATAGTTTGAATTTGTGTAGTGTGATGACTTCAGCTTTGTTGTTTTTGCTTAGGATGGCCTTGGCCACTACAGCTCTTTTATGGTTCCATATGAATTGTAAAATAGTTTTCTCTAGTTCTGTGAATAACCTCAATGGTAGTTTAATAAGAATAGCACTGAATCTATAAATTGCTTTGGACAAATGCCATTTTAAAGATACTGATTCTTCTATCTATGAGCATGGAATGCTCTTTCATTTGTGTCATCCCTGATTTCTTTGAGCAATGGTTTGTAGTTCTCCTTGTATAAGCCTTTCACTTCCTTAGTTAGATGTATTTCTAGGTATTTTATTATTTTTATGGCAATTGTGAATGAGAGTATATTTCTGATTTGGTTCTTGGCTTGAACTTTGTTGGCTTATAGAAGTGTCAGTGACTTTTGCACATTGATTTTGTATCCTAAGACTTTGCTAAAGTTGTTTATCAACTTAAGAAGCTTTTGGGCTGAGACTGTGGGGTTTTCTAGATATAGAATTATGTCGTCTGCAACGGAGATAGTTTGACTTTCTTTCTTCCTATTTGAATGCCTTTTTCTTTCTCTTGTCTGATTGCCCTGGCTAGAACTTCCAATACTGTGTTGAATAGGAGTGGTGAGAGAGAGCAACCTTGTCTTGTGTAGGTATTCAGGAGGAATGCTTCCAGCTTTTTGTCTATTCAGTCTAATGGTGGCTGTGGGTTTGTCAGAGATGGCTCTTATTATATTGAGGTATGTTCCTTTATTGAGAGTTTTTAAATTGAAGGAATGTTGACTTTTATCAAAGGCCTTTTACTGCATCTATTTAGGTGCAGAAAAACTAATCAGGTAGTTTTTATCTTTAGTTCTGTTTATGTTATGAATCACATTTGTTGATTTGTATATGTAGAACCAAACTTGGATCCCAGTGATGAAGATGGTAGACAAGCTTGATCATGGTAGACAAGCTTTTTAATGTTCTGCTGTATTTGATTTGCCAGTATTTTGTTAAGGATTTTTGCATTTATGTTCATCAAGGATATTAGCCTGAGGTTTTCTTTTGTTGTTATATCTCTTTCTGGTTTTAATATCAGAATTATGCTGCCCTCATAGAATGAGTTTGGGAGGAGTCTCTCCTCAATATTTTGAAACAGTTTCAGTAGGAATGGTACCAGTTCTTTTTTGTATACCTGGTAGAATTCAACTGTGAATCTGTCTGGTCCCAGGTTTTTGTTGTTGTTGTTGTTGTTTGTTTGATTGCTTTGGTGGACTATTTATTACTGCCTCAATTTCAGAACTCATTATTTGTCTGTTCAGGGATGCAGTTTCTTCCTGATTCAATCTTAGAAGGGAGTACGTGTCCAGAAATGTCTTCATTTCTTCTGGTTTCTAGTTTGGTATATTTTCAGCCATTATTTCTTAGACTATGCCTTCTGGTTATTTCTCTTTATTTTATACTTTTGGAACAGGCATAATGCATATATAGATCCATTTCATCATGTCACATAAGTATTTTAGGCTTTCTTCAATTCTTCTGCTTCTCTAAAGAATAATGTTCAGCAATCTATCATCATGTTTGCCAATTCTTTCTTTTGCCTAATACAGCCTGTTGTTGAAAAATACTTTTAGTTGAATTCTCAATTCAGTTATTTCATTCTTCCTTTCCATGTTCTCTTTGTTTAGCACTTTCAAAATATTTTCCATCTCCTTTTTAAAATCCTCACTTGTTTATGCATTGAACTATTGAACTTAGTGAGCATCTTTGATGGTTAGTTTGAATTCTTTGTGAGGTATATTATATATCTCCATTTCATTCAGGTCAGATATTTAGATATTTATCTTGTTTCTTTATTTTGTAAACATTTTCCTGTTTTTTTTCATTTTTCTAACTCTCTGTGTTGCTGTTTGTGCTTTTGACAAAATATCATCTCTTCATGTTCTACAGACTGTGATTGTATCAGTAAAGACTTCACCAGTCACTTTGGCTACAGATTCTAAATATTTCTCAAACTCTTGCTAGTGCAACTAACTTTGTTGTTAGTGGCTCACAGGCATCTAGAGTTGTCCTTAGTCTCAACAGTGCTGAGGACAAGCAAGACTGAAATGAATTTCTCAGGCAGCCTCAAGAAAAGTTGGGTTGCTAGATTTGTGATGAATCTTATTTTCTTAGGTAGGCACTGAAATCTGGGGTTTTAAATTTGTCTGATGTATGCTGAACCTGGGGGAGTGGCGATGGTGACAGCCAACCCCAAACCACCGTCTGTGTTCTCATTGGCCCTGAGTTCCTAGAGTATGCCAGCCTGTGTGTGTGTGTGTGTCTGTGTGTGTGTGTGTGTGTGTGTGTGTGTGTGTGTGTGTGTGTGTGTGTGTGTACTGTCAGTCCTAAATAGAAACCAGTCCTCTGGGTAGCCCCTGGAATATTTGGGGTGTTGAACTCACTTTGTATCTCTTTCCTTCTCCGAAGAGCAGTTGACAGGTGACAAGATATGTCTCTGTTTTATGGAACTGTGCTATGGGTAGAGATTATGGCAAGAAAGTATCATGAATTATTCTTTTCTTTCTTTTTTTTTTAGAGAAAGAAAGAGAAAGGAATGAAGAAGAGGAAGAGGAGGAGGGAGAGAGAATGGGAGTGTTGCTTAATTGCCCAGGCTAGAATGCAGTCTAAAAATGGGTATTGAAAACCTCCCTTATACCATCAATTGTGCTTAATAATGGCCAACCAATATTTCATTTAAACCTGTGAGTAGGTGTGATGTGGTACTGATAAGAGTGCATATCTGGTGTGCTTAAAGTGGAGAGTTCTATAAATGTTTATTAAGTTTACTTGTTCCGGATCTGAGTTCAAGTCCTGGATATCCTTGTTAATTTTCTGTCTCATTGATTTATCTAATATTGATGTTGAAATCTCCCACTACTACTGTGTGAGAGTCCAAGTCTCTTTACAAGTCTTATGTATCCTATATTGGGTGCATACACATCCAGGATTGTCAGCTCTTCTTGTTGCATTGATCCTTTTACCATTAGGTCCTCTTTTGATCTTTGTTGCTTTAAAATCCATTCCATTAGAGGTGAGAATTGAAACCTCTACTTTTTATTTATTTATTTATTTTTGCTCTCCTTTTGGTTGACAAATCTTTCTGCATCCCTTTGTTTTGACTCTTTATGTATCCTTGCAAGTAAGATGGGTCTGTATGCAGCATATTGATGGGTTTTGTCTGTATCTTTTGATTGGGGGATTCAGTCAATTTAAATTTAAGATTATTGCCATTTGATGTTAGCTGGCTATTTTGCCCAATTAGTTGATATAAATTCTTTATTATGTTGATACTCTTTCCTTTTGGTATATTTTTACAAAGGCTAATACTGGTTGTTCCTTTCTATGTGTTATGCTTATTTTGGAAGCTCTTGTAAAGCAGGCTTGGTGGCAATGAAATCTCTGAGTACTTGCTTATTCACAAAAGATTTTTCTTTTTCAATCATAAAGTTTAGTTTGGCTGGATGTGAAATTCTGACTTGAAAGTTCTTTTCTTTAAGGATGTTAAATATTGGCCCCCACTCTCTTCTGGCTTGTAAGGTTTCTGCCGAGAGATTGGCTATAAGTCTGATAGGCTTCCCTTTGTGAGTAACCTGACCTTTCTCTCTGGCTGCCCTTAGTATTTTCTCCTTAATTTCAACCCTGGTGAATCTAAAGATTATTTTTTTTTTGAGAAGGAGTTTCACTCTTGTTACCCAAGCTGGAGTGCAATGGCACAATCTCAGCTCACTGCAACCTCTGCCTCCTGGGTTCAGGCAATTCTCCTGCCTCAGCCTCCTGAGTAGCTGGGATTACAGGCACGTGCCACCATGCCCAGCTAATTTTTTATATTTTGAGTATAGACTGGTTTCACCTTGTTGACCAGGATGGTCTCGATCTCTTGACCTTGTGATCGACCTGCCTCAGCCTCCCAAAGTGCTGGGATTACAGGCTTGAGCCACCGCGCCCAGCTGAATCTAACAATTATGTGCCTTGGGAATTCTCTTCTTGAGGAATATCTTTGTGGTGGTCTCTGTATTAACTGGAATTGAATATTGTCCTGCCTTGCTAGGTTGGGAAAGTTTTCCTGAATAATATCCTGAAGAGTATTTTCCAGCTTGGATCCATTCTCTTCGTCACATTCAGGTACACCTGTCAAACATAGGTTAGGTCTTTTCACATAGTCCCATATTTTTGGAGACTTTGCTCATTCTTTTTCATCCTCTTTATTCTTGTCTTCTCATTTTATTTCGTTAAGTTGGTCTTCGACCTCTGATATCCTTTCTTCTGCTTGATCAATTCGGCTGTTCAAACTTGTGCATACTTCACGAAGTTCTCGTGTTGTATTTTTCAACTCTGTTAATTCACTTATATTCCTCTCTATATTATCTATTCTTGTTAGCATTTCATCACACCTTTTTTCAAAGTTCTTAGTTTCTTTGCATTGGGTTAGAACAAGTTCCTTCAACCCCCAGAAGTTTTTTTTATCATCCACCTTCTGAAGCCTGCCTCTGTTAATGGAGCACAGTCTTTCTCCATCAGACCTTAGTCTGTTGCTGATGAGGAACTGTAATCCCCTGTAGAAGGAGAGGCATTCTGATTTTGGGTGTTCTCAGCCTTTTTAGGCTGGTTTCTTCCCTTCATTATAAATTTATCCATCTGTTTTGTTTGTAATTACTGCCTTTCTAATTAGGTTTCTGAGTGGACGTCCAATTTATTGATTCACCAGCGCTGGAATCTGAGCAACCTATGGCCGTCTAAAACAGTGGTGTTAAGACTGATGGTGCTTTTCTGACTGCACTGAAAACTGCCATGCCAAGGCGCTGGCAAAACCACTGGCAAAACTGCCGCGCTGGCCACAAGAGTTGCGGTTGCGACCCGTGGGGCTCCTCCACTGGGACTTTCCTGGTCCGTGAGCAACAAAAATTCGTCTAAAAGTGTGTCATCCTCTCGTTTTCTGCGCTTTCACTGGGAGCCACAATCCCGAGCTGCTAATGATCAGCCATCTTGTATCTCTCTCCGTATCATGAATTTTTCTACCAGCTTCAATGTGGCTGGTTTCACACTCATCCAGGGTATAGGAGTCTCTTAACTAGTTTCTAGATTTCTTACAAAAGAAATATGTCCATCCATGGTTGTGCAATTTGTATGTAGAAGGAAGGAGGGTCCAGGGCTTCCAATTCTGCTCTGCTGCTGATGGCATTCCTACATGCACACATTTTTAACAACCTGAATAATATTTTTAAAATAAAAGAACATTCTTTAAGCAGTTACATTTAGGTTTTAGAACAATAAACAATCTGGTGTTTATTGAATTTTAAATTTTATTTAAATTTTATCAAAAATGCATATAGATTAAAATTAAAATTGCACTACAATGCTTATAGGAGGAAGTTACATTCTTTGCTTTGCCTAAAGTTAACTACTTTTAATTAGTTCAGATGTTTCTTATAATAGTTTTTTTGTACTTCAATACTTATTCATTGCATTTCCTTACCAGAGTTGTTAATTTACTTGTTGATCTTCCTGGAATTAATAACCACCTTGCTCTCACATTTGTTTAGTTTCATATATATATATATATATATATATATATATATATAAAATTAGTTTACCCTCAAACACTGATGAAATATGAAGCACTTCACTTAACAGTCAAACAGATGAGATAATTTATTTGATCAGATTATTTTTTCTTGAATATAAGTGATATGCTGAAACTGGCTTTAACTAGGTATTGGAAGCTGATTGTGTGTATCTCTTCCAGAATCAGCAGTTAGTAATGATATTTTTTCTTCGCTGCTAGAAATATTTACAGCATAGAAATTAGAAAATGTTCCAAAGTGGATCATTCATTTTAGATGTTTTTTTATTCCCTGATTGTAAGCTGATAAGCATTCACCAGCCCCTCACTAAATATGGTGAGTTTCCTGGAACTCACCATCTTCCTGTACAAGTGTGACTTATTACACCTGATACAGAATTTTCATGTTAACATTACTGTCACCATCATTCCAACAAATTCTTTTACCTCTCTCTTCTGTGATGACCTTCCATTTTCTGGCCTCATATTTGACTTTTTTATTAGTTTAACCTCTCATTTTGCTCAAAATTATCTTATAGTTGTTGCACAGGAAAGCATACAAAGGTGATAAATGTTATAAAAGCATGCATTTCACAAAATTTCATTTTTAGCTTCTAAAATGACATTTTTTTTCAATTAGAAGACTATTTCAGAAATTATGTTTTAGCAGAAGATTGAGGAAACATCAGTATTTCAGTTGTTTTGGTTGTAAGAAAGGTAATTGTTGCCTTATTTTCCTGGATGATTTATTCTCTTTTTTTAATTATATGTTTAGCAAATATAGTTGGTTTTCAATATAGTAAGTACCTTTTTTCTCCTATGCTTATTTTATATAATAAAAATGTTTCATTATATATTTCCATTTCATATACACTTTCAGCAATACTTGCCATTTGCTAAATAAAGTATTTGATGCTAAACACTGAGACATAGTGATATTTTTCACAGATTTACTTAAGTTCCTGTAAATTAAGTGTTATATAGAGTGTTTCTTCATGAAAGAAAATATTCTAGGTGTTTGTCATATTTTTAACATTGAAGTATTTAATATTACTTGAAAAATTAATATTTCAAACAATAATTTATTAAAAGAGTGGTGATGGTAATAGTAATTGGCAGAGATTTCAAATTTTAACCCATTTAATCATATTGCACTCTATACATCTTCATCAAAAATGTACTTAATAAAGATAATTTTTAATTATCTCTGACTTATGTGTTATTACCTAACAAAAAGTAGGAATATTAATTTCCTAAATAACAGCAGAAAGCAAAGTAGTTCATAGTGAGTTATAGAAATTATTTTCCTCAAGTGAATATATATTAACCCTATAGTTAATATTTTTCTGGTTTCTGAAACGTAGGACTTACTCCCACTACCAACCTGAACCCAGGACCTGTTCCCTATTTAGCCATCAGAAAACTTAGCCAAGCAGATATTCATCCCAGTTAAATTTGATTATTTTTCACTATGAAAATAAATTGTATCAAGAAAACCTTCCTTTAAAGTTTGCCTTTGGGGCATAAGAATGATACAATGGACTTTGGGGACTCAGAGGAAAGGGTAGGAGGGGTCAGAAGTATTAAAGTCTGCACAGTGTGTACAGTATACACTGCTTGAGTGATGAGTACATCAAAATCTCAGAAACCACCACTAAAGAACTTACTCGTGTAACTAAACACCACCTGTTCTCCAAAAAGCAATTGAGATTTTTTAAAAGTGACTTTTGGAAATCTCCAAATGTGATTTCATTTGGTTCTTGATCTTCCTTTTTAGAATGGATTATGTTCTGTCAAAATTTATACAATGAAACCCTAATTTCTAATGTGGCTGTTTTTTGAAATGGGGCCTCTAAAGAAGTTAGTAAGGTTCGATGAAGTAAGTAGAAGCTGATCCAACAGGATTAGTGTTCTTATGAAGACACCAGAGCTCTCTCTCTCTCCCACTGTGCATGTACCAAAAAAAAGGCCATTTGAGGACATGGTGAGAAGGTGGTTGTCTGCATGCCAGGAACAGAGCTCTCACTGAAAACCTTGATCTTGGACTTGTGGACTTCAGAACTGTGAGGAAATAAATTTCGGTTGTTGAAGCCTCTCAGTCAATGTTTTTGTTATGGCAGCCCAAGCTGACTAATGCTGTCTCCAACTGTGTATCTCTCATTGAGAATCCCTGTCACATGGAAGAACTTCCAACTGCTTTTTAAGGCATCATTCTTAAATACTAATAGTAAATAAAGATTCCACAGACATGTGAGAGGATCCGCTGAATAGATCTGCAGAAAGCCATGAAAGTGATTTTAAAGAGAGCAATATAGGGGAGAAAACAAAAAAAGTTAAAATTAAACATTGTTATTTTCAGAGTGATTTTCAAAAAGAGAAGGTACAACCCATACTAAAGAGAAGAAGCATTGAATGAATACAAGAAATACCTTTGGAAGTTAAAAATGTAATAAACTTGGTATTAAAATAGAAATATTAAAAAATAAAATTTAGTGAATACCCAAAAAGGAAAAAAGTAGCAATTAAAAAGTTGAAAATATAAGAATGTTTTGCAACAATCATCTAACAACATTGTAAGAGAAGGAATAAGAAAAAAAAAGATGAGAAGTGGAAACTAACACCATGTGTTTTGGGATTTATACTTCAGTTATAAGCATAAATTATCAATGAATAAAAAAAAGTCAAGAATACTGATAACACACCAAGTTGATATCTACAGAGAAGATCAAAATAATTGCAAAGGTGTATGGTGATACCTTATTATGGTACACAAATACATGGTTTTTGTTTGCTCTCTACTGAGAACATCAATTTCCTGACAAATATTATTCTGTACTTAGGATTTTGATGTTCTGCCTTGATCAACATTGTGAGGTGAATACTATTTATCAAAAATTGGGTCCTGATGTGATACTGCAAGATAAAATTTTCTTTCATTTTGAAGTGAATTTAATTGATTTTATCAAACTGAAGGCAATAATACCAAAGCAATAGTACGAGTGAGATTAAAACTCAATTTAGCAGATTTTAGGGACAGTTAATTTAGATTAAATACTAGAAAGTTTAGGCAGTAGAACAAACAAGGTACATAGATTCAAAACAGATAAAAACGTAAGCTAACTTAGAAAACCCAAATTTAAAGACTTAGATATAATTAAATAAAAATAAGGCTAGACATGGTGGCTCATGCCTTTAATTCCAGCACATTGGGAGGCTGAGGTTGGTGGATTGCTTGAGTCCAGAAGTTCAAGATCAGCCTGGGAAACATGGCAAAACCTGTTTCTACAAAGAAAACGTACAAAAATTATTAATAACTGGGTGATGTGAGCCTGTAGTCCTAGCTACTCAAAAGGCTGAGATGAAAGGATTGCTTGAGTCTCGGAGGCGGAGATAAAGCCACTGCACTCCAGACTGAGTGACAGAGTGACACCTCATCTCAAATAATAATAATAATTATTATTATTTTAAAAAATATTAAATTACACAGAAAAGGAAAACTGCATTATACCAAAAAGGATACTTCCGACATAATATTTCTTTAATTACCTCTTTGGAAAGACTTCATTTTTCATAAAATATATGACTCAAAGACAGATCATTTTTGAATGTTGTTTTCAACATCATACACACCTGAACAAATTTTTGAAATATGGACACCCCAAAAAGCTTGCTCTTTTATTTACTTTGTTCTTGTATAACATACTTTATTCTCAAATTAAAGATGATGATTATCTCTCCTTTCTTCAAACCTTAATTGATTTTCTCCTTTGGAAAAAAATATATTTTACTGCGCATTTTTTACCTTCACCTATACGCTAACATTTTTCAAATTTGTTACTGTATGGCATATTGTAGGCAATTCTATAATCTAAGCATATGTGAATATAGAAAAGATAATGTGTTGTGCTTTGACATTACAATAGCTATGTCACTAGGCGAGGAAAAGTTTTCAACATTATTATGATCTTATGGAACCACCATGGTATTTACAGTCCTTTCTTGATTGAAGTGTTGTTTTGTGGTGCATCACTATACTTAAACATGTACTTTCCAAGTCTCTTTTGCCTAGTGTACTATATTTTTTCTTCATATAGAAACCTTACCAATTATTCAAGAGCCTATATAATTCTTATTTTCCATTAAGACTTTACTATCTAATCCTACAGTAATCTCCACATTTACTGAAATTGGTAACTCACTGAATATATTTGTCCTGTGATCCTTGTTACGTACCTAACTATCTGACTTTTGTCTTACAATGTGTTTTAACATTTTTCCTTATATTTAAGTATGATATTACCTCCCCAAGGCAGGACTGTGCCTTCTATTTTGCTTACATACCCAACAGTATTCTAAATTATATGCTTATGTATGTGATGAAATGAATGATGGGAGGAAGGCAGGGAAGAAAGGAAGAAATGGATAAGACCTTCTTGAGACTTTAAAAAAAATAATTAGTTGATGTTCTGCTACTTATTGAAAGTCATTTAACAATGATTTTATGTAATATAGTAAAGCTTATGCAATAGCAACAACTCTTTTCCCAAAAAATAAAAAATAATATTGAAAAGCATTGGTGGTCACTGGGTCTAATAAATCACTGACATTTTTTCTTGGTAAATTATTTCATGTGTTTGTAGAACATGGCATATAAAAATGTTTTAAAAGGAAATAACTCATCTCGGGTCCCTGCAATGCTATTATATCCGTCTACAATTTTGAATATATCAAAATGTATTGTCAAATACTTTATAGTACTCATAGCTCTTGTCAAATAAATTGATTGTTTTGGTCTCTTCAAATAGTCCCCAGCATGGATAATCAGGAACAATTTGAAAACAATATCCTCAGTTAGAATAAAGTTATTGTTTACGCCATTATTTTTCACATGATAAATTTTAGTTTGTCATTTAAAAATGACCCAATGAAAATAGCTTTGTAGTAGAGACTTTCTTTGACATAAACTGATGTTATTTTGTCTTATATTGAATCAGTCTATTTATTTGAGTCTCTCTGTGTTCCTTTAATTCTTGATATTTAGAAAAATGTACTTCATTATATCAATCATTCCTGATATATTATATCTGTTATCAGGTAGTTCTTCCAGCATGAACCTGGTGCCAGATTCCTTTTGCTGGTTTGCTACCCAAAGAGAAAATAAAATATTTTGCATATACATTCAACAAAATGTATACATTCCTAGTCATAGATATATATGATATTTGCTATTATATCATGTGACAAAAATAAGCAGATATATCTATAACCAGTTTCTATGCAATTTTAATTTGATCACTAATAAATATTCCAATAATGTAGTGTTTTCTTATTAAACATTATTTTATTCAATCTGTGTCTAGTATATTATGTGTGCTATTTGGGTGCTCAAGATACATATTTAAATACATGTAGAATTTATCTTAAAGAAATTCTTGCTGGGCGCGGTGGCTCATGCCTGTAATCCCAGCACTTTGGGAGGCCAAGGTGGGTGGATCATGAGGTCAGGAGACCGAGACCATCCTGGTCAACATGGTGAAACCCGTCTCTACTAAAAATACAAAATATTAGCTGGGCATGGTGGTGCTTGCCTGTAATCCCAGCTACTCAGGAGGCTGAGGCAGGAGAATTGCCTGAACCCAGGAGGCGGAGGTTGCTTTGAGCCAAGATCATGCCATTGCACTCCAGCCTGGGTAACAAGAGTGAAACTCAGTCAAAAAAAAAAAAAAGAAAGAAAGAAGGAAAGAAAGAAAGAAAGAAAGAAAGAAAGAAAGAAAGAAAGAAAGAAAAGAAGGAAAAGAAAGAAAGAAAGAAAAAGAAATTCTTAGGACAATGGGAACATAGACATGCAATTTTCACTAAGATACTGCATGTAAGTATTATAGAAATAGGAGTACATCAGAACAAATTTATTTACTGATGTCAGTGAAATCTACAAAAAGTGGTGATGCTCAAATCATGAATGAAGAGTTAATCATAAATTAGCTCTGAGCAAGGACATTCTAAGATAGAATAGCATGTGCAGAAATAGGAATAAGAAGGTGTTTAGTAACTTTTGGGTGAGGGGAAGTGATATGACTGAAGTACAGGTGAATGGTATGGGAAGAGAAAGATAGAAGGAAAGACAGATTAACATGGCTTGGAATCGTAAGCATCTTATGCATCAAGGTTAAATTTTATACTTGTTTTTTCTTACTCTCTCTTAGTGGGGGTGTACAAATAACATTTGTGTTGTACCAAAATAATTATAATTATAGAGAGATTAGATTAGATGTGATAGGAGTTAAAGTCGTGAAGACTCAGGGATGTTCTATAGTTTGAATGAGAAATAATGAGGGCATGTCCCAGTCTCAGGTTTTGATTCTCTTCTCTATTATCTTTTCTGTTTACACTCACAACATGACGTCCTCTGATCTTACAGCATTATATCACATGTATACAGACATTTATGCTGAACTTCAGACTCCTATATCTAATTGCCTTGTTTGCACTTCCTCATGATTATACAATAGCTATCTCATACCATGCCAAAAACAGCTCTGCTGTCTTATCCCCACAGTCTGGCTAAACTACCTCTCCAGATGCAGTTTTCTGTCTCAGTTAATTCTAAATTCTTCATTGTTCCTCAGGAAAACATTAATTTGGAATTGGCCTGTAATATTTATCACATTTACATATCCTTTGATTCTCTATTCAAAATGCCCCCAGAATCTGATGACGTCTCATATGCTGCTGCTACCAGCCACTTCTGAGCAGCAACTCATTTTGTCCAGTTACAGAGCCCCCTTGTCTCTCTGCCTCCATTCTTGCTCCTCTACCTGGTATTCTCAACACAGTAGCCAGTATGATTCATTTAAAATGTTAATTATACATCCACAAAATCATTCTAAGACTTTTTCTTTCACTTAGAATACAATTGTAAGTTTTGCAATGGCCTCCTAGGTCCTACATAATTAGTTCCCAAACTGTGAATTATTCTTGCTCATTCTGTTTGAAACACATTGACCTCCATGTTATTTCTTAAATGCATCAGGGATCCTTGGTCTTAGGGCTTTCTAATGGTCTTTGGGCTCTTTATAATGCCTGGGGTATTTTTTCATTAGATATGTTCATTAACTTTCTCGTATACTGTAAGTCTTCAGGAGTAGATCCTCTCAAGTGGGCCTCCCTGATCATTAAGAATTGTAACTCCTTCACCAATCATTTGACTTGCCAGTTTGTATTTTTCTCACAACAGAAACAATCTCTTCCATGCAATAGACTTTATCAATTACTATGTTTATTATTCGGTGTCTTTCTAACTGCTGGAATAGAAATTCCAGGAGTCCAAGTATTGTTTTCTGTATAGCTCACTTATATATCTGTAACACCTAGAACAATATCAGTTGCATCATAGGTCCTCAGTGTTCACTATTTAAATAAATGAATAAATGGGTGCATTAATATGATTACAACTTCGACACAGAGAAGGAAATAGAAACAATAGCTATTTATCATGCCAATTTAGACGGGAGGAAAATTATGGGTTTGGAATGTATAATATTAAGTTGTAGCCTCCTTCTTTCATTTATTAACCATGCAATTCCAGGTGACAATGGAAATAAAACTGTGAAGCAACTCAAAATATTTGTTAGAAGGATAGAGGAAGAACTAGGTGATGATGATATCCCAGAAGTTGAGGGAAACTAAAAAACAATTCCCATAACAAATATTGAGATATGTTACAAATAAGTCCAGTAAGAGTTAATTTTATTTGAAAATTAGGGTATCATTGATGATATAAGAATATATTCAGTGGAGTGGTAGAGATAAAAGTCATTTTACAGAATAATTTTCTAATGAATTACTGATATCATTTTGAGTTAAGTGAATATATGGGTAAGAGTTTCTTTTTAAGTCCTGCATGTTACAACTTTTAATTTTCATTAGCAACTATGCCTTAACATATATTTTTGTTAGATTTAGGCCCAATGACCGCACTTCTTTCATGTCAAAATTATGCTATTTTATGGTAAAGTAATTTGCAATGTTGTGCATTTGTAATAAACAAAATAATTTGCAGAACTAGATACAATTTTAAACTCTTACAAAAAAAATTCTCTTCTTAATTTTGAATGCACCAACTGGTCTTTAGTTTCATGAAACAGTTTCCAGTGTATACCTTGTATGAAAACAACTGCTGCTGTTTTTCTTATAATATGATTTCCCCAAATTGAAGACAAGGCAATTGATAAAACTTCGATTTTTTTTTTTTTTTTTTTTTGAGATGGAGTTTTGCTCTTGTTACCCAGGCTGGAGTGCAATGGCGTGATCTCAGCTCACTGCAACCTCCGCCTCCTGGGTTCAGGAAATTCCCCTGCCTCAGCCTCCTGAGTAGCTGGGATTACAGGCAAGTGCCACCATGCCCAGCTAATTTTTTGTATTTTTAGTAGAAAAAGGGTTTCACCATGTTGACCAGGATGGTCTCGATCTCTTGACCTCGTGATCCACCCACCTCGGCCTCCCAAAGTGCTGGGATTACAGGCATGAGCAAACTTAGTTTTAAAAGTCTAGCTTGCCTTAAATAATGAGGTTTTCTTTTAAAATGAGGTTATCTCAGCTCCTTGTTTTATACTCAGTTTTTTTCTTCCTTATATAATTCAATAGTAAGTTTCTTATAAACATAGAATAACTTAACAATGATTTAGCAGACAACCTGAAGGACAGATAAAAATAATTTAGCTAGTAAGCACACCTATAATAATCTAAGCATATCTTAATATTTAAAAAGATGAATATTTTTAAACATATCAAAAGCAAAAAGCAAACCAGGAACATTTTACTCGAAATCACATAGACTACATAGTTTTTAAAGTGGAAATTGACTAAAATAATTTGTCATTCATTAGTTTCTGGACTTTTCTGTTTTAAACTGAACTAAAGGTCTATAGTTCTCTACTTATAACTAATCGTATATGATTGTATTTAGGTTTTACATGTATTTTAATTATTCTCAGGAAGTAATAATAAGTAACAATAATAACAGATAAAAAAGCAGACAACAGAATGGATTCTATACATAACTAACAAGAAAGTGTTAAGAAAAACTTCATGACAAAATTTTAAATTATAACATATTTTCAAAGGCCATTGTGCTTCTAGTACAAGTGATAGTAATAATAATCATGATTAGTAAGAAATTCTATCCATAAATTATACATCTAGACATAGTACTGATGTATAACTGAACATATTTACTTTTGGAAAGTCAATTTTAGAAGAATCACATATTTACTTTTCGAAAGGTATTTTTTTCTTTTTTAATTTTTCTTTTATTGTTTTCCTTTCTATTTTTTTAGTTTTTATTTCTTATTTTTTTTTAGAAAGGTAGTTTCTATTCATCTCTCTATCCAAATTAATGAACATTTTCCAACTTTTCTCTTAATTCATGGACTGTGAAAGGAACAAACATTAGGAAAATATGGGATATTTATTGTAATTATACAACTATGTAACTGATATAATAAATGAATTAAAATTTCAAATGTTCTAAAATCTATTCAATTTTATCATAAATATGTAGGTTACTATTTATCTAGTATATATTTTGGGAAGTGGAAAATAATCTCTAAATATAAGTTTAAAGGTATGAACCAGAAAATATAAATAATATTAAATATTGTTACTTAATTTTTTTTAATTTGATGTATTAAAATATCATAAATAATATTAAAATGTAAATGACTAACTGGAAAAACATATATATGATCTATATGAAGAAGAATATTCTTAATCAATCAATATGACTTCCAAAGCAATGAAATTAATGAACAACTCAAAGGATAACAGGGAAAATGAAAAAGAAATGATTTATGAAATGATATAAAATTGCCATAAAATAATAAATATTGAACATCAGAATTCAATAAGTAAAAAATATAACTTTATTGAAATTTTTCATATGGGCAATTTTTTTTTCAATAATGATTTACACAGTATTTTTGAGATATAGAAAAAGCAGTGTTATTTCTTCAGGGCAATTTAAGAATATATTCACAGTAGGTCAAAATGTACAAAGGCATACCTTTTGACAAAATAGCTTACGTCTATAAATTTATCTTAAGCCATGGGAAATTTTAAAAGACTACATAGATAATTCTTTTGAAAATTTATTGAAAATTAGATATCCTTCTCAGTAAATTAGAAAAGGTTCAGCAAATTTTACATAATTAGAAAGAAGAAAATAAAGTAGAAAATTGCATAGTGAATAAATAATATAAAATAGAGAACTAACACATTATTAATTTTTTTCAAAAAACAAATGAAATTGATATGTCAATCATGGAAG
Organism: Leontopithecus rosalia; assembly: GCA_028533165.1. Taxonomy (NCBI): domain Eukaryota; kingdom Metazoa; phylum Chordata; class Mammalia; order Primates; family Cebidae; genus Leontopithecus; species Leontopithecus rosalia. Next base: position 119,369,925 of record CM052650.1, read on the forward strand.
TGAGGTAGGAAAGAAAAGATGAGGAGCCCAAATTTTCTGTATCACAGATAGGAAAGCAGACAACAGAATGGATTTTACACATAACTAAATAACAAGGAAGCTTTAGGAACAACTTTATGACAAAATTTTAAAAATTTAACATTTTCAGAGGCCATTGTGCTTTCAGGTTTTGCTGTTTTTAATTACTCCCTAATAAAAGGATTTTTAGCAAACCCATCATTCCTTCTTTGATATTTAATTTGTCCGCTCACTGCCATCATCTTAAACTCATCTATGTCATTTTCAACAATATTTCCATCATTTCAGTGTCAAGCATCTCAAACTCTAACCATTACCACCAATCATTTCAGCTCCGTTGCTGTAGTATTCTACCAGCAAAAGATTCAAAAGATTGCTAAAGATTAAAATAAGACTTTAATCTCACTAGCACCCTCAATCCACTGATCCTGCCCCTTCTCACTGTTCATCACTTCCTATAGGTTCTCACTTTTCTATTTACCCATCTTAAATTCTAGGAAAACCATTAAACATCCCTTGAATTTACCACCATCTTTCTTGACTTTCTATATGTTTCATTTCCTTTAAACTATCATATCCCTGGTTAGAAGGAACTCTTCACCTACTTGCAAGACTGTTCTCCAAGTGACTTTGCACCATTCAGCTATCCCTTGCTTCCTGGCTTGTGGTTCTCAAAAAGAACTATAGACTGTGCTGGGAGTACAACACCCCAAGAGAAGAGGAACTGGCCAGAACAGCCTAGGTTGTGCTCCAGTCCCTACCCCCACCTCTTCCAGAAACAGTGGCCTTCGATCTGGTAGTGCAGAGAATTTCATGACCCAGGGCAGGCTACTTTCTGGAATCTTTCTGCTGCCTGACAAAGGGGGCTTGCTCATATGAAACTCCATCTATGCCGAGCATTTTCCAGAACTTGTGGGGAAAAGGTTTTCCCTGAATCTTAGGATTCTGTTTTCTCATGCTGCCTACATGTAAGTAATATTATAAGTCAGTTTCATGCAATTTGTTGTATATGACTGCATTCCATCTGAATGTTCAAAGACATGTTGGTAACCAGTGCACAGTGAACCTGCTTCACACTACTCCTTCTCAGCACCTGGTAGAGAGAGGTGGCTAGATAAAGCTCAAAGCAATAATAAAAATGCCACTTTAATATTTATTTAAGATAAATATTATCTCACTAAAATCTGTATAACTAAAATTGCCCAGAAAATTTACTGTATTTCCCTATGCTCTTATTATTCTACTGTTATCAATGACCAGTTCATAACTTCCTGTCTTTATTGTATCATCCCTTGTCTCCTCTTCATCTTCCCTCTGGGCTGAGGATTTGCTTCTTATTTAATGGGAAAGCCAAACACCAGGAACACAGCTTTCTCCATTATATTTTCCACCCACTGTGCCAGTATAGTATGTCTTCTATATTTTGCTATGTATGAGAAATATATTCTCCTACTAAAGCCAGATGCTCCATGCATAGGTCTCAACATTCTCACCTACTCAGTAGGACGTGACCTCAGTAGGGCACAGCTGTTTTTGCATCATGCATATATGTTGTCCCCAAGATTGTTCCCAATAATGAAATTTACTTTCCCCATCTTAAAAAACAAAAACAAAACCAATAAAACAAAACTCAAGCTTATACAAATTATTTTTTTCTTTTGTAAACCCACTTCTACTGCCAGTAACTCCATTTCTCTCCTTGAGTAAATCTCCTAAAGTCTTCATCTATATTCACTGTCTCTAATTTCACTCCTGACATTTCCTCTTAAAGCCACTCCACTCAGGCTTCTGCAAACCACGAGACCAGAACTGTTTTTGTTCTGACATCAGTAATCTTCACGACACTAGGTCCAATGATTTGGGATCCTTTCCCTTTAATGGATGTATTAACAATATTTAAAAATAGGAATGACTCTTTCACATAGAAGGTATTTTCTTCCTCTGGCTTCTAATACACCACATTCACTTGCTTTATCTTCTATCATTGAGGCTATTTCTTCTGTATTAGTCAGCTTTCAGGCTGCTTATAAAACATACCCAAGACTGGCAAGAAAAGAGGTTTAATTGGACTTACAGTTCCACTTGGCTGAGGAGGCCTCAAAATCATGGTGGGAGGTGAAAGACACTTCTTATATGGTGACAGCAAGAGAAAAATGAGAAAGAAGCAAAAGTGGAAACCCCTGATAAACCCATCAGATCTTGTGAGACTTATTCACTATCATGAGAATAGCACAGGGAAGACTGGCCCCTATGATTCGGTTACCTCCTCTTGGGTCCCTCTCATAACACATGGGAATTCTGGGAGATACAATTCAAGTTAAGATTTGGGTGGGGACACAGCCAAACCATATCACCTTCTTATTTGCCTTTGCTGGTTCCTCCTCATCTCTCTGATTGTTAAGCATTCAGAGTATCCAGGATTCAGCTCTTGCATCTTTTGTATTTTCTCCATGAACATATTCAGTAGGTGATCTTACCTAACACCATGGTTTAAAATATCCTTCCACACACCCGTAACTCTAAATTGTAACTTCTTACTTATTCTAGATTTACATATCCAGTTTTCTGTAGGCACCCCATTTTGAATGGCCAATAATTGTGTTGTTTTATATGTTTCAATAGCTCTGATATTCACTGCAATGCTATCTACCTTCACAATTTTCTCATTTCAATGAACTGTAACTTTATTTTTCCCATTGTGCAGGCATAAAATTCAGCATTATCAGTTATTTCTTTTTCACATTCTGTTCTTCCCCAAATAACATTGCAATTGACATAAAAATATATCCAAAATTTAACATTTCTCTTTACCTCTACTTTTATTATTCCTGTTCAAACCGTCAATATCTCTGTTCTCTCTGCTTCCAATCCTGCCCTCTTTAGTTTATTCTCAACAAAGCAGCCAGGGTGGCACTGGTAAAAACCTAAATCAGACCACATCAGCCAACTGTTCCATGCCCTACCAAGGATTCTTGACTCATTAAAACAAAGCAAAACAAAAACATCTTAAAACAGCTTATAAAGCATTACACAAAATCTATTTGTTCTTCTGCCCAACAATACCTAGAGATCCTCATTTTCTACCATTCTATCCCTCATTTATTCCACCTCCTCGTTAATCCTCCAACATGCCAAGAAATCTCATTGTCCAGGAATGCCTTTTTCCTAAAGCCCCCCTAAATATTCACACTGCTTGCTGCCTCACTTCAGGTCTTACCCAAATAGTTCTTCCACAGAGGCCTTTCTTGGCCATTCACATTTTATCTACAGTTTCTTCTTAAATTCTCTACTTAACTTTTTAAATAGATAACATCCCCATTTATGAATGGTAATTAGTAGTTTGTTCTGTTTATTGCTGTCTTTCCTAACTGGAATGTAGTAAGGGCAGGGATAAAATGAGGGCAGGAATATTTGCTGTATCCCAAGCCAAACACACAGTCAAGCGTATAATAAAGACTTGTTGAATGAGTTGCTGAATTAATCTGGGTATCTCTGTAAAAAATAATGGAGGAAGGTTAGCTCAGATAAATAGTCACTATTATAGATTGTGGAGGTGTTGCATGATTCCTAACCTAAGCTTGGATGGTTTTTATTTTCAGGGAAAAGAAAAGGAACAGGACTGGGTACGTTTAAACAGTTATCAGTATCTTCCAGGCACATATTGATTAAAATACCTAAATAGTTATTTTGCGTTATCTACTTTTAAAATTAACCATATGGAAATCATGGTGATCACAGTAATTAGAAGTAAATTAATTTGCTTAGAGCATAATTTATTGCTCCCATAAATGAAAGTCTGAGATTTGTGCATTTTATTAAAATCTTGAATTAGCATTTTAGAGCACACTAGACAACACTTTAAATAAGTATATATTTTAAGAAGACAGTAAAAAACAACTTTATATGAATAGCGGCATATTTTTCTATGATGAAATGGAGTTTTAACAGAAAAGGGAGATCTGGTATGGTTGGAGCAAACATTATATAAATAAATTTACATATTTTAGTAATAAATTCTACTAAGGTCAATAAAAGATATAATTACACATAGTATATGCCCTCAGCTATTCACAAATTTTTGTGGAGAAAAGACATAGAAGAATGACTAATGTCAGTAAAAATTAGTTCTATTAGGAAAGCACAAAGAGTGGAGGGAAAAGAATGGCAAAAAATTTAGAACAATTTGATGGGAGCTCTGATATTTGATCTGTCTTTCAAAGAATAGAGAGAAATTTATAACATGGGGCTGAAGATATGCTATGTGATACAATCTATAATTAAATTTTCACCATGTGATGTACTAAATGTCTTATTATTTTATATTTTAATATTCTTTCTCTGTATTTCTAGGACTTCAATAACAGAGTACCATAAACTAGGTAATGTACACAATAGAAATATATTGTCTCACAGTTCTGGAAGCTAAGAACTCTGAAATCAAGGGGTTGGCAGGTTTGGATTTTCTGAAGGTTGTGAGGGAAGAATTTGTTCGAAGACTCTCTTGTTGGCTTGTAGAGGGCCACCTTCACATTCACACAGTGCTTTCCTTGTAGGTGAATGTTGCTCTCTTCATTTTCCCTGTCAAATAAGGACAAGTCATATTGGATTAGGATTCCTCCTACTGACCTCACTTAAACTTGATTATCTCTGTAAAGACTTTATCTCTGAATAAGGTCACATTTTGAGTTCATGTGGGTTAAGACTTCAAGATACGCACTTCGTGGGGACACAGTTTAACCCATGACACTCTACATTAGTCAATGAGCCCATTAGGAGCCCTATTTGAAACTCTAGGACAGCTTTGTATTCATTTGTTTTTGCATATTTTCTAGGAGCATTGTGGGTGTTTAAAAAAACTTATGAGAGGTTATTGGAATTTATTGTAAGCTTGTTCAGGAAACAAAGTTTATTTTTCAAACAAAAATTTGATCTTTATAACATCAAGTTAATTGTAATTGTTCAGAATTCTAGAGTTAATAATCATTGATGGCACTCATTTTTTTCTTTTGTTTGTTTTAACATTTTAAGCAAGTAATAAGAACACTCTTTTTACCCAGTCCCTGTGAACCAGTTACAGTACTTATGATTTCCTTTGACATACCCACTTACAATTTACTTTCCATACCCACCAATTTGCAATTACATAAAACAGATTTAGCACCCAATTGTGTCGAGGTATAATACATTTATCGTCGTACACTGTGTTTGATATTTATTTTAATCTATTCACAGCTGTATATGACTTTTAAGCTAAGTTTCTATCTTAGTTCTTTAACAGCAACACATTTTTCTTGATAGAGGTAGAAATCTGTCTCAAACTCTAGCCTAGTTTGCAGAAGATGCCTTTGAAAACTTTTTCCAGTTTGATACTTTCTAGAGGATAAACTACCTTCCCTTCTCTAACCTTTCAAATGTTGTATGTAAAAATTTAAAAAGACAACCTTTTAGAGAAACTGAGAGACATTTTCCTAAAACAGCATCTTTGGCAGGTGGTAAAATGAAACAGTTAACATTGATTGACTACCTCAGAGAAAGATGGGAAACTTAAGACAACTTCATTGTTGGCAATATATGTGGGAAATGTTACCCTCTCTGACTTGCTTCCTGAGTAATTAGCTTTAAACACCTCATTTCTAACCCTAGGCGATACCTTCAAATGACCTATGGTATTTCACAATTTTTATTATTAAAATCTCTTGTTATTCTTACTCAAAAGAACTTAAAATCTTTAATAAAAAATCTTCAAGATGGAGAAATACAGTTCAAAAATTTTTTGACATATTTGTATATATAAATGTACTATGAATGATTTTCAGTTCACTGCTTAGAAAGCATGAAAGAAATTATACTTCATCTTCATGGGGATTATTTTCTCCTGCCAGATTAAAACATTTGCAAGGCAGTATAAAATCCAGTAGATATATTGATTAAGAGAGATCCTATTTATAACTGACATACATGAAACCATGTTAAACAAACCTATGGAAAAATAAGTGTCTTACTGGAAAATGATTTTCTAATACAACAGAGTACAAAGCCATCCCTATCTTCTTCTGAGATAATATTCACATGTCAGCCTCAATAACCTTTACTGACAGGAAATGAAAGGATACTGGGTTCATATACCTAAATTCAGTCAAAATAGTTCCTACCAATTATTATACATAAGGATGTTAAACATGCATTACAAAATAATTTTAATAATAATTAGTTGGTTTATATGATCACAACTTGAAAACAGTTTTGAAAATATTTTGTTGAGAAATACATGGAGAAAGTAATGTATTTGTATATAATATAAAACATGTCAATACTGTATAATTTCAGATTTCAAACATGTGCATTGCATTAATTTATATACATCAATCATAAACAGTTTATGGTAGAGTATCAACAGCAGTCAAAACAATTTACTTATTGATTATTTAAAACGTAAATAGGTCTAAAAGTTAAATCTACATTTACTCAAATATTATTACAAGATACATTTTTATGGGGTTAAAAAGAGAAGCAAAGTGTAGCTTAATTTTATACTTGTTAGCAAGAAAATAATCTGGAATTTAATTGACAACAGTGCCACTTTGAATTCAATTGAGTTAATTTTCAAGGGGGTCTCAACCTCTTTATATTAGCCAGCATGCTGACATGGTTTGGTACCTTCAATTAGCTTTGTTCAATTATATGAACTTGTGATTAGCAGAGGTTGTCAGCCAATGTTGTATTTAGATCTTCTAAAAATAAGAGATTAAGAAGCCAGTTGCATCTGTGTCAGTGCATGCCTGTGATAATAATTTTTAAGCATAAAGAAACGGACATAGGTATTTCAAACCTGTATGAAAGTTATTTGAAAATAGACTTAGCAGGCCAGCTAAACATAGCATTTCATTGTTCCTAAATATTTAAGTCTGAATTGCTCCAAAGATGCTTTTGCTTTTTTTGCAGAATATTTCACCACTTTAAGTATACAATAAAATTGTTCCTTAAATTTAAAATGTATCAGTTTATATAAATGATTTTTAATATAATGTGCCTTTCTTTCATGCTGTTTTGTTCATGTTAATACAATTTTTAAATCTTTTTTCCATGACATATATATTATATTTGAAGGGTATTCTTTTTTAGTTTTATATTTATGAAGAAATTACAATTGACTGTGGAACTGCTGTTTCAGTGGGAAGGATTTGATTTGCTCAAAATTATTTTAATGCTAACACTAATCATTTTAAAGTGTGACATCTATGACTATACACACACATACACACATGTATAGATATATACATATAAAACATATGTAAAGATACATATACAAAGGTAGATATATATAGAATTATATATATGCATGCATGTGATATGATTTGGTTCTGTGACCCCTCCCAAATCTCATCTTAAGTTGATTAATAATCCCCAGGTGTCAAGGGAATTACCCATGGGAAGTAATTGAATCATGGGGGTGGGTTTTTCTTATGCTGTTCTTGTGATAGTGAATAAGTGTCAGGAGTTCTGATGGTTTTATATAGAGGAGTTCCTGTGCACATGCCCTCTTGCCTGTCACTACGTAAGATGTGACTTTGCTCCTAATTTGCATTCCACCATGATTGTGAGGCCAATCCACCAATCATGTGGAATTGCGGGTCAATTAAACCTCTTTCCTTTATAAACTACCCAGTCTCTGGTATCTTTATTAGCAGCATGAGAACAGATTAATACAGGATACATACAGAAATATGTAGATAAACAAATATGATAAAATTGTATGTACCTTTAAAAGATAACATATTTTAAACATTTCTGCATATTCAGTTGATTTCTATGAAAATTCAATTCCAAGGTTTCAGAAAACACTTTTCATTAAATATCATAGAAATTAACAGTATCCAAATTAGTTTGTCTTTCCTTTGATGTAAAATATCTCTGTGCCACTGAAAAGCTAAGAGAAATGTAATAATGTTAATAAATCAAAAAGGTCTAATTTGTTGTATTTGTTGTCCAGTATAAATAGTTACTATTTTTGAGAACAGAAGTAATAGCAACTTGTGTTTTCCTTACAAGAGAAATTTTATTTTAGAAAGTCATGTAATAAAATGGAAAAGAAGTGTGTTGGAAAGAAGATGCTGTTAGTTAATTGTAACAGTAGTGATACTCACAATTTGGAAATCACTTTAGTACAAGCATTGAATGAACTCTTTTTCTAAAAAATCAATAAGGCCCTGTGGGTGTATGAAAACAATATAATACCACTTTATAATTGTTTATTTTGGATTACAAATAAGAAATTGTGTTTGAAATGATAGGACTTTTTCTATTATACTTCTTCTCTGACTTTCAAAGTTTATTATTTCATACAAATCTTTAAAATTTATAAAAATTTATAGAAGGATTTGTGAAGGAAATGTTACACTGCCAATATTTTTAGTTCTTTAATATCCAGTGTACTGCACAAGTTTCTGATACATTCCATCACAATAACCAGGTTATTTATTACAAGCCCTGTTAAAAATAATACCAATTTTTGAACACATGGGTCCTAGCTTAGTAATTTTTCACTCAATCTTTGAAAAACGTCATTTCAGGTACAGGATTTTACCCAAATTTTATAAATGAAATAAAAATGATTCAAATAACTTGACTTGTATCTGGTATGTATGAGTGCATGTGTCAATATGAATCAGGGCTGTGCTTTAAAACCCATACTCTTGTCTACTACACATGGAGTAACACTGGTACCTTTCTTATATTAGCCAGACACAAAGAATTATTTCAAATAAAGCCTTAAATTATGATAAATAATATTTTAAATATTAAACTAACATATAATTTTATATAAAGGTAATGGGTCAGAGAGATTCTGGGTCAAAATCTAAATTTACCACTAAGTAATGACATTTTGCAAGAGTTATTTACTCTCTCTGCACTTATTCTTGCTTTTCTTAAAATACACTAAAATTTTTGTTTTTTGATTGAAATCACACATTTCAGAAACTGTACTAATTGCATAATGACTTGCTAATAAAATATGTTTGAAAAATAGCAGATATTATTATAATTATTTTATTTATTATTACATTAAATGTAACCTCATAACTATAGATAACGCTACCATACTTAGAAGTGGATTAAGAAACGGGTGGGTAATTTATCTCTAGTTCTTTCTTTTAGTATTTACTTGGAGAGGTTCCTTTTCAGATTTCAGACCTCAGTTTTCCTTGAGAGGATGTGGTCCTTACCACACATTTTACCTGCTGGTAAACAAAACTTCTCTGGTACTTTTCACTTTATGGTTCTTGCTATGAGTTAATCAGATAAAGCAATCTTTGCTAATATGTCATGGCCCTTACATAAATATTATTACACATATTATGGACTATTACAGATATTTTTGCTTGGAGAAATATCTCATTACATAGGAAGTCATGTTACAATGAGAGTTTTGGGTTTGGGGACATTCCAAGAGGAGAAATATTTTTATTCAGTAGCTTTTAAATCATTAAAATTGGCCACAAAATAGTATTATCTATGAATAGATAATCTTGGACTGTATATCAAAAAACCCTCATCTTTACTGGCTCTGCCAGATAGTGACCTTGAGCATAACACTTAATCCTTTTTATCTCAGTTTCATTCTTGTTAAAGGTGACATGGATGTTTATTTTTTTAATTTATTTTTAACAAATATGTAACAGTAGCTACCATGGTATGGTAGCTTTGTTAGTTTGTTTTTTATTTTGCAATGTCAATTTGGCAATAATCAAATAGCTAAGACTTCTGTTTTTATAAAATTTCCTTTCTAATTAGAGATAAACAGAATACATGTATTTTTTAAGAAAGATAATATATTAAAATGCTATGCAGATGATTTAATTGTGGTTAGATGATTTTAAAAATACTTCCTCACCTTGTAGGAAAAAAACAACAAAAAAATTATGAAGAGCTAGTTGGCTACTGCATATAAGGTGGTCCAAGGCTTTCTGAGAAGACATTAAAACTGCGTTTAGAGAGACAAGAATGAACCCATAATGCATGTCGAGATCACAGAAAAGTATACTCTAGAAAGTTGGAGCTACAGCCAAGATCTGAAGACGGATGTGTGTATGTGGATTCCTCTGTTTAAGATGAGGAAGGCCGGAGGGTACAAGCCAAGAGTAAGACAATGAAATGAGATTTGGGTGGCAAACTAGAACTAGATCATGTAGGGCACTGTAAACCATGGTAAAGAGACAGATTTTTACTCTGTGTTCAATGAGACTTCAGTGTAAAGTTTTAACTAGGGGAATAATACGATCAGATATAGGATGTTAAAATAATGCTGCCATTAAATATGAATTGAGGGAGTGTGATGGGGGAAAAGAGGATTTGGAGGGGTTCTTATGTTTAAATTAATGCTAGAGAATTAGTCCAAACTATTAAGTTTGGACTAATCACTTATAGAAGAGACTTAAAGAATTAAACAATCTGAAATCTTTTGAAATAGAATGAAAAGGATGTAACAATGACTGAAACACTGTAAGTGACAAAAAGTAATGAACAAGAGACCTGTAAACGTCCCCTCAGCTTTACTAAACTTTAAGCAGGTTTCCTTCAGATTATAGGCCCCTAAACTCTCTTTTTGCAGATTATTTACTTTGGAAACTTGCAACTGTAAATTCTTTCTCTGTCTTTTTGAGATATAAATCTTCTACAACTCAGGAATACCTTTCTCAAAGATGTGGGAACAATACCTTTGAAATGTGAAGATCAATAAGGACACTCACTCTCCTCCTAGTGTTTGTGGGAAGGTGGGAATCTAACTTTGGTAAGCACTACTTAGCAACACAGATGTTCTAATCACTGAGCAACATCCTGCCAACTCTTTCCAGTACTTTTATGCTAGCTCATCTCAATGCTTAAAATCTGTCTGACCTGTTTCAATGGAGTTGAGTTCATTCTCTCTCCCTATTTGTAATTGTATTGAATAAAGTTTATCATGCTTATTTAATTGGTCCATTGCAATTTTTCTTTTACCGTAATTGAGACTAAAACTTAGATTTATGGTTTCAGTGACATGTGAATATTGATTTTTATTTTGATGATGAATTCTGGCAGAAAGAGAATTAGATTTTAAAGAAAACAGAGTTCAGATGTAGAGATATTCTATTTGGAATGCCAATAGCTTGACAAAGATAGTAATAAGTTCAAGCAGGAAGTTCATGCTGAAAACCTGACTATCTCTCTCTCTCTCTCCTTGATCTATCTATGTATCTATCATCTATCTATACACATACACTATATACTGACAACATATATATTATGTATTGCATTCATCATCAAAATAAAAATCAATATTCACATTGTCACGAAAATCGTTAATCTAAGTTTTAGTCTCAATTAAAACTTACATCTAATTGATTAAAAAAAAGTTGCACTGGAACAATTAAATAAACATGATAAACATCATTCAAGGCGACTGCAACAAATAAAGCAGCGACAGGTTTTAAGAGGACTGACTCCAATTCCAAAAGTTCTACTGTGGGTAAAATGGCATCAGAAAACAATTACATGTTACAGAAAAATATTTCATGAAAGGAGTCAATTGATGTGGCAGACTCCAATTTTGTCTGATTTTAAGAAATTGCTATAGCCGTCCCAACCTTCAGAAACCACTGTCTTAATAAATGAGTAGCCATCAACATCAAAATAAGACCCTTCACCAGCAAACAGATTATAACTTGCTGAAGGATAATATGGTTGTTCTAATTTTTTAGCAATAACATATTTTTAAATTAAAGTATAAATAGTAGATATTGTAATTTTAGACACATGCTATTATACACTTACTGAACTACATACAGTATAGTGCAAATACAACTTTCGTATGCATTTAGAAACCAAAATATTCATGTGACTAGCTTTGTTGCAATATTGCCTTCATTTCACTAGTCTAAAATGAACCTGCAATGTCTCTGAGGTATTTCTTTATTTCCATAAGTTCGCATAGGATTTAGCAAGCATAAACCAGTAATTTGCTTTCATTTCTTTGGCCGAATTTATTAAAATTAGTGCTTGATAATACCATAAAACTGTATGCAGTGATATATTTTAAATAACTGTACATTGTTTGAGCTTTGAAAATGTGCTTAATTATGTTAAACGTTAAAACAATAAGTACTTTGTGCATATTATTTATTACTTATTTTTATCTATTCATAAATATTTATATATTCATTATGACAATTAAATTTAATCACATTCATTATTTGTATGTTCACTATTAGCTTTGAACATATTAGTTTTTAAAATGTGGGTTCATTAGACAGCAAGACCACATATTTAATGCTGTTAAGTAGAGAATATTTGGCAATTTAATGTATGAGTAATTAATTTTGTGATGTGTCTATATTTCTATATCAAACATTATCTTAACTTATTTCTATTTAAGCAAATATGAATACATAATAGAGATAAGTTTTAAATATGTTATTTATTTTAACTCATATGTTTACATATGTATTAATTCATACATTTACATATCTCAAATAATACATATTACTTATTCCATATGTAACATATGAATATGTAATATGTATTATTTGAGATATAACAGGTAAAAAGTTATATATTGTAAAGGGCTTTTCTCCTACTTCTGTAGTTTTTATAGATAACACATTAAAATTGTTCATAATTTTTCCATTGATACTTTAATAATGTATAAGGCAATACATACTGTAAATATATATTTATATATTTGTTATATATTTACATATTTAATATATATTCCCATATATATTGGTTGATATGCTTATTTATATTTATATACATGTAAACAATAGAGGGGAGAAGAAATATTTTCACCTCTCCTCTTGTTTTACATAAGCATTAAAATGGTTATATGCTACACACCCAATTCTGTGCCTTACCTAGTAACATATGATGGAAACTATTATTAGTTTTTTTAATCTTCCTTATTTTGTTAAATTTGGAAAAACATCCTATGGCATAGATATGTCATTATTTATTTAGATAGACTGTCGTTGATGGTTATTTAGCTTATTTCATTAATTTTCTCTCACAAACAATTGAAAACGAATAAATTGAAGGTGGATTAGTTTTCAAAAGTGCAATATATTTGCAAAAAAAAATTTATAGAAGTGGACATGCTAGAATGCAGAGTATTTTTATTTTTAATTTTGCTCATGTTTTTCAAAATAATATGAAGTTTAATGTGAAATACTTAATTTTAAAATTTTCTATGTTAAATATGCTCCTTAATTGTACTATTTAGATAAGCCAGAATATTGCTTTGAAATAATTGCTCTTGAAATTTTACTTTGGATTATAAGTTACTAGGTATTGTGAGAAAGACTTGTTTTGCTAATGTTGCAAATGTATTGTAAAAGTAATTTGAAATACTAAATATATGTATGCTTGAATGCTACAGTGTTATCCATACACACACAAAATTATTGCTATACAATAAATTAAACTAAGTAATATAATTTAAAATAATTATTTAAATATGTTTACAAAGAGTTTGAAGTGCTCTAAAATATTTCATCTGGTACCAAACTGTGTATTCTGAAGGGGAGGAAATGGCATTTTTTCCCAGTAACTTCTGAAATAGAACATTATAGCAAAACCTGCTCCTTATTTCAATATCTATAGTGATTTTATGAAGATATAGTGATAATAAGGCTATTTAGTTTTACTTTCCAAACAAAGCTATGTGGTCTAGTTTATCTTTCTTCAGGTGCAGCATATCAAATAACTTTAATGTTCCATCAAGGCCAAATAGGCAGTGAATATGAAGTGATAGTTCACCTTTGAAAAAATGTTTCTTTAGATGATGTATTTGAAACAATCAGAGGAAATAACAATGTGAAAATATTCAGATAAATATCTGAGAAGTCTGTTAGGTGAAATAACTATGTAAAACATGTATGATAATAATTTTGGAAATGTGTTACTGAAAGCAAATATTCGGAGACTTCATCATGCCTATGCCTGTGAAATGTGGTTTGTTTTAGTCACTTTCCTCTAATAAGAAAATGCAGCTCAAGTCTAAAGGACAAATCAACTGTTAGGTCTCAAATTAAGTCCCAGTGTTTGTTCTCTATAATTTGTCTTTGCTTCTGCTTTAATTTCTTGCTACAAAATGGTTTCATTGGTATAAAATGCTTTCACTGATACATTTGGATGTGGTTATAAGGACAAAAATGCAGATTATTTAATAGTCATAAAAAAGAAACTAATCTGAATATTGCTATGGAACATACAATGAAATACAGTTAATAGTAACTTTACTATAGCCTTATTTTAAATTTTTGGATTTCTGAACATTGGTAGATATGTGGAATAGTTATCTATATGTAGTCCATGGATACAGAAATGTGAATGAAAATATTGCAAGTAACATTCATTTTTATTTCTTATGTTAAAATAATTTTAAATTTATAGAACTTAAGAACTTCTATATATATTTCAGTGAGACTCACCCATTGTTAATGCTTTCACCCAAACATACGTCTGTTCTCTCTCCCTTCTTCCTCTCATATGCATATGTGTGTGGGGGAATAATGTAAACATACATATACATAAATTTAAAACTTACTATACATACTATTTTGTTTTATGAATAATTTGACAGCAAGTTGCAGACAGTATGTTCCACTATTGAGTCATATTTTCACAGATAATTTAAACAACTTTTGGTGTGGTGGCTGATCAAATGTGAATATAAACAGCATAAAAATTACAGATAATAGAAAGGTTACATTATTGTTGTTTGCAACATGCTTTCAGTCCCTGGGAATTTTTTCCATTGGCATACACCAGGGCTACAGTTTTTGAGGCTGTTTCTTTTTTCAGTGGTATTTTGAACAAATGTTAACTTAGCTATAGGCCAAACACTTGAAAAAAGGCAGACTTGATTAATGGTGAATCAAAGAGAGTTTGATGCTAGATTTATTACTGAAGTTTAAGCAAATTAGAATTAATTCAGTTTTAAGAATAATAAACCTGAAACACCATAAATTAAACAAAAGAGAAATGCTATGCATAAGTATGAAAACAGAAATACAATTTTGGAAACTTAGAAAGATACTTTCTATAAAGATCCAAATCAAGACGTTTTTAGTTATTAATTTTGGCCATTTGGATTTGTTTCTCTGTGAACTAGATTTTCATACCTTCTACTCATTTTCATTTGAATTACATACTATTTTTTCTTTAACTTGGAAGAATTCTTTGTGTGACATATATATTAATTATTAGCCATGTGTATTGGAAATTTCCTGTATCTACCATTTATCTAGTGACTCAAGATATCTTTTGACAAGGCTGTTTCTATGTCTAATGTTCATTTATTAAAGAATATTATTTATACATTTCCATTCTCGATTAAGAAGCTTTTTTTTTATGTACATTGGCACAAAGAAAACCTACCACCTTTAAAGGGCTTTTTGGTGAAGAATCTTTCAGTATTTTTTTTTTGAGAAGGAAAGAAAAAAAAGGAGTGAAGGAGAGGAAGAAAGAGGAAGAAAAAGAGGGAGAGAGAATGGAAATGTTGCTTTATTCTAAAAAATGGGTATTAATAATGACCAATCAATATTTCATTTAAACCTATGAGTAGGTGTGATGTGGTATTGACAAGAATGTATATTTTGTGTATTTAAAGTGGAGAGCTCTATAAATATTTATTAAGCTTACTTGTTCCAGTTCTGAGTTAGAGTCCTTGATACCCTTGTTAATTTTCTGTCTCATGGAGTCTAAGTCTCTATGTATCAGGGTGTTAGAATCGTTAGCTCTTATTGTTGCATTGATCCTTTTACCACTGTATCTTTGTTGCTTTAAAATCTATTTTATCAGATGCGAGAATTGCAACTCCTACTTTTTATTTATTTATTTATTTATTTATTTTTGCTCTCCATTTTATTGGTAAAACTTTCTCCATCCCTTTGTTTTGAGTCTTTATGTATCCTTGCATGTGAAATGGGTCTGGATGTAGCATACCATTAGGTTTTGGCTGTATCTTTTGATTGGGGGATTTAGTTGATTTAAATTTAGGTTTACTGCCATTTGATGTTAACTGGCTGTTTTGTCCATTCGTTGATGTAAATTCTTCTTTATGTTGATGCTCTTTACTTTTTAGTGT
>CM052650.1:119386565-119435671 GCA_028533165.1 Leontopithecus rosalia
GCAGTTGGATAAATTTACAATGATGGGAAGAAACCAGCATAAAAAGGCTGAGAATACTCAAAATCAGAATGCCTCTCCCTCCAAAGAGGATCACAGTTCCTCATCAACAAGGGAACAAGGCTTGATGGAGAATGAGTGCATCCCATTAACAGAATCAGGCTTCAGAAGAGGTAATAAGAAACTTCTGTGAATTAAAAGAACATGTTGTAGCCCAATGTAAAGAAACTAAGAACTTTGAAAAAAAGGTTTGACGAAATCCTAATGAGAATAGACAATTTAGAGAGGAATATAAGTGAATTAATGTAACTGAAGAAGCTATTTTGTTTACTTATTTTAGGAGGTTTTAAAATTGTTTTTAGTGCTTTTGCCATTTTAAGTTTTTAATCCATAGATAATATATTTTGAATATGAGGTAAGAGAGATATAACTTTCAGGCAGTAGCCAGTTATTTTGGCACTATTAAAAATACATTTTTTCTATATCAACATTCACATAACTGATAGACAGGAGGCAGCAAAGGCTCCCTGATGAAACCCCGCCTGCAAGTTACAGATTTCTTTCTAAATAATGCCCACCTGCACACTGGGAGGACAGGGTGGAGCCCTGGGAACTTCCTGCCATTTGCAGAGGGGAGGAGTCTGGCCTCTCCTGTTCCTGTATGGTGACCTGGGATTCAATCCATGAGGAGAAAAATTTGGAAGCAGGTCTCTCTCTTGCTTTGCCGAGAGTTATTTTTTCTTTTTCATTTTAACCAATAAATTCCAACTTCTTCGTCCTTCTTTGTGTCTGTGAGCCTAATCTTTCCTGGTTGTGTGACAAGAGCCCAGTTTTAGCTGAAGTAAGAAGAAAGTTCTGCAACATAAATCTTCTTTGAAAAGTGTTGAATTTATTAAAATCTTTTGTAACTTTGAATTCTATCAAAACAAGTTCCCTAAACCGTTCTTCTCTCCTTCATCTTTTAATATATTTAAATATATAGTCCCAGTCCTTAATATATTTAAGTATATAATATTCCATTTAACATTAATATTTTATTCAATTTTAAAGTAATTCTGTTGTGATTACAATTGAATTGATTATTGTCTATGTAAGAATAGCATGTTTTCCACATTTATTCAAATATTATTTTATAAATTTATTTTGAAATACATACTTTTATTTCTCTGTATTGTAAATTTATTCTCAACCATTTTATACTTTTATTGGAATTTAGAATCCAATATTTTTATTTTCAATTTAGATGTTTCTTATAAAGTTTTGATTTTAAAGATTCTTTTGTATCTAGTAATCCCAACAAATTTTCCTATTACTTTGAGTAGTGTTTTTTTTTAAATTTTAAAGTAAATAATTAAATCACAGGCAAAATTATCTTATTTTTAAATATCTGTATGTATTATTTGATATAATTTTCTCATTGCATGAAGTATCTTCTTTATTACATAATAATGTTGAACCCAAACTGTGGGTCTTACTGAAAAGCAACAATTGATCTCCAATACTATGTTAAATGTCAATATCATGAAAGAGAAAATAAGGCTAGGTAATTCATACAGATTAAAATGATGAATGCATTATCCTAAAGTGAATCAATGGACTAAATATTATATATAATATTGTATTAACTTTCTTGTATTTAACTCCCTGAATTTGATAATTGTTCTATTGTTATGTACTTTAATATCCTTCTAGTTTGGAGATTCAGGCTGAAATATAGGATTATAATGATGGTCACTTACTCCTAAATTTACCAGTCAAAAGTAATAAGTATATGAATACATAGAAAGTAATAAAGCAAATGCAGCAAAATTTTAACAATTAGTGAATTTAGCTAAGCATTATTAAGTCATTTTTAATAATCTTACTATTTTTCTGTAAGTATGAAATCATTTTTTAAATAAAAGGGTAAAAATCCACATGCACACATAGGTTTATTGCAGCATTATCACAATAGTGAAGACATAGAATCAATCTAAATGTCAATCAATGGAAGACTGGATAGAAAAAATGTGGTACATATACAATGTGGAATACTATGCAGCTATAAGAAAAGAATGTGATCATGTTCTTTACAGGAACATAGATACAGGAGGCCATTATTCTTAAAAAGCTAACACAGGAACAGAAAACTAAATATTGCAATATGAGTAGGAGCTAAATAGTAAGAACCAATGGTGACAAAGAGGGGAATAACAGACACTGGTGCCTGCTTCAGAGAGGAGTGTGGGAAGAGGGAGAAGATCAGGAAAAATAACTATCAGGTATTAGACTTAGTACCTGGGTGATAAATGGTCTGTATAACAAACCCCCATGACAAGAGTTTTCCTGTATTATCAAAGTTGCACATGTACTCCTGAACCTAAAAGTTTTTTTCTTTGTAAAAGAGGTAAAAATCATGGTCTAAGCTAGAAATCTGGGTTTACTCCCTCATGTTAATGAAATCTGTTTTAGTCTTTTCTTATTTAATAAAATATTTGCTGCAGAATTTTGTTAAATAAAAAAGGTTTATAAATAATTATATTTGCCAAATTTGATAGTCTTTCAACAACCATTATTGAATAACCCTTAAAATGTGTTGGCATCTGTTAGACTTTCTGCTATAAAGCCACCCTTGCATTTCTGAAATACCTTTTTTTCAGTATATGTTATATATGCATAAGGAACAAGGTGAAAATTTGAAGAGATTTAATGCTATAGAATAATCAAATAAGCAACTTAAAATGTCACATTAAGTATTACATCAGGACTAAATGGCTTCATTAATATTTTAACTTTAAAAACTGTTATTACTTGTTATCAAAACTATGTTTTTCAGTTACAAAAGAGGACAGTGCCCTGGTTCATTTTAAAATCTAAATAGAAACAAGTAATCAAGTAAGTAAATATATCAGAAATATTTACTTGATCAGCCATTATTAGTAACCATTCTTAGAATTAAGCAGTATTCCTGTTCTCTCTCCCTCTTTTTCTTCCTCTTTCTTCCTCTCCTTCTATCCCTTTTTTTTAAAAAAAAAAAGAGTGTTTGGGTTTATATATCCTATGCAAAAAGACCTTTGTGCTTTTCTCATTGGTCTCTATTCCCCAATTTTCTGATTTCATACCTTGAGTACACCATAATATTTTGAGCAACCTATTCCTCTTCCTCCAAAAAAAAAAATAATAATAGAGGTTGAGGCAAGAGGATCACTTGAGCCCAGGGGTTCAAGATCAGCTTGGGCTTGGTCTTGTAAGACCCCCTATCTCTACAAAAAAAAAAGAAAGAAAGAAATGTATATTTAAGAAATATGCCAAAATCATTTGGATAGAAATGTATTATCAAAATATCTGGAGAGTGCAGTCACCTTGCCTACCAGCTTCTGTGAGCAGCACAGAGCTTATGCACTGGAGACAACGGCAGCTGAGAAAGAGGAGAAGTAATCATGGAAAGAGATGAGTTAGCTCCCCAAGCTATCTGGTTGGTTTCTCATATGCTGCCCTATGGACATACATAAATCCAAATAGAAAACGTTAATGCCCTCATTTGGCAGATATGGAATAAATGTCATGGCACAGCCCTTTCATAGTAGGTATCTGAGGCTGTTCTGAAGTGATCCCTGCTCATTTAAAAAAAAAAAGCCTTCCAGTTTAACTAATATAAGTAAAATATATGGTTATCTAATATAAATAAAATATATGTGCTGAAGTTTTCTCAAAATTTTTAAAATAAGAGAAATATCCTTCATCATATTCTCCATAGTTGTGGAGTAAGTGTTGGCCTTTAGTACTGAATTTTAAAGATCTTTGCACTAATAGGCACATACATGTTTTTGATATATTGAACTTTGTAGAAGTAAACTCAGGTATGACAGTAACATAGAAGTGAGGAATTAGTTTATAAAATTCATTAAGAGTGGACATGTGCTCTAGGTTTGTCCACAGTGATCTTTCCTTAATACAGTTTGGTTGGATACTTGGTAGCTGGTTACTCACTGTGGTATCCAGGGCAACTGCCTGGCACTAATCCAAAGAATATGTTCACCTTGAGTCTCATGGCACTCAAGAGTTGGGCAAAGCACAGTCATTCACATAGGTTACATTATAAATGTGCACCATGGAAGAATAAACCACATAGGGCTGCCTTCAACATAGACAATCTATAACTTTTGTCTTCCAGTCAAATAGTTCTAGTTCTAGTGTCAAATCATAAAACATCTACTTTATCTTTTATTTGTATTTTCTCAAAATAATCACTTTTTTCTATAAATATAAATGTAATAATACTTTTTATATGCATTTTGTTACATTATCATGTAACTCATATTTTTCCATTACATTTGTAGACAGCTACATTTTATTTTATATTTTCTTCATTATTTATTTTTTAAGTTATATACAAATAGTAAATAAATAAAAGTTGAACCATAGAATATACTTGCTTTTATTCATTCTAATTTCTTGACTTTAAGAAATATTTATTTTTCTTCTGATTTGATATCAATAATGTTAAAAGTTTTAAATTTTTGTTAACTTTTAAGCTTATGTATCATTGTGAACAAGGATTTGACTTATTTCTTAAGTAGTTTAGAAAATTATTTATTTTGACCTTTATTCTACTGTGATACAAATAGCATTAATATTATATCTTCCTTAAAAAAAGAATTCTGATGTTATTAGTATATCACAACCAATAAAAATGGTGTATATCAACACTAATCATTAAATTTCCCAAATGTTCTTTCATATGTTTGTAAAAACCTTATATTATTTTTAACATTTGCTCTATCAAGGACTTAAAACTATGCTTATATCCTATGATTATTATTTCTCCAGTTCTTTCCTCTATTTTCATTTTTTTAAAAGTTTAGTATATTTTGATGTTATGGAATTTAGTTGGTAAAATTGTTTATATTATTATGTATTTGTTGATCCCATGACTGTTCACTTCTTACGTCATTTTATTTTAAGACTGTGCTTTGTATGTAACATAGAGTTAGGTTGTATTTTTACTCCTAAGTTTCTTACCCCTCTCTATGTTTACAGTACTTTAAGAGCCTCTCTCTTCTCTTGCAAAAGGCTTTTCTGTGCATGCTTTGGGTTGAGAACCTCTCTGGTTTGAAATTCAATTGGCTCTGCCTTTCAAATGTTTCCTTATAATTCCTGGTCAATCACAAACCCCCTTCTTATTTTCAGCACTTTTTTTTTGATGCACCATTTCATCATCCCTCTTATTTCTAAAAAGAGAGCAAGAATATGCCCATCATTCTGAGCCAATACAGAATTTTATTTCTTTATTTACAGGCATTTGAACTGTCTTTGAGAAAATTGAATTCAATGAACTTTTTCTTTCAGCTATGTATATACTTTAAGCTGGAAGTATACTTGGAAAAATATTCTGTGGCTTGCTAGACAGTAAGTGATAATAATGTTAAGGTTATAAATGATTTTGCCTCATTTCTATGGACACAATTAGATTTGTTTTTAATACAAATGAATTTAACTTACTGCATGCAGTTCTGCTCAGAGCAAATTGCCTTTTGTGTTTTCAAAGAGTTTTACAATATATAAAGGATGTTTAAGAATATTATCCTTGAAACTAATGTCTTAAAATCAATTTGAAATGTTAAACAGGAAAGATTCAGTGAGTGTTAGAAACTTAGCATCAGCAGTAAATGCATTTGTATGGGGATAATACAAATATTTAGCACTTAATGTCATACTGGATCCAACTATTCAAAATCAGAAACTGAATAATCAGAAAAGAGAGTATAAATAAATAGTAATGCTGAAATGGAGTAAAGTAGTTAAATACTATTTACTTTAAAATATTTATAATAATTCTGGAGTTAAGAAATAAAAACGTAATGAAAAAGATTCAATACTGTCTAAGAAGTATTGTTTTTGACAAAGTGTTCTAGAAGAAGTGGCTAAAACTTAAATATAATCATTCAGTTCTGTATTTAGACATTGGGCCCAAGCCAAGACAATTTTTATTAAAAAAGCAAGCCAGAAGTTAATGTCTTTTAATTAGGCCACATAGACAATATTTATTTATAAAATTAAGAAAAATGGAAGAAAAACAGTGGTCCCACACAAAACAAGTTGCTGCTTTAAAAGTTATTCTAGTCTGAGTTGAATATAGAACCTCTGTTTACTTTAAAAATCAATCACAATTCCACTTTATATCATAAAGTAAACTGTTTTACAGAATTTAATAGGATTATGCTATCGATTCCATCTACACAATGCTTGCTCGTATTGCATACCTATGAACTATGGCCCATTATGTTACTGAGCACAGGAGAAAAGGGATTAGTCTGTGAAAGAACAAGCTGATTTCATGCCTCAACACAATGTTCACATACTTGTTAACTCAATAGTCATTATATGTTAGTAAATGTCAACCAATAAAACAAAACAAAATTAAACAATAGTCTGCTCTAATCCTTAAAGCATCTAACTAAGCTTATTAGAAAAACTCAGTTTGGGGATCTATACAAAACCTGGACACTAGAATGAAAGATTAAAGTTTTGTTTGCTTGTGTTCTTGTTTATTTTTTTCACAGAGATGAAATAAATGGAATCATTTATTTCAACTGCATATGATCCTGGTAACTCTCTAATCTCTTCTGGAGACTGGTTTCATTAGACCAGATACTAATATTTAACTCTTGCAGCAGATTTTCAGTCCAAATCAGGGGGAATAAAAAGTAACATTATGGGGATGTGAGGTGGGAAAGGGATGAGGTTATGTTTATTACTCCAAATGCCCTCTGCTTTCAATAATTTTCTACATGTAAATATATATTATATACCCATATTATATAAATATATGTAATATATATCTGTAATATATATTAGATATATATATATTATCTGATGAAAAAGAAAATTTTTAAATTGTTCATTCCTAAAATCATTTTTATATTAAGCACTTGTTACCTGAATTCTCAATATCATGAGCTTTCATTTGCTTTATTTTTATTTTGTAGGCATTTCCACTAATAAGAAGCTGATCTTACACCGAATTTCAGCTTACATACACTTATTTCTAAATATGCTCACATGGCATTGGGTAGGTGGCAAAGAACCTAACATTCACTTTCTAAGAAATTTACATAAGTTTAGTTAAACATTATGTTTTCAAACTAATCAGAAAAAGGAACAGTCACTTATGTGAGTAGCCAATATTTTTCAAAATTATAGTTGTTCTGTTTTATATTATATTATATCTGTATTGCTTTTCTTCCTTCATTTTTAGACTTAACACTGTGCTTCAGTGTCTCACCTCAGCCATGGATGCCCATGGTCACAGGCAAGAACCTCTGAGGTTTGAAAATGAATTAAAAAACTAATTTTAAAGTAAATAGAGGTCTTCAATTTGGAACTTATCAAGATCCTTGAAGTTTCCCAAACTAGATTTTCTTAATAAAATAATATGCTGTTGGGGTAAGCTGAATATTGCTTCCCCACCTTTTCCCCAGCATGTTTATACATCCTAATCCCCTACACCTTATATGGCATAAGAAACTTTGGAGTTGTGATTAAGTTAATGATTTTTAGATGAGTATGTTATGCTTCATTATCTAAGTTGGCTGTAGGTGTAACCACAAATGGCCTTCAAAATTGAGTAAAGACAAAGAGGCAACGTGATGAGAGAAGCAGAAATTGGAGTGATACACTTTGAAGACGGAGGCAGGGTCTATAAGCCAAGGAATGCCGGAAGCTGAATGGGAAGCTGAATGGGAAAAGGAAATGGATTCTTCCCTGGAGCCACCAGAATGAAACAGCCCTGCCAACACCTCAAATTTAGCATCATAAAACTCATTTTGGACTTTGGGGTTTTAGAAATTTAATAGAAAAAATTTGTAAGTAATTTTTTTTATGATTTGTTATAGCAACAATAGAAATCTAATACATTTATTTTTCACTTGACTGATGCTCTTTATATTTTTCCTTAATAATTTATAAGCAGAAAAGACTATATTTTGAATACCATTGACATTTGTTACATATACAATGGGAGTCCGCGTTTTACTGGGAAGCAGACACTCAATCTAAGTCGGAAGTGAAAGAGATTTGGGGTAATAACAATTTGATAAAGCGAAAGGAAAGTGGGAGTAGTAGTAGGGAGGGTTCCTAAACATGTGATGCAGGTTTAACGCCTGTGAAAAGACGGGGATAAAGAAGAAACACTGGGCAGGAAGAGCTCAGTCTCTGATGCAGTTTTAAGAAAACTTCATCTGTGCCAACAGGGAGCTCTAGAGCAAACACTACCTGTTAGAGAAACCCCGTTTTGGGCAGAAATGATAAGGACCTAGCACATTCCTTGCTTTCATTAGCCAGAACAGCCAAGGAAGAGTATATTTTTGACTAGAATCCTGTGGCTGATTCTCAAGGTTGTTTTAACTAGCGACTATCAACTGACTGCTGTAATCATAGCATGATTTTCTTGCAAGGTTATCTTTTGCACCTACAAGGCTGCAGCAGTCAATTCAATATAACTTGAAGTTCATTACTATCTCCTCTTTAGTGAGAAAGTTTAGGTCATGCAGATTATAGAGGGTGAAGGGAGGGGTGAACCTAAAAGTTCCTGGGGAATATACATATTTACTCAGGTTAATGACTGATTCTTTGATATTTACAGGTAAGTAATTTTTCAAAGGTTGCTCCAAATATGCAAATCCTTATAATCCTTATGCATATGGCAGTCATTTCTATTGGTATCCAATAATATGCAAAGTTGTTATAATGTCAACCACGTAACAATATTAATATTTATTAATCCTGAATTGATTTTCTTCCTTCATTTTGAGATTTTAACTAATGTATCTAAGTCTTATGCAGGCATGCCCATTGTCGCAGGCATGCCCATTGTCGCAGGCAAGAACTTCCGAAATCTGACTTATCTTCAACTGGGTTTGATCCAGAGCCTTCAAGTTTCCCAGAATGTTTTAGAAGATACCTCAGCATACCCTACTTCAGTAATAGAAACACTCTAAAAGTAAAAAGATGAATATATATGCTACAATCACATTTAAATCATAAATGTCCCAGCCAGACATGGTGGCTCATACCTGTAATCCTAGCACTTGAGGAGGCTTAGGCAGGTGGATCAACTTAGGTCAAGAGTTCAAGACTAGCCTGGCCAACATGGTGAAACCTCTTCTCTATATGAAAATTATCTGTGTGTGGTGGTGTATGCCTGTAGTCTCAGCTACTCAGGAGACAGAGCAGGGGGATTGCTTGAGCCTGGGAGGTGGAGGTTGTAGTGAATTTAAAGTGTACCACTGTACTCCAGCTTTGACAGGTGAGAAATGCTGTCTCAAAAATAAAGAAACAAAAATAAAATAAAGCATAAAAAAAATCCCATATGGATTTCTTGACCTATCATTAAGGTTCAAGGTAAATTTATTTTCCCAAAATTTCCTAGATGAATTTCAATCAAAACAAACCCATGTGAGAACAGGTGAACTATTTCTGAATGAATACTCAAATTTCATGCTTCCCTTTTCCATATGGCCCACTACAGCACACAAACAAAAGTCACAACCAGCAATGCTGCAACAATGTACCTATTATGTTATTAAACATTGATGACTAATGGCTTTTAGAAATAAGTTATTGTCAAAATCAAATAAAATATAGAGCTAAATCTTTAAATTTAAAATGTTTTATTTGGGCAGCAAGAATTGCAATCCAGAGCATTTGCATATGTTGTATCCCAGCAAGTCAAGGAATGCGCCATAATCTGAGATTGAATTATGAGTCCTTTATTATGCTGGCAACTGAGAGATGGCTAATGCCCAAAATTCTCTTGGCCCCTAAGAAACAGTTAGGTGGGCTTTTATATCATAGTTTTGAAAGGGAGGGGGAAACTAGCTGAAGCAAATTTTTCACAAAAGCAGAGTAAGCAAAAAGTTAAAAGATAAACTAGTACTTGAGAAATAAAACAGGGCCAGGTGCGAGCAGTAAAGCTGTCATGAAAGACATACACATTATAGATAATGGGGGCTCTGGGCGCTCGACAGCACCTGCGTTCCCAGGCCCTGCTGGTACCCCTTAACTCGGCCTCTGATCAACAAATGCATTCCTGGAGGTGCCCAGTGTCAGCCTGCCCCAGCTACATACTACAGTTACATACTTAATGGTGGGGAAATAACTAAAATGAAGAAGCTAAGATGGAGTCTGTCTGCCTCAAGAAATTAACCTAAAGCCTGAACAGCTTTTAGTTTGAGAAAGAGAGTTTTAGCTGGCAAAAAGCAGGTTATCACACATAGACCAGGTGCCCTCAGGTATGTCCAAAGAACAAAGAGAAGTTTTATAAAGAACAAAGATTGAAGTTTTATAAAAAGGAGAATTATCACATGGCATTTTGCAAGAAAATTCACTGGCACCAGTAAAGATTTTGGCAGCTGTTAATATTGACTCCAGAGAGTGGAGCAACACCAGGGCTCTTGCCTGGCGCAAACTGGATAAAATGACACAGACACACGTAAAGTGGCTTTAAGGAGTGGAGAGTTTAATAGGCAAGAAAGAGGGGAGAAGAAAGAAGGAAGATAGCCTTCGAAAAAAATGGCCCTCCCATCCTAGTCTTTTAATATGCAAATGTAGGGTGCCATGATGTTCTGCACACGTGGGTCTATGCGGAGGTGGCCATCTTTCCAGGCACATGTCAGGGCAAGGGCAAGAGGAAAATGGTGGGAATTGCCATGTTTCAGTGGGAATCGGCATGTTTCGGTGGACCAGTTTCTAATGGCCAGGGCTTTCCTGACAGGCAAGAAATGTTTCTGAAACTACTTTAAAAGAGATGAAAACTTTCCAAGGACCCCTTTTCCTCTCTATCGGCCTAAAATAATTTCTTAATAACTTCTACTACACTGGTAAGCGCTAATTGGTAAGTGATGGTGATGAAGGTTAAACCTAGTCTTAGAGTTGTAGCCGGTTATTTCATTAACTGTCAGATAAAATTGGTTTCAGGTTACAGCAGGTAATTTCAGCAGTCACATTTATAGAGAACTACATTCTTGAAACCATGTTTTTTTCCCTGAGTGAATTTTGCCCATGGCTCTCACTCTGTTTTGGTTGGATGACAAGAATAACCCAATTAATATGATCTACTTTCACATTATAAGCTTTACAAATTTATTATGAGAAATTATCCCAAATCTAAACATTCTGCATAGCACTATTAAATGTCTGAAAACCTTATATCTAATAGCCAATTCAAATAATTTATTGAGAAATTTGAAGTTATTAAATACATTGGTTCTCAAAAATTTCTACCTAATTTCAGATTTCTTTACATTATCACTCATCTTTATGGCCATTTCTCCATTTTTAAATAAGATAATCTTGCATTTTCTCAAGACCAATAAGTCCAATTGTGCTGTATCTTTCAGTTATATTCTCTTACATGGGCCTTCACCTTGAATAAGCAAAATAAAATTGTGTATGAAAAGAGCCAAACTCTAAAATATTTGATGAGATTTTTTTCTAAGCCAAATATCAGTGACCATGGCCCATGACACAGCCTTCAGTGGACCCTGAGAATATCTTCCCAAGATGATCAGGGTGCAGCTTGGTTTTATAAATTTCAGGGAGACATGAGACTTCAACAAAATACGTCTAAGATATACGTTGGTTTGGTCCAGAAAGGCAGACAACTTGAGGCAGTGGCTTCCAGGTTACATGCAGATTTTTTAAAATTTCTGATTGGCAATTGGTTGAAAAAGTTATTTTAAATAGAAAGGAATGTCTTGGTTATGATAAGAGGTTATGGAGATCAAAGATTTATCATGAAGATGAAGTCTCCAGGTATCATGCTTCAGAGAGAATATATTATAAATGTGTCTTATCAGATTTGGAGTCTGTGATGCTGCTAATGCTGGAGGGTATAATGAGGCATGTCTGATCCCCACTTCCCATCATGGTTTGAGCCAGTCTTTCAGGCTAAATTTTAGAGTGCCTTGGACAAGGAGGAAGTCCATTCAGATGGTTGGGGGGCATTAGGATTTTTTTATGGTCTACAAAATAGAAAGACTTCTTTAATCCCGTTATCTCTACAACTACTCGATATATTTTGCTTCTGTCTCTACTAAATTTCATGAAAGAGTTGTCTAAAGTCACTTTTCAAATACACGGGCTAGGGTTTCTATTGTAAAGATCCTACTTTGCCTTTTTTCTCTGAGATCTTTTCCATTGCCACACATTCTCTGTGCCATATTCTTCTTTTCTTGCCAGAAGGAATCACTCTGGTTACTGCCCTCTCTTCTTTTGTACCCCTGAACCCTCTTTTTTGTGGTGCTTCTAGGATTCCATTTCAGGGCTCTATTCTTATCCTCAGGAGGTTTTGTTCAATTTCATCGTCCCAAGAATGACTGATAAATGAAAGACTGGAAGACTCATATTCTCTAGTCCAAATTTCTTCCTGACATTTGTCTATCTTCTTGACAAACATTCAAAAGAAACCTCAAATTAAGTGTTCACATCTGAACTTATCACCTCCTGTAAAATTCATTCCTTCATTTGTATTCCTTATCTAAGTTGATAGCACCTGTGGCTATCCAAGCAATCTTGGATAGCTCTAATTTGCCTCTCTCTAATCACATATACCAGTTACTTGCTGAATCTTGGTGCTGTAATCTTTTAAATATTTACTCACTTCGTGCCTTATTCTCTGTCTTCCCAATGGCACTTTAAATATACACTCTGAAATAAAGTTCTGATATTCTTTCTCAAAATTTTCCTTTCTTTTACTTGGAAACACATTGTCCAATTCCGTGCCAGTGATACAAACAGGAAACAGGGAAATACTAAGTAAAAGAGGACTATTCCCTGGCAAAGACCCCACCCTCAAACTTGAATACCCACAGCCCTAAATGAGAACAGGTATTTCCCAAAAAGTTGCCTTTGGGCCTGCCACACACCCTATCCTGCACCCACATGAACCCTGAATCCCAAGCTCCAGAAGAAACCCTCAGACCAGCAGACCAGTGAGGGTGGAATGACATGGCAGAGAAAGAAAGAAGAGAAGGGACATCTGGAAAACAAGAATAGTTTGGCCAGGGGCGGTCAGAGAAGAGTCCAGCCTCTGGGCAGGCCTACTTGAGGAGAAGATGACTTTCCCACTTCATGTGTCAACCTGATCCTCATCCATTTTGCTGAGCCACCGCTACCACTCAATAAAATCTTGTGTTCATCCTTTGAGCCTGCATGTGATACAATTATTTCAGGATACTGGGCAAAAGCTTAGGATACAGAAGGCTGTCACACTAGCCTCTTGCCCTTCTGATTAGGCACAGGGTAGATTGAGCTGATTAATGCACAAGCTCTTTGCAGATGACAGTTAATTAAGCATATTGTAACGCATGCCCACTTGGGCTTCAGTAGTACAGATACCCACCCCTAGACGCTGCCATGGAGCCAGGACTCAAAAGGACTTGCCTGGGTTCCTGCTCCTTCCCCTCTATTTGCTTCTCCTCCCACAAGGAGTTTGAACTGTTGGGTGACCAAACAGGGGAGCCACACCCCTGTCACACATCCTGAGGAGAATCAGGGAACTCTCCCATTTCACCGGTGCTAGAATGGAATAATTATTCTTTCTGTTTCATATGCTGTATCTCTGTTTCCAATTCAGTCAATTTTTTTTATTGAGTATGTCTCATTCGAATGTCCTCCTTTCTATCTTGTCACTGATTTACCAGGGTGCTCATCACCCCTTGGTAACACCGCTTCCAAAAGTACTTTAGTTACCATTTTCAAAGTCTTATCTTTGTAGAACAACTAGACGTATTTTTTGTTCTTCACGGAAGAACTAAACTTACCTGGTTTAATGCAAATCCACTTATTAAAAATCCACCAGTGAATTCCTTTTGCCTGACAAATGATGTCCAAGCTCCTCCATTTGACATAAAAGGTGTTTTGAAATCTAGTGTTTTCTGATTCCTCTACCCTCCACTTACCCATGTACAAACAAAATGCACTGATTTTGTTTCCTATAGCTTTTCTCATATTTTCTATTAGTCAGTGTTCTCCTGAAGAACCAATAGAATTCATAATCTCACATTTCTTATTGCTTATAATTTTAGTTTAGTTTTTTTTCCTTATCTCATTAGCCAACAAGTTTCTTAAAAACCTGGATTTTTTTTTCTTTCCTGTAACATTATTCAGATAATAGTAGGCACTATAAATAAATTTTAAATAAAAGGGAAAAATATCTCATCAAAATACTTAGAAAGTTTAAAATTCCTCCCACAATAATTTTTCCCTAAGACTCTATCACTCTTGCTATTTACTATTCACTTTTCTTAAATAACATTGAACTAACATATGTTATATTTTCTATTTTCCACATCCTTACATATGCTATATTTATTATTTTACTTTAGAAGAATTTTTTTTCTTTATATCTTGAATGTATGTCTATACATTTTTTAGTGTGATGGCTAATTTTATGTGTCAATTTGGCTTGGCCAAGGGACATACAAATAGGTGGTAAAATATTATTTCTGGGTATGCCTGTGAGGGTGCTTCTGGAAGAGATTAGCTTTAAAACTTACTAGTTCCAAAGTGAAAAATGGTCCCTTATGAATGTCGGCAAGCATCGTTCAATCTACTGAGTGCCCAAAGAGAATAAAAAGTCAAAGAACAGTAATTCATTCTGTCTGCTTGAGCTGAGCAATTGCCTTCTGATTTCAGTGCTCCTGGTTTCTTGGCTTTTTGACTCAGACCTGGGGTTACTTATAGTACTGGCCCCAAGTCTCAGGCCTATACCCTTGGCTTTCTTGATTTTCCCATTTTCAGATCTCCATAATGTGGACCTTCTATTCCTCCATAACTGTGTAAGCCAGTTCCTCTAATACATTTTCTTGTACTATATATCTCCGTTGATTCTGTTGCCTGGAGAGCCCTAATATATGTAAGTTTAGATTAGTTGTGATTCATAGATTTAGACATGGATAATAATCCAGGCTTTATGATTAATGGTGATCTGCTAAATAAAACTCTGGAATTCTCTGGTCATACTTTTTATAGTTATTATATTGGATTAAGTGTTGTGTCAATAGCTGACCTCACTCATCATAGGTGACTATTTTAGCGAAACCTCAGAGTCCAGTGCTTCCTTTTTTCCTTGCTTTATATGATTAACATCTGCATATTCAATATTAGCTTCTTTCTGTCATGAAGAAGAAGATAATGAAGATCAGAACGTTGAAGACAAAATAATGTTAGTTTTTTAAAGGAAACACCTGTCAGAGAATATCACCACAGAGTATTTTATAGATTTGGGTTCTGCATAGTTCTACTATAAAGGGCCATATACTAAACAAGACTTCGCAAGCCACCCAGTGTCTTTGCCATGAATTCTCTTTCTTTTTTGTTTTCTACAACCCTTTAAAATATAAATATCATTCTTAGCTCATGAACCATGCAAAAATAGGCCTTTGCCAGATTTATATTTAACATGAAGTTCTTAAGTAATTAGATAAGTCCTAACAGATGCAAAACGTCAAGATACCTATCTTCATCCTTTAAAGTATAATGATCTGTTTATTCATTTGTATTCAAGGTAACTTTTTGTTTGACTATAGAAACAATAGAAAAAACTAAATAATAGACAATAGAAAAACTGAAATAAAAGTGACATAACAAAGATAGAAATTTATTTCCTGTCTTCCTGTAAGTAATTTTACAGAGGGATAAAATTCAAATCTGACCCACAAGTTTCTTAATAATTCAGGCTCTTTCAAGCTTAGAAGTCCACTCTTTGTTCTCTTAGTTCTAGTTAAAATCTGTGTTTCAGGTTAGTGAAAGAGAAACAAGATAGAAAAGTAACAGCAGCAAAAAGTGTATATAAAGAAATCTTGGAAAAAGCCTTTGTGAGCACTTAGGTTTATATTCTTTTAGCCAGAATTTATTCATGTGGGCATATCTAGCTGCAAGGAAAGTTCATCAACCTGCTGTCTTTCTACTATTAATAGGTAGCAATTTTCCCAGGTAAATCTTCTATTTCTATGATAGAAGGGGAGAACAGATTTTAGGGGATACCTGCCAATTCCTGCCGTAATTCTTTTTTAATTTAAATATGGAAGCCCAATTATTATATATTAACATTTATTTCCATGACAAAGCATAACAGATGCAGATATATTATTAATATTTTGAAAGTTTTATTAAATTTCAATATATTTTAATATTATTGCTAAATCATCTAAAGAAATATTTGCTAGTCTATTAAAAAACTTACACAAAAACTAGATTTTTTCTGAGAAAAACCTATTTACCACAAGTACAATAAATATGTATTTGCTCATAACATACACATACTAGAATTTAAATAACTTTAGTAATGAGTATTAACGTATCTCATTCTGCAAAAAAATTTTTTAACTTTCTGATTTCTCATATTCTGACATGATACATGGAGAGCTATTAAGGATAAAAATATACAAAAAGAACGTAAGAATGTTTTTAAATAGTTCTGTGTTTTAAAAAATTCATTAAGATACATTACCCCAGAATAGATTCCCAAGAAAATAACTTTACTATGTATTACTTCAACTACAACAACAAAAAAATAGCATGCATATAAGTTTCCACATACTTATAGCTTCTTCATCTGCATTTTTGAGTATGAAAAGCCTGGAATTATAAAGGAGATGTTGGGATGTGAATTATGTGATACCTAATTTACCCTTCTATTTTTACCTATCTACAAAATGTAGGTTTTCCATATCTTACATCTTCTACCAAAAAAAAAACAATTTTCAGTATTTATTCCTATCTTACTTGGGTAACACATATGAATTATACACATACCCACATGAATTTTTATGTAATGAAAATTAAAATATAACCCAGAACAAAATAAAGAGACTGTATTAACTTTGAAAACATATATGATCTTTTTCATAAGCTCGTAAACAGGTAGAAATTATCCTAGGATTATTTCACTAAAACAATAACCTGTAGTACATTTTATGAAGAATTTCTACAGTGACTATTTCCAGTTATATTATTTGAATATTTCTTCCTTTGACAACATAAGTACAACTAGTACAGAAACATTTTTTCTACTATTCTAGGTATTTATTAAACTACTACATTATACTGGGTTTGATTTAAATGTATTTCAAATAAATTACATAAAATAACCTATTTATCAAAATTATATCTAATGAGTTACGTATATAAACTGAGATCATTAAATGTGATTATCTTATTTTCCACTTATATTTCAAATTCAGTAGGTACATGATCAGTTTTGTTACAAGAGTATATTGTGAGATAGCAAAGACATGAAATCAACCTAAATGTACACCAATGACAGAAAGAAAATATGGCATGTACATATACACCATGCAATACTATGCAGCCGTAAAAAGAATGAGATCATGTGTTGTTCAGGAACATAGATGGTGCTAGAGTTCATTATCCTCTGCAAACTAATACAGGAAGAGACAGATAACTGCATGCTCTCACTTATAAGTGGGAACTAAATGATGATAACTCATGAACACAAAGAGAGGAACAACAGACACTGGGGCATACTCGAGGGTGGAAGGTGAAAGCAAGTAAGGATCAGATAAAATAACTATTGGGTACTAGGCTTAGTACCTGGGAGATGACATAATCTGTACAGCAAACTCCTGTGACACAAGTTTACCTATACAACAAACCTACACAGGCACCCAGAACCTAAAATAAAAGTTTAAAAAAAAGAGTATATTGTATTGCTGAGGTTTGGGGTATGGTTGAACTTGTCACCCTGGTAATGAACATAGCACCCAATAGGTAGATTTCTAACATTGCTCCCCACTTTTCCTTCCCACCCCTTATAGTCCTCAGTGTCTATCATTCCCACCTTTATATTCATGTGTACCAATGTTTAGCACCCACTTATAAGTGAGAACATGTGGTATTTGCTTTTCTGTTTCTGAATTAATTTGCTTAGATTAATAGCCTTCAGCCACATTCATGTTGCTGCAAAGGACATGATTTTATTATTTTTCATGGATGCAGATTATTCCATAGTGCATATACACCACATTTTCTGTATCCAATCCGCTGTTGATAGACACATAGGTTGATTCCATGTCTTTGCAATTGTGAATAGTGTTGGAGTGAACATATGAGTTCATGTGTCTTTTTGGTAGAACAATTTATTTGCCTTTGTGTATATACCTAGTAATGGTGATGGCAGTGGTGGCCCTTCTAAAGTGGCTGCTGCCATGATGCTGGCTGCAGTGGGAGAAGTGTGGCCAGGACTGTGAGCTCAACTAAGCCCATGGCAGTTGGGAACAGGAGGCAGTCCTACTCACTTCCAAGTTGGAGGGGCTGGAATCCTGCCCCACAAGGTGCAGCTGCAGTCTCCCAGCCATGGCTGCAGATCCAGGCATCCCTGTACTCTCCAGGACTCAGGGAGTCCCCCACAGGCTCAGAAGTGCCTGCTCCTACTGCCTCAACTTTCCCTGCTCCCAGCACTAGCTTCTATTTCATAGCAAAGTTGAGTCCAAGCCCAGGCATTGCTGTGACCCAAGAGGGTGTGTGCACCCTCAGGGCAGTGCAGAAATCCCAGCCAGCTACTGCTTCACTCCCTTCCAGGTTTTGGGCACCAACCAGCACAGGAGGGAGACCAAGGAAGTGATGTGGGCAGCTTGATGTGAGCCTGCAGTTACTCCACAGCATGAAGAATCTGGGCGCCATAGATGGCAGATTGATGATGGCAGGTGGTAGAAAGTCTCCTGATCAAAAAATGAGGGAAAGGATGGTCCCTGATGAAGCTGCATCTTCAAGGCAGGGATGGTCTGAAGCCTGGGGACTGGCATGCCAATTCTGTGGACCAGAGTAGGAACTTATAGTGCTGTTTTTGGGCATACTCATGGCCACCCATGAACTAATCAGTATGCACTTCCTCCCGTCTGAAGCCCATAAAACTGTGGACTCAGGCAGATGATGGGACAACCTGCCTGTGGATAGGAGCTACCCACTCTGAGTCTCCTCTCTGCCAAAGGCTGCACAGCCATCAGGATGAGCTGCCTTTGGATAGGAGCTGCCCAGTTCATATCTCTTCTCTGCTGAGGATTGCAGACATTGGGGCAACCTGCCTGCAGAAAAGAGCTACACACTGTGGGTCTCCTCTCTGCTGAGAGCTGGACACTAGGGACAACCTGCCTTCAGAAAGGAGCTACCCACCTTGGGTGTCCTGAGAACTGTTCTGCTGCTCAGTGAAGCTGCTGTCTACCTTGCTCACTCTCAAACTGTCTGCCTACCTCATTCTTCCTGGATGTGAGACAAGAACTTGGGACTCACTGAATGGTGAGACTTAAGTTGTAACACAAACAGAGATAAAACATGTCCTGCTGCTCATCACATTGCAGGTGACAAGAAGGAAAGAAAGGATGTGGCTTTCTGTGGAGCTCAGACCTGGGTGTTCCCTGAGCCAAGGCTGTGACAATGTCTTTGGAGTTCTGTGGTTCCTGGCATCCCCAAGCTTCTGGGGAACACTGCATTCCTCTCATCCAAAAGCAGGTACCTGCAGCAGAAGCTGCCTGCAATACATCTCATCCACCTGCAGACTTGCAAGAGGCCTGCACCTGTGTAGCCACCTGGAGCTGACTGTTCAGAGTGGCTGGACCCTGCACTTGCTTGCCCACACACCCTTTGCTACTCCACACTTGCCTTGTACTTGGTAGGTGTGGTATCCAGGCTGGTGGCATAAGCTGAGCATAGCCTGCTGGGCCGAGTGGGTGAAATGAGCCCAGCAGGTGCAAGCAATATTCAATCAGAAGGCACTGCTTACCATAGAGGTTTCTGGCTGGTGAAGTGACACCCCAAGGATCCTGTGACAGTGGGATTACTGGGTTGAGTGGTCTTTCTATTTTTAGTTATTCAAGGAATCTCCAAACTGCTTTCTACAGTGGCTGAACTAACTTACATTCCCACCAACAGTATATAAGCATTTTCTTTTCTCCAAACCCTTGCCAGCTTCTGTTATTATTTGACTTTTTAATAATAACCATTCTGATTGGTGTGAGAGGCGATCTTGTGGTTTTGATTGGAATTTCTCTGATGATTCGTGATGTTGTGCATTTTGTAAATAAAATGTGATTATTTCAAATGCACATAGAAAGTCAACCCTATGCAGTGTCTGCTTTCCTTTTATGCAAGTTCTTTTATTTCAGGAACAAACTAATAAGTAATAATTCTCATATATTTTTAGAAATTTAAGAGTTCTGGAAAGAGAAAAATGATAAGAAATGTGTGAACATATAGTTTAGCATGACAGCAAAACCAAAGCTTGTCAGTACCAAATAACATATGCCATAAAACTGCTAATTTGTTTCATTTTGTGAATTCTGCATTAGATTCTATATAGTTGTAAACTATTTAAAAGAAGGCTTTAAACTCAGAAAATGTATAGAGGATTCAAATAATCTGTATATCTAAATAAAAACTAATATCCTTCCAATGGTAATGGTAAAGAAAAAGGAGAAAGAGAATAAAAACTAGCAAATCAATTTGCCTGAAATGTGAGTTACTTACATCATGATTATTTTATCATAGTTGTTGCTGCCAAGTACAAACACATTGACATAGTTTGGCTCTATCCCCATCCAAATCTTATCTTGAACTGTAGCTCCCATAATTCCCACATGTTATGGGAGGGACCTGGTGTGAGGTAATTGAATCATGAAGGTGGGTCTTTCCCACGCGGTTTTTGTGATAGTGAATAAATCTCATGAGATCCGTCGCTTTTATAAAGAGAGTTCCACTGCACATGCTTTCCTGCCTGCTGCCATGTAAGACATGATTTTGTTCCTCCTTCAGCTTTCACCATGATCGTGAGGCCTCCCAAGCCATGTGGAACTGTGAGTCAATTAAAACTTTGTCCTTTATAAATTTCCCCGTCTTGGGTATGTCTTTATTAACAGTGTGAGTACAGACTAATACATCTTCACAAGAAATGGTGTATAGATTATCACAGTAGCTATAACAAATTCTGAGGTAAGTTCCTGAATTCAGCATTTAAAAGTACTAATGTAATTATTTCCCCATTGCATTCTCATAAATACCTGAATCAATATTATTTTGTATTTTTAAAATAACAGATCACAGTTTTTATGTAATAAGGTATATTATTTTAACATTATGAGTGTAATATAAAATAATTTTAAATAATTTCTACAAAGCAAATAATTGTTGTTTATAAAACTGTACACATATATTACAATATAATACGGTTTTGTACAATTAACACCCAAGAAAAAATTAATTGGTTGTGTTTGTTAGCCAGAAACAAGTATTCATTCTCATTCCATGCCAGAGAAATGTAAATAATTGCAATTTAAGCTAAATGAAGGCATTTGTATACGTTTAACTCTCTTACTGGTGTTTTTAGTGTTCAAATTATAATTCTTTCTGGTATCAGATAACTGATATTTATGTTATGCTCTGCTTTTTATCAAGTATTTGGTAAACATGAAATTTCATTAACAAATGCAATATTTTTTAATATAATTATGGCCTCAGAGTCTGATTGAGACACTATTCAAAGCCATTATGAAATATGCTGCTCTTTGTTTTTTCTTTACTGCAAGTTGAATTTGCTAATGGTTTATTTACTAAATAAAAGGCATTCACAAAATTTATAGCAGAAATGATAGCAGTGAATGTTCAACTGTATTGTATTAGTAGTAGAAGTTTTGTTGAGCTCATGGCATCCTTTGATTAACTGCCATTGGAGACGTATTTTGCAACAGGGCTGTGTCATGGTTCTATGTCACCATGTTTCATAAAGCTACTGGTAGGCCTTTAGGGAGGGTAAGTGTATAAACATTCACTTAACAACAGATGTATGGACAAGTTGTGAAAGTAATGACTAATTGACTGCCATTCGGGATTTATTTGGAAATCTTTGACTCCAGCTCCACCACACACAATGATGAATTATGTCTCTTTCTCTAATAGAGGGAAACAGTATGCTTGGGCCCAGAGCAGGCACTCTGAAATGTGACTACAAGTCACAGTGTTTCAGTCCATGGAGATGAACAAAGAGAAACAGTAAATATAAGTTTTCCCACTTCTCAATATTGAAAATAAAAATTTAGCTATATAAAACACAGTAAGTGATTTCTTTGCATGCTTAAAGTAAATCAAATGGAAGCAAATATGGTTGAATTTTAAACATTCTAATTCTATAGTACTCATATTAGTTGTAGAAATAAAGTGTAATTTCTGTTTTCCATGATGCATAGTCTGTATTTTATTATTCTACTAAAGTGTAGAATGGTCACGTGTACAAGTCTTCTTGTTCATTTTCATGGTCTTACTCTAAAGGATTATATGTGTCTACAATTAATTTTCTCAATAACCTTACTTATTTCATTAAGAAGCAATTTCCTTTCTCTTATATTATGGTTACCTCTAATTTGTTGAAAGAAGATGCAGAACAACTGGAGAGAAGAGGAAAAGATATTAAGAAAGTATTGTTGGGATTAGTAATTGAAATTTTTTATTTGCCTAAAAACTAAGATTAATTTCTTTATTTCTTGATTTAGACTTTGCTTCTATAATATAAAGCTATTGTAGGGTACCAAACTTTCAGGTTACATTTAAAGTTATAAGGACTCCAACATATTAAATTCAGGTAAAAATATATGTAACTGGGAATTAATGGAGCTGATAACATAAAGGACTTAAACACTTTCTTTATGGTTTTATTATTATTCATTGCTTTAGATTCTTGAAAATATCTTGGATCTAAGTACAAGAAAACATGCAATATTCAAACATTTGACTGCTTCAGTATATTATGTCAGCTCCATGACTTGAGTAAGGCTATCATTCAGGAATATAAGTAGGTAGCAAGAAGTATATTCCACTACTTATAGGGCTAATACAGGGCTAAATAAAAAATATTGGTTTATAATCTACTCTCCACTCGCTGTTTCTGGTTCATTAACTTAAAGAATTCAGTAGTCCACTTTCCAACACCCACATTTTGTAATTCCCTGCGACCATCCTTATGCAATTTGTGGCTTCAGGTACATTCCTCACCAGTGTGACATACGCCTACCTACACATATTTGGGCAAAAGTAGAGCTAGTGATATTTAATCATAGATTTCAGACTAATACAAAGATGGAGTAATGATAGAAGGTTGCCATAAAATGTAATATACAATAACAAATAAACTATAGCAAGATCATCAATTTCCTGTAAGTAATAGGTGGGAGGAAAAAAATATGTGTGAGGTGACAAACTGAATAGGGGTAACCTGGGTAATGTAAAGGTGGACAAAAGGAAATTTTAAAAAGCATTAATGTTAAGAATTATAAAGAACATGAAATCTTTTTTACTTGCAACCTGAGACAATAGTTTGCCAGTTTCATACACACTGGCACGAGACTCCTGAGTGAGATAGTAGGCATTATTATGGCACAGCAGGCAGGCTGAACTTCTTGGTCCTGTCACTTTTCTTTCCCAGGTCCCAAGAGGGTAATGTTGAGTAGGACACAAGTGGGTGCTGCACATATTGCTGGTTCATATCACAGCAGAAAGCCCTTGACTTTAGAAAACTTCAATCTTTTAATGTGGGCTGGTAGAAAACTTGCCCAAATTTTCCCATGGATGAAGACATTATTGTTAATATCCTAGTCTGGAAACAAATACACACTCTGCCTTGGAGGAAGCCACAATCTCAATCTTTCCAGGCTGTTTGCATACAAATGTCCCAAACTTATGGTTTGGAACAGTAGCTGATAGAAGACGTCTAGAAACACCATGGAGGAGGACAATTCAAAAGACATAGTGGAAAAGGGATATAGGAATTATTTTACTTAGGTTTTTAAATTGAAATAAAATATTTGCATTAAAATGAAATGCCTAAGAACCAATTTATGGTAAAAACCCTCAATAAACTAGGTATTGATGGAACATATCTCAAAATAATAAAAGCTATTTACGACAAACCAACAGTCAATATCATACTGACTAGGCAAAAACTGGAAGCATTCCCTTTGAAATCTGGTACTAGACAAGGATGCCCTCTCTCACCAATCCTATTCAATATAATACCAGAAGTTCTAGCCAGAGCAATCAGGCAAGAAAAAGAAATAAAGAGTGTTCAAATAGGAAAGAAGGAAGCCAAATTGTCTCTATTTGCAGATGACATAATTGTATATCTAGAAGACCCCATCATCTCAGCCCATAATCTCCTGAAACTGATAAGCAACTTCAGCAAAGTCTCAGGATACAAAATCAATGGGCAAAAATCACAAGCATTTCTATACAACAAAAATAGACTTAAAGAGAGCCAAATCAAGAATGAACTGCCATTCACAATTGCTGCAAAGAGAATAAAATACCTAGGAATACAACTTACAAGGAATATAAAGGACCTCTTCAAGGAGAACTACAAACCACTGCTCAATGAAATAAGAGAGGACACAAACAGATGGAGAAACATTCCATGTTCATGGTTAGGAAGAATCAATATCATGAAAATGGCCATACTGTCCAAAGTAATTTAGAGATTCAACACTATCCCCATCAAGCTACCAATTGACCTTCTTCACAGAACTAGAAAAAAACCACCTTAAACTTCGTATGGAACCAAAAGAGAGCCCATGTAGCCAAGTCAATTCTAAGCAAAAGAACACAGAGGGAGGCATCACACTACCGGACTTCAAACTATACTACAAGGCTACAGTAATCAAAACAGCATGGTACTGGTACCAAAACAGAGATATAGACCAACAGAACAGAACAGAGGCCTTGGAGGCAACACAACATATCTGCAACCAACTGATCTTTGACAAACCTGACAAAAACAAGCAATGGGGAAAGGATTCACTGTTTAATAAATGCTGTTGGGAAAACTGGCTAGCCATGTGCAGAAAGCAGAAACTGGACTTCTTCTTGACACCTTACACCAAAATTAACTCCAGATGGATTAAAGACTTAAAAACCCTAGAAGAAAATAAAAACCCTAGAAGAAAAGAAAAACACCATAAAAACCCTAGAAGAAAATCTAGACAAAACCATTCAGGACATAGGAGTAGGCAAAAACTTCATGACCAAAACACCAAAAGCATTGGCAACAAAAGCCAAAATAGACAAATGGTACCTAATCAAACTCTATAGCTTCTGCACAGCAAAAGAAACAGTAATTAGAGTGAATTGACAACCAACAGAATGGGAAAAAAATTTTTCAGTTTACCCATCTGACAAAGGGCTAATATCCAGAATTTACAAAGGACTAAAACAGATTTACAAGAACAAAACAAGCCCATTCAAAAGTGGGCAAAGATATGAACAGACCCTTTACAAAAGGACACATACTTGAGGCCAAAAAACGTAAAAAAATGCTCATCATCACTGGTCATTAGATAAATGCAAATCAAAACTACATTGAGATACCATCTGACTCCAGTTAGAATGGCAATCATTAAAAAATCTGGAGACAACAGATGCTGGAGAGGATGTGGAGAAATAGGAACACTTTTACACTGCTGGTGGGAGTGTAAATTAGTTCAACCATTGTGGAAGACAGTGTGGTGATTCCTTAAGGACCTAGAAATAGATATTCCATTTGACCCAGCAATCCCATTACTGGGTATATATCCAAAGGATTATAAATCATTCTACTATAAGGACACATGCACACGAATGTTCATTGCAGCACTGTTTACAATAGCAAAGACCTGTAACCAACCCAAATGCCCATCGATGATAGGCTGGACAGGGAAAATGTGGCCCATAAACACCACGGAATATTAGGCAGCCATCAAAAACGATGAGTTCATGCCCTTTGTAGGGACATGGATGAACCTGGAGAACATCATTCTCAGCAAACTGACACAAGAACAGAAAATAAAATACCACATGTTCTCACTCATAGGCGTGTGTTGAACAATGAGAACACATGGACACAGGGAGGGGAGCACTACACACTGGGGTCTGTTGGGGTGAATAGGGGAGGGACAGCAGGGGGCAGGGATTTGGGAGAGAGAACATGGGGAGAAATGCCAGATATAGGTGAAGGGGAGGAAGGCATCAAATCACACTGCCACGTGTGTACCTATGCAACTATCTTGCATGTTCTTCACATGTACCCCAAAACCTAAAATTCAATTTAAAAAAATTTAAAAAAAGAAACAAAAACAAATCATAATAAAGCACCATCTCCCTGTCAGGCCACCTGTCAGGCAACGCGTCTGGCAATATCCTAAGCACTGCTGTAGACACATTACAAAGTTCATGTACTTTTTTATTCTACTTTATGTAATCTGGTCTCTATGTGTTATTTCAGTTTTAGCCTTTCACATTCGTTGACAGAATAATTGTATATGGTTTTTATTCAATTGCTAGACCCAATATATAATGTTAAAACACACACACACTCACACAGACTAAAACATCCATATAATGGTCTATTTCAATAAACTTTCTTCATTTATAACAGCTGAAACAAACAAAAAAATTAGGTTGCTGAAGAATTGATTCATATATTTGTATAATTGCAAGTAACCTCAGAAAAATTGCGGATATGAGACATAAAATAAAGAAAAAATATTAAGGTAAAATGTTGACTAAATATAAAGTAAATGGCAGAATAAATGAAAGAAAATGAAAGCACTATTTATTGTGAATAAAAGAGAAAAATGAGAAGGTAATGAAAGTTGATCGCCAGTTCTTCTGGTTCCTGTGTGTTGCCTTCTGTAATGCATCTGCATGTCTTTTTATGCTTTTGTGATTTTAATTTCATTTTTAGGCAGTATTGCTGAGGCAGAAGATATATCAATATCAATGAAGTATTAGTATGCCTCTTTTGAATTATATTTTTTCATCAACCCTTTTCTAAATAGGAACAAACTGAGTGTTTCGAATATTCCAAAAGAAATCTTAAGCACTTACAGGGAAGCTGTACTTATGCAGACTTTCAAATTAAAGAACAAAGAATATTATACTTTCATTAAATAAACATCTTTTCTGTTCAAATAATTTATAGGGTAAGAACTAGCAAGGCAAAAAAGCAATTGAGAGACATTCAGAAACAAAGCTATCTATATTCATAAAGGTTTTATGTATTTGGGAGAGAAGAATATATTTTGTCTACTAATTTATAAATTATTAGAAAAATATATAACAAAAAGCAGTATATTTAATTAGTCTAATAAAATATTGAAATAAAAGTTCAATATAACCTTATGTAACACTTACTAAATTCATAGAAAATAAGAGAGAGCACTGAATCTTAATCACTAGAATACCAGGAAATGCCAGTAGACAGAAAACAAAAATGAAGCATGTTACTTCTTTATCAGTAGAATTTTAACTTTAAGTTTTCGTTTTAAATAACTCAGAATAAGGGTTTTGCCTATTGACATAAGCATGTGCATCTCATATTTTTATCCTTTCTCTGTATTCATATACTTTATGCAATAGAAATACCAAAATAACATGTAATTCTATAAAATAAAAAATTATGTCATATTCACTTGAAATTTGATTGTAAAAGACACAGATGTTTGATGATCTAGTTTATATATATGTGCCATCCATTACTGGTAAGATTGATTCAAATTACATGACTTACCACTCCTATTACAGCTTATGCCCTTTTGTGCTTATCCTGTGTCCTTGGTTTGAAGATTACTGACCTTCGTTTGAAATATCATACAGAAAAAAGGTCAATATATAAGTAAGTTGATTTCATCTACAAATATTTTCATTGTATTTCCTACTGAGTATAAATTGCAAAAGACATATACTTTGGAGAAAGTAGAT
Source organism: Leontopithecus rosalia (assembly GCA_028533165.1). Lineage (NCBI taxonomy): Eukaryota > Metazoa > Chordata > Mammalia > Primates > Cebidae > Leontopithecus > Leontopithecus rosalia. The sequence continues at coordinate 119,414,334 of CM052650.1, forward strand.
GGGTCATATGTATACAAAAATAAATTCTGTGTTTAGGTGTGTAATGGGTTATTTTTACATATGGAATCCTACTTAGAAGTTTGTTATGTGTTTGTCAATCATCCCCATTAAATTCCTGTTTTCTTTTCCCTTTATATTACCTTTGTCTTAACAAAGGAAGATAATTTTGAACTATATCTTATATTAACAGAATGAAAGCTGTACAGAAAACTCTAGCAGTCATTAACATTGGTCACCTTATCTGTGGGCTCCTGACCATTTACATCACCCAATACCTTTCCATGGAAGAAAATAAAACTTCTAACAAACCATCAAGACTTTTCTGATTTTTTCATGATTTGGCAATCAGGTGTGCTAATGACATTTATATATATATCAGAATATTATTTGGTTTATTCATTTATGCTTTTACTTTTTTGTTGTTCATTTTCTTAGCTTCTTTAAAAACAATGCTAATCAATAAGAATGGGGCCCCAGACAATTATTACTACCTATGTTACACTGGTAGTTAAAGGAGAGTGGACATAAATATCATTTAGTCGAATATCTTAAGAACAAGATAATTACCTGAATTTTCTATTAGTATGAATCTTTCTTAGTAGAATACATCAGATTGTGTCAAGTGATAATGGAATAGTGCTGTTTCTTATTCTCTAGCTAAATCTTCTCCTCCAGTTCTCCAAACAAGTACTTAATATCCAGTCACTCAATATGATGCAATTATTATGTATAAACATTAAAAAAGGTCATACTATATGAATTTTTGAGCTGGAATACATCTAAAAGAGAAAATTAATTTTTTACATCTTGCTCATATTAAATGCCTCTATTTCAGAATTAACATACAAATTGTAGATTATTTTACCCAAATAGTCAACCTGTTCTGTTTGGTGCAAAAAATACCTATGATGACATATGTCATCCTCGGAAAATTTAAACAAATATTTTACAATAGGTCATAAACATTTTTGAATATGTTAAATATGGTGTTGGTAGGCAAAATGTTCTCTAGCAGCATGCTATGGGAAGTGTCACTCTCATTATCTAAAGAAAGATGATGGCTGTGGCATCATCCCTAAACTATTTTCTTTTTTTAGGAGAAAAGGGTACTTCAGGGAAACAATCTAAAGTAGAACTATTTTAAAGTGTAGCTCCTTGGATTTCAAGACCAAATTTTTCCATATAGCATATCTAAAATAAGATGTAGTACTCTGTACTTTAAAAAACATCCATGTGATACTAACAGAAATGGTTTGCGAAGTGTTTTGTGAAGCATTATAAATTTTTTTTGCAATTTATTTTCAGTTCTGGGGAGGTTCCTGGGTTGTGAAAACTCAGACTTCTAATATGCAATGGTATTAGTGATAGCTGCAGGAAGCACACAAATCCTAGGCAGATCTCTAGGGATCTTGGGTGAAACCCCATCTTCAAGCCAGAGATAGTTTAAAGCCTGAAAGCCAAGATACAAGTCAAATCCATGGACCAGATTGAGAACCTGTCTTCCTATTCAGTGCACTTTCCTTTGACCCATCCTCTTATTTTACCTATTTTACATATACCTATCCTTCCCTAATTGGCTTTTTACATTGTCAGGCCTACCTTTGAGTGGTGACTTTGTTCTAACCTGGTTTGCATACTCACAAACCAATCAGCATGCACTCTCCATTCTGAGTCCATAAAAGCACTGAACCCAGGTCCCAGAGCTTGTCCTGTAGGGGCGTCGGCTACAGGAATCTATCCCAGCTCCAAACTGGACGCCATCACATATCCTGTTGCCCGTCTGCACTCCCATGGGGGATGCAGTAATTAAGTTCCAGCCGCACAATGTTGCCAAGCCTGAGGATGATTCCGGTCCGGTATGACCAGCAGATGCACTCAGCCAGCTGTGTTAGGTAGAAATGAGCCAGGACCACTACCATGGCTCTGCCTCGTCTTTGACAAAGAGCAATTCAAGATTACCGTGGCCTGAGTGAATGCCAGTGGAGCTAATTCTATCAGTCAATTCTCCACATCAGTTTGTCTTGAAAGAGAATTGAGGAAAGCACTCCTGTGGGTGCTGTAGTCTACAGCTGGCCGCAGAGAGATACACTTACACAAGAAACTTTAGAGAGATCTCCCGTAAATCCTGTGACTCTCTCTTGTTGAGGAGAAACTAACAAAGTGAGATTAGTAGGATAAACTACAACCCCTGTTGCTGCAGTTGGTCTTGAGGCCACAACTCTTATCTCATTCTCTTCTTCCTACTCTATTCTTACCTCTTCCCAGTCTTGCTATGACCTTGGCAGGTCTTTGTAGTTTCCTCATATCCCCATTTCTAGGTGGTCTGAGCCTTTGGTCATCATACCCCTTCTCAGACCAGTTGCTGCTAATGTCCATTCACAATTATAAACACATAAGGGGAAATCAAGAGGTATCTAAGTAAATAACTTGTCTTGCACATTTCTAGTTCCTATTGCATAAAACCAGAGCAATCTCCTGTTTATCAAGTTCAATTGCTCATTATAAGACAGTGACTCTTTTCTCAGCTGTGGTTCCTTTGGAACTAGAAATCCAAACAGTCTTGCAGTAGTAATATTTTTCAGCTCAGCAAAACCCTTGTTGTATTCGTTGGAAAGCATGAGCTTTCTTTGTGAACTTTCTCCAACCTCCTAGCTTGGGGACAAGAAGCAAATAGTCCCCAGTGAGGACTAGAAATGATGGCATAGGGGCCACTTTCATTTCAACCAATTGACATATGATTCCAAATTTACTTCCCATTTGAGAAACACCACCATACAGAGGTCTCTGTTTTAATGCACATCCTGAGTCCTGAAGAATGATTTCATACCTTTTCAGAGAATTGCTTCAAAATTGTGGCTTTAACTTTGTCTCCATTAAGCTGTTTCAGAGCTCAATGAGGCTGGTTGTTTCTGTATGGTTGACAAGTGATACAACCAATGGGCCTTCTTCTATACCTCTTTACCTATGACTTGGGTTCCTGATTGGGTGTTGTGTTATATGGAATTCCATGATTGTGGATTAGACATTTTGTAAACACTCGGGTGTTGGTGCTTGCCAAGGTTCTGCAAACTGCTAAGGAAACTCACGCCCTGAGTAAGTATCTTTATAAGGAAAAAACGCTGAGCCTTATATGATGGAAAGGTCTAAATTTAGTCAATTTTCCAGCAGTGGACTAACTCATTGGTCTCTTCGAGTTATAGAGTCATATTTCAGAACTCAGGGCTGTCCTTGTCCGTGTCCATCTGAAAGTTCCAAGCCAACAGTAGCTAGCTAGATCTGGATAAATGAGAGTCTGTGTTGTTCAGTTTGTATGTAGCCTCCATCTTGACGACTCTGGCAGGTCCTTTCACATGTGCATTATACTGTCCTATGATGGCTAATAGCAAAAGACAAGGTCTGCTGTGAGAGTCATTTCGGTCTCTCATTGCCTCTTCCTTGGAAGATTATTCCTGGTGGTGAATGTGTTGATCCATGTGCCTATAACCCACACCTCCTTGTCATTAATCTTATCATCCTGTTTCTTCTTAACTTCAGACCAGTCAGCCTGGTTATTTGGGACAATATTGTAAATAAATATGTGTCTTAATAATGAGTAAATTTTAAATAATAGAAATGTATCTCTCTATTTTGTAGATACATTTTGTATCTACAACAAAAATACTGTAAGTTACAATTAAAACGTTATGATTTTATTTTTATATAAACATAAAAGAACAAGCATGATAGACAGATAAGCAACTGCATATATGACACTAAGAATTTATTAATCTACTCTAGCAACTATAGAACTTTTAGTGCTGGTGCTGCAGTTAAGGCCACAATTTGGCTGAGTTTTCTGTTGTCTCCAGTGTTCTCTAGGATTCATTGGTTTCTCTATGGGGAGAGAGTGTAATTTTAAGTATAATAGGGACCACCAATATTTCATTCTTTAGGTTTTTAATGGTATTGCTAGTCCCTGCAATTATTTTCATCTAGATGACTTATTTTGGCCAGAAAGCAAATTGAAGAAGCTTCCCTTTGTCATTTCCCCCTGATACTAGCTTTTATCTAACAAGCAAAGGACCCAATGTGGTTGCTATACCAATGACAATCAATCCCAATTATAAATTCTGGGACTGGGAAAATGGTGATTGGATGGGTTTACGAACTTAGTGGACCCATTATATGTTATTCGTTATCCAAGAGTGCATTTCTTACGTGGCCCCTAAACTCTCACTCTAGAGTGAGAGTGACTCTTTGGTCTTCTGATTTCAGTACCAACTCATGTCTTATGTCTCTTAGCCCTCAAAATGTCTGAGCATTTCTTTCCTCAGTATGTAATCACCTAAGTAAATGACCACCTGTTGCTGTGAAGAAGAATTGGGGAAACAATATTGTGCACAATACACTGTATATGCATACTACCTCTGGGACTACGCAACCACTGCGGTTAATAGGTTCCAGTGCAAATAATTGGCTAAAGTCCAGAAACTCAGCAAAGTGTGGTGACTTTTAACAGGTCAGCCACTCTGAATATCCTACTCTTCCATTCTTTTCTTGTGAATGAAAATGTCAGCATGTTCATTTTTTTAGCTTCTTTGTTCATTCCTCCATGCCAGGCACAGAAACAAAAACATTGCCACATCATTCAGCATAAACCATTGCTTTCATTGCTTTTCCCTGATTTCTAAGAGACAATTTAGCATAAACTATAACCCATTCCTCAGGGCTCCTGCCAGCATGTTAAATCTTGTGACCTGAGAAAGGAGTCCCAGATTATCAATATCTTAATTATCTAGTCTTATTATCTGACTCTCCGGATCAATCACCTTCAGATCCACATCCAAGAATATATTGTACATTCTTGAAGGCCTTTACCATGTATTTTTTTCCCTTTTCAGTCTCAGCATGACCCAGTGCGTTGTGATAGGATTTAATTCTTGTCATTGGCAAGAAAGACAGGAAAGAAGATAGGTTTCCTGAGGAGCACCTGTTTCTTCATAGAGGAAGTGAAGGAGTGCTAGCTCTTTCTCTGGAGGAAAGGACCACTTTTTGATAGTCTGAGGATTCTGAGGAGGTTTACAGAGTTAAAATTCTCATAGGAATGCAGGTGGATGTCCTCACCGTATATTTCAGGGCAGCCAAGATTCCCAGTCAGGGACCTATAGTAGCATAAGAGATCAGACTAGTGTGAGGATTTTACTGTCTTGTTAATCTTTACATTTCTAAATATCAGATCTTCATTGTCTGTTCAGCTGTGTCTTCTTTTTCTGCAGGAGATAAAAACTTCTTTATATATTGCCAAAGAGACTCTCTGGCTTTCTCACTTAGTCTTTGCTTATGTGTTTAGTGTACTTTATTTCTCATTATCCTTCTGCCGGGTGTCAATTATGACCCTACTGTTCTTTCAAGAACTGTTTTCCCCATATTTTACAAAATCTTAATCACTACATCAGTAAGGGAATTCCACTACACCCACATAGTTTCAAAATTGATAGCAATGATATCTTCAACAATTGGGTCATCAGCATCAGAGACTGTCAATATTACACATACATTTTGCATGAGGTTCCTCGTGACAACTAGACAAAGAAAGAGCCAGTTCCAAAATCTTATTTTACTGCCTGTTTTCTTGCAGGAATTAGGGCATTACCTGTGTTGGATGGGATGAATTATGCAAAGGATTTATTGTGGTGAATTATTGTGAAGGATAAAGGGTAAAGGAACAGGGGAAGATAAGACAGGGAAAGACTTCTGTGATGCAGTCTGAGACCTGTAAAATAGAGCAAAATAAAAAGAATTGAGTTAGGAGATCCTCAGACAACAGCACAGTTCTGAAAATGTTTGAGCCAGTCTGATGAGTCAGGAGAAAAAGTTCTCTGTTTTATGACTACTTTGTTTGGCCGGGATGGGTCAGCACAAGTACCCATGCTGTACTCAGATATTGGCTGAAAGCAACCTAGGGAAAATGTTGTATTGTGAAAAATCAGTGAGGATCCAGAAGTGTGGAGGTCAGTCAAATAGGCTATTTACAACAAACATCAGTGACTTACTTTATAACTGGCATATTTTTTCCTTGAAAACACACACACACGCATGTGTGTACACACACACACACATTTCGGCATAATTAATTTTCTTTATATATTTTTTTAATTTCTATTTAATAGATTTTTGAAAGAATTTATCTTCATTATATTCCCTACTTACTTTTCACTTTTTGAAACAATTTTCTAAACCTTGGACTCATATTAATTTGAGATTCTATTCTTTTCAAATAATGTAAGCCTTTACATTTATAAGCTTCCCTTTACTGCTTTGGGTTCATCTTACAAATTTCAATACACTTTATTTTTATCGTTTGGCTTGAAATGTTTTCTAACTTCTCTTGTGATTTCTTATTTGATCCATGAACATTTTTAGAGGTGAGTTTTCATTTCCAAATATTTGGGGTTGTTTTACTTGTTATTGACCTCTAACTTATAACAAGTGCGTTCAGATTTTTTACTATATATTATTATAATATTTTAAGATGTATTAAGACTAGTTATATGGCTCTTCATATGATGCATCATGGTGATACAATATTTGTTCTTAAACAGTAAATATTATTCCCTTATTAGAAATTAAGGTACTTGATAATGTTGTTTCGATCTTATAAGTGCTATCACTTTTGTTCTTGTCGTTCTCATAAATTACTTAAAGAGGGTTTCAAAATATCATCTGCTTTTGATAATTCTTTATTTCTCCCTTTAAATTTGTTAATTTTTTCTTTATGCATCTTGAAGCTCCATTACTGGAAACATACACATTTATATTTGTAATCTGAGGAGATGTTTTATCATCATAAACTATCCTTCTTCATTTGTGGTAATATTTTTTGTTTTGGATCAATTTTATTTTATTTATTAGTGTGTTCTCACACTGCAATTAAGAACTACCTGGTAATTTATGGAGAAAAGAGGTTTAATTGACTCAGTGTCACAGGCTGTACAAGAAGCATGCCGCAGAGGTCTCAGGAAACGTACAATCGTGATGGAAAGGTGAAGGGGAAGAAAGCACCTTCTTGACATGACACAGCAGAAGAGAGAAAGAGCGAAGGAGGAAATACTACACTTTCTTAAACAACCAGGTTTTATGAGAACCCACTGCCATGAGAGCAGGAAGAGGGAAACCCACCCCAAGATCCAATCACTTCCCACCTGGCCTCACCTCCAACACTTGGTATCACAGCATTGGGGATTATAATTTAACATGAGATTTTGATGGGGACACAGCCAAACCATATCACCTTGTGTTAATATTACCACTTCGACTGCATTATCCTTGTTTGGCATGGTATAGCTTTCTCCATTCATATACTTTCAGCCTATCTGTATCTCTCTATTTAAAGCTTATCTCTTGTAGGCCACACATAGCTGGGTGTTGTTTTGCTTGTGTTTTATTATAGATACATTCTGAAAATATTTTCCTTTTATTTACAGTTCTTAGTCCATAATGTTCAATGTGATTATTCATATAATTGCACTAGAGTCTAGCATTTTATTTTTTGTTTAATGTTTGACTTTTCTGTTTTTTGTTATTCTATTTTTTCTTTTCTTGAATTTTTCATTATTCTTTTTGGAATTCAATTTCAATTTTTCCGTTGGTTTTTATCTCTACTGCTTTGCATTACTTTTTGCGGTCAATGTATAAATAGTATTGAACTGCTGTATATACAATATAAGTATCTTGACATGATATATGTTCATCTAACCACCCCAACCATTATAGTAATGTTCATTAAATTGTCATATAATGGGCACCCCACAAGACAATATTATCTTTTAGCTTTGAGAAGTGACATGCTTTATAATGCAATTAAAGGAAAAAAAGTCTCATTTACGTGCACTGATATTTATCAATTCTGATCTTGTCTATTCTTTCCTGAAGACCCAGATTTTCACCTGGCATCATTTTTCTTCAGTCTAAAGAATTTCCTTTCGTACTTTTTGAAGTGCAGCCTGGCTGTCAAAAGTATTTCTTACCTGAAAATGTCTTTATTTTGCCTATACTTTTGAAGGATATTTTCACAAGATTTAGAATTCTGGGTTGATAGGACTTCTTCTTTGAGTACCTTAAGAATGTTATTCAATTTTTAAAGTTTGTACTCAGTTTTTTTAATGAGAAGTCAGCTATTAATTGACTCATTTTTTCCAGCATTTAACGTGTTGCTTTCTCTTTCCATTTTCAAAGTTTGCTTTTTATCTTTGACTTTAAAATTTTGATTCTGATGTGCTTCAACATAGGCTTTTACCTCCATGTTTATTTGGCTTAATGTTTATTGAGTAGCGGACATCTGTCTTTCATCAAATTTGGCAACTTCAGATGCTTTATTAAAAAATCTTTTTTTTCTTCCCATTTCTCTTTCTGGATTTGATTACATGTATATCAAACTCTTTCATGTTATTCAAAAAGGTTCCTGAGAATCTATTCCTTTTTATTTATCCATACTTTACTTTTTATTTTTCATTTACATTAAATGATTCCTACTGGGCTATCACTTATTTAACATACTAATTTCTCTGTCCATTCTATGACAATAAATGATAGACTAGTAGAAATCATCTATTGTAAATGAAAAAGAGAAAAAAGTGTTAGACCATTAGCAGTGACTAATTCTGGTAATTTTGCTTTTTAATTTTGGAATTTGTAATTCAAATTTTAGAATTTTCAGTTGTCTCATTTTATTATGTTTATTTGTCTACCAATTCTTCCTGTCCTTTCCATAATTGTAAATATGTTTTCTTTGGCTTCAGTGAGGATAGTGATAACAGTCCCTTCAATATCCTTAATTTATTAGTATCATTATCTGACCAATGTGAGGTTTGATCACAGTTGATTTCTATTTTCTTAAGTGTGTGTTCTAGCTTAGTGATTCTGTTCATGTTGAATAAGTCTAGATTTCATCCTTGACTTCGTGAATATTATAGGGTATAAAGATTGTGATTTTATTTTTTATTTTCCCATTGTGTGTCGTCTCTTTTGTTTCATGGGTAATTATCTTGGCTGAACTTGACCTGTAAACTGTTTATTGGGCTGCAGCTCAGTTCACAGTTCCATTATTTTGTCTTTAGTAGAGTTACTTTGAGTCTGTTCATATCTTGCTCAAGTTCAGACAGACGTTTTATTAGAGAGAATCTGAGTATCCCCTTCCTAGACCTTTTTTCTCCAGGGTTCTAACACTCTCTTGTGCAGCCAGAGTTTCCCACCTTCAGTTTTAAAGTTCTCCCAAACAGAAAGATTAATTTTTTTCTACCTTTGCTCCAGCTTCATTTCTCATGGCTTCAACTGCACTTTAATCCCAGACTGACTGCCACTAAAAGGGAATTTCTTTTATATATCTTCTGTTATCCTGTCCTCTGAACATGTACTCCTCACCAAAGACTGAGAATATGCACATTATTTGGGATCCTCAGAATAACCGCTTATCGTAGTATATTTGAATTAGAATCTTAAAGCATCATTATCAAAAACAGAAATAAAAACCATAAATAAAACACATTATTAATATTAAAATTTAATAAAATACATAGATTAATGCACAAGACAATAAAATGTTTAACATAGTATAAGAATCAAAAATGAAATGTCAGTCATATATATCTAAACCAAAGCTAAAAATCCAAATCTTAAAATTAGAGAATGTAAAAGGTTTGACATTTTTTGGCTTCATACTTCTATGTAGAAAAATAAAATAAAATCATATTTCTTCTTACATATTACAAACTGTATTTAACCCTTCAACAACATAAAGTTAGAGTCTCTGATCCTGCCAATAGTCACACATTCATGTATAACTTTTGACTCCCCCTAAACAGCTGTGAATAGCCTACTGATGATGAGAAGCCTTACCGATAACATAGTCTATTATCATGTATTTTGTATGTTATATATATTATATACCATATTCTTAGAATGAAGTAAGCTAGAGAAAAGAAAATGCTATCAATAAAAGATTAAGGATGAGAAATATATTTGCGTGATTAAGTGGAAGTGAGTCAACATGAATACCTTTATCCTCATTTTCCCATTGTCTAGACTGAGGAGGAGGAAGAAGAGGGGTTGGTCTTGCTATGTCAGGGTAGTAGAGGCTGAAAAAGTGGAGAAGGTGAAGGGAGAAGCAGGAGTTGCAGGTACTCTTGGTATGCATTTATGGAACTACATCATAATTTCTGTCTGACACCTTTGCTTTTTAGTTTCTCTAAAAATGTTTCCACAGAGTATCAATCTTCCTTCCACCAACTGGCTTAGTTTCAGTACCTGTATCATAAAAGGGCCATGTCATGAAAGACGTTGAAAGCACTCTTGAATAACTGGAACTCTTCAATCACATTGTCTAATGTCAATTTGTTTCCTGGCACTGCTTCTTCTAGGTCTTCCCTTCATTTTTTGGCAGTGGTTCAGAAATGCTTTTCTCCATCAAAATTTTTGTTAATTCCTCCGATGTGTTGCCTATTGACTCTTGAATTTCTCCAAAATCCACATTGTGAAACACTTCACTCCACATCATCTTCTGCCATATTTACAATCTCTTTCATGATTTCCTTGAACAACTCTGTCTTAAAACCTGGGAAGTCATGCTCAACATCTCGACACTTCTATTCAACAGGAATTGATTATTTCAGGCTTGCTGACTTCCACAAATTTCTCTATTACAACAATGGCATCTTCAGTAGTGTAGTACTTCCAGATTGCCATGATGCTCTCTCTGCTTTTTTTTTTTTTTTTTGAGACGGAGTTTCGCTCGTTACCCAGGCTGGAGTGCAATGGCATGATCTTGTCTCACCACAACCTCCGCCTCCTGGGTTCAGGCAATTCTCCTGCCTCAGCCTCCTGAGTAGCTGAGATTACAGGCACACGCCACCATGCCCAGCTAATTTTTTTTTTTTGTATTTTTAGTAGAGACAGGGTTTCACCATGTTGACCAGGTTGGTCTTGATCTCTTGACCTCGTGATCCACCCGCGTCGGCCTCCCAAAGTGCTGGGATTACAGGTGTGAGCCACTGCGCCCGGCCGATGTTCTCTCTTTTGGGATTCTCTCCTATAACATTGATAATCCTTTCCATAGAGTATTGTATGTAAAAAGCCTTAAAGTTCCTTGGGTTCCCCTGATCCAGAGGCTGAATTAGAGACATTGTGTTGAACTCATAGAGTTCTGGGTGGTCAGGGTCATTGTCAATATCAGAATAACTTTAAAAGGCAATTCCTTACTGACAAGGTACTTCTTTACTTCAGGGACAAACCTAAAGTAAACTAAGTCAGGTTTACTTGATGAAACCAAGTCAGCACAAGCATCCTTTCCATCCATGCCTTCTTGCTGTACAACCAAAAGACAGGCAGCTGGTGTTTATTTTTTCCTTTCAGTGCTTGGGGGTTAGCAGCTTTATACATAAAGGCAGCTCTGATCATAATCCCAATTGCATTTGCATAAAACAGTAGAGTTAGCTCTCCCCCCCTGCCTTAAATTCTGGTGCTCACTTCTCTTCCTTATTAATAAATGTCTTTTCTGTCTTTCCTGCCCCTTTCCTCAGCTCCACATAGGGCACTTTTATTTGCATTAAAAACCTGTTCAGGTGGATCTCCTTTCTACATGATTTTCTTAATGGCTTCTGGGAAGTGTTCTGTTGCGTCTAGGTCAGCAAAAGTCACCTCTCCTGTTGACATTTTTAAAGCCAAACCTCTTTCCCAAATTATCAAACTATCCTTTGCTGGCCTGAAATTATACAGCTTTTGATTGTTCACTTTCATTTTTATTTGTCATATAATTTTGTTTTCTTCTGGAATCATATCAGAGTCTATCCATATACCTTCTTATGGCAATTCTGCACCCACATAAAAGCTGCATTTTCAATATGAGGTAAAAAGGCACAATTTTTCAAAAAGTTCAGGTTTCTGTACCTGCTGCTGTAGCTATGGCAACACCTTCAGATAATGCTTAATATTATACTTTCTTGATATACCAAAAAAATATTTAGTAGTTTACATTACTATTGTCAGAGCAGTTAGACACTGACTTATTTTATTGCTTTCAGAGAGGAGGACATTTCCTGTCTAGAGTACAATGTCTGGTTCTTAATGTATTATTCCTGTGAAGTATCAAGTTTACTTTTGTAACATTTACAGATCTTATATTTTTGACCTTATAAGCCAACTCAGATTCCTGTCTAGGGGCCTATAGAATAAATGTTAACTACAGATTTATGCAAATATACACATTATTTGGCAAGTTAAATGTTAAAGTGATGCTTTGAGGCTGAAAAAAAATGACAAAATTAAGGAAAATATGATAAAAATTAATAAGGCCTATAAAATTGAACATATTTACTTTAGTTTTTTTTATGATTGCAGTGTTAACCTAAGAATTATTATCATGTGTATAGAGATAACTAATACAGTATTCTACATTATCAGCAAATGTTAATATTTCAGAATACTTATTTTATTAAATTTGTTCTCAGATAATAAGTGAAGAAAGTCTGTTCTTCAATACCAACATTAACTTTTGTTTAACCTCTAAAGAATAAAGCAATAAGGTAATATTTCAGAATATTCACTATTTGCAGTAATTCAGTATATCAAGTAAATATCAAAGGTGAGATTTTTTTTATTCCACAGCAACATTCTGCATGAAACAGGAAGAGAATAAAATATTTAGAAAATTATATATATACATATATATATATACACTTTCTAATTATTAGCTTCATAGAAAAATAATATCAAAACAATTGAAGAATTACATATCCAAAACAGAGAAAAATGAAATTTTATTTGCATTCCTACAGAGAAAATTGTATTTTTTCAGTTTTAAAATTTTTCTTAGTTTTTCCTGCTGCACACTTATAGATGTTTGGATGTTTCATTATATGGCAGCTTCAAATAGAGCAAAGAATAGAATAATATTTAATTATAGTGTAAGCACATTTTGAGTAAGCAGAAATAAAAGTTTTTTATGTCATTGTTACTCTCTCCCCCTAAAAAACTTAAATTCCAGTTTCATCAAAAAGTGTCAAAGCTCTTAGTTGAAAATAAATAGTAGTCAACTCAGTTTTTCATAGTATGATAATGAAACATCATACACCCATATGAAATTATCAGCTGTAGGAATAGGGAAAACATGCTAGTACAGGAATATCATTTTTTTTATAATCATAGGGACCTACAGTAGCATACAGGCTACAGCTGGAAAAAGGTAAATTATCAAGACAAAGGTAATTTATCTTATAAATTAGGAAGTTAGAGACCTTTTCTATCCAAACTAAAACTGATTCTAAAATTCTTGACAGATAACCTGATGGGTAACCAATTTTGCATAAAAGTTGGCATCCATTTGGGATTTGAATGAATGCCAAATTTTCCAAATTTGTGATTTTTGTTAGGTATAAGAATAATAGATAAGTTTCTTATAATACCCTGATAGTATATATAATCTGGTAGTATTTAATTTCCTTCAGAAGTAAATTGTCAATAGAGTATTCATGATGGTAAGTATTGTCAACTTGATTGGATAGAAGTTCGAAAGGTATTGCTCTTAGGTGTGTCTGTGAAGGTGCCAAAGGAGATTAACATTAGAGTCAGTGGACTGGGAGAGGTAGACCCACCTTCAATCTGGGAGGGCACCAGCAAGCTAGGACAAAAGCAGGCACAGGAATGTGGAAGGACTAGCTTGGCTGAGTTTTCCTGCCTTCGTTTTTCTTCTGTGCTGGATGCTTCCTGCCCTCAAGCATTGGACTCCAAGTTCTTCAACTTGTGGACTCTTGGACCCACACCAGAGGTTTGCCAGGGCCTTTCAGTCCTTCGGCCATAGATGGAAGACTGCACTCTCAGCTCCCCTACTTTTGATGTTTTGTGTCTTGGACTGGCTTTCTTACTCCTCTGGTTTCAGACACCCTATTGTGGGACTTCACCTTGCGATTCTGTGAGTTAATATTCCTTAATAAACACCCTTTCATATCCTATTTCTCCTGTTCGTCTAGAGAAACCTGACTAATCTGGTATTCTCCATTGAATAAATGGAATTATTCTGGTTTTGGTTACATGGATGAGAGATACTAAAATTGAGTTTTCTTGAAAAATAAATTTAATCTAAAGTACTGAAAATTTGGGGGAAATGCTTTCTGTAAAAAACAATGTGTTATTTATTCTATGTTACTATTTCTTCAGCTATATTCTGTAGTTAATTTCTCTAGAAATTCTTAATTTCAGGACAAATTAGTGACTGTTTGAATTAGGAAGTTGATTCATCTCCATTGCAGTGCGGTTAATAAGTTATTTCTTGACAAATTAATCCATATAGGGCTTGAAATCTTGTCTTTTTCATGATACATTAACATAAGGTCATATTCCCTTTTTGAAAAGATTGATTACTATTCTGAAAGACACTAGGAGAGTTAGGTTTGGTTTTATGGCCAAACATTCTGATATGACTTTCACCAAATCAAATACATATACATACAGAAATGAATTAGAAATGATATGATAGAAAGACATTTCAAATCTGTCACCTAAAACAGTCACCATGATGCTGCTTATGTCATATTTCATTTAGAAGTGCTATATGCAAAATTAGTTGGCTCTCCAAAAATCATAAATATATCAAGAATATAATATTCTGATCTATGCTATGTAATTAAGCTTAGAAAGGACTACCTTTCTATTTTCATGATAAAATAAATCAAATAAATGGTTTTCAGGAGTACCTGCTTGGTCAGTCTCCTGGTGCAAGTTTATTTGAATCACTGTTAGTTTTAGAGCTCTTTTAGTTGAAAAAGTGCTTTTCACAATCATGAATTAATCAGCATCCTTCTTATTTCTATAATTTTAACCTTTGAAAGAAGTTATCCAGAAAAAAATATCACTTTCAATAATCTTGATAGAAATTTTAGTATGCAAAGATATTAATAAGTTAAAATGCTGAAATAGCATCTTACTATTCAAATAGCTCACTCTCTCTGCAATTTTAATATATTATTTTTCTTCTTACCCTGATTGAAGTTGGCAGTATTAAGACCAACTGTACATGGGGCCAGTTGAATTAGCAACAGGAGGCAATTAGAGTTGACCACATTAACAGAGAATTTTCATAGACTTTTGTCAGCTTATAATAATGATTAAATCTGTGTGAGCATTCAAAGAAAAATGTTGACAGAAGGAAAATATTTACATTTTAATATGCTAGAAATTCCCAGTGAAATTATTCAAGCTTTGTCTCATCTTTTATATTTGTTTATGTATGAGGGTCTGAAAAAGCTTCACAAACTAAAAATGCCTGCTGGGATCTCATGAAATGGGACAACAGTGATTCTAAACTCTGCTATGTCATTTTTTCTCTTTCTTTGGGAGACTTTTCCTATTGTTTTCTTTGAGGTGAAGTAAATTTTGACCCAAGTAGAATTTATTTTACAAACGTACAAATCGAATGTTGTAGAAATGCAAATGTTAGAAATGTTAGAATTGTCTTATTCTATGTACCTTTCCAAACTTCATAATTCTTTATACATGTAGAGGGAAAGTAGCAATGTTTTTAACATAAAATTTTTATCAGCAAATTTAAAAAAATATTTTGCTCCTCTTTTTCCCTTAAATTATGTACACCGAATCCATCAGCTAATTCTATTGTTCTAATTTTAGAATATATTTTAACAAAACCGTTAGTGCTCTATCTCCATCACTAACACTAAATTAAAGCCACCATCATCAACTGCCAAAACACCTACTGCTAACCAACTAGTCTTCTGGTTTCCTGTTTAACAACTTCATCTTTTTGAATGAAAATGAATTCATGTTGGATATCTATGTTTTCCATTATTCAGTGGCACTTTTAAGATGGAATTCCAAGTTCTTACTCTGTCCTACAAATCTTGTAATTGGATCTGGATCATCTTGGACCAGCTTCCCTCCTTACCTCCTTGCTTTCTGTGCACAATGGTCTCCTCTCTTTTTTGAACCCATAAATCACAGTTCTGGGTCTAGGCCTCCAAATTTATCATCACTTTTATCTGTTTCTTTCTTCATGCTGGTCTCAGCTTAATAAGCTAGGCACAGAAAAAAAAATACTGCATGATCTCACTTATATGTGTAATCTAAAAAGTAAAACTTATAGAAGCAGATAATTGAATTATGGGAACCAGTGGGTGGAGGTGGGGTGGTAGATGGAAAATTGGGGAAATGTCGATCAAATGATACAAATTATGATTACATCAAAGAATAAATTCAAGAGAACTATTGGATAGCAATGGTGACTATAGTTAATGATGTATTTTATATTTGAATACTGTTAAGACAATAGATGTTTATTGTTCTCACCACAAAGTAAGTGAGATAATCCATATATTAATTAGTTGATCTAGCCATTTGAGTGTATACAGATTTTGAAACATCATGATGTACACCATAAATGTATATAATTTTCATTTGTCAATAAAAAAAGGAAAAAAGGACCAATTTTTTGTGTATCTATGTGTATGTATGCATGTGCATGTAGACATACACAAACACATATACATTGTCTTTATTATTATTATTATTTATTATACTCTAAGTTCTGGGATACATGTGCAGAACATGAAGGTTTGTTACATAGCTATACATGTGTCATGGTGGTTTGCTGTACCCATCAACCCATTATCTAGGCTTTAAGCCTTGCGTGCATTAGATATTAACAATGACAAATTTTTTTAGTCACTAAAGTACAATGAGGATTTTGCTTTCGTCTCTTTTATGGGGGTATAACAGAATACCTAGGATGAGTACTTTATAATAAACAACAATATATTGACTCAGTTCTGAAGGCTGGGAAGTCCAACATAAAGTTTCTGGCATCTTGCAAAGATCTTTTTACTACCTCATTACATGGTGACAGGTTAAAGGATGAGACAGGGCAAGAGAGAGCTACATCGCCCTTTTATAACAGCACAAATCCTATCTCTTAGGAAAGAGCTCTCACGACCTCATCACTTCTTAAAGGTCCCACTTCCTAGTGTTGTTAAAATGACAGTTAAATTACAACATAAGTTTTAGAGTGGACAAATATTCAAATTCTAGCAAAATTTTTAAGTGATTAATTTCATTTATGAAAATTTAGAAAAGGATATACAGAGGAACTAAAATTCTTAATTGGTCCTTTATGAGTGAAAATATTGAGCCATTCAAGGTGTTAGGCAGGAGGGTGACATAACCCAAACCGTATTTTAGAAAAAAAGGTTAATCTGACATTGTCATAGCATTGATTAAAATTTTTAAATTTCCATGTTTCAGGCATTCTTGAAATGTTTCTTATGCTTTCTTTACTTATGGTATTATCAAAAACATTTTAAATATTGCCTCAAATTTGTGGAAAACTACATATTCCTTATATCTTTAATATGTATTATATTAACTGATTATGAAAGACATACTATAAAGAGTCTAAACATTATAATAATATTATCTTTCAATTTATTAGCTATAGCTCCATTTTGGGGTGTAGATTTTCAAGAGTTTATGCTATACATATTTAATTGTTCACAAATAACATTATACCACTTTATGTATAATGTAAAAACCAGACGTGTGTGTGTATACATATATATATGTATACACACACACGTCTGCACATACACATTTTTCTGATCTTTAAGCTATTATTGTCATATACTTTACAACTAAATATGCTATAAAACCCAACATACATTGTTATTATATTTGTTTTAAGTTATCTTTCAAAAATTAAAAATTAGAGTAAAATATTAAAAACATGTATATTTATCCACCTGTCATCATATTCAAAAATCTTGATTACTTTCTGTAGATTCAAATTTCCATCTACTATCATTTTCTGTGTGAAAGACTTAACTTCAATATATCTTGCAGTGTTGATATGCTGTTGATAAATTGTTTCAGCTTTCCTATGTCCAAAACACTCTTTATTTCACATGCATTTTTGAAAGATACTTCTGATGGCTGTTGAAGTCTTGGTAGATAGCTTTGAATTTATTCACTTTTGTTATCAATACTGTGAAGTTGATGCTCTGTTTTTTACTGGCTTGGATAGTTTTTTAATGAGAAATCTGCTATCATTCTTATTTTTGTTCCTTGTTACACAATGTGTATTTTTTTTTCCTTTGCTTTAAACATTTTGTCTTTACCACTGATGGTCAGCATTTTCATAATGTTGCAACTTCGTGTGGTTTTCTTTATATTTCTTCTGCTTGGGGTTGATTTGAGTTTCTTGCATCTGAGTGTTTATAATTTTCATCAAAACTGAAATTTTGTCTACAGTTTTTTTGAATATTTTCTATTCTCTCTTCCTTTCCTCTCTTCTGGGATTCCAGCAGTGGAAGTGATGGGCCACTTGACATTACTCCACAGCTCACTGATTTTGTTGTTGTTGTTGTTTTTATTGAGATAGATCTCACTCTGTCACCCAGGATGGAGTGCAGTGGTGCAATCTTGGCTCACTGCAACCTCCACCTCCTGAGTTCAAGCTATTCTCATGCCTCAGCCTCCCAAGTAGCTGGGATTACAGGCACCTGCCACCACACCTGGCTACTTTTTGTGTGTATTTTTAGTAGAGATGGGGTTTTACCATGTTGGCCAAGCTGTTCTTGAACTCCTGACTTCAGGTGATCCTCCCACCTCAGCCTCCCAAAGTGCTGGGATTACAGGCATGAGCCACCATGCATAGCCTGATGTTAGTTTTTCAGATGTTTTCTTCTGTGTGTGTGTGTGTGTGTGTGTGTGTGTGTGTGTGTGTGTTTGTTTACCTTGGTTAGTTTCTAGTGCTATGTGTTCCAGTTCTATATTATTCCTGCAATATCTAATTTGCTATTAATATAATTCAACATATTTTTCTCATTTTATCAACAATGTCTAGAAATTTGTTTTGAGCTTATAGCTTCCATTTATTTCTACATAATTTTCACACTTTCCCATCCCTTCTTGAACATGTCAACTTTATTTATAATAGCTCTTTTAATTATTTTTGCTAATTATATAATGTGTCAATTATATGTCTGTTTCCATTTATTGATTTCCCCACTGGTTATAGCTATATGGTTGTTAGGGTTTGAAATTTGGGTCCTCCCAAAATTTATATGTTGAAATCCTAACCCTTCAAGATGATGACACTGGGAAACAGTGTCTTTGAGAGATTATTAGCTCATGAAGGGCTATTAAGATTATTAATTCATAAGTGGTACTAATGCTCTTATAAATGGGATTCCAAAGAGCTGCCTTGTCCCTTCCAACATTCAAAGACACAGCTAGAAGACTTTATCTGTAAACCAGCAGAACCCCGGCAGACACTGAATCTGTTGGCACCCTGATATTGAACTTCTCAGCCTCCAGAACCTTAAGAAGTAAATTTCTATTATTTATAAGCTACCCTGTTATAGTATTTTATTATAAAAGCTTGAATGGATTAAGACAATGATTTTTTTAAATTTCTCTATACACTTCTCTTAATTTTTTTATTGGATGTTAGATGTGAATTTTTGCATTTACTTGGTAGATTTGTATCTTTATATGTTGGGTATTTGTTTTGGGAGGAAAGTCAGTTACGTGGAATCAGCTTGATTTCTTTGAATTTTGCTTTTAGGCTTTGCTAGAGGTTTTCAGAGCATCCTTGAGTTTAAGACTAATTTGGGCTCACTATTAAGGCAATGCCATCCTAGGATTATACTAGATATTTGATGTGTTAGGAGACCTTTCCACTCTTGAGATTGTTCATCTAACCCCTTTCTAATAGGATCTTCCTAGGTGTTAGTAGTTTCCTCACTAGCATGAATGGATGTACTCAATAAAAGCCTTGAAGGGGACACCATACAAATTCTGCAACATTCTGTGTGCTATCCCTTTATTCTGATACTTCATTCTACAAATCATATCGACTTTGGCTTCTCTGGACTTTGAGCTTAGTCTATTCAACTATTGAGCCTACTCAGCTATCTTTGCATACCCTTTCTCTGATAGTCCTGAAAACTTTCCACAGGTAGTACACTTGGGAACTCCTGGGCTTATGTTTTTTAATTCTCTTCTTTCAGAGATTCTGTCTTTACTGCCTGCTGTCCCATATTCAACAAATCCAACTTTGATTTATGTATTTTGTGTGATTTTCTGTCATTGAAGGTGGGAATTTAATACATTTCTGTTACTCCCTCATAGGCAGTGGTAGAAATTCATAAGAATTATTATATTTTTAATCAAAATCTGAGATGCAGTTAACCAAGTAAATATGTTAATGAGAGCATGACCAATTTGGATGCTCCCTGGACTGTAGCTATAGCACTACTGTGTTCCAACAACACAATTTTCTTTTCTTTTTCTTTTTTTTTTTTTTTATGGAGGAGCCCTCATAACTTAATCACATCCTCAAAGGCTGCATCTCTTAATACTACCACAAGGAGGACTAAGTTTTAACATGAATTTTGGAGGAACACAAACATTTAGACCACACCAGATACTAAAAATAAGCTTGTTGATAAAGTCTTTGAAAACATTTTTGGAGTATAGTTTACTGTTCGTATAACACATATACAGAAAAAGTACATAAATCATCAGTGTGGATTTTTTTTAAAAGAAAAAAAAGGAGAGAAGGAGAGGAAGACAGGGGAAGAAAAAGAGGGAGAGAGAACAGGAATATTGCTTAATTCTAAGAATGGTTATTAATAATAGCCATTATTAATGGCTATTATTGGTGGGATATGATATTCTGATCAATATTTTGTGTATTGAAAGTGGAGAATGTATATTTTGTGTATTTAAAGTGGAGAGCGCTATACATATTTATTAAGTTTACTTGTTCCGGATCTGAATTCAAGTCCTTGATATCCTTATTAATTTTCTCTCTCATTGAGTCTAAATCTCTTTATGGGTCTTATGTATCTGGGTGTTAGGATCGTTAGCTCTTATTGTTACATTGATCCTTTTACCACTGTATCTTTGTTGCTTTGAAATCTATTTTATAAAATGTGAGAATTGCAACTCCTGCTTTTTGTTTATTTCTTTATTTTTGCTCTCCATTTGGTTGGTAAATCTTTTCCAACCCTTTGTTTTGAGTCTTTGTGTATCTTTGGATATAAAATGGGTCTGGATGTATTATACCGTTAGGTTTTGGCTGTATCTCTTAATTGGGGAATTTAGTCTATTTAAATTTAGGGTTACTGCCATTTGATGTTAACTGGCTATTTTATCCATTCGTTGATGTAAATTCTTTTTTATGTTGATGTTCTTTAGTTTTTAGTACATTTTTAGAAAGGCTACTACTGGTTGTTCCTTTCTGTGTGTAATGCTTCTTTCAGAAGTTCTTGTACAGCCGGCCTGGTGGTAATAAAATCTCT
>CM052650.1:119436171-119498442 GCA_028533165.1 Leontopithecus rosalia
GTAGAATGATTTATAGTCCTTTGGATATATACCCAGTAATGGGATTGCTGGGTCAAATGGAATTTCTATTTCTAGGTCCTTGAGGAATCGCCACACTGTCCTCCACAATGGTTGAACTAATTTACACTCCCACCAGCAGTGTAAAAGTGTTCCTATTTCTCCGCATCCTCTCCAGCATCTGTTGTCTCCAGATTTTTAATTTTAAAGTAATTTTGGGAATGGTTTTAAAGCACATACTTGCTTTAGATGGGCCACAAATTTGATTATGAGCTTTCTGAAGTCCATTTGCTACGTAAAAATGTAATCAGTTTTTGTAAAAGCAGACGTATACCTGTAAAAGCAGTGACTGTAAAAATCACTAAAAAGTGATTGTAAAAATCACTGCTTTTACAGTTTTATGACTAAAATCATTAAGATCTAATAAGATCTAATGGGAATGTATCCTAGGATATTCAGATGGTTAGAATAGATATACTGAAGAATGGAAACATAACTAAAACCAAAGCTTCATATACCGGGGTGTGTGTGTGTGTGCGTGTGTGTGGGCGCGCGCACGTGTGCATGTGCACACAGAGACAGAAATTCAATAATATCAATAATATCTTATTCTCTTCACATAAACGAGTCATTTAAATATTACATGGGTTAAATAATATGTACAATGGTATATATTATCTTTTACTGTTATAACCAACTCTGAAGGTCAAAACAAAGAATAATGCTTAATGTTGGTTTGAATTTGATAAAATATTACGTGCCTTGCAAGTACAAAGTAACATGAATGCTGTTAGACTTATCACCTAGAGACTTTAAAAGATTTTTGTTTGCAAGACTAAGTTGATTAACTCATCAATAAATTACAAATAGAGTTCACGGGATTATTTTTAAGGAACAAAGAAAGAGATAAACACTTGAGAATCAATCCATGCAGTTAAGCCTGCTACATGTTACAGTCATTAGTTTGATAGTTAGTAGATGACAGAAACTTTTACTGGAACAGAATTGAATGTGCCTGTTAGTAACAATGGGTAATAATAAAGTACAAGGCTATATAAAAGAAACAAATGAAGTGCAAAGTAAAATAATAGAAGAACATGATAATTTAAATGCTTTTTTGTTTGTTTCATGTTCTCAGAAGAAAGTACATCATAAGCAAAGAGTTCATTTTGATATCTGCTAATTTCATGGACAGCAACAAGTGATTGATCAAATAACCTACTTTACTAAAGTTTATTTTGTCAAATAAAGGATTTGATAGCCTTCATGTAACAAGCATGTGAGTTGTAATGTATGACATAATTAGTAAAATTATGTTATCTATTTCACACTGAATATTTATTATGTCTCATTTGCATCTCCTCCTCCATGTAATAAAATGATTATTTATCTTATTAAAATTTAGAAATCTTCTGAAAATATACCTGATTCTGTTTAATATCTAAACTGTTTATTATTAGCATATTTAAAGTAACTTTAACTATTTTAAGTAATTTTAAAATAGTTACAGTAAAATAAATTGAACAAACCAATACTACCTAGAATAAAAGAATTTAAAAATCAGCAAACATTTGAAGGACAGACAGTAAATACAATAGCAGAATCCTGTATCAAAAAACAAGATTAATTAAACGAAAGAGTAAGACTTTGATACTAAAGTAAAAAATATTATTGGAAGTAGTAGAAATAGTATCATATCTATTAAACATAAATAGATGGGAAAATAAATCATCCCTGTTATTTTAAAATCAAAAGAGAATCCTCTCCCTTCTAATATCAAACTAAACAAGAAAAGAGACTCTAATTAAGATAAAATCTGTGTACTGGAAGGTAGAGTTTAGAAATTTTTATAGTGCATAAAGCGCAGATAGGTAAGAAGTGTGAAGGACAAGTTGAAGAATATTGGAAATATTTAGCATTTCAATATTCACCATTTCAAGAGGCGGTCCATAGGGAAATGGAGTGGAACCAGAAATAACATTAATCATTGAGTCAGTTTGTAAATATTTGTTGTGTCTCCTTTCTCCCAGAGTTGTGCACTGGTGATACAGAGATAACGAGAAGATACCTTGCCTAGGAGAAGCAGGTTGACAATAATCAGAGGGAAAATCAATTATGTACATTTTGATAAATGTAAGTATTCAATTAGAAGATAAAATTCACAATATGATAGGGAATGAAGATGGTTGGATGATGGGGACTGGAATTGCTTTGATAAGATGGGCAATGTTGTGAGTAAGATGACGTTTGAGTTCAAGAAAAAAATGGAAAGGAGACTGTCTTTCTCAGTCGACAGACAGATAATATCAGGAAGTACAAGAAGCTCTGCAAAAGGAATGAGGATGGCAAGTTTGACAGAATGAGAAATGGTGGGCAGGGCACAGGCAGTAGTTATAGAATGCAATGAAATCAGAAATTATGTGGGAAGTTTTGGCTCTGGCCTACAGAGTTAGGGTTTTCTTTGGGTTCCAATGAGAAGTCTCTGGAAGATTTTGGTTTTATGTCTTAAAAATGTGTTAACATTTTCCTTTGCACAAACTCATTTTCTTGGGTTGATGGAGATGCTGTTATAGCTGTAGAGGGGGAAAACTGAAAAAGTAAAATCAGATAGCTTTGAATTAGTCCAGGTGAAGAAAGATAATGGCAGGAGTGCACATGGTCGTAGGCAGCAGTGTCTGTGGACCACATGGAGAAGACTTTCTGAAGGTGGCACACGCTCAACTTTGTTTCCACTGTCTGCTGCCACAGAGATCAGGTCAGTGGAGACACGCCATTCTTTGAGTAGTCTTAATAGCTATAATTGATTTTTCAGGCAACATTAATTGTTTTCATCATATTGACTGTATTTTAGTTTGCATTTGCAAATTACCTTTTTTTTCAGGACATGTATATAGATAAGTGATCTGAATTATACACAACAAAAAAAGATTTTAGTGTGAAAGTTTAAAAGGCAATTTTCTTTTCAATTTTTGTTCAGAAACAGAAGTTAGAAAATATAAAGTGACAGTTGGAATATAACATGGTTAATCAGCAGTAAAACATTTTTAAATGGACAATTTTCCTACCATTTTGGTTCTCTATACTTCACGAATAACATTAGATTAACAAAAATTTTAAATTTTGGGTAATGTCACATTTGTCATTAAAATGGAGAAAAAAAGAACCGAATTTTATATAAAAGCTTAATACATTATATTACTCTTAAATATCATGATTGGAGAACCTGAGAAAAATATGCATTTCTTCTCAGCCCATGCATGACCAGTAGCTAATTTTTCAAGTTTATTGTGTCACGGTTGTGCTTTCTGAACTGCAAAAGCAATTAGATCAAATTAAGTGTTTGCTGAATTGCATCAAATTGGGGAAAAAGTTTTTAAAGAATTTATGGAAGCTCAAAGAACAAGGAGACATTTAGCTACTCAGTGTTTGTGTACAATTGGAGGAAGAAGATTAAACTGATAGTATAAAATGCCCTTTATTTCTGGATTATTAATACTTAGGACCTAGTTTAGGAAGTGTCCATCCTTCTTCACTTTCAGATAACACTAAAAAGTATGTTTTTGTTTAAGGATTGATTAATTAAATTTCGGGATAATCTGGTCTAAGAAAGAAGTCCAAAATATAATGCCCCAAATAACATGAAAATGTAATTTATCATTGTTCAGAGTCCAAAGGGGAGCCAGCCAGTGCTGGTACAGTGACTACCTTGCTTAATACATGACTTTTTTTTGTGAAACTCAGTACCTGTTTTTCTCTGAACATATTTTGCATATCTATTTCATATAAAAAATTTTAATTGATTCTTACCTTCTTTCCTTAGATTTTAGAGATAATATTGCAGGTTGAATAGACCAGTACTAAAATAAATTTAAAATGTAATATTTTTCAGCTATGGTAATCTACTGTGCTATAAATCTCAGTGAAGTACAATTACTTTCACAAATATGTTAGAATTCCCAAATTATTACTAATTGATACTGTTTTTTTAATCCAAGTTAGATGTCTGAATATTTTGTATAAATTATTTGGAAATGGTTAATTATATTTATTTGCCCATAGGTGATTCTATTAAAATAGTTATAATACAATATATCTTTTTTTATAAATAAGTCACACACTGATTTATAAATTAAGCAGTAAAACTGCAACTTGTTTAACTTAACTCAAAGTTAAATGCTATTAAAATGTCATATGTCATACAGATGTAAATGGTATATATAAAATGGCATATATGTGTTTCCAGTTATTCATAAATGTGTAGAGCTATCTTTTTCATTACTTTCATTCTATAGAAGCAATATGTTCTCATTAAATAACAAATTACAGAAACAAATAAGACTGACTAAAGGCTAATGTTCTTTTCCATACATCTTTCTTCTGACCCCAACTCTGATTCTAAAGCCTTTCTCAGGATATTTCAGCCAACATTCGTGTATATATACTACCAGTATTGTATTTTCAAATGTTTTAAACTGTATTTTGTTTACATATGTATCAACTACATGGTTTTCTTTTGTGATTTTATACAATTGAAATAATATTTCAGACTTTTAAGAAACTTTTTAAAAATGTAAGGTGTCTTGGTTGTCTTTTAACTGTGTATAATTTTACTTATTTTTGATAACTTAAAATGTGTTAACACTAATAACTTCACATGATATAGAAAATAAATAATCTGTTTAAAACACACATAATATGTAAAAACCTTCTTGAACACCGTTATTAATATTGTTTTGTGTATTTCCAACGTAAGATGATATTACATTTTAACTCGATTTTTGTTTCATTTGACTTGATTTTGTTTTCTTAGAATGAAATGCTTTTCATCCTTTGTATGGCTACTTTGTATGACATTGACTTTAAAAAAAATGTAATTCTTTAAACAGTGTCCTATTGATAGGAATGTTTATTATTTTAAATTTTCTATAAGTGGTGTTTCAATGAACATATTTAGATACAGGTAGCCATATTTTAAATATATTTTATGTGTTTTAACTTAAGTGATATTTAAAATTTCAATACTTTGCAATGTCACAGAATTTTTGGATCGATGGTACTTGAGAAAGTATTTAATTTTTTTTTATAGATAATGGAACCCTAGAATCAAACCCTCGTTTATTGTTTCCCCTTGGGAAACAACATAATATACATTGTTAGAAACAATAAATATTGTTTTAATAAACATTGTTTAGTAATATAATATTACCATAAATTACTTCTGTTAAGGCACTCCTGTTGACAGGAATATGAGCTTTGGATATCTGACATCCAGCGTTATGCTAATAACTGACTGACTTTGATCTCTAGATTTTATTTTTAAGTTACCAAATTCTAAAATTGCAAACTTCCCTATATTTCACCCTTATCAGTACTTATCCTCCTAAACAGATTTATTTTCTTGATAATATTTATCACTTTAGATTACTTATTTAGTTTATTGCTTCTTTTCCATCATTTAGAATACAAACTTCATGAAGAATCTGATATTGGTCCTTTCTGCATAGCTAGAGCTTCAACATTTAGAATGATGCCTAACTCATAGAAAATATTTGTTGAACATGTTATTTTATGCCTTTTTACTGACACAAGAAGTATTTTAATTTCATCTACCACAAATGTAATCCTAAACTGTGTTGTCGGTTGGGCACGGTGGCTCAAGCCTGTAATCCCAACACTTTGGGAATCCAAGGCGAGCAGGTAAGTTGAGATAAGGAATTCCATATCAGCCTGGCCAATATGGTAAAACCCCATCTCTACTAAAAACTCAAAAATTATCCAGGCGTGGTGGTACATACCTGTAGTCCCAGCCACTAGGGAGGCTAAGGAAGGAGACTCGCTTGAACCCTGGAGGCAGAGATTGCAGTGACCTGAGATCATGCCACTGCGCTCAGTCTGGACGACAGAGCGAGATTCTGTATTTAAAAAAAAAATGTGTTGTGGTGCTCCAGTTATTACTATTTTTAAAGATTCTTCTCAGAGTCCTATAGCTACTTATTTTTAAATGAACAGGTGTTATGTAGAGGTGCGCTTCACCCTTTTGTTTCTTTCATTGTTCTCTGCTTGGCAATTAGAAGGTGGTCTCAGTTATAAAATGTTTTATTTTCTGACTCGGAATGTTTTATTCTATTTATCAGTAATTCTTCCCATTCTATATTTCCTTTTCTTCTATTTATTTACTCCACACTAGACCAGTGTTTTGTCTTTTGGATTTATACAGCCTCCTTGACCTTTTCTCGTTCATTCTATCCCTTCATCTTTTGACTTTGTGATCTGGAAGATATTTTGACTGTTATATTTTTATTACTTTTGTCATCATTGAATTTTACTTACCAAGAGATTTATCTTGTCTTTTGAGTATTCTTTTTTTTAATGTAGCTGCTTTTCAAAATGGTTTTCATGTAATATCTTCTCTAATCAATCTGAAATTACTGATTAGAATTTTTAATATCACTATTATTTTCTGAATTATCACATTTTCTTCTTTGTTTAATTTCTTTGTTCTTTGTACTTTGTTCCCTCTCGGTTATTTGAAGATCATTGGTAATTAGTTTACATTTGTGAATTAAAGAGAAAATTGGCCACTATGTGTGATGGAAAGAATTTCCTCTCTTTTGGATGGGTTTGTTTCCCTTCCAGAACCTTCTGACTGGGAGCGCTGACTGACAGGACTCAGTGAGTGAGGTGTGTCAGCATGCAGGATTCTCCTCAGTGCACAAACTCCTACACCCCAAGGTATGTGTAATCTCTTCATAAAGCCTTTATCTTGTACCCTAACGTCTCCACTAGGAGCTTGAGCTAAATTATGGAAGTCTCCTAAAATGCAAAATCTGTCTGTACTTTGAGAAACAGCAGCACTTCTGTTATTCTCCCTGACTGTGGTGATGACGGTGGTGGTGGCAGGCTGCATGGTCCAGATGTTCCAAATATGGTTATTGAAATTACTGTTTTGCCTCCCACTCCTATTCTCTAAATATGTAACCATCCAAGTTTGGAGGCTTTCTGAAGCTCCACGGGGAAGAATGTGTTTTCTCCTCAGGCGTACTTTTTTATCAAACTGTTCTCAACCTCTTTAGATGCTTTAACTTCAGGATTATCTTGGTGATATCAGGGCTCTAACTTCTCAGTTTTGAACATGTGCTCCAATTCCAAGGTTATTTTTTGGAGAAAGAGGTGAACATATATGTACCAAGGCACTATTTTGAATGAAACACATGGAATATATAAATATGTATTGCTCTTTTTATTTTATATCATAACATTTTATGTAAAATGATTTAGATTTACTGGCATGTATAATAATAAGGATGGAAGCATCTTCATTCATAGACAATGGGGTCATATTATTACAAAATTAGATTCTTGGAGGGACATGGGAGTAGTAATCGATTAGTAATTGATTATCATCAAAGAAGATCTTGAACAAATGTAGCAAATGACAAGTGAGGTTATCTCATATTTTTCATTTTCAGCATTTTACCAAACATGTTTTTGGCTGCTCATGTCTATAAAAGGGTTTAGTTCTACTTTTTCTTTATCAATCTAAGATTTCATGTTAATTCATTTTCTGAAGTCTATTATCTCTTAGAATTCTCATGATTTTCTGTTATCCTGGCTACTAGAAATTGCTGGGAATTAGGTGGAAAAATTGGGTTTAATGCTGTTTCCATGAACTGCATGCTTCATTTGGTCTGTAGAAAAATGAACACAAGCTTTTCAAATACCCGTATATTTCTCAAACGTATTTTTATCACCTAACTCTAAAGCTCTAACTCTAAAGCTCTCCAGTACTTTGGCTCACCACCAAGAATAGTGCTGTGAGCAGCAATTCCATAATATAGTATTGCTCTTGTTATTTTATGACAATCTGCGGGCACTCAGGAGGACTGGATGGGCAATTCATATAATTCTACCACATAATGCAAATTTCTTTGAACTACAAGCTAGCATTTGTCTTAGTAGTAACATGAAGGTGAAATCTGCGTACTATAGAAAAGCAAGTGATTTATGATCCACGGGAAATGATTCTGCCCCACCGGCTGCTTAAGTGTGGGGCTTTAACAGCTATAAAGCATAAATCTAGTGTCTATGAGGCTGCTCGGGTTTATTACTATTTTTCTAACTTGAGAATTTTCCTGTTGGGGATAGAACCACCTTGTCTGGTCGTTTATTACTCATGCTTAAAGCTTCAGCTATACCGTGAATTTTTGCATATGCAGTGTTACAATTTCCTACTTATATGAGGGATAACTTGAGTCAATTATCACAGGCTCTCCTCTTTATAGTTTAAGGAGGAGAGTTAGTGGTACCAAGAAGTGCATCAGTATGCCTCAGAGCCTTAAAGAGTTTAATTCTGAGAAGCTAGGGAAATAATGCAAAGTAAAATTTAGGTACCTTTGGTAAGGAAAGAAAACAAACCTTCTGAAGGTGGAAGAAAAGCAAAGCAAAGAGCAAGAAAGCAGTGTTAATATAACTTCTCTGAAAAGTAGAGAAAGAGAGCACAAAGAGAAGTGAAACATGGAATGAGTGTTGAATCTATTTGTGCATACAGTTAATGTCTTTGACCATGCAATCATTTTTCATGCTTGACTATTTTTTTTCTTCCACTTAGGGTCTATTCCTGAAAATTTCTTTATCCTGGCCATGCCCCCTTCCCCTGCAGCTTTTCATCAAAAAGGAAAATACATTGATAACTTCTTAAACTTTTGATTAATGTTAAATGTTATTAAATTTGGCCTAAATCTGCCTCCTTTTGTAGTGAACTTAACCCAACTCAATATGTAAACAACCTGCGGCCTAATGAGACTATATTCTTAGAACAAATAACTTAGTCTCAGCCAATCATAGCAGCTGAGCTTTCAGCCAATCACGGGATGCAAACTGCTCAGACATGTCCAATTAAAGCAAAGGCCCCCAATTAGGCTATTATTTAAATATCAGTTCCTTTTTCTCTCTCTAAAGACTGCCTGACCACTTGCTAGCTTTTGGAACCTTTACTGGTTCAGGGTACTCCCTGATTCATGAGTGCTTCTTTGCTCAAATAAACTCTAATAAAGTTGATTTGTCTAAAGACTTTAATACTAAGATGTGAGTGATGTGTGTGTGTGTGCATGTGTTTGTGTGTGTCACATAAGTACTGACACTTTTCAAACTGACATTTTCAGTTTTGTAGAATCCCCCACAGACATGTTCTATCTTAGAGAGGGTTGTACATATTCTCCCTGAAATTGTTAGCTTTAACTAGAACTAATGCCACTAAATGGGTAAATCGTAAGGTGGCTGTCAATGGTTAATACCAAAGAGAAATGAATGTGTCATTTCAGGGTGACATAAAAGAAGGGAAATCTCAGAAGGGCTCTTTAAGATTTTCAAGTAATTAAAGACTTCATTCCTTGTATTCATAAACTTTTAAGGAATTTGGAGTTAAGTTAATCCTTTGCACTAATAGACAGGTTTTCACAGCAGGTCTAGCGGTTGTTTTGTGCATGAACACTGGGATGGCAGCAGTCTTTAGTAGAAAAAAAATTCTTTTCAGAAGTCTGGCAGTCCGTGTTCTACCTCAGCTTTATAACTCCTTAGTTCTGTGACTTTGAGCACATCTCTTTATTACATTAGATCATTTTTTCCCAAATCTGGAAGCGAAGACTAATAATGACTTCCCAGTTGCCACTTACATTGCTACTCTAAGTTCAAATTCAGACCATACTGTGGAGACAAAAATGACTCCATCCTGGATGCTAATCCGCCATAATAACTTCTGATTGATCCAAGTCCCATGAATATTTCCTGGTTTCCACTTTATTTACTGTCCCTAGTATAAGAACAAAGAAACCTGATGTTATGGCACAAATTACAGGCTATAATACATACGTCATTCTTGCCTGTTCTGGAGGGTTACCTTTAATTGCCTTGATGGAGCACATATGCTGTTTTCCTATGGTATAGAAGCCTTGGGTCTAAGGAATAATGGTGCAGAGATCCACACTACCTAAGACCAGGCTTCTGC
This sequence comes from Leontopithecus rosalia, assembly GCA_028533165.1. Classification (NCBI taxonomy): domain Eukaryota; kingdom Metazoa; phylum Chordata; class Mammalia; order Primates; family Cebidae; genus Leontopithecus; species Leontopithecus rosalia. Next base: position 119,446,172 of record CM052650.1, read on the forward strand.
CTAGAAGTTTCCTCAATACAAAACTGAATACTTAGGAGCTGGATTTGCCTGCCTCCTTTTTGGTTTCCTGGGTGCATTTGGAGGTCATTTTACATATAAGGCCATTTCATGAAATACATACAGCATGTGTAGACTATTCAATGCCAGAAAATCATACAGAATCATCCTCAGAGTATGAAAGAATGTATTGCACATATGTATATTATTATATTTTTTAAGATTTGATATAATATGTAAGAAGTTTCTATTTGGTTATAGTATTCTACAATATGACTTTCTCTTAGGTTCTTGTGAAGCTCCACAGTAATGTTTCAGAAAAGACTGATTTTATAGCAAACTCTTAATATTTATCAAATTATTTTAGTAGACTATACAAACACATTTCATAGAAAAAATAAAATATGTATCATTAGTAAATGGCCCAGGGAATAAACAACTGTGATATAAATTTTTGACTATTGTGATATAAATTTTTATTTATTAGCAACAATGAGTTACCTACTCACACTGGGATTTTCTTTTCTAAAACTGATACAAACATTTCCATGCGTTGTTTTGTGCTTTGTGGATTACAGGTTTCTCTCTCTCTCCCTCTCTCTCTTTCTCTCTCTCTCTCTCTCTCTCTCTCTCTCTCTCTCTGTCTCTCTCTCTCTGTGTGTGTGTGTGTGTGTGTGTGTGTGTGTGTGTGTGTGTGTGTGTGTGTGCATGTGTGTGGTAAGGGGAGGTGATGAATATGTTTAATGTTCTGATTGTTATCACAGGTGTAGGCATATGTCAAAACAGATAAAAATGTATAAATTGAATTTATGCAACTTTTTGTGTATCAATTGTAAGTCAGTAAAGGTTTATAAAGAAAACTGGTACAAATATGAAATACATTTTTGATAGAGATAATATCTGTCTGGAAGCCTCCACTATACAACATTGATTAAATTACATGCAATGGAATTAAGTGATAGTAAAATAAATTTGGATTATATTTATTGATTCTAAATTGCATGTTTCAGTTTTTAATTTAGAAGAACTAAAATAAATTATTCTATCAACCCAGCCAAAACCAGGGATATGAGGTATATACTCAATAATATATTACTGTAATTTTATGTACTCACTGCTACTGTGTTTGAAATTGTAGGAAAATAAGTTTAGATGTTTGAGAGAAAAGATTTCTTAATGAAGTGAAATTTTGTTATCTGTCATATTTTAAATGTTTAGAAGTTTAATAAGAAAGACTTGATTAAGCAAATTCTTCAATAGCAATTAGGATTTGAAAAAAAATGGAATCATTAACAATTGCTTAAGGCGTGCAACTATGGACTGTAAGATTGTTGATGCAATTAATAGATAATATTTTTCAATAATAATTAAGAAACTTAAAAATACACAAGTCACATGCATTATTTACATGATATATGCAAGAATATTAGCGAGGTGTCCATATAATTGAGATTAGTATGAATCTCCATTTTATTGAATTTACTTCAGTTTTATTAGTAAGACGATATCATTTATCAACATGGATCTATATTCCATTGATTAATAGATTAAATAAAAAGGTTGTTGCTTTTCCCAAATGGGTCCATGCTGAGACATGGTAAGCAAGATGATTAGACGTAACTCTGTGTACCAAACATGCATCCCGGGGAACTGCTATCTCATGCAGCCATCACTGAACAATGAAAAGGTCACTTGCTTCGTTATGTGCTTTAGTGCCTGGCTAACATTCAAAGTTCACACATCAGACATTGAGTTGAAGTATTTATTTTCTCTGCAAAAACAACAAAAAGTTTTTGGAACTAGGGCCGAATGAGCAAAGTTCAAAATTGAAACCATTTTCTAGACTTTATTTTTCATAGACTGTGAGTAGTCATCTAACGTAATTAATTCCAACCCTTGAAGCATGGCCAGGAAAAAAATATAGAATTACTTTTGTCTATCATTATTATGTGGAGGGCCATTTTCAGGCCAACAATCTAAATGCCTTGGAAAACTGTGGAAGAAGTGCTGTTTTATGAGAGATGAGAATATAATGTGATGTTAACAAGTTTTAGCATGTTGAAAGTGGAATACCTGCATCTGAGAGGCAGAATTTACTAATGGAACGTTTTCTCACTAATACCATCTTTATTTCTGGGTGATATGTAAGATGATCTTTCCAAAATAATATACCTAAATAATGTCAGAAAGAAGAGCAGGATTGCTCAAGATGAACTGGTTATAGCTTTTATAATTCAGTACATGAAGAAAAAACATGTTATTTACAAAGACAGATGTGAATACACACTGTGCTGAATGCACTGGAAGTTTTAAATTATTTACCATTACTTATTGTGCTACAGTTTAGAGTCTAAATTTGCATTGGATTGCAGAGAGTTGTTCTCCAAGCGATCTGGCAATTGTAAGACCCAGGCGGAAGGGACAATTGCTGCATGCAATTCCTGTGCTACTGTGTTAAAAACATATTTAAAGTATTCTCTGCCATGCCAAGCATTCTCCAAGATATAAAACTGGGTTCACTAGAAAACACTTCTGCATTTGTATGTTCAATCGATATATCATTGTCGTACAGAACTTGTGACAAATTTTAGAGTTAATGCACCATCAGTTATCCCTGTGTCTTAACTGTTGCTAATCTGAACTGAAAACGGAGCAGATTTATTATTAAAGCTACAGACCTCTCCTGCAGCTACTGATTCTATTTATAATGAGGTTCAACACAGTTTTAGAAATGTAGCTCTAAGTGCGTTTGTTGTTCTAATTCTTCATAATTTAGTCTATCATTTCAGACTCAAAATGTTCTCTCTCTCTTTTTCAACAAGTGATAATAACATTTATTTTACCAGTGGCATTATTTAGTAATAATCTCTCAGAGTTAAATAGCATTATTATGCCTTGCCTCATGCTGTACTTTTGGAATCTGCTACTGAGAGAGAAATTAAGAAAGTTTTCACTCACTTGAGTTCAAGATGAGATCAATGGACAAAATGACATTGCTTTTCTGCTCCATGATTTTTACCAATAAAAGTCTGTCTGTCAGACTTAAAGTGTTTTGGGGATTCTTATACTAAGAGCCACTCCTTCTGGGGCAGAAAACAAAGACACTGTGTGTCCACTGTAAAAGTAAAATGCAGTTTTTGCAGCAATTGGTGGTTCCATTTATAAAACAAAAATTGGGTGAGAATGAATAAAAAAACTGAGTGCTCAAAAAAATATTCAAATGGGAGCTCATAGTGGCAGCTTCACCCTGCTCTTTTATGATCATTCTAACATGGTATTCCCAAATGTAAAGGTTATGTTGTTGCTTTGTTCTCTCATATTTTCTTGAAAGGATGTGGCTACTGTATCTCTGAGTAACAGGGTCAGAGAAAAGTGAGACATCAGAGTGTGGGGAACTATTAGTGGAAAAAGATGAGAGTTTAATATGCTCAAACAGTAGAAGTAGTTTTATGAACTGCCATGTAACGCGGGGAGTAAGAATAGCTCAACCTCTTACTCTAAAAGAATGAAAGTCATTAGCATTTCCACTTACCCACTTGGTAACTACCAGTCCATTATCCTTATATCAAGGGACAGTGATTTTTGTTATATTGTTTACTTTGCACCTTATGTGCTTAAAGAGCAATTTGCTCTTTAAAAGCTTAAATATCTTTTGTATTATGTTGATTAATGGTATGGGAACATGAGAATTTTTTATGACTTTCCAAGACTTTCCATTAAGACATAGGCTATTAATAAACCTCAATTTAATTAAAACTCTATTAACTAGAATACTTTGACATTATTTTAGATTTAAAGCTTCATTTTACTACTCAGAATAAAATAATAAAATAATAAAATACATAAATTAATATTTTTTAATGTTTATTTTTAAGGTTTAGTTTTTTAAGGTATATTTATGTAATAATAACTGGTGATTTTAAACATGTAATGCTATCTTTATTGATTCCATACTTTGGTGTTGATCTCAGATTACTTGCTCAGTTTTATCTGTAGGAAAAAAAATCTTTAATAATTAAAGGCAAATAAATTGGCTAGAGAAAGAACTGAATTTGAGCATCGTTATTTCAATGTGTTGTCTTTATTGGGATGCAGTGTTCATAAACATAATTAATCTAATATGTATCAGAGTGTTTTCTGTCAACTGTGTTCCAATTGCCACCCTCTAATAATATCTCCATTTTCTATTAGATGGAAAATAACGCATTACCAACTTTTTGTGCACTACTATAGTCTTTCTTCCAGTACATATTTATTCCAGAAATCCTAAAACGTGAGTTTTCTTATTCTTTCTTTTGGCTCTAATTATGCTTAAAAATCAAAAATATTTGAAATGCTACATCGATTTTTTAACCGTACTTGTGTGCAGCCTATTCTGACAAAACTGTGTAGTGTTGTTTTAAGGATCCTGAGAAAGCCTAAAGCAAGCTCGTCTCTCAGTTGGACACAATGAGAAGTTTGAAAGGAACAATTTCACAGGCATAAACTACATTCCTTTGTGGAATACATAACTGATATACAAAAGTTTGGGTTTATACCCCAGTAACTAAGGTAGTTTAATCCACCAGCTGTGATACTTTTGCCTCCTCAGATTGGAGGTTCTTTGCTATTTCTTGCCACAATTGTAACTACATAGAAATGGTGTGTTATTTGCTAATTGTGTTCCTGACAAGAAAAGGTACTGAACCTGCTTTGTTCAGTAACTATCCTTAGTATCTAGAAGAGTACTGGCAATTGGTAGCAGCTTTAGGAATTTTTGAATTAATGTTTGTACCTTTGACATCTGACTTTATAATGAGCTCATGGTGGCCTTCCAGGATAAATATGATAGAGTGCTGAATTTTAAATTATGGAATTAAAACTACATTAACTAAAATACGTTGACATTATTTTATATTTAAAGCTTCATTCTATTACCAAGAAAAAAATAAAAGACATAAATTAATAGTTTTTTAATGTTCTTTATGGTTTAGTTTTTTTAAGGAGTATTTATATAATAATAACTAGTGATTTTAGACAGGTTATGGTATCTTTACTGATTACATACCTTGGTGTTGATATGCTTTTACTCTGCAATTCTTACAATTGGGTTAATTAATTTATAATTTAGCTATATAAAATTTAAATATCAATAAATTTAATAGGAAAATAAAATACCTTCTATTTTTATATTATTTTATTTCTGAGATTTTAATTATTTTTAAACCAGGTTAACTTGTTTTACCTTGGAGTCTAAATGTATACCTTAATATGTGACAATGTTTAGATACTAGTTTAATGAAATTCTAGAATTTTCATGGTAACTATTTTAATTTTGAAATAAATATATAAATTCACATTTATAATTAAGCCAATTCAGTTTTTTAAATGTGTTTTCTTTTGTCTTCCATTTTTTGCCATTGACGTATTTAATATATTTATCTTAATATTTAGCAATAAACTAATTATGGCAATTTGATGAAAGACACACAAGTTGCAAAACCAAACTGTTTAGAAGAGTTATATTGTGCCCTATAATGCAGAACATCAACGGGATAATTGTAATGGTTAATTTTCTGGGTCACCTTGGTTGGACCATGGGACCCATATTTTTGGTCAAACATTATTCTGAATGTTTCTATGAGGGCGTTTTTTGGATGAGATCAACATTAGAGCAGATTGCTATCAATTATATGAGTATACCTCATCTAATAAGTTGAAGGTTTTAATAGAACAAAGACTAGTCTCCCTTCATTTCCCCCAGCTCCAAGCAAGAAAGAACTCCTTAAAAATATCTCTCTCTTTCTCCATATATATATATATACATACACATATACATATATACATACATATATGGCTCCATAGTCTGCTCTATTATTATTTTATTCCACTGCTGTCAATTCTATTCCTATTTTGTATTTATATACGAACTAGAATTAACCATATTGTTTTGTTTTGTTTTCCTTTGTTTTGAGACAGAGTCTTGCTCTGTCACCCAGGCTGGAAAGCAATTATAATTCACTGCAGCATCAATCTCCTGGGCTTGAGGGATCCTAGTGCCTTAACCTCCTGAGTAGCTGCAACTACAGGCATTCACCAGCACGAACAAAAAAATTATTTTATTTTTTGTAAAGATGGTGTCTCACTTTCTTGCCTAAGTTGGTCTCGAACATCTGAGCTGAAGCAATCCTCCATCTCAGCCTCCCAATGTCCTGAGATTTCAGGCATGAGCCACTGTGCCTGGTCCAGAATTAACCATATTCTTGATGAGTTTGTTATCAGCTTGACAATTGTAGTGGGTTGTTGAGGACACCAAATATATGTCTATGAATCACTTGAATCACTTATATATTACAATCTCAGAATTTTGAGCTAACATCATGTAGGTTACCAGTATCTTAATCACAATCACTTGTTTTCATACTTCTTTTTTAAGAAGTATACTTTACAGTTTAAAGTAGTCCCATGAATGCTTATAACTTATTACATGATTATGTGTTTACTACTGATAATGTAATGACATGATTAAAATGTTTTCTAATTATATGATTATGTAATTACTTATTACATACTTACAAAGTAATGATTACATTATTGTATTACAACAGAATATATATAATGTAATAATATGATAGTATACCGTAACAATTACAATGATTATGTAATAGCACAATTATGTAATTACTTATTACATACTTATTACATAATGCTGTATCCTTGTTGCCTATCTTCTAACCCTGGTAGTTCCCAAGGAATCTTTATTGAATCCTCTTGGTTCTACCACCACAGTCTAAAAAGCATTCATTAGGGAATGGTTCTATTTTTTCTCTGTTGTATATTTCTGTGTTGTAATTGCAGCTGTTTTTGCTTTTTGGATGTCAAGTGTAATATCATATTTGCTGTTTTAAGTGTCTTATATATAAGCCTTGCAATAGCAAGTGCTTAATAAACATTTTTATAAGTTATTCGAGTTCAGCTATAATTTCAAATAACATGCTGTCTGCAAGTCATGTGACCACCTATAAAAGACAAAAATATTGATCTAATTTAAAGTGGAAACAATCACAAGTTGAAGTTTTTAAAAAGAAAACTAACAAGTTAATTGAGGAAAAGGACTTAGGAAAAGTGAAGAGGACTAGAATTGTCTAAAATGTTAATTTAAATACACAAGAAATGTTAGATAAGTTGGGCTATAATAAAGCACAGTTATTTAAACTAGTATACATTATATTTAAACTAGTATACATTGTATACATTTTCTAATGTGTCTACCTTATAAGTCTGTAGTTCTTAACTCCAAAGATCATTTTTATTTTACTTTATTTAGTTATACATTCATTCACCTATACTCATTTTCCAAACTGCTTCAGAATGAAAATATATCTGTTTGCACTGGTGTGAATGTTATGATAATATGTTCTTCAGTGTACTATATAAGGGAGTTTGGATTCTTCAATAATTAGGAAGAAGACCCTAGTAAGGATTCATTTGTATTTGATATGATTGCCAGTTTTTAATTGAAATAATCTAATATTCTATTGCCGATGATGCAGAAACCAATAGAAGCAGCAGTGGATGATTTTTCAATTGTAAAGTATTTATCATGCTTCAAAGATTAGATTCTCATAATAGGTAATAACAAGATGACAAGATATATTGGCATATTTTTATCCATAGGAAGATACATATTTTCTTGATGTAAGCATTGATTCTCAATTTAGCCTTAACCACTATGTATACCTGAGTCAATGAATCTTAATATTGACCTCAATAGTAATCAATTTCTACTTTGTATTGACAAAGCCATAAATCATAGTCATAAGACATTCTGGTGTTACTGTTTTCTAATTTCCCATGACATTCTCAGATCAATACCTCACTATTTACTAAATGAAGAAAACGGTTTATTCTGATAACTCATTTGTAGAACATAGCATTTTAAAATTAGCAAGCTGATATTTTAACTTTTATAATTTTTAAAAGGCATGGCAAGATAGAACATGATCAAGGGAACTCACACTCCTGACACCTTTGAATCTTAAATAACTTGATTTATAATTGATGATTGATGCACATTTTTATTTCTGTGTGAAAGCTACATAAACAAATAGGTAGTTACATTATTTTATTCAGAGACATGCCACTTAAAGCAATATTAGAAATGCAAAATACTTGAAATTGAATTAAGCAATTTAACCTGAGCCATAAAATTAGTTGCTGAAATGCAGTTAGAAGATAATTGCCAGATTTCAGCATCAGTATGTACCATTCTCTAAAACTTTAGAAGTGTTATGACAGTATTTAAAATATAAAAAGCTGCACCTAGATAAAATTGACTCATCAAAAGAAACATACAGCAAAGAGACTACAGAATGCGCCTGGAAAATTAACAAGGCCTGGTGCTCTCCGCCTAAATCATTGTTACACACTAATTAGTGCTGTTCTCTGATTTGAGGCTTTAAATTTGTTCCTTTGAAGATTTTCTTAAAATTGTATTCAAAGGAAAGGCTCCTCTTTAATAAAACTGTATAATTCTTCATTCACTTGGGAAACATAGCTTCCCAGCATAATGCTGCTGAAAACCAGGAGCTGACTTCTAAGGAAGGTACTAATTATTAACATTCCAGCATCAGCAAAATGCTGCATTCTCTAAGACTGAAATAAATAAATGCACAAATATTTCTCCTCTATTCCAGTAAGTACTTGAAAAATTCAATAATGTTCATTAAATACATAAATGGGAGAATATTAAAAATAAAGATTTTTCCCCTGTGATTTATTATGTACTGTCTGAAATGCAAAGCTGAAAGAAGGCATCATTATATGGCATAAGAAGAATTTCTTTGGCTGTTAGTTATAACGTAAATTTATCATTGTAGCAGGGGAAAAGAATGGCATCATATTTAAAATCATCAGGCATAGCTTGGTCACCCAAAGTATAGATGCTTTAACCTTCAATAATTCACACAGTACAGTACAGACAAGGATAATATAAAATGATGAGGTGCCTTAAAATGATTTAGAAGAAAATTCTTGTAATGATGTGTTAAACGTGGAAGCCCGATGGAAGAAAAACGGTATTTTACATTGTTTCTGGAAGATACAGTTCTTAATAGGAAAATTCACACAGACTTTAGTGCCACACAATCTGCATAGTACCTTGTTTAGTGCTGTCTTTTTCTCTATCAGTTTTGCAGTGACACTGACTACACCCTAGAGTTTCATTGCTAAGTGGAGAAAGTTAACAGTGTGGTGTTAGTAAAGAAGACCTTAAACCAGGATTTAAAATGATATACTTACTTACAGAGGGAGCATCAGCTCCCTCTGTACATCCTTGGGAAATTAACTGACCCTCTCTGCCACTCTGATTCCTCATCTGTGCAGTGATTTGTTTAAGCTAAATGATCGCAAGGCAGATTTCACCCTGAGAAAATGGGCAGCTGCAGATCTCGTGGATAATTTTGTATTTCATCAGTTTGGGCTGAAAATATCTGATAATTCCCAGAGTCTCCTTCCTTGTATGGTTTTACGTAAAAATTGGCCAGGAGAGGTATTCTGAGTCTGAGGAGAAGTTGAAAGAAAATCCACCACGTTTTGAAAGTATCATCTAAGACAGTGAGAAGAAACAGTGCAGTTACAGTTTGTTCCCTTTTCCCAGCTGCATGACCTGTTCTCCTTGGCGATTTCTGTCCCTGTGCACCAACTAGGTACTTTGCTGTAAGCTCAGAGACAGTCGCAACAAAGCACCAACAACATCCGCCTGCTCTGTGGTTCTCACACCTTCCTGCAAGCTCTGACTTTTATATCCACCAGGGATGTTTAATTATCTTTTTTTTCTGATTATTTTTTTCCATGTCCTTATTTTCCAATTCTTCAGTTACTCCTTAAATGGTGTAAGACTTAGTTTCTATAATAAGTTCCTGATTTTTACCCATAGTGGTCTTGCTTTCTTTCCTAATGGAACCCTAGCTGATATGGTTGGTGAATGCATGCATTGGGGCGACCATATTTAACATGCTTCACAGATCATGATAGCAGTTGAAAGGCAAATGAAGGGCTGAGTGTTTTAAAATTTATAAATACCAGAGACTTATTTTAAAACTATGAAATTCTTAAGTATATTTAATCTTGAAAACAGTATTAAATCCATCTAGTCTAGGTTTTACATAGTTTCAGTTTTCTGGACTTTGCCTTGGCTTTGAAATTCTATTCAAATTTTACAATGTCAATATCTTAAGGAAAGCTTTGAAATAAAATTGAATTTGATATTTACATAAGCTAACTGCAGATACAGAAAAAGTCTGAATAAAAATAAATCTAGTGAAAACATACTAATTCTGAAATGACCATATTTAGGATAGTATGATAGTTTCTATGAGATGAAATCATTGAGCAATTCAACTTTCTCTTGATTTATAAGATCCAATTGAGCATTTTTTATTATGTTCAACACTATTTCCCAAAAGCATTGTTTCATGTTTCTTTTCAAGAACTCTAGGTGATTGCTTTACAGCGTTTATTCAGACATCCCCAGTTTTACTTCCTATTTTCTTTCTTCAATTGCACAAATGTCTGTGTGCGATTCATTCATGGAAAAATGTAACGGGATTCACTAGGCTATTTCCTAGGAATATTGCTAACTATCAGAAGTCGAAGACTTGTGGAAGCTAATAGAAGTGGCAGAATTATATGCACACACAGGTGTGCTCACTCTCGTAGACACCCACATCAGTTTTTGTTTGTGTTTGCCTTAACCATACATTTCCATTTATGCTTACTATTTTTTAAAAGAAATTAAAGCTGTTATCTACTGAGGAATTGTGACTTACAGAGAAACTCAAGCTTATGAAGGAAAATTTTCTCAGAGGTAGCGTGGATACACATAAACCCTAAAATGTCTGAAAATTAAGTTACATTTAAGGTCCTGGAAAAATGTGAGGAAGTCAAAAAAATACAGCCAGATGACCCTCCGTAAAGGCAGTGGAGAAAGATGAGAAAGAGAGGCTATTCATCATTTACCAACATAAATTAGATAAAAGGGATGGGAAAAAGATCTAGGTGATTAAGACATTCTCAGATTTATCCTGTCTCCTACAATGTTTGTATTTTTGTTTTACTTTTTTGTGGTAAACAGTGGCTTATTCCAGGAGTACTTAAAAAATGAGACAGACTAGAACTCCTCCCTCAGAATAACATGCTGAATTAATGTCCTGCATATATTGTTGTCAATAATCTTGATTTTTATTAACGGGAGCTAAAGTGAGAGGAAAACAAGCTGGAGGGGGAAGGGGAAAATACAATGCAAATGTTTTCCCCAGGTATTTATGGCAAAAAAATGTCAATTTTTTATTACTTTGAGCTAAGTCAGAGAAAGTTATAAAGTATTTTAATAAAGCTACTTCTAAGCTAGAAATTAGTTTCACAGACAAGGGAAGAAAATTTTACATGTAAGTTTTCCAACTCAGTTGTGTTATCCAACAAATAGCTAACAACGTCTTGGTGACAATCCAAATTGAATAAAAGGAAAAAAAAAAGTCACAGAGAAGGAGGTGTTATTTTCAGGAGAAAATGAGAAGCCCTAAGTGAGAAGCTGTGTGGTGTTGCTGCTGTTTCCTGTAAAAGGGGTGGGAAAATAAGCACTGTATTAGTGAGAATTAGCTTTGACTACAAGTGGTCAAAACACAATAGCAGCAGTATAAGGAAAATATATATATTTCTTTCTTGTGTAGAAGAAACCCAAATTTTAGTGATCCATGGTTAGTCTCATAATTTATTTTGTGATTTCATAAATTTGTCAGTGTGGTAAGAAGAATTCTATCACAGGCTATGAGATTGCTGCTACCTAGTGTACACGACATATATAATCCTGTTATCTAGGCAAAAAATGGTGATGTCACTCTAATTTACAGAAAAAAGAAAGATAAAGGATTTTGCAGAAGTAATTTGGGTCTCTAATCACTTGATTTCAAGTTATCAAAAGGGTACGTATCCTTTGTAGGTATTACTTAGCTGAGCTCTTTTAAGTAAGACTAGGCTTTCCTTAAGTTAGACACTTGCAGCAATGAAGACTTTTCATGGCTTTTTGGCCATGAAAGAGTAAACTGCCATGTTGTGGAGAAGGGTACCAGAGAAAGAATGATGAGCCGTCTTGGAGCAGAGCACTTCAGTCTTGCAACTGCTAGGAGCTGAATTCTGTTCACAACCAGGTGAGCTTGGAAAAGGACCCTGAGCATTAGATGAGATCATAGCTACAGTCAACATCTTGATTAGTTCCATGAGAATCTCAGCACAGACCCAGCTCAAACCATTTCCTAATTCCCAACCTTAGAAACTGCGAGATAGTAAATGGTTTCTACTTCATGGTCCCAGACAACTCCTTGAAATTTCCTCCCCATATCTATTAGGTAAAAAGTAAAAGGAAGGAAAGATTAAATAAGAGGGAGAATGAAAAGAAGAAGAAGGAGAAGAAGAAGTAAAAGGAAAGGCAGTGTCTCCTTTTAAGAACACTTCCTAAATATTACACATGATAACTGCATTATATTATTAGATATAAAATGGTCACATGACCACATTTAGCTTCGGGTTGTCTTGTTCTGGGTAGTTATTGAGAGCTTTGTTACTGAGAAAGAATGCGAGAATGGATATTAGGAGAAAATTAGACTCTACCACAGATTTGGAGTAGTTCAATATGTAAATGAGAAGTAGGTAGCCGGATGGGTGTGCTTAACTAGAATGCTGGCAGAAGAGACAGCCATCTCTTCTAGATGAGACCTATCATCAATCTCGTCATAAAATAATAAAACAGAGCAATCAAGTCTTTTAGAAAATCTGTTTTTAACTTAAAAATACACACAAATTCTAGGTAATACAGTATTCTATGCCTACTACTATTTCTGGAACATAACAATACTTTTATTATAAATGTACTTTTGTTATCATGATTTAAGGAATGAATCATTCAGATTAAGTTTTTCTTCAATCCACATCTAAGTTTTATGCTTTAAGTACATTGAACACTTGTTGTGATGGGGAATTTTATGTGTCAGCTTGACTGCCATAAGTGATGCCCAAATAATTGTTAAAACATTATTTCTACCTGTGTCTGGAAAACAGCTTACATACAGTTTGTGTCTGTCAGACAAAGTTAAGCATGGTAGATGTGGTGAATCTGTGCAGAGGCTCCAAATACCACAAATACCAAAGAACTGTTGACTGGGCTATCTCGATTTTGCTTCACAAGGCAACTCTTCAGGGACGCACCTTTAAACTCCCAGAAAGAAGAAATATAGACCAGGAAGACACAGTTGTTGACAATCATTCTTGGGGGCCTTAAGGTAAAATGGGCACTGGATGGGTGCAGTGGCTTGAGCCTGTAATGCTAGCACTTTGGGAAGCCAAGCTAGGAGGATCACCTGAGCTCAGGAGTTCAAGAACAGCCTGCGCAACATAATGTGACCTCCTTTCAATATGGGTGAGGGGGCAGAAGGCAGCAAAGCACACTGCCACGTGTGTACCTATGCAACTATCTTGCATGTTCTGCACATGTACCCCAAAACCTAAAATGCAATAAAAATTAAAAAAAAAAGTGGCAGAGGAATGGCATTGAGGATTTGATGATCCTATCTGATCTTATGTCATTCAACTTCTTACTCCTACCAAGGATTATATACTGCTAGATAGTTCTACACAAACACTGCTGCTTGGGCTATAGCTGCAGATGCAGACAGTGAGTAAATAGGCAGTAATTGTCTTCTGCAATCCTGGAAACATGCCAAAGCAACCACTGGCTTCTGTCATTTAGCCACATTTTAACTGCTGCTTCTGGATTCATTAAGCCTCAGGCTGCCTCCTATCCCACAGCCCACCCCTGCAACACACAGGCCAGATCAGAACAGACATGTGGATTCCCAGGGGAGTTTCTCTATCAGTGTTTGTGTTTGCGTCTGTGTATGTGTGGTTGTGATTTATTCAGATATAAGTTTCTTTTTGACTTCTGTAGTTTCTCCAAAGGAAGTATAAAAAGAATGATTTAACAGCCTAATTGATTGCATTGTGTTATTGTAATATAGGGGTTTAGGGGTTCAGGGTGCCATCAGCTCCCTTGAGAGGATGTTTCTCCAGGTTCTTGGTCTCCTGCCCTCCCAAGAATGAGAGAGGGGGCCATGGCACAGTGTGCAGTAAATAGCAGACTCAAACTTGTTTGTTGAAAATGATTTATTTAAAGAGAGAGAAAAACAGGAGAAAAGAAACAGCTAGCTCTCACAGTGAGTGAGAAGGGTTTCCAGAGGGGGAAACAGCTAACTCACACTCTGAATGAGAGAAAGAAAAGATGGAATCCAGGAGAGGAAAGCAGCTTCCACACTGAGTGGAAGGGAATAGAGATGGAGTTTAGGAGGGGAAGACAGGCTTCCATGAGAGAGTGTGGAAGGGGACTCCAGAGGGGAAATCCAGGAAAGAGAAATACGGCTTCCAGGAGAGTATTCACAGAACGGGATCCAAACATGGAGTCCCAAGGGGTGTGGAAGAAGGGGACTTTTAACCTGGGAGAAACCCCCACCTTCTCCAGGACCCCTGGCCAATGAAAGGAGTTCCTTAGAACTTCCACTGGAGTGATTGACTCTTAGTTTCTTCCTGCCCTGTGAAATTTAAACATAAACCATTTAATCTCCCAGATGGAGAGAGATGGGAGGGGTGCATCGAGCTAGGAAATTCTTGCCCTTAAAACTACGCCCCCTGTGGACCCAGAAAGAGAACACATTCCCTCATTATGTAATACCAGTTCTTTTTAATAATCTTTGCCAAATATATCTTTCCATTTGCAACCTTCCTACATACTTGCATGTAATATATACTGTATTTCCTATGTACATGTAAAGCTAGGTATTTTTCTTAATTTAGTATTTTTTCAACTACGTGACTTTCTATATTTTTTAAGTAAGTCTAATCTCTTTACAATTATTTCTATTGCATCCGTATTTGAATTTATATACACATGAATTTATATAAATATGTATTAAATATATATATGTGCATATTTATATAAATGAATATTTATTTATTTTTGAGACATTCTTATTCTATTACCCAGGCTGGAGCGCTGTGATGCAATCTCAGCTCACTGCCACCACTGCTTACCTGGTTCAGGTGAACCTTGTGCCCCAGCCTCCCAAGTAGCTGGAATTACAGGAATGTGCCACTGTACCCAGTTAATTTTTATAGTTTTAGAAAAGACAGGTTCCCCATGTTGCCCAGGCTGGTCTCAAACTCCTGACCTTAACTGATCAGCTTGCCTCAGCCTCCCAAAGTGCTTGGAGTACAGGCAAGAGCCACCACAGCCAGCTATATTTGAATTTGTTTCTACAATCTGTGGAGTTTCTTTTATCAATTTGTCAAACTTTCTCTTTGCACTGTAGTTGTTATTATTGTTATTATTGTTACTTTTAACATATTGTTAGAGTAACTAATGAGAAAATTTTGTTCAGTAAGAAGGAAAACAAAGAAACAATTAAAGAGCATGGAGGAGACATTAAGTAGCAATAAGTCACTTAATCATTTGTCCTTCAGTTAACTTGTGGAAAGTAAAGAGTTAAAGCCAAGTAATGTCAAAATTATTGTCTGTTTCTCAAAGGTTATTATTTCTCTAATAAAGGCTAAAATGTGGAAACAAACTGATATAGTTTATCAAAGAAATTGAGATTTAACAGGCATAAGAAATTTAAACTTGGGAGTAATTGCAACGCTAACTCTTAGTAACCATGTGCTTTTTAGCCAATCGTTTTATCCCTCTGATTCTTTCTAGTCTCAAGTGTAAAATACTAATCATCAAACTTGTGTGAAGATTTATAAAGCTGTAAGTGACATTTTAATGTAAGATACCAGATTGAAAAGGTTGGGAACATAATGCAAGTAGATTCCAGATGTTTAGGTTGGAATAATATTATATGGGATTATGAATGTTAAAACTGTGTCTCACAAAGATGGCAAGTCATTGGAAAATCTTTCTATTTACTTGGGGTTTCCACAAATTAATTAATTCAAGAAGGAGCAGAATTCTTTAGCAGTATTGGTATTATTGAGGTTTTGCTACACTAGTTATAGGCATTGGGTTGTTAATAAAATTTTTAAATATAATTTACGATTTCTTTAGTCTTAATACTGTGTTTAAATCTGATTTGTGTAGAACTATTGGATCACTTTCTTAATCTGCTACATGTTGTCACTGTAGTTTCTTTTATCATTACTCTACTTCTTATGTCTTAATAGAATCAAATGTTAAAAGCCACCAATTAAATAACAAAATTAATATTTAAAAATATTTTAAAATATTACACACATTATACATTAGTACAACTTTAAGAGATGAGATGGGATGTTACGTTGACTAAATAGCTTTTCACTTTCCAAATAAAAATCAGTAGACCTTGTAATTAAACATAGTATACATAGGCGTCATGAAACTGATATCACATTCTTGCCATTGACATGCTGCTTTTCAGTTACAAACAATATGTTTTATATCTTTCCCTTTTAATTTTTATTGTAGAAATACTTTTTAATGTTCTTGGACTTGGGACTTAAAGTCTTATTTGTAACAGTTTTTTCCTGAACTCTCTAAGAAAGCCCTATTACAATTCTATTTCATGTATATTAGCTATCTCAGCTGTGAAGATATGCATAGGCTTTTAAATTTAGTTTAAATATAGTAACCAAGCTTTTATAAAACTGTCAGTTTAGCTCTGACAAAGTTTACTAGCTCAATGAGTAAAGGAGTCTGTTATTTCTCTGATGCTAAGTTTCTCTGAAGTTTCTCTGATTTAAATAAACTCCATTCTTGTTAAATCTGAAGGACAAAGGGTCACAAAGATTGGAGTCAATTGGAAAAAAAATTAAACTGGCTTTACTTTCAGTTAATATAATGTGGCATGGAGCTGGCATTTATTTCCCATTTGTTTACAAATACCAGACAATATAGAGGTTCTGAAAATCAGGAGGGACTCCACTTAGAAAAGGGAGCATATGAAAAGGAAAGTAAAAGTCTCTTTTATTGTTTTCCATTTATTTACTCAAACTGTGACATTCTAACTCATTTTCCCAACTTCAGATTCCCTGGGTTGAAAAAGAAATTTGAAAGCAAATATTTGACAAAATAGATCCATAAAATTAAGGGATGGTCTAAATGGATAATATAGTATTAATCTATAATTATTAGGTGATGCTGGAAATTACATTATTCATCTTTATTTTCGTAATGTGGGGTTTTTTTTCCTACAAAAACATGAAAGAGTATGTGGAGAAATTAGTTACTAAGGGAGAAGTGAATGAAACCCCCAAGATGGACAGTAGATAACCCTTTCAGGTCTTCTCAGGCATGGCAGAAATACTTGGCCACAACAAATTAAAAAGGAATGAGACTACTGTACTCTATGAGTATTCTCTTGCTATTTCTTTGCTACTCTCCAACATTCTTCAAGTGAGTGTTTTAAATAGAGAAGTGAAAAAAGTTCATGCAGTTTCCTAGGTAGAGCTTTTAGCCTCAAATGTTCTGGGTTGGAAATGGGTTAAGACTCAGTGATGATGAGAAAACATTTCCTAGGGCACTGAACAATGTTCTGAGATTACTGTGTAAAGTATCCTACCTCCTAGTCTCTAATTCTTCAATTTGCCTCTAACGACTTCTAAGATTTTTTCATAATTAGTGCACTGATAGATCATAGGATATCATCCCAACTGGTAGAGTTAAACTGAAAAAGAAAAATCTATCAACTTATTGAAAAAAAAGCATATTTGGTTCATCATGCCATATAATCTAATTATAGTAACAAGGCAGATTTATTTTTAGATATTTAATTCTGAGAAGTCACTTTTATTTTAAAAATTTCTTTTTAAAAATTTTTATCTTCTTTGTGAGATCACTCAAAACTTAATTAAATTAACATTTTTTACATCCTAATCTCAAAAGATTTGAAGTAATTTAGAAACTTCATGAGATTTTTATAAAAATTGAATATATTGAAATAAAAAAGTATTGATGTTATTTGTGTAATCCAAACAAAATATATTGTGGAGAATACTTTTTTATTACTAAAACTTCCTATGCTATGATTCCAGATGTAGAAAACATATCAAGTCACTGAGTTCCACCCATTCCATTTTGTTAACAACATGTGCAAAAATACATTTGAGTCTTGAACTAGTGAAAGATGTCATAATTTTTAAGGACCTTCATTTGCCTTCACATTGCAAATAATTATTTCTTGTATTTGTGTTATGTTTCAAAATTCAATTTACTTCCAACAATAACACTTTATTATGAACATATATATTCATATATATATTTATATGTGAATCAATATAAATGGATGGAGTCTCAATCTGTCACCCAGGCTGGAGTTGGCATGATCTAGGCTCACTGCAACCTCCACCTCTCGGGTTCAAGCGACTGTATAGACTCAGACTCCTGAGGAGCTGGGACTACAGGCATACCCCACCACATCCGGCTAAGTTTTTTGTATTTTTAATAGAGATGGGGTTTCACCATATTGGCCAGACTGGTCTTGAACTCCTGACCTCATGATCCACTGGCGTCATGCTCCCAAAGGGCTGGGATTACAGGCATGAGCCACCGTGCCTGGCTATGAACATTATTATCCCCACTCTACCAAGAAGGAATCCAAGTCTCTATCAGGGTAGCTGATTGAACCTAGGCCCTGCAGCTTGAATGTGGTAATAGGTGCTCCAACATGTAGCCCCATTTATTTTCTTGGGCCCAAGGCTTTGGAAGTCAGGTCAAATAAATTGGTCCTTATTTCTAACAAAAGATATAAGACAAATTAAGTGATTATAAAGAATGATCTGTCCTCCAGAATCTATAATTTGGTCATTGCCTCACTGCACTGTGGAACATCCTCTCTAAGGAGTCCTGACATGACCTTTAAAGCTCCATTTCATTTCCTAATTTGCAACTTTATACCATGTTCCAAGGTTAGAGCAATTTTAGATCACCTTTATATACTTAACCTTAATCTTCAAAGCAGGGCATTTTGCCAGGTAATTAAGACTGGAGCTGTGTCCATGCTTGTCCCCTATTTTGTGTCTCTGAGACTGAAATCCCTCAA
The DNA here is from genome assembly GCA_028533165.1 of Leontopithecus rosalia. Lineage (NCBI taxonomy): Eukaryota > Metazoa > Chordata > Mammalia > Primates > Cebidae > Leontopithecus > Leontopithecus rosalia. The sequence goes on from CM052650.1 coordinate 119,465,263, forward strand.
AACCCAACACCCTTGATGTGATTGCAGATCACCAAACCAGATTGCAGCTTCCTTGAGGGAAATTATTTTTTAGGACCCTTGATAATGGTTTTGTGCTAGAATATGAGCCTCAATTAGAATCATCTCTAACTTTCAAAAGACTCTGATAAAATGAATTGTCAAGGAGAAATAGATCATCATTTTAGTCATTTCATTTAATAAAATCCCCCTAATACATATTCTAATATATTATCACTTCCCATATACTAATGCATACCAATAGTTAAGAGGGGTGATACCACTTTCAATAAGCCAGGAAAGATTCTTATTCAGGAAGTAAGTTTCTACTGACTTCATATTTTTGCAAATGAGATTTCATGCTGTGTTTTCTGTCATAAAAAGAAAAATAAGTACAGGTACAAGATGCCTTGCATGAACAATTGCACAGTAGGCAATAGCAATTGATACTATTGTTATTAATTCAGCACTACCGCCAAACCCAAGCTAATAATTGTTGAAAAAGGACAATATTTCAAGCTATAAGAGCAAACTGAAATCAGAAAACACGCTCAATAATTTATATAATTTATTGTATTTTATTATTTTATTATACACATCTTCAAATTTGGAAAAGTTTTCTAGACATTCTGTATAGCCATCATCTAAATCCTATCATCATTGTACTATGTTTGATTTATCATATATTTATTCATGTATTCATCCATTGACCAAACTTAAGTTTTTTAATGAATTTCAAAACACATTTTTAAGAAAAGACATGACCATTTTTTTCTTAAGAGCTCAGAATGTATATCATTAAATAGACTTTAATATTTGTTGAGTTTTTTCTTTAGATATTAACTTATGTAAAATGGAATACACACATATAAGTACACATTCTCTGCCTTTTGGCACAGACCTACATGACATAAAACCGTATCAACAAATAGAACATCACCATCACCCCAAGAAAGCTGTCTCTTCCCCTTTCCTGATCAATTTCTGCCATACTGCCAGGCAAAAATTGTTAATGGTTATTTCTCACCACATATATTCAATTAGTTTATTCTAGAAGTTGATAAATATGAAATGATTTTGCAATCTGTTCACAGGCTTCTTTCATTCAGTGTAACGTTCTTGAAATTCTTCCAAGTGTATGAGAGGTCTGTTTTTCATTGCCGAATAAAAGTTACAGCAATGGGGGCCGGGCGCAGTGGCTCAGCCTGTAATCCCAGCACTTTGGGAGGCCGAGGCGGGTGGATCACGAGGTCAAGAGATCGAGACCATCCTGGTCAACATGGTGAAACCCCGTCTTTACTAAAAATACAAAAAATTAGCTGGGCATGGTGGTGCATGCCTGTAATCCCAGCCACTCAGGAGGCTGAGGCAGGAGAATTGCTTGAACCCAGGAGGCGGAGGTTGCGGTGAGCCGAGATTGAGCCATTGCACTCCAGCCTGGGTAACAAGAGGGAAACTCCGTCTCAATTAAAAAAAAAAAAAAGTTATAGCAATGGGAGCCAGGCACAATGGCTCATGCCTCTAATCCCAGAGATTTGGGAGACTGAGGCAGAGGATCACTTGAACTCAGGAGTTGGAGAATGCAGTGGGCTAGGATCCTGCCACTGCAGCTCCTCCTGGGCCACACAGGGAGATTCCATTTCATACACACATAATTGTGTAAATTGTTAGTGTTACTATTAATGGACATTGTGGTTGTCTCCAGTTCTTGGCTAATATGAAAAAGCTGCTACAAACATTCTTGTACAAGTTTTTGAAACATTTGTTTTCATTTACCTTGAACAAATACCTAGTATTAGAATTGCTGAATCACAGCGTAGGTATATATGTAGTTTTAGAAACAATGGTCATTGGGAGGCCGAGGCGGGTGGATCACGAGGTCAAGAGATCGAGACCATCCTAGTCAACATGGTGAAACCCCGTCTCTACTAAAAATAAAAAAAATTAGCTGGGCATGGTGGCGCATGCCTCTAGTCCCAGCTACTCAGGAGGCTGAGGCAGGAGAATTGCCTGAACCCAGGAGGCGGAAGTTGCGGTGAGCTGAGATGGCGCCATTGCACTCCAGCCTGGGAAACGAGCGAAACTCCGTCTCAAGAAACAATGGTCAAATTGTTTTCAAACTAGTTTTAGTATTTTGCAGTCCCACCAAGAATATATGGAAGTTCTCTTTGTTCTACACATTTGCCAACACTTGATGTCAGTTTTTTTGTTTGTTTGTTTGTTTGTTTGTTTGAGACGGAGTTCTGCTGTTGTTACCCAGACTGGAGTGCAATGGCGATCTCGGCTCACTGCAACCTTGGCCTACTGAGTTCAAGCAATTCTCCTGCCTCTGCCTCCCGAGTACCTGAAGCACGCACCACCATGCCCAGCTAATTTTTTGTATTTTTAGTATAGACGGGGTTTCACCTTGTTGACCAGGATGGTCTCGATCTCTTGACCTCGTGATCCACCCACCTCGGCCTCCCAAAGTGCTGGGATTATAGGCATGAACCACCGCGCCTGGCCCAAAATGCTTTTAATTTTAGTTATTCTGGTGGATATTTAGTGGTAGCTCATTATGCTTTTAATTTGCATTTCTCTGAAGTCTTATGATATTGAACTCTTGAAATTTTTTTTGCTGCTTATTAACTATTTATCTTTTTTTTTTTTTTATGAAGCATCCAGTTAGAGATCTTGCCACTTTCTGTTAATGGAATGTTTGTCTTTCCTAGTATTGAGTTGTAGGAATCTTCGTAATATCTCATGGTACTTAGATAGCAGTACTTTCTCAAAGATATGCTTTTGCAAATGCTTTCACATAGACTGTGGCTTCATTACTTACTTTTAATATTTTAGATCTATGAACAAAAGTTATTAATTTTGATGAAGTCTAATTTATCTTTAAGTTTCTGTGACTTCTCTAAGATTTTTTTTTTTAGTATTTACCACACTCTTCAAGTCCCAAAAATACAAGTTATATGGTTTATGTATAAAGATATGTTTCTTCTCAATTTAAATTTTTCATACAATGTGAAGGAGACCTTAAAGTAATTATTATTCTCATATACATTTCCAATAACTCCAGCAGCATTTATTGAAAAGCCTTTTCTTGCCCCACCAGTTTGCTTTGGTCCCTACATTGAAAACTAAATGATCATGTAAATATGGGTTTATTTTTGGATTGTTTTATTCTATTAATAAGTGAATTGATTCTCTTGCCAAAACCACATTCTCCTGATTACGGTAGATTTGTAATAAAACTAGAAAACAGCTAGTCTGAATATCATTCAGGTTTGTCTTTTCAAGATCACTTTGGATATTTTATGGTTTGAGTATTTGAAAATGCTCACATTTTCAACATTAAGTGTGATGTTAGCTCTAGGATTTTCTTTACTTTTTTTTTTCTTCTTCTTAAAGTCGGGGTCTTGCTACGTTGCCCAGGATGGAGTGCAGTGGCTACTCACAGGCGTGATCCTACTGCTGATCAGCATGGGAGTTTTGACCTGCTCCATTTCCAACCTGTGCCAGTTCACCCCTCCTTAGGCAACCTGGTGGTCCCCTGCTCCCGGGAGGTCACCATATTTATGCCAAACTTAATGCGGACACCCAATTGGCATAGCGCACTACAGCCTAGAACTCCTGGGCTCAAGTGATCCTCCCACCTCAGCCTCTGGAGTAGCTGGGACTACAGGCATGCACCACCACACCCAGCAGCTCTAGGTTTTTCATAAATCCCTTTTCCTTTAACAGATTGAGAAAATTTTCTGATATTACTAAATTGTTAATGCATTTTTAATGTTGAAAGAGTGTGAAATTTTGGCAAATGTTCTTTCACACTTATTAAAATAAATTTGAAGTTTTTCTTCTTTATTCTGTTAGTACAGTGAATTACACCAATTGATTTGGAAATTTATCTCACTTCTGTATTCCTGTGACAAAACCTTTCCACTACAGCATTATCCTACTTATGTATTGCTGTATTTGATTTTCTAAAGAATTGCTAATTAATTTTGTATCTTAGCTCTTGGGGACGTATTAGCTTCTAGAATTATTTTATTTAAAGTAATTGTCTATGAATTCAGGAGTATTGCCTCATTTCTGTATTGTGACAGAGTTTATGTAAATTTGATGTTATTTCTTCTTTAAATGACTGAAATAATTTACTAGTGATATCATCTGGTCCTGGAGTTTTCTTGTTTGAAAGGTTTTTGAAAATGGGTTCAATTTACTTCCTAGACAGGGTTATTTGGATTTTGCCCTTCGTTTCATTTCGATTTTGGTAAATTGCTCTTTTCAAGAAATTTGTCCATTTAACCTAAGTTGTTAACGTTGTTGATGGAAAATTATTCATCATATGGTCTTATGACTCAATTAGTCTGTATATTCCCATACTACTTTTAGTGATAACTATTCTTTTATTACTGATACAAGTAATTTGTTTTCTTGATCATTCTTCTTGATCAATCTAGTTAGTGGCTTATAAATTTGTTGATCTTTACAACAAAACAAATTTTCTTTGTTCAATCATTGTTTTTTATTTTGTTGATTTCTGCATTTATCTTCATTATTTTCTTTTACTTACTTTAGATTTAATTTGGTGTTGCTGTTGGGGAAATGTTGTATACATATCAAATAGTTCAAATTGATTAATTTTATTAAGCTCATTCATATTTTACTGATACTTTGTTTTCTTTATGAATTAATTATTATTTTTGTGGAATGTATCATATATTCCTAGCTCCTTGTATGTGAAACAATTAGATTACATCTTGAAAATTGTGAATATGATGTTACTCTGAAATTGTTGATTTTTTTCTTTGTGTGTTCAGCAGGCATTTAGCTTTGTCTTATAGGTAGCTACACAAATGCCAGGTTAGTTATTTTATCCATAACTGGAATTTGTCTCTTGTATCTATGGTTCCCACGTAAGTCAGAAAATCAGGATGGATTATATACAGAACTTGGGGCTTCTTCACCTTGGCTCACACCTCTCTCAGATTCGCCCTTCATTGTGTAACAGAAATTGTTGCCCAAACTCTGTCCTCTGTTTCTTTAGTCTGGAAAGACTTCATTTTCTATTGTTATTTTAACCATCATTTTTGTACCACAGAGGTCTCCCTTAAAGACTAAAGCCAGCAAGCAATGGCAAAATATGCCTAGCCTTTTTTCTCCTCTCAATGTTTGATTTCCCTCTGTAATATTCTGTCTTTGTGCATTCTCCAGTGCCTTTGTATTTTGTTGGGAATGATCTGTGTGAGGATGGATGTAGCAGGAGCTTACTCAACCATACCAGAAGGGAAATCCTGGATATTACAACAATTTAAAAAAAGATACATATGTAACCCATTGTTCTGATATTCTTATTGCGTATGGAAGTTTAGATGTATTTAGAGAACAATGGAATGGACATGGGAGACTTATTCTTAATGAAAGTTTTAATAGTAAAACATTTCAGGATTCAGAAAGAAAGCAGATGTCATTTGACTAAGTATTTTATATGTGACTCAATTACTAATTTCCATTCATGTAACTGGTGTTGGGAGATTTTTGTTTCTTATTTTCAACAATATCGTATAGATTAATTCAGCACAGGAATTGGCAAGCTGTGGTTTTCAGATTAAATCTGCCCTACTAGGTTGTTTTGTAAACAAAGTTTAATTTAAACACAGCAACATTTATTTATTGTCAGTGGATGCCTTTGCTCTATGTTAGCAGAGTTGAATAGCTGTGACTGAGATCGTAGAGCCTCAAAAATTGAAAATGTCTATTCTTCATAGAAAGCCAAAAATACTTACTCTTTCTGTAAATTTTATGTGATACAGGTTTTCTGTGCACTGGTTACCACTTCAGGTGATTTTTTTTTTTTTTGGAGTGAGGGGCTTCAGCTCACTTCACTTGTACTACTAGCCTAAGTCCAGTGAGACAGAACATGCACTCACACCACAAGTTACATGAAGTTGGTTTATTACTTCCAGATAGGCAGCAAGGGAAACAGAAGCCTGGGATTCATGATGAGCTGGTTCCCCACTCCATCTGCTAAAGACAGTTAGAATCTTATCCACCATGCCTCACTTGCACCACACTTGAGGGACTCCAGAAAGCAGCCTGTTTTGGGTTTTATACCTTGGGGTCCCATGGCACAATAGGCCAATGCACTGAAGAACATTCTGTTTCTAGGAGGGAAAGGAACAGACTGAGAATGCTGCAGTGAGTTCCTTTGTATCTCAGGATGTTGCATTCCTACATGTTCTTCGGTTATTTTGGAAGACTACAAGTGAGAAAATGGGGAGAACTGGGTGAGTCCAAGGCCATCAGGAGAATTATCCTTCATTTTATGGAAAAGATTGGCTACACAGTCTAGAATGTAGTTGTAAGGGTTATTCTCTTGTGAGGTTTATTGCCGAGTTTAAAATGAGGAAACTGAGGCCAGCATAAGAAAATTAAATGGAAATTTATTTAACTCCCTGACGAGGTTCTGTGGTCCCAGGGAAAGGGGCCAGGGAAGTCTTTCCTGACTCCTCTGGGCGTGTGGTTTTATAGGGAGTGAAGGCATTTGATTGGCTGTCGAGAAACAGACATGGACAGGGCAAGCTGCTATTGGTAGGTAGGCAGGATTTCTGGCGAGTGGGCTGTGCTATTGGACAGGTTTTGGTGGGTCTTCTTTTAAATATTGGCAGGGTTTTCCAATGGCAGGCTAGGTGCTAAGTGCAGAGTTTAGTGTTGAGTGCAGATTCTGGTGACATAATTTTCGGGCGTGGAGTGGGATGGGCGTGTCTGAGCTTCCAGCGAGGCAACGGGCCTTACATTAGTATAAATTTCCTAAGTGATTTTTGTGCCAACTTGAAGAGTCCAGAGCATGTGCAAATGGTTGCAGCCTGTAGAGTAGAGTGGTGGCAGGCAATGTTTCTCTCTAATTAGAAGCAATCCTAAGATATTTCATTTAGCTTTGCTAGTATCTCCCCAGCCATTACACTGTTAATCAGAAGATTGTTTTATTTTACCATCACTATTCCTATTTTATTGTAATTATTTCCACTGTTTATAAAATGGAATTAATAATGATATGGAAGGGGGGCAGAGAAGGATAGGAATGGGAGGGCCTCGTCCCTGGCTAGGGCTCCACACCTGGGCCTTTGCCCATTGACCTACGTGAGGACAGGCACTCCTGCGTTTGGGCCCAAATGTTGCATTTCCCAAGATCACCCTGGCCCACCACACCCCCATCCTGTGCCTATAAAAATCCCAAGACCTTAGCAGGCAGACATACAAGTAGCTGGATGTTCAGAAGAGTAGAGTGGCAGAAGAACACACAAGACAAGTTGGCTGGACGCTGAGAGGATTACAAGAGCTCCCCCACAGGCACTGGCAGGCCAGCAGGCCATTGACCAGCAGAACTACATGGAGTTTGGCTGAGGCAGTCAGAGGAGACCTGGCCACTGAGTGGCCTGACTCCAGGGGAAACCAGTTCCCACTCCATCTCCCTTCTGGCTCCCTCATCTACTGAGAGCAACTTCCACTTAATAAAACCTTGCACTCATTCTCCAAGCCAATGTGCGATCCGACTCTTCCTGTACACCAAGGCAAGAAACCCAGGGATACAAAGCCGTCTGTCCTTGCGGTAGGCAGGAGGTCTAATAGAGCTGACTAACACAAGCTGCTTAAGGATGGCAAAACTAAAAGAGTGCATGATAATACACACCCACTGGGGCTTCAGGAGCTGTAAACATTCACCCCTAGATGCTGCCCTGGGTTTGGAGTCCCACAACCTGCCCATCTGCAGGCTCCCCGTAGATGTTGGAGCAGCAAGGTGCCAGAGAAGAGAGCCACATCCCCATCACACACCTTGCAAGGGGGATAAGGGATTTCAATAATACTTTCAGTGTTATACTAGATGCATGCTAAGGTATTCAAAATGTAATTTTAATTTACTTTCTTTATGATGTGAAGTTTGTCTATATAGCACTGGAAGGGGGGGGGGTCCTTTTTTTACGAGAGTCCTGTATCGCTCTGGTTTCATCACATCTTTATTTGTTGGTATTTCAATATTGCACACCTTGAAGCACAGCACCTATGGATATAAGAAGTCTAGTAATGATTTATTTCTGATAATGGATGATTGGACATTTGATAATAATATATTTCTCAAGAGCAAATTTCTATTAAAATTTTATTAGACAATGATCAGAGAGGTATTTTCTAATACGGAAGTTTTCTCTAACAACCCCCTCACTGGTTTTTTCCTGATGGACTTCAGCATTGGGATGAGTTGAGAATTTATATAGAACAAAACAAATTAAAAGTAGAATGTGAGAAGCAAAGGTATCTTAAATGTTCATTATCATTAGGGTGAATTTTTGAGACCAACTAGGAAGAAGAAGAAAAAATAACATTTTGTGTAAGTCTTAAGGGTGTAGTAGTACTGTTTTGAGGATGGGCCTGCCCACGGGCTTTATAAGACACGTGCAGATTGTGGTGAGTGTCAGAGCTGCTCACATGTGAAACACAACACAGATCATTTTCATTTTAGGCTTTCTATTGCATTTGTCTATCCTTGGGCAGGACATGAGGGAATGCTGTGAAAAAAAGACTATCGGCTCACCTAATACTTCTATTTACCATATTTTATCCCAAATTTAACTTCTAATCTTAAAATATATATAAATATTACATGTGTACAGTTATATTCCTGCATATCTATTTCTTCCAACCAACTTACTTGCCGAAAAGTATTAAATTACCTTTTACTGGGTCAGCCTAAAAAAATCACAGAATACAATAAACCCTTTTAATGTGACTATGTCCACATTTGACCTTAATCTCTTTGTTCATTTTTGGACACAAATATCCAGAACAAAATTTTATTTTCCTCAGAGCAAAGAAGCACTTTCTCTGGCTTTCATGTTTAACAACTCAACAACCTTTTGCTCAAGATTAAATACTTTATTGTGTCTACAGGCAGTTGCATATTTATTACTCCCGAGGCAGTGGTATTTGAAATAAATGGAATTGAATGACTCTGTGAAATAGTTTCTGAAATCCATGTATCTTGAGTTGCTCTGTCTCAAAGGGAAAGAAAATATTTCATATCCCTACTATGAGAAGAATAGTTCATATGAGAAACACCAGGACTATAAAACTGAAGTGAACATTTTACTGTGGCTCCATTTTTGTTTGTCCGTTTGTTTGTTTTACTGTAAGTCTGAAGTCTGAATTCTTAAAATTATAGAAATTGCTTTCCATATATATTTTTTCTTTTCTTAAAACAGACAGGATTTATGTCTTTGAATTTTTCTAAGTTTATGTATTACAATCATACAACATTCTTCAAATATTTTGGCATTCATCATTATCATATGGCTCTTACTAAAATAAGCTTGAATATTAAACATATGCATGTTGTATAATAAATATTTGTATATAATATACATATAGCATGTAGATAAAATATATGTAGCTATGTATGCATATATATTTGATGTATACATACTATTAATTTCAATCATCAATCCAACCATATTGCTATCTTCACTGTTCTGAGAAAGCCTCCAGGACATGACCACACCTAGGACCTTTCTCTTATTCTTCCCTCTCCTTAGAATTTATATTTTACCAAAATATATCTGCATGATTTATTCTCTCCCTCTGAAAGTCTCTACTAAAAATTCCATCATCAGAAAGCTCACCTATGACTCATATTCTCTATTCTTATTGCCTTCCTTCATTATGTTTTTATAGGCTTATTACAGCCTACATTATCTTCTCTCACTAGAAGGTTAGCTCCATGAGAGAAGGGACCATACGCACACGTGCACACACACACGCATACACACACGCACATGCGCGCGCACACACACACACACATAAAAAATCTGCAGGTTTACAACAATATATGGAGCAAAGCAAGCGGTCTGATTGAATGGTCAAATAAATCTTATTTGTTTCATATTGAACCTCAATAAAACACCCCTAAATTATTTAATTTTGTATTATGCAAAATTCATATTTTTAAAAAGCTACCAAAATAAAACTAGAAACTTAAAATTATTCAGTATAAATAATTGTCTTTATAACTACTTTTTTTATGGGATTTTAAAATATTAAATCATTTTCATGCTTATACTGTAATACTGTAGTAATCAGATAGCAAATTTGGTCACAACCCTGCATATCAGCATAGTGTGCTAATATTACATATCATATTGAGTCTATTAAAAAGTTTAATAAAATTATGACTTAATACAAATATTGAAAAATGTGTGAATAGAATAAATGAATAAAATAAATAAAAGTAAATATTTTACTGCTGTAAAGAGTGAATTGCCATTTAATTTTCCCAATATAAAAATTTAATTTCTTAACAATGGAGTTAATTTAGTTACTATTTTGTCTCATTAGTTAGTTAAAATCTTAAAGTATGCAGATTTCTAGAATAACGCTTGACTATGCTTGACTTCCAGATTCTTTTTTTTAAATTTTTGTGGGTACATAATGGGTGCCCTCTTACTTTTCCATCAGTAATATTTACCAACCACTTGTATATCTGTCTTTTCTTGCTATTTTTAAAAACATGATTATTTCTGATTCTTATCAACTATCAATTCTTCAAGCAATTTAAAAATGTTTAATTTTTTCATCCATGAGGGAAATATCTAATACTATATTTTCAAAGGAATAGATTTTTGAGTAACAGTAATTTGAGTATATATTTTTGTATTTGCCTTTTTGAGTGTATGACTCTTTGCAAAAATATAAAGTTTATTTAAATATATTGATTTTATATAATAAATTAGGGCATAGAGAAATGCTTCTAAACTTTTTATCATATCTAGAGTCTAACATGAACTTCTAGAAAAAAATACAGTAAATGAAAATGGACATTTATCGGAGCATTATCTCATTGCGTAAATCCTCATTATTACCTTAAGAATAAAATAAAATGTCTTGCATGATCTATTAAGATTTCTCTATTACTCATACCATAATTGTTTTCCAATTTCACCTGACTTCCAATCTATAAATATCTTCTTTATCTCAATCCATTAGGACTTTGTTTTATCATTTTTTCCATTTTTCACCTTGTAAGCCATAATGAACATTGTGATGTGCTCTTCAGATCCTTTTTCACAAAAGAAGGATTTATTCCTCAAACACCTATGAGTGCTGTGGGGAAAAAACAAAAAGCCCATAACTGTCATAGTTGTGGAGCTACCTATAGTGAAGAATGCCACATCATCCAAAGTCACACCACCTCCCAGGGAAGTTCATATCTAATAACTGATCAACATGCAGGTACAAAGGCAAAGTTCCCAGCTTGAATCACCCCTGAAAGGTCACCCTAGATACTGAATTCATAGAGTTGGCTAAATGTCCATGGAGACTGCATCATAGCTGAACTTCTTCTCTCTGATTAGTCTTCCTTCTACTTCTTTATACAAATATCAAACTCAAGAATGCTTCATAATAAAATACATATATATGTGTGTGTGTGTGTGTATATGTGTGTATATGTATATATATACATATACATATACATGTATACATATGTATGTGTATGTATATATACACATATATATGTGTGTATATGTATATATATGTATATATACATACACACATATATATGTGTATATATATGTGTGTATATACGTATATACACAATATACATATTGTGTATATATTGTATATATATTGTATATATTGTGTATATATTGTGTATATATTGTATATATATGTATATATGATATATATACATATATATATACACATACACACATATGTATGTATATGTGTGTGTGTGTGTGTGTGTGTGTGTGTGTGTAGGGAACTCAACATGCCAAATTTGTGCCATGATTCTGAGAACACACATATGAGATTTTAGAGGTGGATCACCCATTATCAGCTGTCCACAAGTACACTATCACTAATGCTTGTGAAGCAAAGAAACCCCTCGCATAAGATGTGAGTGTAACTGTTTAGATTCTTACTATGGGTGAGCTGGAATGGAATACAAGTAGAAAAGAATGCATTAACTGATGTATATGCCTGGTGTTTGGGAAATATGGAGAAATGGTACTCTAAGGGCAATGAAATTGTGTATCTATAGCTAAACTGTATTGACATTTTAAAAGAAAAAATTCCTAGTAATTAATTATAAATTAAAAGTTAAGCATGATACACGAACACTTCTTTAGTAGTATATAATAAAGATCTCGTCTCTCTTTCAAAGGGCATAGAAAACTGAGGTTCAGGTCCAACGTTTAATTACAAAAATAGCTGATCCCCAAAGAAGTTTAAGTTTTCAAACTAGGCAGAACAGCTATATTAAGGTCAGAACCCTGTTTGAGATGAAGACATCAATGTGCAAAAAACATCTTGAATTCATGTGACTGCAGAAGAACTGTTTCTTACTTTCTTGAACTAGTATCTCCGCATTGCTAGAAAGCAATCAAGAAGCCTCTCCTCTACTGGACAATATTCACCTCCTTTAGGATATGCTGCTCTTTTCACTTCTTATCATTAAGTTTAACTCATAGCATAATCCAGTAAGCGCCAAGGCTGGGTCTGATAAGGGAAGAAAGTAGGCTCTACTTCAAAGAAACTGCAGAAACCACTCATGAGGTCCAGACAGCATTTGGAAGAGTATGTATGAGATCACATTCTGGAGGCGCTTGACCAAAGGAGAGAACATGTGATTAGATAAAGGACTTTTGCTGACTTGAGATCACTCTCTGGGGATATAGAATTTAATACCCTGGTATAACACCAAAGGATAATATGAAGATATTTCTAGCATGATTCCTAGAAACAAGGAAAAATTATAGTCTACACTGAATGAAGAAATGCCAGTATTTGAATGACAGATGTAAAAGGATTAAAAGATTCAGAGACATAGTGGTGCTAGGATAGCTATTTAAGACAGCTGGTAGAAACAACCAGAGGACTATACTACATATGAGAACACAAAAGCTACACTATTCACCAAATCAATAAGGACACCTCTAGAGAGAAGGGAACTAATCTCACTAAGATACTCATAGGTTGCTTCCCTTTTCAGGCCAGGGCTAGTGGGAGAAGGTATCTCTGTAAAACTGTGTTCACTGATACTAACAGGAGTAACAGAACACTAAAACTACAGAGGTCAGGTGGAAGCGCTAAACTGTTAAAAGATGGGCACACAATTATAAATAGTGTCAAGATCAGATGTGGGCCAGGAAGGGCTGACTGTCAGAGAGTTACAAAGATGATTAATTGAACCTGATATTTCCAGAGTCAAAATAGATTAGCCATCTACGCTAGTACTACTTTAGGTATAATTCAAAATAGGTAAAGGATGGATGATCAGGAGGATAAACAATCTTACTAATAAAAAGTCATTATTCCTTGCCCAATTTTTGTTCATGAGCAAGTTTTCAGACCCAGGCACCTTCATCTTCAGGTCCCCAAGAAGAAAAACTATCTGTATTGCCATGGGAAGTGAACATGGTAATTATTTCCTAAGGCCTTCTCCAAAGCGCCTGTGGCCATAGGACTATTTCTATACTGGAAAAAAAATTGAGGGATGCTTGGCCACAGTGTCTGACTTGACATTGATACCTTAAGACCTGGAGTGTCACTGTGGCTCCTTATCAGAGTGATGGCATATGGAGGTCAGGTAACAAATATAGTCTTCACATCCATGCTGATGATGTCTTCAGTCTCTGAATGTATAATGAGAAATAAATAGCTGGTGACTGGCACAAACCACATGTTGATTTCCTGGTCAGTATATTAAAAGATATTGGGAAAATCCAAGTATAACCTTTGGACATTATCCCTTGCCCCCATCAGCCAAGACGGTAAATAAACCATATCATATCCTAGATACGATGACAAAAGTCAGTGCCACACTTAAAGACCTAAGGAATTCAGAGATGATGATCCTCATTATATCTCTGTTTAATGTACCAGTGTGGTTCTTGAAAAACCAGAGGGATCTTCAGAGTATTATAGTAGACTATTGCAAAATCAATGAAATAGGAGTTTCAGTTGGAGTGATTTTGCCACATAGAGAATCTTTGCTAAAGCAGATCAAAATGGCTTTAAGTGCTTAATGGGGTCTTGTCGTGCTGCCCAGACTGGCCTCAAGTGATCCTCCAACTACAGCTTCCCAAAGTACTGGGATTACAGGCATCTCGAAGTACTGGAATTACAACACCTGAATTACCTGGCAACTTCAAGTATATATTAAGTGATCACTGGTTAGGTGAAATCATAAATTTTAGAAACAGTTCACACTTAGTTGGACTGGATAACAGTACATAGTAATAGTCTTTTCCTAGGACTAAGTTAACTCTTCTGCTCTCTGTAATATATTTTGAGGCTACCTGGCCCTGTTGGACAACTCAAAGAACATCTCATTGTTCCACTATCTTTATGACATCATGAAATTGAACTGGATGAACAAGAAATGCCAAGTGTATTGGACTCCTTGGGAAGAATATGTGCTCCAGAAAGAGGGTGGTAAACCCTATGCAAATTTAAATTTCTGCTACACAGTAAAATATTTGTGTTGAGAGTTGTGAGGCATGTAGGGGATCCACTCCAAAATAAGGAATTTGTTATCGCACTTGGTACTTCCAACCACGAAGAAGAAACTGCAGTGCCTAGCAGGCCTCCTTGGATTCTGGTCAACATATTCGACACCTGGAAATATTATTTTGAGCTATAAACTAGGTGAGGCAAGTATATATCCATACTGTGCTACAAGCAGCATTTCCTGTTATGCCACATGGCTCAGGAGACCCTATGGTATTAGAAGCATTAATGATGGGGAAAGATCGTGTGTGAAGTTTCTCACAAACTCAATAGAAAAATCCAAACCAGGCTCCTAGAATCCTGGAGGAACTTCTCTCATATTCGGTGACCTATTATACAAGTCAAGCAGATCAGAGCTGCTCAAGGAGTAGACTGTGATGGATGATTTCGTGTGTCATCTACAATGCCTTTTGGGAGTGAAGGACCATAAGTGCTGCCTCCGGAAAGCTCTAAACTTTCAGTTGCCTATACAATACAATACAATGATTGCTTGGACTAAAGATAAACTCTTTGCTCAAATCACGTTTTCTCCCTGGGGCTGCCACTACTCTAATTGACATAAGAGTAGCAAGGCCAGCCTTTTTTACCCAATTTGGGAAAAATTCAAAGACTCCCCTTAGCTTCAGAATTTTATAGCTTCCTCTGAGGCTATAACACTGTTCAACTTCTTCCTCTTCACATTTCTACTTTTTCTTCTTTTCTTCAGGTGCTGATCCCAAGAGAAAGCCTTAATGAAATACCTGCACACATATTTATCTGAAAGATAGATGCTTTTCAGATAACACAATCTGCACCTGCCACAAAATCCACAGTCTATCCATGGCCAATACGATTTTCACCGTACACAAATTAAGACATACAAGAATATGGATTTCTTCATTTTCTTATAATTATCCTTAGTGTGTTTTGGTGGGAAAATGGAATCAAGCTAAATGTCAAAGCAAAAAATCTAATGTAGTCATTTCCATTAAATTCATTCATATCTTTATTTCTCATTCATTACAAGTCAAATTCTAAATTTCCTCCTTCTCTGTATATGTTAAGTTGATTCTTTTTTTTTTTGAAATGGCAAATAGATTTAATGCAGACTGTCAACTTCAGTTGATTGATAGTGGCTGCCTTGAGTGCTGTGTTGAGTAGGATTCTGAGGGTGCACCCTGGCTAGAAGAGAAAGACTGGCAGGATTAACAATATCTGAAATCTCACTTGTAGGAGAAACCATAAGCACCAGAGCTACCACTGGTGCTGGCACCAGATCCACCAAGGCCAGCGAAGAGCCCAAATGTGAGACTGGCGGTCAGGCTGGTACCAGCACTGAAGCCACCACTGGTGCTGGCACTGGCACTGTTATTGGTACTGGTACCGGCGCTGGCACTGCCACTGTCTTGGCTTTGGCTTTAGCTTCTGCTCCCGCTTGGATCCGGGCTTTGACCCAGAGTCTGATATCAGCATAATCCCAGTTGCAGGGCCCAGCAGCGTTCTCCGCACCGAGCCCAATGCCCATTCGAGCTCTAATCTCGGCTCTCGCCTTGGCTTCAGCTGCAGCCTTAGCTGCAGCCTTCAAATCCGCTTCCATCGCCTCTCGGTACTGAGCTGCCCATTCCTTGGGATCCTTCTTTTGTACCTTGCAGGCAAAACTGGTCTCATAGTAAGAGCGCAGGCCCCAGTAGAACTCATATTCAGGGGGATTACTATTGGGGACTCTGGCATAGTCCAGGTACTTCTGCTTCACAAACTAGTCAGTGATGAGTTTCTTCACATCCCCAAAGAGTTAATGATGTATCCCAGGGCGCAGCCCCAACTTGCGCAGCACCTTCCAGATGGCAGCTTCACTGGACCGATTTCCATTCATGAAGATGATGCTAAGAAGCACCATGAGCAGACCTAGCTTGGGTGAGTCCTTAGTCGTTCCCAGTATGCCTGCATCAGTGGGCTCTAAGGTGCTGAGAAGAATGTACAAGTTGTCGTTCTTATCAATTGCCTTCAATTGAATCCCAGATACCTTCTCCAAGGAAGAGCCTGCTCGTTCAATGATTTCTGGGTACATGTCAGTGTATTCTTTGATGATGTCCTTCACCATGTCTGAGCACTTGATGGGAGTCTTCATCTGGTCTTTAGCCAGTAGGTACTTCACCAAATCGTTTGCCCTCCCTTGCAAAAGGGCCACATCCCGAGGTGGTGGTGCTTCAGGCTCTTGGGATGACTGGAGCTTGGTAGCTCTGTGGCGAGCTTTATTCAGAGGTTAATATGAGTTTTGAGTGTTCTTGAACTCTCCTGAACAAATATCTGCTAATATATCCAATTATCCACTGTGACTTTGGAGCTTTATCATAACTACTTTTTAGTTGTTGGTATTCCTCCACTGGGGAGGTGTTGGGAGCTGTGATGCCTTTTCCTGCCCTCCTGCTCATATGATCCACTTTAATATCTGGGGCTACTATCTCTTGGTCATAATCAGGACATCCCATTTGGCTGCCAGTTTTCTCCTCCAGAAATCTTGCTTGTCCTTTTCAGGGGCATGAAATATTTCACCTGGACCTCTTGTCTTTTACAGGCCCTGGGTCTCAGGCTGTCATCACACCCTTTCCAGGCCTGATTTCAGATGCATTTCTGTGTATTCTCTTTCCCTTACCCGGTCAGAGAACCAAGTGTCCCTTCGGCAATAGCCACTCTCCCAGAGTTCCAGTTCCAGAAGGCAGCATTCCCACCTTGCTCCACAATCGTGGCTAAGATATGGAAGGCACAGGGTCTGTCATAATGATGTCAAATTGTCTGTTTTTTGTCCCCAGCACACAAAAGTTTTACCATCTGGAATGTTTATATTACTTCATATTGCCAAGTATTCCTGTGAAATCTGTTGTGTATGGCATTCAAAACCAGATTTTAATTTTGTCACAAATTGTTGGTTCTGTGTAGAACTTTAAAGAGTTCTATTTAGAACCATCTAAGTCCTTATTGTTGGCATAAACCTTCCTCTGAAGGCAGTTTTTACTGGATCTCTCCTTTTGCCCCTCTAAAGATAAGCAGGGCAGGGCATACCAATGACTTTGTGCTATAGATCATCTCTCCACCTTCCTCACCCTGCTTTGTCCAGAAATACGTTTTCTAAGTATCAAATTTACTGGTCCCCATGCCCTCTGGTTTCCTGTTGAGTTCCCCAAAGAAGAGCTGCAGAAGCAGGGCAGAAGGAGAAAGCAGAAGGAAAAGTGAGCTCAGCACAGTTCCCAGAGCTCTCCTCCTTCAGGGTTGTCTGGAGATAGCTGTGATCATAGTCACTGCTTCTCTCAAGGCCATAAACGTCCCGCATTTCTTTTCTTCTAATTTCTAGCAACTACATTCTTTCTTAGTGCATTTTACCTGGTGTTCTGTTTGGCTGCAACTAAACCTCAGGTTACATTAACCCTTAAAATAAACTTACTCTATTATTATTCATACTAATTGATATTACTCATACTACTTCCTATTATACAGCAAAATGTTATACTATTATATTCTGGATAGGTAGATACACAAATGGATAATTATGATATTTCACACCATGTTTACAGTTGTGAAAAAACAAATTTAAACGTTGATTTTTTTGTTGTTGTTCCATTCAGGATTTTCTTGCTCCTTTTTCTTTGTCAGGATGGCTTAAACATTCCGGGGCCTTGGCATACTTTTTTCATGGTGAAGCATCTGATCTGTGATGATTCTCTAGAAAGAGTCCTCAATGAGGACATCTGTGGCACCGGCATGACCTTGCATTTCTTTTTTCTCTTTTTTTTTTTTTGAGAAGGAGGTCTTGTTTATTTGTTTGTTTGTTTGTTTGTTTTTTGAGATGGAGTTTTGCTCTTGTTCCCCAGGCTGGAGTGCAATGGCGCGATCTCGGCTCACTGCAACCTCCGCCTCCTGGGTTCAGGCAATTCTCCTGCCTCAGCCTCCTGAGTAGCTGGAATTACAGGCACGCGCCACCATGCCCAGATAATTTTTTGTATTTTTAGTAGAGACTGGGTTTCACCATGTTGACCAGGATGATCTCGATCTCTTGACCTCGTGATGCACCCGCCTCGGCCTCCCAAAGTGCTGGGATTACAGAATTGAGCCACCGCGCCCGGCCCGCATTTCTTATATAGAGCACTGTATTGCCTACATCCTACAATTAATTGAATCCAGACATTGATCCACATATAAAGTATCCCTACTTTACAAATTATTTCAAGGCAGCAATTTTCTCTTATTTCCCTTGGGCCTTACATGCAGAATAGAGGGACTTCTTTTCCTTCTTTCTACACTACTGGGGCCTTGGGACACTCACTTATCTGAAGTTCTCTGAGACTAAGTCCTTTTCATTCCCCCTTTCAAGCCCTTTTCACTACCATCTTCTTCCAAGAAACCAAGCATACATCATTCATGTCCTTATTTGCTTCTCTTTCAAGCCTCTCTGCGTTTCTGTCTCTCTCCCTGAGATTTGTCACAGGAGGGTGACCCTTTTCATTTTCCTAAACTGCCCGTGTTGCCTGAAATTAACTGACATTGGGAAATGTTCTATTTATCTGTGAATAATGGTAAAGTAACTTCGTCCATTTGCCTTAAAATTTTCCTTGTGCTTAAAAATGACCGCTAGCTCATTCTGATCCTAAATTTTAAAAGCAGTCTGTTATCTTGCTCATCGAAATCCTGGGGCAGGAGAAGTCAACAACAGAACTTCCTAAGACCTTCCTTTCTTTATTCACTTTTAAACATATGATCTCCCAGACCCTTCTCCAGCTGAGGTAGGCTTTATATGAATTATATTATTTTGGACACATTTTTTCCTCTTGACTTATTTTGACACTCTAGTGGTAGAGCACCAATTCCTGGGTAGCATGTTTCCTATCAGTTTGCAGAAAGAAGTTTCTCAAGATGCAAATTTGATGATGTCATTGCTGCTGCTTAAAATACTCTGATGACTTCTCTATGCTCTGAAGAACAAAATACATATAAACTGTAGATTTGTTTTAGATGTGTAAGTCTTAGATGTGGGCTAGAAAATGTTGCATGATCTGGCTCTTAAGGCATACTCCATCTTGCTTGCTGTACTCCAGCTACACTGGTCGAATTCTGTTTTTTTAGAAATATCATGCTCCCTCCTACCAAAGATCTTTGCTCATGCCTTTTCCTCCATATCTCCCTTTTCACACTCCACTCTTACTTTAATTCTCTCAGCTTAAGGATCCTTCTCAGGGTAACTTTTGTCGACCTCCCAATTTAAGACAGTTTCTTTGTTGCATCTTTGCATATTACTCATGTAGATTTAATCTTTGTCTTATTCTTAAAAATAGTATAACATTTTCTCTTACAATTATTTTAGTTTGAAACTTAGAAAGAATCCAGCTAAATTATTCTAAATTACATATTTTGGCTGATATCTGCCTATCAAGATATCTTGACTATTAGATTATAAACTCCATTAGAACAAAAATCTTGTAGGGCAATGGATACTAAGTGTCACTATTGTATACCCAGCCCTAGCAGAGGGCCTGAGACATTGCAGTTTTCAACAAAAAACATGACTAATGAATGAATCCATGTCAACCTCTGCTCACACCCTCCTCTTTGCACTAAGCTTCAGTCCGAATTCACCTTTCATGTCCTCTAGATCACACCTAATTTTTTTCTTCCTTTGCATATCATTTTTCTTTTCACCTCTTTTGCCTAGTTCTAGCTCCTCAAGCCAGAGCCTACACATTGCTTTCTCATAAGGACATTCTGGACCAAAACAACCTAAAATGGGCCTTCCGATATTTCATTCACTTAACAGATTGTACATTTCACTCATCACAATTGTTTATTTAATATCTCTTTTCCTCACTAAAGTGTTAAGAATCATAAGGCATAAAATATGGCCATTTGGAATACCATGGAATGTCCAACACCAGCACAAAACCTGGCACCTCGTACGTGGTTGTTCCTCATACGTTACTTATGAAGTTGCAGAGATTCCCAAATTAATATACAACAACAGGATTCTTGCAGTGAGCTGCATTTGAGCAGTGCCATCAAATAGTGTACATTGTTGACACGGTTCTAATATTTCTTACATCAATGCCAATTAAAAAGATAATTATCTTGCTCAGATGTGGCTCAGAAACATCTGAGGAGCCATGCCTTTCAAAGGGTTTAGCGATATATTACTTACATTGTAAGGCCTAGTCATTTCTGTTACATATTTATTGTGCGACTTTTATGCAACACTCAGTGTAGGGTACTTTTAGAATAAAAGCAAATCAGAGGCCTATTTACTGACTACAAAATGCTTATGGTTATGACTATGCAACATTGTAAACCTTCATGATACTATTAAGAATAAAAATGTACAATGTAGAAACAAAGATTAAATAGTATGGTACTAAAATGTAGGAGTTTAAAGAGCAGAGTGATCACTAGAGGTCAGAAGAGACAAAACAAATCAAATGTCTCAAAGGAACTAGGACTTGAGCTTGTTCCTGAAAACTGAAAAATAATTGATAGAAAGAAGGAGGAGGTTATTATGTCTGACTGATATCTACAAAATTATTAAAGGCGATCATTATGTAAAGTCAATTTGCAAAGACTCTGGATTCAAAAAAAAAAAAAAACATCATATATGCCATCTACAGTCATAGATATGCATAATCATTCCCAGATGTAACTTCATTTCTGCAGCTCCCTTACTGCCCTGCTTACCATTAGCATTTCAGGTATTGCTTTTAAAAAACAAATTAGAATATGTGAGAAAAATAAACTTCATTATGATTGATTGAATACTATTTGTGTCTCCAATAGCCAGAACAGAGTACATTATTTATTGATCTCTTACCCACATTATTTTACTTTACTATTTCTAAATAAATTTTGACTTATAAAGAATGACCCATAGAGTCAAATGTCATCTCATACTCAATAGAGTGCTAACTCCTGTGACTAAAATGGTCTCTTTTTTATCTAAGAAATGTAATGCATATGTAGCTTATTATAGGATTTCAATAAAATATTGATGTACTAATACTTTATCCACTTACAGGATATGAGGTCAAGGGTTCAAGAAGCAGGGTTGTCTATTAATAGCTTCATCATAGAATACTGAAAATGCAGGGACTCTAGGTGGAAGAAAGAATGCCCTGCTGTCTCACCTTCAGTGAATTTTGTTCTAACAAGGTCTGTACCATATCACAGTTCTAGACTGGCTTCTGTGAAGTGGGAGTTAAAAGAAAACTTTATAACATTAAATGGGTCATACTGAAATATTTTAATGTGATAATCTTTTTATGTATATTGCATTATTTATTTGATTGATTTAGTACTTTATATTTTCAGAAGTATAGCACAGAGCCCAACATTGAACTGTCATTTGTAATTGCTAATTAACTGATATAGCCTATGTTAAGTGAGAAAAAACCTTTAATTAGGGTCAGATAGAAATGCTTCACCCAAATATCTATGCACAATATTGACTGAAAGTTGTAAATCTTTATAAAAAACTGAAAAATAATTTCTCAAAAATGTCCGACTTCTCTAATTGAAATGAGAAACACATAAATTTATATAAATATATATATGCTCCAAATTTTCTCCTTAATGTTTTGGTTCAGTTATTTTTATAATTATTTTTTTCTAATTTGTTCTCAATGCTTCTTGTTTAAGATTTTAGAAATCCTTTCATGAAAATTTAGGTAAAGGTCTTTTGCTTGGTCATCTGGGCTGGTTGTCTGCCTCAGGGGATTTAGTCTGTCTATGCACCAGGTCAAAGCATAGTCTTTAAAACACCACATCTTAATCTATTAGGTTCCACAGATAGCTTTGCTTCCCTCCAATATATTGTCTGAAATTCTGGCTTCCTGTTTTACTATTTCATGGTGAGGTTGTATCTCTTAGCCTCTGTCTCTAACCTGAACATTCTGAATTACTGTGATTGACAGAATTCTATCTGTTGGTTGCATTCTACATCCGAAATTTGCCTTCTGCTTTTTAGGAGAGTGGGAGCAATATTTTTAATCGTTTTGGCTTGAAGTAAGTTCCTATTTTGTGCAAGAGGTGAAAATAATAACTTTTCTGTTGCCTAACTTCATGGTATTTCCTCTCTAATGAATCACGTATCATAAGTCACTAATGAGGGCTCTGGATTCTATTGCTTAATAAATTCATGACCACTTTTTTTGTTTAATAAACTACTTTTATAGGGCTGGGCATGATGGCTCACACCTGTAACCCCAGCACTTTGGGAGGCCAAGGCAGGTAGATCACGAGATCAGGAGTTCAAGGCCAGCCTGGGCAACATAGCGAAACCCCACCACTACTAAAAATACACAAATTAGCTGGATGTGGTGGCAGGTGCCTGTGATCGCAGCTACTCAGGAGGTTGAGGAAGAGAATTGCTTGAACCCATGAGGAGGAGGTTGCAGAGAGGTTGCACTGCACTCCAGCCTGGGTGACAGAGCAACTCCATCTCAAAAAACAAAATAAATAAAAGAAGAAAAAAGAAAAAACCTACCTTTTAGCACATTGTTTTACTTGATCTTTACTTGATGTATTAAAAAAAATACACATACGTTCCAAAAATATGTTTTTGATTGTTTTGTTATCTGTTGCCTCTAGTTTCTACAAAGCTGTACCTTAAGCCAAGGTGTTCTGGAATTATTACCTCGGAGGCAAAATGATGTAGCTAGGTACAGAAAATAGAGACAAATTATACACTTCTAACTATCTATACTCTTGAAAACCAGGGTTTTGATTTGCAAGAAAAAATCTTTTTTGAGAAAGAAAAGGTTTTAGAATTCAGAAAGCCTGTTTTTGCATATCAAAAGTAAAACCCCAAAGGAATCAAGGCTTAGAGCCTCTGTCATTAAAAAAAAAATTAAAGAGCCAATCTTTCACTTTCCTTACCAAGCAAAACTAGAAAGAACTTTGTAGACAAGGTGGAAAAAGAAATAAATTATTTCTTGATATGCATTTCAGAAAATGGGCCAGGTGTATCATTACCCTCTGCTCAGGCAGCAGGGAGTGTTGTAAAACCCCAGAGTTTGCTTTGAATAGCATCAAGAGAATATTATCTCACTTGCCATTGATGGCCTGAAAAATGAAGAACCTTGTAGAAAAATTTCCTGTAATCATTCTATGGGGGGTAGTATAATTGCAATAATGTCAGGAAAGGTCTAGCTAAAGTAGACCTGAAAAACTCCCAGACTAAATGACTCAAAAGAGCTCAGGGGAACTATTCCAACAAGAAGGTTACTATCTATCATCAAAACTGGGGAAAATTTGGGAATGAAAGAGTGCATCATTAATCATTAAACCAACATAAGCCAGTGGTCCAAGGCAACCTAGGGTATACAATGACCTTACAGAGGCGCCTAAAAGTTCAGACAGAAAGTCAGAGGACTCAGCATGAAGTCACAAAGTGCATAAAATAAAGGGTAAATGTGATGCTGTGAAGATAGATAGCTCATTAGATGCCAGAGGAAATAAATAATGGTAACAAAAGATCATGGAAGGAACATAAACGTGTTAGAATATAAACACACATTCAGAGATTCCTATATATCAGGTAAGAGCAGGGAATATAGGAGAAAGACAAAGAAGCAAAGAGGAAAATATGTAAAAGGATTTAAAAACTATTCATTGTTTGATATTGTTTTGAGCCAAAATTTGCATGATGACTTGAGACAGAATTTAAGTTATAAAAAAATAAAGTTTTATCTTTAACTATGTTTTTGGTTAAAAGATAAATTATACAAACTACACTCATAAGCTAAACGGAACAGGAAGTATTGTTTCCATTTTCAGATGAAGGAATTTTGGCTTAAAGATATTTACTGACCAATCCAAAATCTCAATGCATATAACCTATGTTATTACAACACGAAGTCATATCACCTGGTTCTTTCTGTAATACTTATATTAATCTTTGTCTTTTTTTCTGTTTTTCTTAATGTAGAGTTGTCCCTTAATCCATTCTCTCATAAATGTCTCTTCCTTTCTTTCAGGTTGGGAGTAAGGTTTAGGGATCAGGAACAATATTGGGTTGTTGTGATCAGACTAATGTATAATTTTTTGGTCTTTTTTTTTTATAGTAGATGAGTGTAGTAAAGAGTCCCTTCTATTTTTGATGTTTCTTTGTAATTCTTATCACTGTCTACTAAAAGCTAGTTATTTTCTTATGTAGTTATTATCAACACTTTTTCTCACCATTAAAATGTAACTTCTATGAAAACCAAAAATGTAACTCTTGTTCACTTTAAAACATTGTGACTAAAACATTGCCACACACATAGTATATGTATGTATGCATAGTATGTATGCATATATACATACTATATAGTATGCGATGAATCATTATTTGTTTAAACCATTCACTAATGAAGAAGCAGTGAGTATGACACCAGAATACACAGAAAGTTGACTGCTGAATTTTAAGTTTAAATTTCATGAGTAGTATTAAATTAATTAGACTATATGTGAAACACATTATAAGAGACATCTTTAGAAGGATCATTCTCAAATCGTCATGTATCATGCTCATTTGGCGAACTTGTTAAAAATTTAGATCCTCAAATCCCATCATTAAAGAGACTGCTTCAGTACATCTGTAGTATACTGCACCAAATCATTTCATAAGTTGTCATTTAATGAGCAACCTCAATACTATAGTGAACTTGCCAATTCAATTCAACCTCCAGAGTTATTACTCCAGTTTCACTAATTATTTTATATTCTGATTTCAAACTGCAGTCTAAACTATGTTCTTCTCTCATGGTAGATAAGGTTTTATAAATCAAACAATCATTTAGTCAATCAAAATGGCTGAGTGTAATATTAAAGTTGTTAAATCAAGTTTAGTCTAAAGCTGCCTCCTTACATATGGAAGTTGGGCCTACAGGTTTTTCTGTATATCATGAACTAGAATGAGTGGAAGTGCAATCAGACAGTAGCCTACACTTGTGCCAATCACTGAGTTTTAATGAAATGTAGCCAACTGTTCAAACTGCGTTCAAATAACGAAAATGCCAAGCTGTAAACAATCCAGGAGTTTCTGTGCCTCACTTCCATTTTCCTGTACATCACTTTCCCTTTTCTGTCCATCAGTGTTCTTCCACTACATGGCTGTGCTGGAGCCTCTGAGCCTTCTCTGGCTAGGGAGACTAACCAGTTTGTGATTTGTTCATTGCTCAATTAAACACCATTAAATTTAATTCGGCTGAAGTTTTTCTCTCATCAAAGTCAATTCAGTCATCTTTGTTGACAACATATTTTTAAATATTAAGTTCTACTCTAAACTCATTTGTTTTTCTATTTGAAGAATTTTATGTGAAGCAAGTTTGGCATACCTGGCACCATTTTCTTCTATTAAGTGCTGATTTTTGTAAGTTATACAGTTACACATCTATTCACACTATATTGAAAAAACATGAAACATGATATCATTTTCAAGGAAAAAGATGCATGCTCATGACTGTTATTGCATATAGACTTGAACTTTCATTTTAAATGTGTTCAAGAGGTAGATTCATGAGATAGATTTAGAAATCTGCACGTGTATGTACTAGGCGTACTACTCCAAAGAGGCATATTTGCAGACAAACTGGGATTATACTTTGGAAGAGAACATGTATTTATAGAAAAATCTCATATCTTTTGTGAGTAGACCCTCTTGTGATAAATAATTTTTGGCAGGTGCCTGAAATCTACTTGTTACTATAAAAAAATAAACAAAAGGTAAGGGATGTTGATTTTGTATATAAATACAATGACATTAAAACAGTTTGAATACTTTGTTCACTGACAATGGAAATACACTTTTTAGTGGATATTTTGATGACTGTGTTTGATAGAATGTTTGTAAATAAAATAAGTTAAAATGTGATTCCTTTGTTCTTGACTACAGAAACATTTACCTTAGGGTCATGGAAAATTTACTATGCCATTCCTGTTATCTCTCTATCAGGGATGGTGGAAATACATTAGAGTAATTACAAAGCCTGTGGTCTGCAATCTTTTCTTGGAAGTAATGAGCTCTGAACTCTAGCTATAGCATGTGTTACATGTCATTAAATCTAATCCAACCAATACTTAGTGT
Organism: Leontopithecus rosalia; assembly: GCA_028533165.1. NCBI lineage: Eukaryota > Metazoa > Chordata > Mammalia > Primates > Cebidae > Leontopithecus > Leontopithecus rosalia. The sequence goes on from CM052650.1 coordinate 119,491,883, forward strand.
CTACAAACATAAGTGTACTGTCTGTACTCACTAGATCCAGTCAAATACTTTTTTACACAGTGGGAATCTATGCACTACCTATGCCCAAGGCTCCTGTTCTGACCTCATATATCCAACTCCATGCTACACTCATATATCGAACTGAAATAAAATTCTATTGGCCTTCATGTCCATTATTGAAAAACAATGCAAATCTTTATCTTTATTTTTTTGAAAGTTTGAATTCATCTGTCACTGGTACTTATTTAGCAGTTAAAGGCAATTGGCACATAAAGTAATGACGTGGAATGATACGGTTTGGCTGTTTCTCCACCTCAAATCTCATCTTGAATCGTAATCTCCATAACCCCCAACTTTCAAGGGAGAGACCAGGTGGAGGGAATTGAATCGTGGGCCTGGTTTCCCCCATGCTGTTCTCATGATAGTGAGTTCGTTCAGGAGATCTGAGGGTTTTATAAATGTTTGGTAGTTCCTCCTGCATTCTTTCTCCTTCTGGCCACCCTGTGAAGAAGGTGCCTTGCTTTTTCTTTGCCTCCCTCCATGACTAATTTTCTGAGACCTCCCTAGCCATGCTGAACTGTGAGTCAATTAAATCTCTTTCCTTTATAAATTACCCAGTCATAGGTAGTATTTTTATAGCAGTGGGAAAATGGACTCATGTATGAAGGTTGTGTGGAATAGGTTATAGGGAAAAGAAATTTGGAAAAACAAAGCTCAAATATTTTTATGAAAAATATATCAGAAAAATTTTAAAATGACAAAATTATCACAAATGTCTGTTATTAAATTAAATCTGTTTAAACAATTAAAGTAGTAAATGCAATAATACAAACCCTTATATAATATTTTGAAGCTCTCAAGTATCTAGGTAGAATCCTAGCCTAGCACTCAAAATATGAAAATTACTTTGCTTAAGTCATGTGAAATAGGTGTCATGGACATGAAATGTTTAAATTTGTAAATTTAATTTCTCTTGGATTGTATTATACTGAAAGGATTTGATAACATCCAAGAGAGGTGAATTATCAAGTTATTAATGGTTTGTATGACACACATTTAATTAACTGAATTAATAATGAACAGTGACATTACAGAAGCTATCCAATTCATTTACTATATAATAATATGCTGGTTATCGCTTAAGAAAAGTGGCCAGTCATTATCAATGTATCACTGTGCATTGTGCTAACATTAATCAGATCAAATTAATGTAGTGTTACTTTTAACTTAAGCAGGCATTAATGAATACTTCATCATTTCAAAATTTGCCATGATGTATCAAAATATCAAAAGCTTAACTTAATATTTAGCATAAAAAGTTCCATTTGATACTCATGTTAATACAAACTTTGTTTTTTTTAATTATAGGTATAATTAAAAACTGGGATTATAAATACATTTTCAAAATTATTTAAATGTATAACAGCACCACTTTAAAATTGTAGTTGTGAGGAATAATGATGCATTTAAAACTATGGAAATTATTTTTCATACTCTACTTTTAGCCAGTAGATCAGTTCATTTCTATTAAGAGACAGAAATATGACTTCATATTAATGATTGAATCAAAACAGATGGAGCTATCTAATGGTTCAGGCAGGAAATTGGAGTAGGAATTATAGCTTCTTACCCTTATATCTACCACTGATTCACTGAATGACCTTGGGCAAATTACTTAAGCTGCCAGGTCAAATTTTCTAAGTGCACATCTTCTTATTTTATGCCCAGAGCTCATATTAACAGAAAAGGAAACTCTAGAGATATAGAAAAAGGAAATGATATAATATAGACTGGAGGAAAAAGCCTTTGGCATGAGAGAGATTAAGTGGCTTACCCAAAGTTTCACAGTATGTGGACTACTGGAGATTCAAATTCAAGTCTGTGACTCATTGGACTTCATTTTTTAAGCCTCTAATTTCAGTATAATAATAGCTACCTTAAACATTGGCTGTAGTGTTATATGTTTAGATTTTGCCTGGCAAATTATAGGTACCTAAAAATATAAATTTTTTAGTCTCTGTCAATACTGAATGCTGCTACCAATTTCTACTCTTAAAACAGCTCATCGATGTATGTGTTTGTTGATCACTGTCATAATTCCAGTACTTAGCATTTCTCATCTAGGCAGTCATTAGTCTAAACATTGTCCTCAGTGACTCCTTTTATTTCCCACATTTATTTCAGCTTTCAAGCATTTTAAAACAAATAGTAGATATTTAGGACAATTGGAATTGTGGGATACCATACAGAAGACAAAGAGGGCAATGACAGAGCTCTTTATAACATGAACATTTACCAGTCATGCAAAAGAAGAGCCTGAAAAGGAGAGTGAAACATTTTTATCTCTATCTTCATACAACCCAAATTCATTAAATTAGCACAGTGATTCTACCTCATATCTATGAGGTAGAATTTTATATGTATATGTAATATACATATAATGGTTTTTCTCATGAGGGACAGTGTTTTCATTCAGTTACCTAGGTTGGCGTTTAATGTTGCAATCTCAGCTCACTGCAACCTCGACCTCACAGGCATGCACAACTGTGCCCAGCTAATTTTCCTTATTATTTTGCAGAAACAGGGTCTCACTCTGTTGCCCAGGCTGGTATTGAACTCCTGGGCTCCAGCAATCCTCTCCCCTTGGCCTCCCAAAGTTCTGGGATCATGGACATGAGCCACATCATATGTATTATTTTAATGTATCGGTAACTTTCCATGCAAACAGACATTTCCCTATTTCAGGCTTATAATATTTCTTAAGAACTTTTGATTAATTCCCTTGTCTTTAACATTCCTTCCTCAAGCTTATCCTCTACATCACTTATATAATATGTTCCCGTGATGCTGTTAGCCTCAGTTTTAATCTAGTTTAGCAATCTCAAAGAAGTCTAAACTTCTATCTTGACCACACATAACATCAACAGATCTTTGCTTATGCTTTCTCCTCTGCTGGACTAACCACCCTTTAAAACTGTCCTTGAGTTTCACTTCCAGAAAGGCTTTGCACTTTGTTCATACCAATTATTGGTGGCACCCTTCTGCATTACCTTTTTACAATATGTGTATATCACTATAATTACATTTATTCTATTGCTTTGTAATTATGAGTTTTATTCTACCTTTTCTACCAAATGTTGTTGTCTTAAAGACAGTGCTCTAGCCGGCCGTGGTGGCTCATGCCTGTAATCCCAGCACTTGGGAGGTGGGCAGATCGTCTGGCCAACATGGAGAAACCCCGTCTCTACTAAAGCAATACAGAATTAGTTGGGCATGGTGGCACATGCCTGCAATCCCAGCTACTCGTGAGGGGGAGGCAGGAGAATCGTTTGAACCTGGGAGGCAGAGGTTGTGGTGAGCCAAGATCGCGCCATTGCGAAACAAGAGCGAAACTTCATCTCAATTAAAAAAAAAAAAGACAATGCTCTATATAGTGTTCTCTAATTTTAAAGAAAAATTACCCCAGATGGAAGTAAACAGGAAAGGAAGACTTTATTCAAGATTGGACTCAATTCCACTGCAGCAAACCATGGAAGATTTTATATGTTCTGGGACAAGCTAGCTGAAAAATACTGGAGGATGTTGAAGAGGTTGATCACCTAGGCCATCTGTTAACTGACATTGGTGCTTACAGGAGTCAGGATCCTGCCCTATCACAGAGACTGAGAGATAAGGACCCTGTCTTCCTTAAGGACTCTATTTCAAAGGGATGTTTCCATAACCTTTGAGAAAGATATTCTGGGTTGTTATACTGGCAGGAGGTTGGCATATTTACACACCTCCAAGAGGAAGAGAAAGAATTTACAATTTTAAGTTTTTGAAAGTAAATGCTCTAAGAAAAGGGAGGTAAGAGGATTACTATTAGGAAGAAAAAAAATCTGTCTAAAAGTTGGTCAAGTTGAGAGGAATGTTAAGGCCATCTTAGTCAACACTTATTTTCACAGCTCCTGAGACATGTTAAACACTCTGTATTTTTTTTTCCTATGTCCTGTAAAGTTTGGCAGGATGTCTGGAACAATTTTTTTCTTTAAATAAGAGGAAAGGAAATGTCCTGTCCTGTCACATACATAAATGTTGACTAAATGAATAAGTATTGATTTTTAACTATTTCATAATTGCCTATAACTTTAGATTTAAACACTGTATTCAGTACATAACTTCTCCATAGACATATGCATACTACTTTAATGCCAAAAGCTCTAATCCTTTGAAAAGTTTCACAGAAAGGAGAGAATCGTTGTAGATTTCTTATAAATGGTTTCCATGTAACAAGTAAAAATTCTGTCAGCTATAGATATAAACTCAAAGAATTATTCCTTTAAGAAAGTAGTACTATTATTTATATTCAGAAGAGAAGATAGAAATATGTGTATACATTTAAATTTTCAAACATTTATTTTGTGTAGAAACCCTGGTTCTACAAATTATGTAGGGTACTTTAGTGTCACCTTAGCCCTGCAAAAGCCTGGAAATTATTACTCCCAATCTTACAAGTAAAAAAAAAATGAAAACTGAAAAAACTAGAGATCAGCATCTTGTCTTGCACCTATTAGAAAACAGAAGCTACAGGGTAAACCATCCCTCTGAAATCTAGGGAGAAAAAAGGATTCAGAGTCACAGTTAAGAATGGATTACATGAACAGGCTATGGGAGCCTAAACTAGTAGGAGCACTTAAATTGTAATTTTGAAGAATAGCTGGAAACTGTGTGTAGACAGTGTGAGAGTTATAAACTCCTGCAGCCACAGTTTTATGGCAGTACCAAAATTTTGTGAGTTTTGCCTACAGGAACACTACCATGTTATTACAGTGAAAATAGAAGAAAGATCCCCTCCTGCTTCTGTACGTGGGAGGGGAATAGCTGTCATTGTGAAGTATGCACATGCATTTGCCATAGCAAAGACTTGCTCTTTGTCTCTTCAACCTCCTCTACCTTTCTTTCTTATATCATCTGAGGAAGGTAAGCTAAGAAATACTTGTGAGTTTATAGTACAGGGACATATATCCACCAAAAAAACTAAGATTTAATCATGTAATTTTAGAATGCTTCCACTTCCCCAATTCTTACCACCATACTAACAAGCTTTCAATGTAATAACAATGAATCATAGCTTAAAGAGCTGCAAAACACATGTTCTCTCCAAAGAGATATACAAACTTAAAATCAATGGATGAGGCAACAAGAATACTAATTTGAAGCTTCAAGTAACTACATCTACAACGATCTAAAACATGTTCAACTCCTTGCCAGATTAACCTAAAACTTCATTTAAAAGCTAAAGACCTGTTCATATCCTTTGCCCATTTTTGGATGGGCTTGTTTGCTTTTTTCTTGTAGATCTGTTTTAGTTCTTTGTAAATTCTGGATATCAGCTCTTTGTCAGATGGGTAAACTGCAAAAATGTTTTCCCATTCTATTGGTTGCCGATTCACTCTAGTGACTGTTTCTTTTGCCAAGCAGAAGCTGTGGAGTTTGATGAGGTCCCATTTGTATATTTTGGCCAATGCTTTTGGTGTTTTGGTCATGAAGTCCCTGCCTTCTCCTATGTCCTGAATGGTTTTGCCTACATTTTCTTCTAGGGTTTTTATGGTGCCAGGTCTTATGTGTAAGACTTTAATCCATCTGGAGTTAATTTAAGTGTAAGGTATCAGGAAGGGGTCCAGTTTCTTCTTTCTGCACATCGCTAGCCAGTTTTCCCGACACCATTTATTAAACAGGGAATCCTTTCCCCATTGCTTGTTTTTGTCAGGTTTATCCAAGATTGTATGGTTGTAGATATGTTGTGTTGCCTCCAATGCCTCTGTTCTGTTCCATTGATATATATCTCTGTTTTGGTTCCAGTACCATGCTGTTTTGATTACTGTAGCCTTGTAGTATAGTTTGAAGTCCAGTAGTGTGATGCCTCCCACTGTGTTCTTTTTGCTTAGAATTGACTTGGCTATGCGGGTTCTCTTTTGGTTCCATATGAAGTTTATGGTGGCTTTTTCCAGTTCTGTGAAGAAAGTCAATGGTAGCTTGATGGGGATAGCATTGATTCTGTAAATTACTTTGGGCAGTATAGCCATTTTCACAATATTGATTCTTCCTAACCATGAACATGGAATGTTTATCCATCTGTTTGTGTCCTCTCTTATTTCGTTGAGCAGTGGTTACTTTACAAAAGAAGACATACATGAGGCCAACAATATATGAAAAAATGCTCATCATCACTGGTCATTAGAGTGATGCAAATCAAAACCACATTGAGATACCATCTCATGCCAGTTAGAATGGTGATCATTAAAAAATCTGGAGACAACAGATGCTGGAGAGGATGGGGAGAAATAGGAACACTTTTACACTGTTGGTGGGAGTGTAAATTAGTTCAACCATTGTGGAAGACAGTGTGGCCATTCCTCAAGGCCTTAGAAATAGAAATTTCATTTGACCCAGCAATTCCATTACTGGGTATATATCCAAAGGACTATAAATCGTTCTACTATAAGGACACATGCACACAAGTGTTCATTGCAGCACTGTTTACAATAGCAAAGACCTGGAACCAACCCAAATGCCCATCC
>CM052650.1:119498542-119619460 GCA_028533165.1 Leontopithecus rosalia
CATAATTCTCAGCAAACTGACACAAGAACAGAAAATGAAATACTGCATATTCTCACTCACAGGAGGGTGATGAAATATGAGAACACATGGACACAGGGAAGGGAGTACTACACACTGGGGTCTACTGGGGGTAAGAGGGGAGGGACAGCATCAGGGGTGAGCTGGGGAGGGATAGCCTGGGGAGAAATGCCAAATGTGGGTGAAGGGTAGGAAGGCAGCAAAACACACTGCCATGTGTGTACCTATGCAACTATCTTGCAAGTTCTGCACATGTACCCCCAAACCTAAAATGCAATAAAAAAAAAAAACTAAAGGCCTATATGCTCAATTTCCTATTACCTAACTCATCTTGTATAACTTCCAACAGCAATAAAAGCAACAACAAACACAGCCATGCTAAATGGCAAGAAAAGAAACAGTCTGAATAGAAAAAGCAGGCATCAAAAGCTGTCTCAGATATGGCAGAGATTCTGGTTACTGGCAGGGTTGAAAATGATTTAAACTCTATGATTATGTGAAGGGCTCTCATGGAAACAGTAGACAACCCCCAAGGACGAATGGATAATGTAAACAGAGAGCTGAAAAGTTTCAGAAAGAATCAAAAGGAAATGCTAGAAATCAAAGAATCAGTAAGAAATAAGAATGTCTTTGATGGGCATTCTCACCGTGAGCTTCATAATAGGTGAATGGAAATTTCCGAAACTGAAATATATCTATATGTGTAAATAGATATATAGATATTAATATATATGTAAATAGATAGATATTATATGTAAATAGATCTATATGTATAGATATTATATGTAAATAGATTATATGTAAATATGTATATCTATTTACATATAATATCTATCTATTTACATATACAGATATATTTACATATAGATGTATCTATATTTACAAATATAGATATATTTACATATAGATATATTCATATTTATAAATATATGTGTTTTGTCTATTTGCATATATTTACATATGTGAATATATCTACTTTTACAATTTGAGGTCACAATGGAAACATATGAAATGTGCATAATATCAATGAAATATATACTTTAAAAATTTATAAACAAGTTTAAATTTCATAGCAGTAGAAAGCAGAAGATTGTGCATGAATAAGTGGTTAGAAAATAAAAATTAAAAAAAGATGCTTATAAGCAGGTAGGCCACTTGAAGGAAATGAAATTCTCGATATATGTAAATAGATATGTATCTATATATGTAAATAGATGTATAGCTATAGATATATAGATATAGATGTAGACATATATAGATATAGATGCAGACATATATAGTTAGATATAGATATATAGAGAAGCAGAGGCAGAGAGAAAACCCAAACCAAACATCCAAGAATTATGAGACAATTTGAAAAGACATATCACATGTGCAATTGGACATAGTAGAAGAAAGAAAGCCAGCAAAGTAGAAATATTGATATATTCATGACTGAAAACATCCCCAAATTGGTGATAGATAATAAACCAGAAATCCAGGAGCCTCAAATAACATCAGCTAGGATATAATACCAACAAACGTAAACCTATACTTAAACTGTAGAAAACCAAAAGCAAAATAAAGTCTTGAAAGACAGCTGGTGCAGGGATGAAGAAACCTGACCTATAGAGAAACAAGGATGAGTGGCCTTGTCTCTGGAAACCATGAGAGCAGGAAGATAGTGGAGGATATTTTAAGTATTTAAATAGAAAATAAATACCAACCTAGAATTTTACGTTTAGTGAAATTACCCTTCAAAATTGAAAGAGAAATAAATATTTTCTCAGACAAACAAAAAGTAAGGAAATACATCACCACCAGACCTGCCCTATGATAAATATCAAAAAAAGATTCTTCAGTGAGAAGGAAAATTATATATGGTTAGACTTGGATTTACATAAATAAATAAAGAGCATCGATAAGGAACAAATGATATTTGAAAGGATGAAAAAGTAGATAGCCTATTTTCCTTTTGAAATATCTCATGCAAATGACTGTCAGTGAGTGTTTGCCAGTCATGGAAGAGGTAGTAGTTTCAGCTTCTTACCACATAAGAAAGCAAAACAGTAGCCTGAATTTGCTTGTCAAAACAGATAGTATTTAATCTTAGCACATGGCTATTTCCAAGAATTGTAATAAGGTAGTGCTATAGGTATGATTAGTGACAGTGGACTTTTACAATTTGAGATCACGATGGATACATGTGAAATGTGGATAATATCAATGAAATACATACTTTAAAAATTTATAAACAAGGTAAAATTTCATAGCAGTAGAAAGCAGAAGATAGTGTATGAAAGAGTGGTTAGAAAATAAAAGTAGGGAAAAGATGCTTATAATCAGGTGGGACACTTGAGGAAACGAAATTCTCCATGATCAGTTTCAGAACTCAAATATTAAAGCAACAGTGATAGACAAATGATGAATGAGAAACAAGGCCGAGTAATAGTTATGACATTGTTTAAATGGTTTGTGAATCTACGGATTCTTTCTTCTCATCCAATTTACAAATATAGATAATTCTGTAAAACAATATATAGATGATCCTTGAACAATGCAGGCTTTCCTTGTGCAAGTTCACTTATGTGTAGATTTTCTTCTGCCAACACACTCCTAGCTCAGCAAAGCCAATCTCTCCTCTTTCTTCTCCTCAGCAAAGTCGATGTGAGGACAGTGAGAATGAAGACCTTAATTATGATCCATTTTCACTTAATGAATAGTAATATATTTTCTTTAACTTATACTTTTCTTACACTGTTTCTTATCTAGCTTACTATACTGTATGAATACAGGATATAATACATATATACAATATGCATTAATTGACTATGTTATTGGTATGGTTTCTAGACAATAGTAGGTTATTAGCAGTTACGTTTGGAGGAGGCAAAAGCAGTACATAGATTTTAAAATTATTTTTAAATTTTAGATTAAGGGGCCAGGAATGGTGGCTCACACATATAATCCTAGCACTCAGGGAGGCCAAGGCCAGGGGATTGCTTAATCCTGTAGTTTGAGAACAGCCTGGGCAACATGGTAAAACTCTATCACTACAAAAAAAAATGCAAAAATTAGTAGTGTGTGGTGTTGTGACATGTGCCTGTAGTCTGTGTCCCCACTCAAATCTCATCTTGAATTATAATCTCCATAGTCCCCACATGCAGAGGGAGGAGCCAGGTAGGAGCTGATTATATCACGGGAGTGGTTTCACTCATGTTGTTCTTGTGATAGTGAGTGAGTTCTCACAAGATTCGATGGTTGTATAAGGCAGTTTGTCCTGCTCTTGCTTGCTTCTCTCTTCTGCACCATGTGGAGAAGATCCTTTCTTCTCTTTCACCTTCCTCTGTAATTGTTCATTCCTGAGGCCTCCCCAGCTATGTGGAACTGTGAGTCAATTAAAGCTCTTTCCTTTATAAATTTCATTATCAGCATTAAGTGTTTTGAATAATGGTATAATTTTGGAACACAGAAAATGTATTGGTCAGTTGCTTGAAAAAATTGCATGTGTATACGTCCTCAATTATGATTATGAATGTGTGTATTTGAATGCAGAACATTACTTGATGTATTGCACAATATTGTTATTTGCAAACTACTAGTATTTGATGTTCTGCATATCAGTGACCTTAGGCTGTAATCTGAAGCAGCTCTTGTTTTTACATTTCTTGGATTTTGGCATTTCTAGCATTTTCCGTTTGATTGTCCCACGCTGATGCTCTTCATCGTAGCTGGCTGTATGTAGTTTTTTCTCTGTGCTGCCCAATTGATATACTTTCAGCTGATATTACTCTACTGTTAGAAAGCTCACATTAGCCTTATTAACCACTAGAGTACTGGCCTTTGGCTGTATTGTCTGTTTTGATTGTGTGCCAGGTGGCCACACAATCAGCATTAATGTGTGATATAGTCCATTAGCCTTGAGTTTTTCTGAGGTTAGCTGAATGTTACAGGCAGACTCTGAACAAAACAAATGTATTGACTTTATTGCATGAATCATAACTGCCCTTAAATATTTTTATTTGTTAATGTAGTTATTCATTTTTACTCTTTACGTACTGTTGATTTCAGAATATTTTGTAGTCTGTGAATATTGTATTTGGTTACATAGTAGTCTTACTTGTAAAATATTCTGTATTAAATCAGGAATTATTATATTTGCTTCCTATTTTCTTTTGATGTAGAGGTATATAAATTTAAGGAATTATAGAAAATTTAACTATACTCACAAGGAGAAGTAAAATGCAAACAGAATAATTAACTATATTATTTAGCTAAAGGGCTCTAAATTTCATGCAGAATATTTGAGGTAGGAAATAATATGAATGTAGTAAATTGGTACACCATATTAATATACAGATGTAGTACTGTTTACCTAATAATCAGAAGAAGATTGTGGAATTGGTCTTTGGTAATATGATTTTCCAAGTTTCTTTAAAAAATTTACATTTTGAGTCTCTGAAAAGCTTCCTATTTTCTGTAATTCTATTGCCTCTTGATAAAAACTGTGTTTAAACCTATAATTACATTTTATGTGTCATATATTTTCTATGTTCACAGAGATAGATTCTATTTTTATATAGATGATTACTTTAAGAAAAGTTAAACACAAACTTATAGGATCTTCTGGGATAATGGTTGCTGCCTAATGAGAGTCTAAAAACCAGACCATCAAGGAGAAAAAACTCAAACCATTTGAGCTAAAACTCAATCCAGTCTATAGCAAAATTCAGACAATAATGAATGAGTGCTACAAATTCTTTCTACGTAAGTAGGGGAAAATTTTACAACGTAAGATCCATCCCTGAAACCCATGAAAAGTATGGTGGAGACTACACAGCAACGAAAACATTTATCAAGACTCTAAACGTTTGAAATACAGGTAAAATTACCTTCAAAGTGAGAGCAACTCACTCCAAATGGGAAAATACTGAAAACAGAGCTGAGATTAGGTGGATTTTAAAATGAGATGCTGGAAAACCAAATGAGAGGAACTTAAGAGGGTGCAAGACCTAGGGAGGCAACCTTAGGCGGACCACTTCCAAGAAAAATAGAAGTGACTTGGAGGGGAAAAAATACCAGCTTGTGCCTAGGTGGCAAGGTAGAAAAAAAATACGTAAGATACCTCCAGGAATAAGGGCAGAGAAAGTAATCACTCTCTGAAATCAATAAAGAATTGCAATGATCATTTATAAAAAACCTCTCTTCACTAAAAAGGTGAAAATGATTAATGGAAGTGCACCATTCAGTATTAAGAAACGAAGTTACTTTCAAAATATGAAGCTAAATCAGATACCCAGAACTACTAACCCTGCCTGCTTAGAATCACTTCTTCTTATTGTTTGGTATCTTCAAATGAACAGAAAATTTCTGACAAAATCTCTGTAAAACACAAGAAAATAGAAAATGATAGTAAACAGATAAATGACAAAAATCATCCTAACAGCCTTACACAAACACAAAGCAATCTGAAGCAAAGAAAAAGCAAACAACAAAATGTCTCAAGCAATCCTTAAAAAATACTTGTAGAAATAAGTTAAATTGCATTGCATTCAGAATTATGCATAGGAAAATTAAAAATGACAAAAATTGGTAGTATATAAAAAATGAGCTGATAGAACTCAGGGAAAATAAGTTGAGAAATGATTATAAATGGGCTCACAGGAGAATAATTTTGATTAAAGCATAATGCAGTTTATTAAAGTCAATATTTAAAAATAAAGTTTAATAAATTATATATTGATAAACAGGGCTTAATAAACAAAATATAAATAAAATAAAATTTTAAATTTTAATAAAGAAGTAAAATGATGACCAAAGAGAAATTGGTAGAGGTAAAGAAAAACAAAAAGCTGCAACATTTATATAATTATTAAAATTTCTGGAGAGTTAAAATAAAAAAGAAACAGAACTAATTGTTAAGAAAATAATCTAAGAAATTTTCCTCAAATAAAAAAGAAACTGAATTTCTATATTGGCGGTAATCGTATATAACTGGCAAACTTTTTCCCAACAGTCAATTCTTGGCATACCCAATTAAAATGAATAGACTTTAATATAAATATATCCTCTGAATGTGTTGTCAAACAAGCCACTTCCCTGAGACAGAATTGGGCTGGCATCAGATTTGTTCATGGCAACATAGAAAGAAGGGCAGGTTGAACAACATTTTCATGAAACTCAGTGAAAGAAAGTGCAAGGCAGACATTTAATATCCAAACAGGCTACTTTACATATTAATGTGAAAAAAAAACTTTTAAATGTGCAAGAATTTAGGTAACTCTGTACTCATTAAGTCTTTCTGATGAATCTAGAAAAGGAGGATCATCCACAACCAAGATACTACTGGGGAAATGTAAGATAACTACCGGTGAACTATGAATATATCTACATGGGAATCTAAGACTCAAAAAGTAAGAAGACAGCAAACAAAGGAATTAAATGAAATGTTATATGTTCGACCATAGCACACAACTGGAAAAAATTAAAGAAGAGAAAGAGCAAAAAGGAGAGGAGAAATACAATAATCTCACTGACCTCATTGATTGTCTGGTAGTTGAAAATAAAAATTATGTTTTAAAGTTCCCACACCAAATAATGCAGCCCTTAGCAAGAAAAGTGTGATCAAAAGACATTATAAAGGATATATAAGGTGTAAAAATATTAGGGCAGAAATTGTAGCTTCTTAAAAACCTAAAGTAACACAAAAAGAAGCAAAAAAAATACACAAAAGAAAAATAGAAATAATAAATGCAAATAAAATATTATCAAACTGAGTTAAAATAAATCAGTAATATCAGTGTGTAAGTTTAACTTAATTTATCTATTAGAAAAATATAAATGTATAGATTGTCACACAAAGTAAAACCTAGCTCCAAGCTATATATAAAAAAAAATACACAGAAAAAGATGAAATTAAGAAAGTCTTAAAAAAAAAGGCATGGTTAAACATATGTTAGAAAATGCAAATTATGAGAAAGCATGGGTTTGTTATCCTCATATCATTCAAGATAGATTCTGGGATAAAGCTTAATATGTAGCAAATGACAAAACTTTATAACAGCCTCAAATCTCAATGTAAGCAAAGCAATTTTGAATATCTCTGCATCCAATAAGGTAGAAGCCACCTCGTTAAAGTGGAAACTACAAATAATAGAAGAAGCAATAGACTGAAATACACTAATATCAGAGGTTATTATCACTGAGTCAAGTGGGCAAAAATAGGTGAGAGTATTACAATTTAATTTATGTGGATATATATCATACTTTCCAAAGTGATGATAAAGAATATACTCTCTTAAGCACAAGGAACAGTCAATGACTAAATATAAATTTTTTAAAAAAAGAAGAAAATTTCAATGAGTTTCAAAATGCAGATGTATCACTGGTAGCACTTTCTGATTACACAAAAAACTAGAAATTCATATTAAATTAAAAAGGACAAAAAGCTATCTTACATAGAGATTTAAAAATTCTTAAACAGCCGATGGATGAAAGAGAAATACAAGCCAAACTTACAGTATTTATTTTAAAACTGACAAAGATGTGATATCAAAACATACAAGTTAAAGTTTAAGCCATGAGTTGAAGAAAATTCATAGCATCGTATTATTCATATAAACATATATTAATGAAATAAAATAAAGAAAATGAACAAAAAATAATCTCAAATAAAATAAGAAACAGTAAAAAATAAAATATAAGGAGGGAAATGACATAGATAAAAGCAGAAATTAAGACTGCTAGGAAAAAATAAAGGCAGTGGCTAAGGATTGTGTGTGTGTGTGTGCATGCGTGTGTGTGCATTTATAGTAGGTCTATAAAAAATCAATATAATATACAAATCACTGCCTAATCTTTAAAAGCAAAAAAGAAGAAACTAGAAATTTACAGAACAATGCATGCTAAGAAAGAAATAAAACATATATAAACAGTATATTAGTAATTTTATGACTACTTTGCATAACTATGAAAATGAACTCAAAATCTAGATAAACAATGTCTTGAGAAAATAATATTAACAAAAATTTATTACAGTAGAGGTGCTTTGAACACAAATTTCTATAGAAATAATAGAAAAAAGCAAAGCTTAATTCTTTTCATTAAGAAGGTACAATATTTATATCCAAACCTGTTAAAAATAATGCAATAAAAGAAAATTATGGACTGATTACACTGATAAATATGGATGCAAAACTAGATAAATAGATTCTAGCAGAATATTAAAAATAATTTATAATGACCAAGTGGATCTTATTTTGGAAATTTTTGCATGGGTCAGTATTAGGAAATACATTGATATATTTACCCATTATAGTAGATCTGAGAAGAAAAATCACGATCATCTTCAAAGATACAGAAATATCCTGTAATTTTTATTAACATTATTAATACTAATGTATATATACATACATATGTGGAGAGATAGACATGAAGTAGGATAATTGTAATAATTGATTATTTTAGAGTAAAGAGCAGGTGATTTATTATATTTAACACTTTCAACATTTCTGTTAATTTTAAATTTAATAAAATGAGGGTGAATCATACAAACATTTTCAAAAACCTCAGGCTAGATTCAATTCAATGGAAGGCAACTCTAAAAGAGCAGAGGCATTGCTTCTTTAATCTGTATTCCATGGAAAATTTTCTTTAACAGGAAAAGGAAGTATTTTCTTTAAGAAGTCAGTGAAAAATTCATGGTATCAAGACTATTGAGAATCACTTTGGCTGAAACATTTTCAAAATTCATCAATCTTTTTGCATTTGGGTTGCTAGAGATTATTTCAGTAAATTAACCACAGATGACTGATTTAACTGGCAAGTCCAGCTGACAACCAGGAGTAAACATAACATTGAACACCAGTATGTTTTACAATCAAAATATGACACACAACATATGTCCCACACTAGGTTATGATGCTCTAAAAGTGGTTAGGATTAAGGACTTTTATTTTAATGAAAAAGGAATTACAAATTTAAAAGACAAACTAATAGAATAGAGGCATGAAATGGAAGAATTTTCCCACGGTCTGCTTTACATATATAACAACTCAATATGTTATAATTTCATAAAAGAAAAATTATTTGTAATTTCAGTTAAATTATTTATGTTTTTCCTTGACTTTTCATATGATTTCATGTAATTTTATGTAATTCAAATTTGTAAAATAGTGAGATTATAAACACTGAAATAATATTAGAACATAATATTCCTAAGTTTCTGTATAGTTTTAACCTTTATCTCTCAATATCTTTCTGTTTCTATTTGTGCTTACTTCTCTATTCTGTCTTTTTAGTTATCATCATTCTCTATATGAAAAACCAAGATTTCACTAATTAATAGAAATGTAAGTAATATACTTGGAGAAAAAGGTGATTTATTCTTATTCTTCTCAAAGTAAAAAAGAAAAAGCAAAAGATGAGAAATTACATTGTCAGTGGGTTGAGAAAGGGTCATGGGAGGGAAATTGGTCATACACAATCCTGAGGACAGTTGGTTAAATAAAATCTCTCCAGTTTAATCCATTGTCCTCTTATGCTCACTTTTAAGAATGAGGGAAATTGACTTATCTCTTGTTAGGAATCATTTGCCATATGACATGGTTGCTTTTAAGTACTATTCTTTCACTCATGTATTTTTCAGCTCACATATTGTCATTTTCTCAATCATAGTTTTATAATTTTTTTCATATTTTAAAAATCAAATTCTAATGGGAAGACCACCATATTGGGAGTTACAGAATCAGGTGGCTAGTTCTGGCTCTGAAATGAATTACGATTATCAAGAACTCAGTCATTTCATTTATCTTGACTTACTTATATCTGACAGAATTTTAAGTAAGAGGGAATGGATGAGACTGTATGTACAAAAAATTATGGATTCCAGCAGAACCATTTCAGTGATATCAAAAGAAAGTAGTTTTAATTTAAAGTAAATGATGTAAATCCTTTCTTAAGATGCTACCTAAGTATCTAGTATGTGAATAAAATTCGTTAAGAAAATATATTTTAATGTTTATTTTTACACGTATTTTTGTTTATCCATATTCTGTCCTTTATAAGGAACATAAAGGGTATTAAGAATAAAATACATTATTTTTTATTATTTCTGTTGATCAAAGAAAAAACTTACAATGAATAATTATATTAATAAAATATATTATATAAAATATAAAATTTTTATCTAATGCAATTATTGTGCTATGAAGCTTGGTTCACAATCTCATATATTTAATTTATTAAAATAATAATAAAAATAAATCCATACATTTGGAATTACTGAAATGAAACTTTCTGCCATTTAATTACATCTTTCAAAGGACTATAATCTCTTAATCACCATGAGCTTCTCTTTTATCCTAGTAATTGGCATTCATGCACATTGCATTCATATTACACTTTTCATGTTGAAAAGAAGGCTGACTACTGAATTAGAAGCTTTTCAAAAGTAAAGCTTCTGCTCTTTCAGTTGATGATATATGAATCACATTGAATACCCCATCAAATATCGCCCTTTGATGGGGTTAATCTATATGTTAATGGCTTTCCTATTTTTTTAATGTGATTTCTTGGCCTTTTCATTTATTGAATACGTTGTATTTGTGCAGTTTATATTGTTTAAAATAAAATTTGCAAGTCAGTAAAGAGGACAGCGTACACTTTGATAACAGAGAAATTATATTCTGTAAAATTTGTGTTTAAATGATATATTTAAATTAGTTTAAAATGCCCCTTTGAATGGTGATTTGTTTGTAATAGAAAGACTTCTTACAGAAATTGCAAACAGATCATGATGGGGACAGATGGGAAGAGTGAATACGTTGTATAAAACTACTGCTTAAGAAGAACTCTGTAGGGTCAGTTTTACTTTAACATTCACAGAGAGAAACAAACTCAGAGGTTTTAGGTCAAATATCTAGCTAGTAGACAATATTATAAATACAACTCTACATTCAGAGTACTGGAGCTTCAGGGATTGGCCAAAATTACCCCACACTTGGACAGATACAAGGAAGACACTAAAACAGTCAAAAGAAACACAGCTTTTGGGCTATTAGGAAGAACCTCCTCTTTTTGGAAGCTTGTGATGTATAAAGGCACAGAATTAATGTGAAAATGAAACATAAGAAAATAAACTGAGTCACAGGGACTTTTCAAGAATTGAATCACTGGAACTCATGGCAGCTCTTTATCTTATAAATAAAGAATATAGATTATAAAACACAAATTTGAGTTTATGCTTCATTTCTATCTAGCTGTGTACTCTCTTAGTTGAGCCAGTTTTAAACTTCCTATGTCTCAATTTTCACATCTGTGAAATAATGACAATATGTGTCTATGTAATAAGTTTTTAGTATGTGAAGACTAAATGATATGATGCATATTAAGTGCCTAACACAGTTGTTGGGTTAATTAATTACGCCAATATTATCATTATTAAGATAACTGAGAATATTTACAAACTCAATATTACACTAAGTATATCAGGTATTGACACAGATGGCTAAATATCCTGCTCTGTCTGCTCCCAATTGAGCAAGGCTAAGAGTGAACAAACAGAAGTTATATGGGTTTATTTGTCAAAATTAAGTGCACATCATTTCAAATATTTGATTGCTTTGATCTTAATATTTGGAGTGAATGTTTACCTAATTAATTATACACAGAAGTATAGTCACCATATACTACCAAGACAATGGGTTGATGCTTAAAATTTTTTGTATAATTGGGGTTTCATTTATTTTTGAAAATTTTAAATTATTGTACAGTTAACTATATTTTTTCTTCTAATAAATGAAAACATATCGATCAGGGCTAAGTCTCACTTGACTTTGTTCCTTTTCTCAGAGGGTATTCACCATTAACCAGATGAACTTTCCAGTATTTTTTCTATACATTTATATTTTACATGTGTGGTTGTATGTTTTTCCACCTAAAAGATTTATTGCTTGAATCATTATGCTTCATTTTTCACTTATTAACATGTCCCAAGAATATTTATTTCTTTGTACATATAGATCTGCCTTCTTTGAAATTGTTAAGCCACAATTCTTAAGTGTGTAGATTAAATGTACTGTATATCTTTTTGATCCTCAAATTGACCAATCTAATTTAAAAGTTAGTCATAGACAGAAATATAAAATGCATGCTCATTTGATTTGATAAAATCAGTCTCTCTGATATCCTACCCATGCCTTGAGTATCTCCTGAGGGAGAAGGATGTGGATTAAGAATATGGTTATTTTGAACTCACATTTTAGGAAAGAATTGGCATCTCAGGACATAAGTTTCTATGCTTCCTCTAATCTCTAGAGCAATGTTGATGTTAACCTGGCTGCTGTTAGTCTTGCGGACACTCAAAATTAATTATAAGAAAGAGATAACTTTTCATCTGTTTCTATTATCTTCCTCAAAGCCCATTAGCCCTCTGTCTTCTATATATTTTCCTCAATCAAACCCTTTGTGTCTGCCACTTCATCTATTCAGCCCACTGGTCCCAGATCTAACGATTCTGTCTCATGCAGCTTCGACACCTTCAGCCATATCAGGCACCATAATTGAGTCCAGTTATTCTCAGTTTAATGTCCATTAAATAGTAAAAATAGACTGAAGGTGAAGTAAGAGAGGAAAAACCTAAGAGTCTGTCTCTGACAGACTACACGGCATAGCCATGTGAATATTGTCACTAGAGAAAGTTATACCAAAGAATAATTCACAGCAACACCCCAACTCTCATTTGCCTAATTTTTCTCTCCCTCTTTAGGCCAAAGCCCTGAGAGAAGTGTTCTCTTAATATTCCTCTCACTATTTTACTTTTCTGCCTCTCTCATTTTGTCCTTTTTTCCAGATTGACATTTTCTGTAAAAGGAACAACTATAACTTTATTTACCCCAAGTCATAACATTGATAGTACTTTAGACAGACCTAGGTGTCATCTGCGGAAGGAGTTTATTCTCTATGCTATAGAGAAATTCTGAGCAGAATCTCAAAACCTTTCATTCTCACAAACTCTGTTCCTGTTAGATAATCTTGTTTTGCATATCAGAAGCTATCATTACCTTCATGTTTGCAATTTGTAGGATTTTCTACTTCTGTTCAAAGAGATGGAAGCTTTGGGGAAATTGAAGTAAAGTGGTCAGAATTCTTAAAAAGAGAAAAACATAGCTTTTCAAAATAGCATTCACTTTATCTACCCCTTGTCTTCATAATGAAAAATCTTAAATATTCCTATTTTTTCATTTTCTTTCTTTTTTTTTTTTTGAGTCAGGGTCTTGCTCTTTCGCCAAGTGCCAGGCTGGAGTGCAGTGGCGCAATCTTGGCTCATTGCAATCTCTGCCTACTGGGTTCAAGCAATTCTCCTGCCTCAACCTCCCGAGTAGCTGGGACTACAGGCGCATGCCACCATGCCCAACTAATTTTTGTATTTTTTAGTAGAGACGAGGTTTCACCAAATTGGCCAGGATGGTCTCGATGTCTTTACCTTGTGATCCACCCTCCTCGGCCTCCCAAAGTTCTGGGATTACAACTGTGAGCCACCGCCCTACTTTTTCTTATTAAAACAAATTTGCAATAAATATTCTTGTATACACTTTCTGTGTATATATATATATATATATGTGATAGTTTCAGTAAGGTAGACAATAAGTAATGGGATTGCAGGATATGAAGTCCTCATTTTTTTCACGTTTTTACCAGTAGACAAAGTAACTGTTCTGATCTATAGTACATCAAGCAAAGTCCACCTTTACCAACACACATTAGCAAACTTAAAACTCAATTTTATTATTAAAATATTACTTCACTAATATGGTTTCTGTTTTTGATCAGTTAGAATGTTTTTGATTGCAAATTGTAAACAGCTCTACTTAACCTAACAGGAAATGTGTCATATAATGAAAAGTTTCAAAACTGTGGTAGCTCGAAGCACGATATGACCAATGCTTTAACTCCCCTTGTCTGCATTTCCCTATGTTCTGCCTTGCTCCACATATTTGCTTTGTCCTCAGGCTAGATCTCATCTGGTCATTTAATGACAACAGCAATTCTAACCCTCACATCCACACACAATAGTGTCCAGAGGCATAAAAAAGGCAATTTCTCCCCTATGTACTTGTTAAGAGTAAAAAAAAGAAAAAAAAGTCCCAGAAGTCACCCCCCTGGTACCAACAATCTCTCAATAAACAGCAAAAATAGACTAATGCCTCAACCTCTCACTGACAAAGAATTATTCTATATAAGGGTTTTGGTTTTGGTTTTGGTTTTTTCCCCCAAGAGAAACCAGCTCCTCTGGCCTTTCATGGGGTACATGGCCATGAGGAAGAGAGTGGAAATTGGACTAATGAGAAACCCTGTTGTGAAAAGATTTCAGGATCGCAGAGATGAATGTTATCCAGGCAAGCAACAGTTTCTGTTATATTTTTTTACAAAAATAAAATGGAAAATAACTTCTTCTTCTAAAGATATCCTAAATGAAGAATAAAAGGGCTTCAAACTGAAAACATTTTAGCATTGTACTAAGCATACAAAGGGAACTAAACACCACCTCAGGATAGAATCAATAGAATGTCCTGACACAAAAATTTAATTTATAAAATATGAATTTTTTAAAATTCCAGTCATATGAGCACCAAAATATTTTATAAAAATATATAAATTCATAGAGATTATGTTTTGTAATGCTTAAAATATGGATAGGGCTTAAACATGTATGTAATCTACAAACCAATTACTAAATAAAGTATGTATTTCAAAAGGACAGGAAAATTAGAACACCAACATTCTAAGTATCAATGTCTAGCCACTGCTGACAAAGTGGGCCATTTAATGAAATTAATTCTGTTTCTTCTTACAAATGAAAATATATTTCAAGGTAGATAAAATGTCTTCCATGAAGCTCATATTTTGGAAGACAGACATTAAATAAATATTCAAGTAAATATATAATGAATTGAATGGTGATAAGCACAAGTAGAGTGGGAAGAAAAAAATAAACAAGAAGGAGGGATTACTAGATTAGGGCTGAGTGTTATTATTTTATTTAATACATATGGTGATTCGTTCACGATCCCTCATAAGATGACATTTAATCAGAGACCTGGAGACCTGGAGGAAGTGAAGGAAGGATTCATACAGGTATGAGGGCATTTTATAATTCAGGTAGAGAGAATGGCAAAAAATAAAAAGAAGAAAAAAGAGAGAAAAAAATTTAAGTTATGTTTTCTAGATAAGATAGGAAAAAGAATGCCACAATGGTAGAATTGTTCACTTTGCAAATGTTATTTTTACTTTTTCTTAAATTTTTTATATTCAAGACCTAGTTGTAGAAGCATGAAATAACATATAAAAATTTTACTACTTATTGAAACTTTCAGCTACATTCTAACTCTGTTCCCCAAGGATATTGTAGTAAAGGAAAAATAATGGATACATCTAGATATCAATTTTTATTAAACAAGATTTCCTCCTGTATTTTAATCTACACCACTAGCACTTCTTAGGCACATCTTCAAGCTTGCTATAAATTGTACCATTTTTCAGTGACAGTTTATGAACATCAAAATGAAGAGCTAGGAATAAAAATGTGTCAGGGCTTATAAAACATTCTTTAAGGGAAAGACATAGTATGTCTGTCATAATTGAGTCACTAGAAACAGAGATCCTATAATGGGCAAAGACAATTATCCAAGTTCTAGTATAATATCTTCGGTGTAGCTCCTCATATGACTCAATTTCCTTTGAATTATTCATGAGGTCAGTTCAATAAGAGTATGCAATATAAAACTTTTAGAATCCATATACTTTTGCTCAAGGAATGGTTGCTATTATTATTGTGATATCTATTATTCTATTTCACACTTAACATTTTCGAAATTTGTACTTTTTTCCTCTGTACATTTCGATGCTTAAGGTGTCCATGTAAGAAACATACATGTCCTTATCACATAAAACTCAGAAATTTCTCCTAAAAATACAAGCAACTATAGATAGAGAGGATTCAGTTATTCATATTTTCATTCAAGAGCAGTATCTTCGTAGGTCCAAATGATCTCCTTCTCTTATTTAAGACAAACTCTTTATTCTCACTTTCTCTTCCTGGCTATCTCCAACTGCATAGGCTTCAACTGTAGTGTACTTCAATGTATTAAATATGTGCTTATTTCAAGGAAATGCATATTCGTGTGTGTGTGTGTGTGTGTGTGTGTGTGTGTATGTATGTATGTGTGTGTGTGTTTGAAAAGAAATATATAAATGATATTCTGCTGAAGATCTTGAAATAAAGAAATTTATTCCATTTATAGATGTTTGTTGACAACTTTTTCAAGGGATTCTCCTGCCTCAGTCTCCCGAGTAGCTGGGACTACAGGCGCACACCACTCCGCCCGGCTAAGTTTTTGTATTTTTAGTAGGAACGGGGTTTCACCATGTTAGCCAGGGTGGTCTCGATCTCCTAACCTCGAGATCTGCCCACCTTGGCCTCCCAAAGTAATGGGATTACAGGCATGAGCCACCACGTCCTGCTGACAGCTATTAAGCTTCAACCTTCCCCCTTCCCCTCTGTCCACAATGGAAAGCTGGAGTGCTCTCTCCTCTAGTGTTGATGGGAAGTTCAAATCATTCAAGCTACTTTCCATGAATGGCAACACACACTCTTGCTCCACCCCCTAACCACCACAAAAGCTACAAGTTAATCTCCTTCCTTAGGTCTGTTAGCCATATTTGACCAGCTTGGGATGCACCCTCCCTCCTCAGAATGTTTTATTAGTTTGACAATGTCAGTATTAATGTGGCAATCCAACATTAATTGGGTTGGGTGAGGGGCCATCTTATTTAGTACAGTTGGTCAAAACACACCTTTTACTGATTTTTTACTTTTCTACTCAAAAAAGTCTTTAACATTACAAACATACACATTAGTATATCAACATTGAGTTTTTTACTTCTGACTGATGCGTAGTATTTTGTAGTGTGTGGTAAAATCTAACACACTTGTAGGATACTAGCTGCCACCAATTTTCTACCACTGTGAAAAGTGTTAGGATGAATATTTTTTCATTTCTTTTTGTGACCCTAAATAATATGAGTCTAGGAACATATCAAAGACAGGCTTCGGCTCTTCATATCCTTTGTGCATATTTCTATTTTTCTATTATTGTTTTTTTCATTTGCAAGATATGACATTCTAATTTGGTATATCTGTATATCTTCTCCCAGGCAATTAATTTATTTTATTGATTCTGCTTGATCTCTTATGCAAAGGTCTTCTTAATTTTAATATAAACAAATTCATATCCTTCTTACCATTGGAGCTAAATGTGTCCCATTAAAATGTAGTTTTCCATGCTATCTTAACTAAAATATTCTCAACATTTTGACCTCCATTTGGAGTCCGTATTTTTACTTAGTATAAGGTAAGGATCTGGGTTTATTTAGTCTCCAAAAGGTGATGCAGTTTTTCTAGAATTATATAGGAAATGTATATCCTCTATTGATTTTAATAATCTCTTCTATCACATATCAAGTTACCATGTAAACAGACAAGTCTTTTTTTTTTTTCCTATTCTACACCATTGTTTTGTATTCTGTGGCTTGTTGCTGTGTAGTAACATTGAGTGGTAGCCACCATGCTTTTTCAAATATTAATAATCTATTTAATTTATATTTTATTTGTATTTTTATATAAAAATATGACTAAAGTTGCATTTAGTTGCTACTTTAACTCAAGGAGCAAATATCAGTCATTTAAATCATGAATATGTAAAATATTTTATTTATTCATATGATTTAATTGGGTATTATTTTTGTTTACATAGTTAAGTTATACAATTTTCCTGATGATGATGTCAATTATTTTCTAAGATCTTAGAGCTTTTATTACTGTCTGGAATTGTGCATTAACATTATATTCGATAATACAGTAAAAACATATGGCAATACACCAAATACAGATTTAAGACATTAGGTGATTGTTTTTTGATATTTCTATTAATTTCTATTCACAAACAGTGGTGAGATAAAAATAATCCTAGTTATTATTTTTTACAGGGTGAAAGGGCACATGAAAAAGATGGGAATGTCCCTGAATAAATGGTAGGCGACTCCAGGTAGGGAGACAGTGTGTCGTTGAATCATTACTGTTATCCCTGCCCAATTTTCTTGCATTTGGGGAAAGCTATTGGTAATATACAGGTGAATATTTCTCAAATTATTTCTGTTTTTTTTTGAAAGGGTCTGCATAGCCACAGCTCGAAAAATCATCCATATCAAAGTTGAAGCCAGAGCCGACAATTGCCCACCGGTGATATCAAGTTGTTTAAACCCAGCCACAGAATTATGAGCTCCTGGTAGTCTGTCTACTCAAATTCATCAGGTCATTTTATTAACTAACTATATTGTGATATTGAATTATATCTCATTTAATGTTTACCTTATTTACCTTAGTATGGCAGGTCTACTATATTTTCTTGCTGGTGCAGAAATGTTCATCTTGCATTTGGCGGAATATTATTTTATTCTCACAAACAGTTGAGTGACTTACTAAATTTGGTAGGTTTTTCACAATGAAGAACATATTATCTTCAACTAATGGAAGATTTATATATTGCTTTCACTTTTTTTCTGTTATCCTATAGCACTAGCCAGTGTTATTTTTTTAAAAAAGCAAAAAACAGCAGTGAGAGCAAACATCTCTGCATTTTTCTGACCTCAAGGTGAATGTATCTAATTTTTTTCCTTTTAGTGTGATGTTTGCTGAAGGTTTTTGGCTGTAGCCATTCTTAAAATAAAAATATTCCTTTGTCTTCCAAATTTTCTCAGTCTTTTCTTTTCCACAGATGATGTTGAATGCTATGAAATTTCTCTGCAAATTAATAACTTAACATTTTAACCATAAATAGATGCATTCTTGGCATCATATCCCCAAAGTTCAATCACCTATAAATCAAGTTTCTAAATTATCAAAATTTAACAATATTTTTTCATCATAATAATCAAACTAAGAGACAAATTTCAATATGAAAATCAGCAGATGTATTTTTAGTCTTCCTACCTACAACAGATAAATCTCAAACTGCCTCAGGATACACAGTTGCAGTTTTCATTTTGGCTGAAACCATAAAAACTTATTCTAAAAGTAAAGATAAAATTGCATTCTTTAGATAAAGTTAAAAGCAAATATGAATGTGCATTAAAACTACTTTTTTGATTATTTGTCACCCTTTGTGATTATTCACATACCCATGACTAGTTGCATATATAAAAATTTAATAAAATTACTTGATAAAGAACATGTCTTAGGTTTTAACATTTATTTTTAACTGTAAATGCTCCTATAAATGTACTTTTAAATGGCCTAACTAGCCTTTTTATGAATGTCAACTGCAAATGTTCTTGTAAATGTCAATTTCAAAGGTTCATAAAAATAGATTTTGAAGTGTTCTTGCAAATATCACTATGACTGGAACTTAGTGCAGGAGAATGGAAATGTTTGAATTATACTTCATTAGTTTTTACCAAATCTTAAACAGTTGTTAGTCCTACTGTGAAACAAGCCCAGGAATTTATGATAGAAAGAATTTACACATCTGTGTGTGGAATATTTAGAATCTCCTTGGGAAGAAAAAAATGATTACATATTAAATAAAATTCAATATGATGTAATCATGTATAATAAATGTGAGATGAATCTGAAGAAGATAAATATGTGTATGAGTTTAAGACAAAGATGTAGGGTTTAACTGAATATTCAAGAATGTAGAAACTTAGCAAAGTAAATGAGTATCTAAAATAAATGTACATAATTTTTATGCCTTCCTACTGCCTTAATACAATAATGTATTTAAAAGATATTTAAGTATCTTTAATCACTTTTATTATAGCAACAATGTTTTTGATAGTTGCTGATATTGGAGGACAGAGATAACCTCTCTTTTTATTTGTCTATACTATTTACACCTATGCACATAAAAGCATACATTTATATCATTTCGAAATAGATTGCATCAAATATTTAATTAATTATTGGCTTCATGGTCTTTCTCATATGATTTTTTAATACACAATGTAATGGAAACATAAAACTAATGCTGTTAACCATTCCCCTTTCTTGACCTAGAGTAACAGAGCCTTTTATAGTGATGAGATTTTCTGGCTAACTTGTGTTGCTTTCATAGCCCTCTTATATATTTTTCAGATTTATAAAGCTTAAGTTTTGGCCAATATGACAACAATGGGAACAGAAACATCCACATGCCTGATCATTGCCTTCAAAATATGTATCTGTACAGGTAAGAACATAAGGCAATCATGGAAAGGGGTGATCCAGCTTTCAAAAAACTCAGATTAACAAACACTTTTACCACTAACATTTAAGTCATGATATTCTGTAGTTATGGAAATGTGTAATCACTAACGAGAGAGGGAGAGAGAGAGAGAGAGAGAGAGAGAGAGAGAGAGAGAGAGAGAGGGGGCGGAGAGAGAAATGAGGGAGAGAGACATGGTGAATTTGCTTTACATTTATTGGTAGCACTTTTATTGCTTGTATTTTAATGTAATCATGTAATATATTGCCTTCATAGCCTAATGTGAATGCTTTTAAGCTGGGCCTCTCAGACATTGTGACAAAGTTAGCAAGGTCACGTCATCATCAATAAAGTTACTAGAATACAGAAACATTAATTGCTTTGGTGGATTTAAAAATGAAGTGATTTATTTTGCTTGCCAATTTCCTACCTGTGTGTACCTCAGTTATCAGTATGTGTGGGCATATTGTCCTCTAATCAAAATTTTCAAGCCATCTTTATTAAGAAGTCAGTAAAACAACATATTGAAATGCAGATTGCATTGATTTGCTCCAAGTTATTGCAAGGTAAGAGGAAACAGTTATCTTAGAGTAAATCAATATAATCTACATTAAAGTACATTGTCTCTTAGAGTGCCAGGAAATATTCAGTGATCTCCATTTTAAAAGTGGTCGTTGTGACCACCTTATGTTGTCTTGTCCTTAAATTTATGTCTCTTGCTCCTCAAGATAAGCAAGATTGTAAACTTCTCAGAACCTAAATTTAGTTTCCACTGAGTTTCCTCTTAGTGCTTCTAGTTTCCAGTCAGACAGGGAATCTCAGTGCTTGATTAATTTTATCATAAAGAAATATGAATATTGGAATTCTGAAATATCATATATTTAAAGAAAGGATGTCTTTATGTCACTAATATTCCACAGTGTTCATCTTTA
The DNA here is from genome assembly GCA_028533165.1 of Leontopithecus rosalia. Classification (NCBI taxonomy): domain Eukaryota; kingdom Metazoa; phylum Chordata; class Mammalia; order Primates; family Cebidae; genus Leontopithecus; species Leontopithecus rosalia. The sequence continues at coordinate 119,519,772 of CM052650.1, forward strand.
TTATGATTTGGGATACTATAAAATTATGGCTTTATAAATTAGCATCTCAAATATAAATTTGCGGATATTTTTTCTCATATTCTTTCTTTAAAGTCTTTACTAATGATGGTAGGTGAGCCTTAACATTCCTGCTTTGGCAAGCCAAAGGAGTATAACCACCCACTGGGTTCTTCTTGGCCAATCTCCAGAGACAACCAATTTTTCAAGACTGGAGAATTGCAATAGAGAGAGAGTTTAATAAACATAGGGAAAGATAAATGAGAGACCAGAGTTTTATTATTACTCAAATTAGCTTCCCTGAGAATATGGAGGGTAGGGTTTTTCAAAGGTAGTTTGGTGGGCAGGGGGCTAGGGAATGGGTGCTGCTGATTGGTTGGGGATGCAATCATAGGGGTATGGAAAACAGTCCTCAAGGGCTGAGTATGCTTCTGGGTGGGGGTTGAAAGACCAGTTGAGTCAAAAGTCATGGATCCAGCTAAGATATCTGGTCTTCAGAAATGCAGAACACACAGAGCTAGAAAGAGCTATAGTTGATATTTTGCAGAGCCATTGTAAAAGTGAAGCTCATTTCTAGTTCAGGAATGTTGTTAAGTTATGCGGCATCAAGTAGGAACACAAATTGAACCTCTAGAAATATAGTCAGTGATAGTCACTGAAACTAAACCTTAATCCAATGAAAAGATACTGAATGTGCATTTTTGTTTGGTGAATTTTTTTTACGTGTTCATTTGTTTTGTTTTTCGTAATGCCTGTGACAGTGAGCACAGAAAATAATAATGAGATAGTAAAAAAACAAAACATGAATAAATAAAGCAGAGAATATAATCCCGGCAGAGATAAATTCACCTGTTAAGGAAATTTACATATTCTTTTTTATTTAGAAACAAAATATGAATCTCAAATATCTGTGAAGTTAAGTGTCATGTCAATCATCCTATTCCAAGTTTCAGATTTCATAATTCTTAATTATTACATTGTCTATACAACCCTGAGCTAAAAAGTTCCTTTAGGTATTGCTATAAAGATAGAAGTGACTTATGACAAATTCAATGAAGATTTCCCTTTTTCTGCACAATGGACCTACAAAATCACACCTTAAACAAACTATGAGAGTTTGTAATAAAATTACAGACATTATTTAAGTTCTAAATTCCTAAGAAAAAGAAATTTTTTCTTCAATTGAAATAAAATTTTATGTTCCTAGAACAGAACTGAGAGTACAAGAGAGACTATATGGTATTTTTGAGAGACTTAAAAATAAATTTATCATATGTGTATATTAATTTTTTTATATTGCATACATTCATTGTGCAATGTGTCCAACCAATAATGTAGCTGTTCCTGGCTAGATTGTATGATAGGTATAACTTTCACTTTTTAAAGAAAACTTTCAAACAATTTTTTAAAGTAGTAGTATCATTTTACATTCCCAACAGTAGCATAACAATTGAGATAACCAGTCTTTTTAACTTTAGCCAAACTAACGGGTGTGTAAGGGTATCATAGTTTTAATTTACATTTCTGTGATGAGTCATGATATTAAGATCTTTTGACGTGCATTTGGCTATTTATAAAGATCTTTCATGAACTGTCTGTTGAAGAGTTTGACTATTTTTATATTGTTGATTGCCTTCATGTTGACTTCTAAGAGTTCTCAATACAAGTTATTTGTCAGTTACGCATGAAGTGAATGTTTTCTCTCAGTCTATGACTCTGTTATTCATTTTCTTGTTGATGACCTATGAAAGGTGAAAATATTTACTTTTGATAAAATTCAATTTATCAATATTATCCTTTCTATTTGTGCCTTAAATGTTCCATTTGAGAAACTTTGTCCATTTCAAGGTTACAGAAGATTCTGTTTATGTTTTGTTCTAGAAGTTTTATACATTGAGGTTTTATATTTTTAATCATTTGCATTGTAAACAGTTTATTATATAAATAAAAAGATGAAGAACTATCATTTTAAAAAATGTTGCCTCTATTATTTGTCATCATTTTCATAGATAATGATGATGAAAATAGCTAAATAGGTGTGGGGGCCTTACCTTGATCCAGAACTCTCCTACTTGCATTATCACATTTTGTATTAAGAATACTATATCAGGAACAGTGTAATATTCCTTTTTATGTAAAGACAAACTGAAATTGAGATAGTTTATGCTCAGAATTACTTATCTAGTAAGTGATATATCTGAGACCTTTCCAAACACCATAATTTCGTCTGCACAATCCTTTATTGAACATATAATCTCTCAGACATATAATTATTCCTGACCATGTTTTTAAAATTCCATTAATTTACATAAAAACTACACTTTCAACTTTTGATGGTTAACAGCCTTGGTTGGACACCCCATTTGGTATATATTTTAAAGTTTTTCAACTCATATGTTAGGTGGTTTCTTCATTAAGCTTTCTACTTATTCTAAATAAATAAATACATTTGATGCTCCATTTCAATTTGTACTTATGGCAATGCACTAGGCATTGTGTTTTTCTTTTGCTTTTGTTTTTTCAAAAGAGTAGCTTTACTGTGAGTTTTGTCATTTCTATGCTTAACTGGTGCTGCTAGGATAGGTGCTATGTAAGGGTGTAAATAGAACAATCCAAGTAACCTATTTTAAGAAACATTTGTCATAAATCCCTCAAAGATATAGTTAATGTGTTTTAAACAGTTCACTCATCTCTGTCTTTATTTGTGGGACAAATGTCACATATGTGTAAGTAAATCCACAACATCAGCAGAATTATATATACTCAGTCATTATTCATTCCATTCTTCTAATTTACTTGACAGTTGACACTGGTTATGGGTTTTTCCACTCATTTAGGTGAATTTACATTTATTTTTCCATTATTGTGGACATATTTCTGTACATCTAAGACAAAGATGGATGGAAGTAAAGTAAATGGCTAAGATATATGTCAAATAGATCTGAAATGATCTCTATGGTGACATTTCATACTAAAAATAATCTTTAAAACTTTTATAGGAATTTGGAGGTAATACTGCATATATTTGGAAAATATTTACTAAATAAAAAATAAATTAACTGAAATAATTTTCATTACAAATTAACTTGAATATTTAAAAATAAGTTGAAACCACTAAATTTATATCAATTAAGATTGTGGGCTCTGTAATCATGCCACTTTCTGATCATTTGGGGGCAAATCACCTAGCCACTTGTTCTCAGTTGTCTAGTGTCTAAAAGTGAGATCATTATGAGATATAATTCATTGGATTGCTGTTACTTTAAGTAATTTACCTTTGGAACATGCTGAATATTATCCGACATACATTTAGGGCTGATTAAATATTAGCTGCTGTTATTTTACAGAATTCACATGTCTTGTGAAAGCAATAGAAAGCCTATTTTGTTTTAGTTAGTTCTGATTAACATCATGTAAAGGATTGTATAATCATCTTCAGTTAGCATTTAAAACACATTATCTTGCAAATCCCATTATTTTAAAAAACACAATATTTTATGGATATCCCCTAAAATTTGTGTCCAAAATCAGTGACTCCATCTATCATCCATTTATATAGTGTCTCTCACTATGATTATCACCCCTTTTTGAGCTAATGCTTCTCAAGCAATAGTTTTCAAACCACCTGTATCAAAAGCCTCTATGATGTTTATTAAAACAATGATTCCAGAGTCTTACTCTGAGAGATGCTAATTTGTTGAACTCAAGAAAGTCCAAGTAATTTGCATTTTTAATACTTGTTCTACGTATCTTATATACAGAGATGTTTATAATCCAATGTTATGGAAAATGGATTTGTTCATTATTTTCCACATGCTCATTCCTTTCCAAATATTCATTCTTTTTCAGTGGATAAATGTCCTTTCTGTAGATAAATGGCTGTTTTAGCAATTATGCTGTCTTCAAAGAATACCACAACTGCACTCATATATATATGCAACAGCAGCTGATATATCAAATCATATTCATCCATCAAATTTCACTCACATTCTGTCTTTTTTATGTCTTTTACAACTTACTTAAATCCCATGTGAAAAAATCCATTTAAATCCTGCAGAAAAATTTACTGTATCACCTGCTTTCTTTCTTTTAGTTTTTAATCTAATTAGCACTATTAACACAGTAAGGGACTGTGTTAAGGAAAACAAAACTTCTCTTCTGGAGTCCACGAGGGGATTGGTTTCACCTCCATCTGGGAACCAGAGAGGTTTTAAATGTAAAGTTCTTTGTCTGACTTTCGCCCTGCGGGGTTGGGGGAGCTAAGTAGAGAAATCCAAGCGGGTTTCTTTGTTCAAAAAGCCCACCAAAAACTCTGGGAGGAGGGGGCTCTGTTGTGCTCCAAGTAGCCAATCCAGCATCAAAGTCAAAGATCAATCACTCCAGAGGAAGTTTGAAAACACTCCTCTCATTGGACGAGAACATGAATGGGTTGGGAATAAATCCAGGGTTAAAACCTCGGCTACTCCTTACTCCCCTCCGGATTCTCCTCGCACAACAGTGTGCAAGCTCTCTCTCTCTCCCCCCCCCCCCCCGCCCCAATAAATCACTCTGCTAAACTATTTGGGTCCATGATAATTATCCTATGGTAAGCTCACTGCCATTCTGGGGCCCCTTTCCTTATTCTTGGGGGGAAGGGAGGTCAAGGAACTCGGAATGGAATGGGGAGGGAACTGAGTACGCACCCCCTCTGGATCAGGGAACTGGGAGCATCTTCTGGCAGTCCTGCTCCCTCCCTGGCTTACAATAGTGCAAAATTGTGGAAAGCACAGCTGTAACAACCAGTGAGACTTACATTTGAACTGTAATTATATTAGTTTTTGCGGAAGATAATTGGCCTCTCTGAATCTAACTTTCCTCATTTACTGATTGATTTTTTTGGTTAAATATGATTTATATAAACCACCTAATTCATGCCTTCTACAAATTACAAAACCAAAAATTTCTTTTCTTCTCCTCTCACTTACTTATTTTTAAGTATTACAAGTGAGTGTGTGTGTTGTGTGTGTGTATGTTTGTGTTCCCAGCTGGATGACTGAACTCTTGGGATTTTGTGTCACTCTGTATCTATAACATATAAATCATAAACAGCTTAATCAATAAGATATATATATATATATATATCACCTCAGTGAAGTGTTAGAGATATATTTATAATTTTTACATTAAGAATTTTATTAATTTATCATGTACATTTTTTCCTATCATTAGGTTTTGTAATAACTTTCCCTGGGCTAGCATCACTGACTCCATCTTAGCTGTAAACTCCAACCTAGCTTTTTCCTCCCTGTCACAGCCCCCACAGGTGCATAGCTGGGTCAAGCTGCACTCAAAACTTTGAATGGGTAAGAGTGGTTCACACTGTCCACAGTACCTGTAAGCATTGTAACCACATCCTGCTTGGCAAGTCTATCTGCTATTGTGAATCCCTTCCTTGGTGATTTGGTGATTGATTATATGGAAAGTTCCCCGGCTACCCCGCTTAATGATCCTATGGAAATACTCTTAGCAACCAACAATCCTGGGAACCCCCTGCTGCCTGGTTACCAGCTTCCTTATCTAACTTGCTTGTTCTGCTTCTGTGAAACTGCTTAAGCTAGGCTCCCCAATGTCCCCACCTAAATCAAGATATAAAGGGAAATCAAGCTCCTTCCTCGGGCTGAGAGAACTATGAGACTTAGCCCTTTCTCTGTCAAGGGCTAATTAATAGAGGACTCTTAATTTGGAACTCAGGACTCTTAATTTGGAACTCTCCGGGTGGTGAGTTTCCTTCTAACTTGCTCGGTTACCACAGTTTGAACTTATAGACGGTCACTCTCTTATTTGTGTATCTTGATGGCCTACCACAGAACCTGGTAAAAAATAAAAACGTTCTATATGTATGTTGAAGAAATGAGAGGGTTTTGCATTTCTAAAAAATAAAATTATGAAGAATTATTGTATTTATTGGCTTGTTTAGTCTTGGAGCAGAGTAATGGTTTTTATTTTTTGGCTTGATTATTGTTGTATGCAGGTAAAATAATTAATGATCAAGAAAATGTGGACCTACAGGAAGTAAGTATCAAAAATACATATGAATTAGCAACAAGATAGTTCATTAAATTTAGTCTTAATATTTATTATTTGGTTAGCAATTTCACTTTGATAAAATGTTGCTATGACTCACAATTCTTGGGTCCAATATTATGCTAATTTGTAGAAGAAGCAGTTCTAATTCAAGAGCTAATGATAGTGATAACTGAATGGAAAAATTGAATTTCGTATAAATTATTTATGAGTCTAATCTGGGAATAACTGATAGTGAATAAAAAAAATAAGAAAAAAGCACTGTCATTATTTTCTACTGAAAATTAAATTTATTTTCATGTATGCATCATCCATATTATATAACTACAATTAATTAAACAATTTTTATGTAAGAACAATTGTCATTACTTATTTTAATAGTTAAAGAAAATGAGACTATTTGTTTAACTGGTGTGGACAAAGTTATAGTTTTAGACTTCAGCTTTTCAAGTGTCTATTGCATGTCCATTCTATGCCTTGAACCATGACTATCTTGTCCTAAAGGAACTTCAAGAGCAAGTTTCAAAATTGCTTTGAAGCCTCACTGGCTCAGACTCACCAGAAATCTTTTAAAAATACATATTCCTGGAACCCACACACAGAGATTTCTAATGTATAGACCTAGAATAGTTCCAAGGAATTGGTAATATGAACCCCATGGGTTTGTTGTCTATACTGAAATTTGAGAATCACTGGACTGAAAAATAAATAGTCTTTACTTTTTCTTGTTATTTATCATTTAATTCAAATATTTCATAATTGCAGGTAAATAGTACCTTCTCTGCTGTCTGTTCTCTGAAGTATGAATATTTTTTATAAAATGATTGAAGCATAAACAAATTTTAAATATTGTACCTTATCCCAGGAAACCAGCTCTGCCATACTACTAGTGGAGCATATATTTCCTAAATTACTTGCAGGCTACCAACAGAGATACTTTTCCTGCAGATACAGGAACAATTTTATTTTTCACTTATTGTATTTGAAGGAACAGGAACTTTATCAAAGCATTTCTTATTATAGATATTACCTTATTTTGCTTGTACTGATTTAAAAAAATTCACAACTGTAAAAAAACCACAAACCCCAAAAAACAAAATTCACTTATTTAAACCAAGCAATATTGCTATGCATCTGTACATAATTTGTATAAAAAATATAAGAGGAGACAGCTAAAGTTAAAGGATTATTCCGGGTCAATTTTTTAACAAGGTTAAATGATAGAAAGAAAAATTATGCCATAATAATTGCCTTTAAAATTTCAGCCAAATAAAATTCAGATTTGCACATTTCATATATTTTGACTGTTTTTGAAGAGTTTGAAAGGAAGCAACTTATTAGCTGCAACATAATTACTAACCAAGCAATTAAATCAATTAATGCATACATATTCATCATATGTGCTAATTGTCTGCTCTCTGCAAAGTATTGTGCTAAGAACAGCAGAGAATACTAATCCTCCAAAAAATGGAGAATACTAAATTAAGATTAGACCTAGTTTCTGCTTCTGGGAATTTATACTTAGATATGAATGTAAGACATATAAATCAAGAAATAAAACTTTGGGTTTCTTTTATGTATTAAAAAAGACTGGATATGTGAAATTGTTTACTAATTGTAAAGTATAGGAATGAAGATGAAAAGAGTCCAAGTGAAAGGTGAGGTCATCAGCAGTAGAGAGTTGGTGCTCAGATTCTAGGAAGCTTATTGGGATCTGGGCACTCAGAATCACAGCATTAAAAGAAATCACAGAGACTCTAGAACAAATTCATTTATTTTACAGGAGGCAAAGACAGACTCTGGTTTTGAAGTGTAATAGAATGATAATCAAAGAGTTTGAAAATTTTCACTATGTTAAAAAAATATATATGGCAATAAAAGCTATCATACTTTCACATTTATATATCAGAAGAGAGAGTGTGCACATGAATTTAAAATTTGTTCAAATGTGCATGAAATATATAAACTGATATCTGTATTTGTAAACACATGATCATTCTCTTCTTATTACAAAATATGTTCATAACCAAAAGCTAAAGGATCACATCCTCTTGTGGTGTTTCTATTTTAAGCAAAATAATAAAAAATTTTGTGGATAATTAAAACAGTATTGCTCCAAAGTCACCTAGGATTCAGAAACTATGGTAAATGATTTCCCAGATGTATCTGCAAAAGCCTACAGGATTTCAAAGAGAATTTAGTTACTGAATTATATTAAAAGACATCAAATATGAGAAAAATAATGTATGTTTATTATTAAAGATGCAAATATTGAGCATAAAGAGGAATAATTTTCTAAACTAGACTAGTTTTGTTGTTCTGGGGCATAGTTGTAGATTAAAATTCAGTATATTTAATACTTATTTTAATAACAGGTTTCCACAATTTTGCTTGGAATGCCACTGCCAGGTTAATCCAGCATGTATATAATATAATGTAAAAAATAAAAATATGGTTAATTTGCAAATTATCTCTGTATTTTTTGCTCTGTTTATAAATCATTTTCTATATAAACTCTTTTTTTCTTAATATGTATATTTTCTGTATTTTTCTTATTGATAAATTTTTAGATTCCTACTTATTTTGCTGTGATCTTTTGAGCTTTTAGTAAAGACAACTATTTGTTCTATAAATTAGGAAATATACCATTATTTTAGACAAAATATATTTTTAGACAAAAGATATTTTCTCGTTTCATGTTTTAACAATTTTAAATGACTTACTTTAAAGATATGTAACTATTTACTCTGCTGTGGATTGCTTTACTCAGCTGCTTTTATACATGAATATAGAAAACATTCATTTCATAAATTCAACTGTCAAAACTTCAGTTTGTATTATGCTTCTCTTAGTTATTCTGCATTTTTAAAATGAGTTCTCTCGTGTGACTGCTTGCAGGTGAGCAAGGGTTGTTGGAGCAATACATATTTATTTGGCATTAAACATTTTAAATTTCTTAAAACAATTCTAAACACTGAAAATTTTCTTGATATTCTAGAATCAAAATTATGAATATCAATTTATATATTTTATAGGCTGAGATAGGTATATCAGCCTTGTTCTAGATGATGAACTTGTAAAATGATTTGTTTCCTGAATTTTTTTTTGTATTTCATTTTTTTCTGTCAAAAACACTAACACACTTTCTCTTGAATGCTAATTTGAAGCTTCTAATTTATAGTGGGCTTGGAAGCCAGATAACAAAAAAGTTTTATTAAAATGTATGAAATATAAGAATAAATAAGGTTGAGGGAGACTCCAAAGGTATTTTTTTTTGTTAGAAAAATCTGTTTACATTATGGATGTGCTGACATGCCAGAAAGCTATGATTCTAAACAGATATTAATATGTGTGTGCATTTTGTAAAGTAATAAGCAATTTTTTTCTGTTCAACAGTTTGATGATTAATGAAGAGGAGATTACAAAATGGGTATTTCAGATAAAATTAATGCATTTTCCTTACCCTTACCAAGAAAAAAATTTTCAGAGTGTCTAAAGTTGTGGATCCTCAGAATCAGACCCTGAAAAAGGAGTCTGATTCACAATTACTTTGTATGTTAGTGGTTCCAAGAAAGATGAGTCAGGATAAGATTTCAAGAGCAAAGAGAAGAGAGTATCTAGGTGAAATGAAGAACAGAGAACACTGCTTTGGGCAGGTGAGCCCCTCATGTGTAGAACACTGTGAGAACACACTTCACAGATCAAGTACTTCATTTACCAAAGTCCCATTGGTCACTATCTGAGGACTGTGGTTGAGGAAGTTGAGTTGGGGTAGAAGATGAGAAGTACCTATTTCCCCACACTTCTAGCCTCCTCTCACATTCTTGCCAGCATAGGAATTTACCAGGCAGAGTTGTAATCGCTTGATGTAGTAAGTTGTCCATCCATATGAGAAAAGTAAAGGCTGAGTGCACAAAAGAATACTGCTGCCTGGGTCTTCTGGAGAGGAGGAAGATGGCACACAGAGACATTTAGCAGGAGTTCAAAATAAAAAGGTCAGGTTAATCTGATGTGCACAATGTTGAATCATATATACCTGATGTGCCTTACATCTTTCCTTAAATGTTATCCTAAATATTAGACCACTATGGCTTTGTCTCTATGCTAGGGAAATCAAAGAACATTACTACCTGCTGAGGAGTAAGGCAGAGAGTAATTGTGATGCTCAAAGTAAAATGATAAAAAAAAAACAGCATTATTACTGATGTTTCTAGATCCCAAAAAAGAGCCAGCATCAAGTACATTTGACTTTATGACTGCAAATAACTGCTAAGCCAAAAATTAGGCAATGTGCTTCTTATCTGATGCTGTATATCATTGGAACAGAAACAGACTTTTAGAATTACACAAACTGTTACTTGGGTTACTTTAGCAGCTTCCATGATTCAGAGTGGCTGATGTAGTTTTCCAGGTAAAACTAGGACGGCATATCTGTATAATGAACATTCAAAATGACACAAATGTGATGATACGGAGGTACTGAAAAAATGTTTGCATTATTTAGAGTGACAAATGTTAATTCAGTGGATAAACAATCTGTCTCCTGCTTGGGACAGAGAGGCAAACTGAAGCATGACTTATTTAAAGTCATTCCAGAAGCACCTGTTCCAGACAAAAGGATAAATTACTTTTATTCCTGGCTTATGTATTATTTGAAATGTGTAGTCATTTGCTACAGAGTTGGCATCATTAAGAAGACTTATCCAGTTCACAGAGGCTGTGCTCACTAAGGATCAGAAGCAACTGAACTCAAGAAGAAGGCTTGCAGAATTAGACATTCAAGGTGAAAGGTTTACATTTGGAGTTTAATATTTGGCTAACTGTACCTACTAACAAGGGAATTTTTTAGACCTTATTGTGAGAAATGTAGATTATGACATAGCTAGGGCTTCTACATCTGGTAATTATAGATTTTATTAAAAATTATTATTATTTTTGGAGACAGAGTCTTGCTGTCTCAAAACAGAGACCTCTTGCAGACAGCTGGGATCTCTGTCACCCAGGCTGGTAGGCAATCATGCAAAAATGGCTCACTGTACTCAATCTCCTGGGATCAAGAAATTCTCTTGCCTTAGCCTCCAGAGAAGCTGGAGGTACAGATGCATGCCACCATGCTCAGCTAATATTTCATAGAGATAAGGTGTTACCATGTTTCCTAGGCTGGTCTCAAACTTCTGGGATTATACGATCCTCCATCTGAGCCTCACAAAATGTTGGGATTGCAGTCATGCGCCACCATGCCTAGCCAAAAAATTAATTTTTAAATAATTCTAAAACAAAAAATATTAAATAAATAAATGGACACAGATCTTGTGACCTTTTTTATTTAAGGACAGTGTTCGATAGTACTATGTTTATCTTAATTTAGTAAGATAAATTTATTCTATTTATCTTAAAACTGTACATAGCAATTTTTTTGTATAGTTAGTGTGTAGTTCTTATCCATGTGTCAAAAGTTTAAAATGTCAAAATGTATTTATCTTTTTTAGGGTCTTGGATTTCTCAAATGGCTCATCACAGATGTTTAGATTTTTAATTGCTATATATTCTCATCATCAAAATAAATACAATTCAGTAATGACATTGCAAATGTATTCCTTAATGGAATATAGAACTATAGGAATTTAGTGCAGAAAGTAGATGTTTTCCAACTGTGCTGTAAAGGTAAGTGCCAGATTTCACAATTTTTAGTAATATAATCCTTTTCAGAAAATTCGGTCAAGCAGTAAGTTATTATCTAATCTGTACACTGAAACAAATACAAAACACACCCCTCCTTCCCCTACACACATAATCTCCCAATCTCTTCCTCTAATCCAAAATACCATTCTTTTCCTATAATATTAATTTTAAATTTTGGAAAATTAATTCATAAAATGGAAAGCATACACATATTTAATGTACTCCATGGTCAGAATAAGCATAATTATTCTTCTTCCTAGACTACATTATCTTTTGGATGAGAACATAATAACTTTAAAGATTACATGCTGCAGATGAGGGGATAGAAAAATATGATTGAAGAAATCAAAGTTAACTCCATACTAATATAAATATTCAGTGCCAGTATAAAAGTAAATATTACAGACGGAAGAAATCTTACTAACCTTGATATATTTCAAAATATTTTAAAATTTAGTTGAAAGTTCAAAATAATTGCAGCTGGCCAGGCATGGTGGCTCATGCCTGTAATACAAGAACATTGAGAGGCCGAGGCTGGTGGATCACGAGGTCAAGAGATAGAGACCATCCTGGTCAACAAGGTGAAACCCTGTCTCTACTAAAGACACAAAAAATTAGCTTGGCATGGTGGCACGTGCCTGTAATCCCAGCTACTCGGGAGGCTGAGGCAGGAGAATTGCCTGAACCCAGGAGGCGGAGGTTGCCGTGAGCCGAGATCGCGCCATTGCACTCCAGCCTGGGTAACTAGCGAAACTCCGTCTCAAAAAAAAAAAAAAAAAAAAAATTAGCTGGGCAGGGTGGCGCATACTTGTAGTCCCAGCTACTCGGTAGGCTGAGCCAGGAGAATCACTTGAACCCAGGAGGCAGAGGTTGCAGTGAGCTGAGATTGTGCCACTGTACTCCAGCCAGGCAACAGAGTGAGACCCCGTCTCAAAAAAAAAAAAAAAAAAATTATTGCAGCTGTACACAGTAGTCTTTTCTCTAATATTACAAACTATTCAAAACTGCAATAAGTTAACACAACTAAGTTATTATTTTAACATTAAGACCACCAGTGATTTCTAAAATGATGTCCCCACCGAAGACGTCTCTTCTGAGTCTCATACTGGCATAACTAAAAAGATAGCAACTTTCTTCTTCTTTTATCAGTCATAAAGTTCTAGCCAATTTCACTTCCTCAATTATTCTAATAATCCAGTGTTTTGGGTTAACCATCATCTCTTAGATGGATTCCTAAGTCTACCTAAAAGGTGTTCTCCACACTTCTGATTATATTCCATTTTCCAAGATACAATACCAATCATATTTCTGAACTAAAATTTTAATTGGCTGCTACCCTCTATATTGATGACATACAAGTCATCTGATAGACTCACTTCTATAATCCTCTCTCTTACCATGGCTCCCATATCCTACTTTCTATATCCAAATAATACTGCTCTTTTTCTGGTTTCCAATCCTGAAAGGATGCTATTCTCTCAGCTTAGATTATTGATGTCTTCATCTTTACCTGATTATTTTTGTTCTCATCTTCAAGATTTCACTATGGATGTCTGGGCTAAATTATATAACACCAAAAATGTGGATTATTTACTCCTGTCATATGTTCTACCTCTAAATTGAATTCTGTAATACAAAAAATTTAGGGAACATATTTTCAGGTATTATCTATTTTCTTTTTTTCAGTAATTTCAGGAGTTCCAAACACCAAAATGCCTAACAACATTGATTATCAGAAATCACTGTTAATTACTAATCTTAATTTTATTAAGACCATTTTGGATATATAACAATAATCTATATCTTTTTAATCTGTCTACCACAATGGCCGTATTTATTTCAACTTGTAGGATTTTAGGAACTGTGGAACAATATAGCCTCTTAAAGAACTGGGTGAACTTCAATGAAGAAAAAGCCAAATTTATTTTCTGTGATAATGTAGGTTTCAGCCCAACCATCTAATCTAATATATGAATTTTATGCTAGTTGCAATGGACCATGTGTTATTACATCACTTCAAAACCTGTCAAAACCTTCAGGGCAGTAAACATTCTACTTATCTTACAAACTAGAAAATTGACATTCACAAACTCTGGTTACTTTGCTCAATGTCACAGAGCAAATTTTGAAGACAAAGAGCAAATTCAATTCTTTTAAACTCCAATTCATTACACCAGTCTGCCTCCTATGATAAATCTAGACTTCTCAAAAAGTAGCAGCGCACTAGTAAACCAAAGTAATTTATTTGTGTCTTGAAAATATGAGCAGAACCTTCCACTATGAAAACTTTTGTTTTATCATCCTTCTCATCAATATAATTCATCAAACTGAAAAAGTGGCAAGGGAGAGATTGCTTTATTTCCAAATTATGATTCCAAAGAGCTACTCTTTATAGGGATGTAATCTTACAATTTTCTAACTAATAAAACTGCCACATCAAAAGACAGCTTCAGCAATAATATCTATAAGGGATTAATAAAAGGAAATGTTTCCTTTTATACACTTTCCATTTTTCACAGTATATATAAAGAATAACTGTAATACAAACAGGCTATATGTGATGATAGCATCATTGAACATAGACTCACAGCAAAACCTTAGTAGACTAAAAAATCTCAACTGATTTGAATGAGAATAATGACTGGAAAAGGTATCTAGTAACTACCAGCTAAATCAACAGTTATAACGCCAAACCAATAATTCTTCTCATAGATCAAATACATTTTTTTAAATTATAAAGCATCAATCTTTTACAAAAAATAGGAAGCTACTATATTAATTTTATATTATCAAAAAAGAAATACTAACTTTTTAATAAAAAATGTTCCATATGTTTTCTATTTCAGAAGAAGCAATAGAGACTTTTATGCTTGAAGACATTCCTCAGTGTTAAGATATTTAAAATGGAACTTTGTATTTTATTTTTGTTTGATACTAGATTGAACTGCCTTTCTAGAGGGAGTTCAATCTGCTTCACCACTTTCCTCCCCTTTTATTCTTTTTCTTTTTGATTTGATTTTTGATATATAGTTCAACAGAATCAAGTCTTGATCATTTTTTAAATTTAGCATATGTTCATAATTGAATTATTTGCTAGATTCAGTCATGACATACCTATTTTCTATACAATTATCAGAATAGTTGTTTTATTATAGTGTTTATTCCTTTATTCAGATACTGAAATTATCTCTTTATATTAGAAAAATATATTTTCATCTGCCAAGCTTGGATTTTTTTCTTTTACTCTCTTCATTGCTATTATTCTTTCCCAGTGTAATACACTGCTTTCTTAAAATAAATTATTAAAAT
Organism: Leontopithecus rosalia; assembly: GCA_028533165.1. Taxonomy (NCBI): domain Eukaryota; kingdom Metazoa; phylum Chordata; class Mammalia; order Primates; family Cebidae; genus Leontopithecus; species Leontopithecus rosalia. The sequence continues at coordinate 119,534,823 of CM052650.1, forward strand.
GAATTAAAGCACAGCATGGATAAACACCAGTGTAATTGCACAAGGAGACAAAGATTGTTTTTTGGAAAAATAAGATCACTTATGCAATTTAGTTATGCAATTTCTATATTCTGAAGAATTACAAGGCATTAAGTCATTAGGTGGGAAGAAAGAACAGTGGTATTTCCGAGAAGCAGACAGAGAAATGCAGAAAATATATGCCTTTGATCTAAATGACAGAAGTAAATTTGCCAATGGCATAATAATATCAAGCATATTTAAACGAACCTATATTACTTGAAATGCAGGTTCAATATTTTTCAGTTTGAAGAGGCCATTCAATGTCAAGCATAAATGAAATTAAGTTATACACATAATATCTATAATAGAATTTGCCACATTAACACTTACAGATGTGGGTTAATATTTTATTTGCATACATTCCCAAGTCTGTCCTGTTCTTTGCTTGGATTTATCACAAGTCCGCAGATGTGGCTTGCTGCTGGAAATGGACATGAACAATTAAATTTTCAGTTTGAAATGAGTGAAAGATTCCACTCCAGCTGTATTTGCTAAGCCTTTTGGTAGCTGCACTGATAAGGCAAAAGGAGGTTTGAGAGTGAGAAATCTAAAGTGGAGATGCAAATCTCATGCTCTGTTGCTTTACTATTATCTTTGAATATGCTGATCCTGGCTAGCCTCAAACTAGCTGTACTAGAACTGAAAAGAAAAGAGGAAAAGATTATGGTTCTCACTTTCTGAACTGCACTACATCTATTTTTTAGTGCATTTTCATTACAGTGAAACACAATTTTATTAACGCATATTTAAAGTAGTTTTTGTTTCATAAATTGTTAAATACTCAGAATAAAAAGCACTTCATTTATATTTCTAGTTGTTGCTCCTTACACACACAAAGCTACATATCTATCATGCATTTATAACTAAATGGTGTCATATTATGGTTAACCAATCTTGTCAAATAAATTGCTTGAATAAATGTTGAGTTCTATTTTTAAATAAAACAGAAGTATTTTTAATATTTCTGTCATAACTAAAAACAATTTATTGGTTTTAGTTTCTGTTCTAAGGATGCTATTCCTTAACTAGTATTTATCAAAGTTTAAAAATACACACTCATGTATAGTACAGATATTTCCTGTCAGTTTAATCATCTGCATTCCAATAGATATTTTTTCAAATAGCTGTGTATGGTTATTTTAATATGACTAGACAGATACCTCCACAGTGAATTTTATCATAGCAATAAACTCACCAGGTAAACTGCTGGTATTTTTACTATGAAGATGGACCATTGGAAAAATTAAAATGTTGAGATAATTATGTTTTAAAAGTGAACTTTCTCTTTTAAGAAGATATAGCAAGAAATGTGAGCAGTTTTATTATTGGATTCAGAGTGGTTTGCATTTTTCCCCTTGGATATAGCTCTAGCTTTTAGTGATACAAACATGTATTATGATTGGACAATTTGTGACAGTTGTTAGAATTAAAATAGGGCCACTAGTGATAAAAAAAACTCTTACAAAGCCTGGGAAGGAGATGATGGGACTTCTTAGACACAAATGCATAGTAACAAGAGCTATCACACATAATGCTGCCAAACCAGAACTTTTCACAAAGACTATTTTGCAACTTTACCCAACAAAATACTTCTGCCAGGACATCTGCCTAGCAAGTGTCTCTCTAGTCTTTGGCTGATGGCACCCTTGTTATTAATCCTTAGAGCCAAGTATAATTATCTCAAAATAATTATGTAATTTTTCTCATTTTTCCTTTATAAATGTGTGTCTTCCTTTACCTACCTAAATACGCACAGTTTTCTATGGCATACCTATTCCCATCGCAATCCCCTTTTCAACTAAGTATCATTTTATTTTAGAAAATCTCATTATTATTTAGGTTGACAAAGTGAAGATTAAAATGGTCAAATCATTTATTTATAACATTTATCATAAAGCATCCAAATAATATGACTTGCCTCTTAAGTCTATTTCTTGAGTAGAACTAAGGGTAAGTTTATTGTTTCTATTTGTACATTAAAAACTGATTAGCAAAAAAATAGACAAAATATTTCTAAATAAATAGGCACATTCTTCATAATACTTAGAATTTTTTCAAACTTGTACTGTAAAATCTGATTTTTACAACTAAATTTGAATATATTCTCTCCTCGATCTTTGGAATTGTTCTTTTAGGAAGCATTAATTTAAATGTAAAATGGCTAACTATAAAAATGTTATTTGGTTTAACACTATACAACATGTAACATTACACATATTACTCAACTTAAAGAGGAAAATAAAATACTAAATTCAGCAAACAAAACATTTATCTTTTTTTTTGTAAACACACTCTAAACTACTGTTTTGTTTTTCTTTAGATGGAGAGTCTGTATGACTTTCTGGGGTTATAAATGTTTCTATTTTCTTTTATTATGCTTTCAACATTTACAATTGCTTTTAAACACTCTTGACCCTTTGAATGGCTGAATATAAAATGTCTTTTTAATGGAAAATTTTCTGTTTTAGCATTCTTCAATTACATCTGCCTGCTAGTACTGAATCACAACTATTGTAGTTTGAATTTTTCAAACAATTCACAATTGCTTCAAACAAGTGACTACTGATAACCACAATGTCTATGAATGTTTCCATCCTCTTAACACATCATTGTGAGGACAGGAGAAAAAACAAAGTTAAAATGACTTAATATTGAGACAACTGAAAGTCAGAGATAGAGAACACAAAGATAATAGTTCATTAGGAAAAGTATGCATTATATACAAGTATTTGATAAAATGTTCTGGTATATTTAAACATGCAATACCCAGAAGTTACATAATGCTTACATTTGTCCAAAGAAATATTGAACAAATAGAAATTTTATTGTAATTCACTTACTCCTGTCAAATTCATAATCACAGTGTCATTTTAAAATTGTTGTAAAGTCAACACCAAGACAAAAGTATGCCAAATTGCAGGGTTTCTCGCCAGCAACCACAGAGGACTCACGTCTCTCCAACCCATGGCCTAGAAAGAAGGGTGACAAGACCTTTTTATACCCGCAAAACCACCTTGGGAGTGGGGGTGAAGAGTGGAGATGGGAATGAAAGCTGTCAATCACCTCCTAGGCTGAGACGAGGGTGAGGGGGGGCTCCGGACATTCCAAGGGCCACTTAAGTGGTTTACAGAGGTCAAGATAAACATTAGTTTATACATTATTTGGACAGGTGTGGCGTTCACATAATTTTAGTTTCCTTAGCACCAGGATGGAATTATCTGGGGGTGCTGACTCTGGTCAGTATCAGTAAACAAAGGCCAGCAATTCTGGCAGTTACAGATAAGAGAAAGTATGCAGCTTTACTTCTCTTTGCATTTTGCAAGGTAAACTTAGCAATTTACAGAAGCCAAGGTTAGCAGTCATTGTGAGGAGAATAGAAACAGTTTTCTCATTTTATAAAATGGCATTGTACAGGTTCTAACTCTAGGCTAGCTATATCACAAAATAATCACTCAGTAGGACATGGTGGCTCACACCTCTAATCCCAGCACTTTGGGAGGCTGAGGCAGCCAGATTGCTTGAGCCCAGGAATTTCAGACCAGCCTGGGGAACACAGTGAACCCAGTCTCCACAAAAAAATACAAAAATTACCCAGGCGTGGTGGTGTGAGCCTGGAGTTCCAGCTACCAGGGAGGCTGAGGTGGGAGTATTGCTTCAGCCCAGAAGGTCAAGGCTGCAGTGAGCCATGATAGTGCCACTGCACTTCAGCCTGGGTGACAGAGTGAGACCTTGTTTCAAAAATAATAATAATAATAATTGGTCTTCAGATGTATTATGTAGTTAGTTAATATAAGTCCAAATACAGAATGGATGGAAATAAAACCTTCTACCACAAAGCAATCATTCACAAAAAAAGGCATAAACCAATGAATGAAAATTATGTTTTAATGCAAAAACATTTATAATAACATTCATATATATATATATATATATATATATATATATATATATAAAACTTTATCTGAAAGTACTTCTGATTTAATATTCACAGGTCCATTGGAAGTTTACTTCATTAAAATGTTTCCTCCAAATAAGTTAGAGATTTCTTTCTATTGTTTTCTTATTATATGTATTCTTCTTAACACATATATTGAAACTATGTACATTATAATCATGTAGTTTTCTTTATTCTTACATATATTCTGTTTGATTCCATCAATTGTAAGCAGCATATCAGTCCTGGAGGGACTCTGTCAAGTAACTGGCATTTAATAAATACCCTTTAAATATGCAGCAGTTATTTTGTATAATATAGTATGTTGAGCAGAAGATTATTTTATACTCCATAATGGGAATAAAATTAAATGAATAATATACTGTGTGGCTTTGATTTGAAAATGCAGAGCTTCAGATAAAATAGCAAAGAAAAGAAAAGTATGGAAGCTATAAAGCAATACAGGACACTTAAAAAAATCAAAACGGCAACAGCAACAAAACAACCAAAAGCCTCAATTAGCTCCCAATTATATGTCAGTTTTACAGACATTAATATCCTAACAGGGGTATTACCACTGCATTGCAAGAAAGAAAATTGAAGTTCAGAGCTTTCAATCAATTGACCATATTCACCAGCAGTAAAGAGTTCAGCTCTTTAAAAATTAGGTCAGTTCAGTATCACAGCCTGTGCCTTCCCTGTTTTACCACCAGTTTTGAGTCTCAGTGGAAGCACTAAGTTTACGCTTCTGTCACCTCCTGCAAAGTAATCCTTTGGAGAGCTAGACCTTCATCTTTTCCATCGTTCACTGTCATAAATTTACCTGGTGTTTGTGATATGTGTTTAATAAATATCTGTTGAAGTGAATATGAGTTTTTAGCTAAATGTTAAATATACACATCACAAGTTTGTAATGGTTTTGGGGAGCCTATAACTTGGATATCTGAAATTATTAAATTCACATTGTAATTAGAATGCACTTAGGTTTCTTCAGTAAAATATCAGTCAAATCTACAGAAAGCAAAGACCATACTACTTAGTAAAGGTAATTTCATAACTAAATGCTCTAGGTAAGTCAACTTTTGGTATTCAAATAGAATATAACAAATATTTGTGAACTTTCAAGTAGAATAACTATACTCTTAGAATAATAGCACATTTTATTTAGGGGTTGTAATGCATGGCAAAAAAATCCTCTGGGTTCAAATGCTAAGCAGTGCTTGTAGTGACAGAATATTTCAGAAATAACTCTTAATGACTCCCAATCAACATACTTTGCATTTTTATCCTACTTATTTTTGATGATCGTTTAGCACTGTCTTTTAAGGTTTTAGTTTTATGGGGGAGGGAGAAAAGAACAATAATTTAGTTTAATATTGAAAAAGAGATTAGTACTGACAAGCTATGTGAATAAGTTCTATTATCTACCTGATTTTTAATTACCTTTTTAAATATATATATATGTTCTGGGATTTTACTTTTATTCCTTATACCTGCTAGACCCTGAACTTTTAATTTCAGACTATTAATTACTATGATATCCCCAGGTCATTTCCTACTCTCTGTTACTGCAAGATTAATATCATCCTAAACATTTATGTTGCCTCTTCTTTTCCAGCTCCCCAGAAAGCTAACTTAACTTTGCACATGCTGAATTTTGCATCTTTTTGTTGCTGCCATGGCACATTTCTATTTCTTTTCTTCTTAACAATATCCTCCTTAGTGCTAACATTGTTTCCTACTTTATCACTAAATTTTATTGTCAAGAGATTCTGCTGTGGAAATTCAATTGTCTGTAAATCTGAGCAGGAGCAAAGCTGCTAAAATGATTGTGAGTCTTATTTAACTGTCTGGCACATAAATCAGGCAGATTTTATTTGATTTCAGTGTGGTGTTTTTCTAGACCTTAGCGATCTAACACATACTGATATTAACTAACTGCACATTCAAGTGCATATTATTGCCTCAAAGAGGGATAATTCATCCCATAAGGACAGCCTATCTTTTTAAAAGGCAATCATCAAGAAACACGTCTGAGTAATGTCCTCCTGAGTCAGTGATATAAAAGGAGACCGGAAATTCAAAGCTGTTCAGTGTTTGTCATTTCTTCATTCTATGCTTTCGGACTCGTCCTTAAATGCTAGGTATATTTCATTCTTGTTGTATATCATTTTAGTCTATCACTCGTGGCACAGAAAATAATATTTTATAGTGATATAGTAAGTTATTGTTGACTGTGTATCTACATACATTAATTTTATTGTGTTCTTTAAATCTACTAACAAGTAAATAGTCTTATTCCTGTTATCATCTTAAGGTAGTAAAATGTGAAATTTGAAATTAAAAAAGACATATAACTTCTCCATAGAAGAAACACTGATACAGACCAGAATCATGATTTAGACACAAGATGGCATATGTGTGTGTGTGTGTGTGTGTGTGTGTGTGTGTGTGTTGGATTTTATAATATATGTATATATATTATTTTAGTATATATATTCTAAAGTTGTAGGTATATATGTATATAGAAACACAAACATGAACATATCTAAATATACACATATACATATATGTATATAGAATATATTTTAGCAAGAAAAATGCAAATATGTACACTAAAATGTTTCACAAAAATATTGTCAGAGGCAAAGATGGTAAACAATAATATATAGACAAATCCATGCTGACTTCATTAGAAAAACGAAACATGTTTGATAGCACAATCTAGGTGCTCATTTAGAGTTTAATAGAACGTCATCTTCCCCTCTTTGCTTGTCACTGATTGTCTTTGAATTCTTTTAAAGAGACATTTTCCACAATTTTGAAGAAACCTTTTTAGCCTGTGCCCTTGATTTCTTATGAAGCCCTCTCTTCAGGTAGCTAAATTGTACCCTGGCTAATCACAGTTAGTTCTCTCAGGCATGTGAAGGCATACAGTTGCTGTCATACTGAATAAGCCAAAGAACAGAACTCAATTACATTTTTATCTGTTTGGGCTTTTTAAAGAATTGCTTATAATTGCAGTTTGTTTCTATTTACATATGTGTACATGTGTTAATTTTGAAAAAGCAAGATTCACTTAAAGAGGATATATCCCAAATAAGGAAAGCTACATTTCATCACCTAAATCCTCATCAGATTAGATTGTGAATGCTACAGTAAATTTTCAATGAATAAATACTAAATAAAATAAATAATCACATTTTTAGTGAAGTGTAAGTCAAGATTTAACTGTTAGAATGCACACTGATTTTGATTTTAAAAAATTGACAAAATCTTATCGGAAAGATTAGAAATATTTATGCACACAGTAACAATCCAAAATTTTTAAAAGAAAAGTTAAGAAAACCACCATAAATGAGACATCACAACCACAGAAGCTTATTGATCCTATAAAACACTTCATATAAAATATTTCAAATACATAAGGATTAAAAAAGAGAGTGTTGAAACATAAACAAGGAACAACAAATTATCCAAATCAGTTAAAAACACATAAATTAGAATTAAGTAGAATTTTAGAACAAAACATAATATACAATCATTAGGCTGAACATGGTGGTTCACCCCAATAATCCCAGCGCTCTGGAGGCCAACGCAGGATTGCTTGAGCCCAGGAGTTCAAACCAGCCTGGACAAAATGAAAATACAAAAAAATTATCCAGTTGTGGTGGCACACACCTGTTATGCCAGCTACTCAGGAGGTTTAGGTGGGAGAATCACCTGAGCCCGGGAGGCCGAGGTTGCATTGAAACAAAATCAAGCCACTGCAATCAAGTCTATGCAACCAGAGTGAGATCCTGTCTCAAAAACAAAACAAAACAAAACAAAACAAAACATCATTAGAATTCAAAGTTTACGTACTGTATTAAGTAGGTAATGATAATTTATCAGCTGAATGATTCCTTAAAACTTCATAATGCAACATATTATGAAAATTATATAAAAAATTTATGAAAGAGGATTCTAATAGAGACTCCTGTTTTTACTATTTCAGTTTAACATTTATTGGCAGATCTAGAAAATACAGGAAACAATAATAATTGTTTTAAGAAATATGTAGAATTAAAGCAAAAAACACTTTTGGTTATTGATGATATGGTACCTATTTATGAAATCCAAAATAATTTTCTGACATATCATGAGAATGTGAGATTAAGAATATAGCAATATAAGATTAAGATTTAGAAACTTAATTTTTATGCACCAACATGAAGTCAGGACATATGTAGTATATTACATGTTTATAAAAAGAGTGAAATTCTGTAAACTATTTGAAGATTTTTTTCTGAGCCAAATATAGTGACCATGGGCTGTGCCACAGCCCAAGAGATTCTGAGAACATGTGCCCAAGGTGGTCTGGAGCAGCTTGGTTTTATACATTTCAGGCAGACCTGAAACATCAATCGAATGCATTTAATATATGCATTGGTTAGGTCTAGAAAGGTTGGACAACTTAGGGATGGAGGGCGCTTGGGGGGGTGATGGTGTGACTTCTAGGTTATAGACAGATTTAACATTTTCTGATTGGCATTTGATTGAAAGGGTTATTATCAATAGAAAGGGATGTTTGTGTAATGATAGGAGGTTGCCAGACCAAAGATTTATCATGCTGATGGAGCCTCCAGGTAGCAGATTTCAGAGAGATCCTACATATTACATATCAGACTTAAGGTCTGTGTTGAGGTTAAAGGTCAGCTTTTCCTGAATTCCAAAATGGAGGAGGGTATAATGTGACATGTCCAACCCCCACTTCCCATCATGGCCTGAACCAGTCTTTTAGGTTAATTTTAGAGGGCCCTGTCCTAGAAGAAGAAATCCGTTCGGATGGTTGGGGGCCTTAAAATATTTTTGGCTTACATCCAGATGGATACATATTGTAGATAGGTATTTACATACACACATACATACATGCATGTAAACACAAAGATGCATGAACAAAACAACCATTTGAAATAGCCACCAAAAAATATAAATTTTAGAAAAATAAATAGAACATAGATGTAAACAAGGTTTTATTATTCTGAATGTTATAAAACTTCTGTCAATTCTGTAAGTATTGGCTTTTTCACCCTTTTGCATCTGTGGTAGCTTCTGTATTTCATAACAAATTATAAGGCAGGTTATCATATGTAATATGTTACATTCCCACTGCCTTTCAAAAATGTTTTTCCTTTGCAATCTTTATGACTATTTCTATTAGCTTACTTAGGAATTTTCTTCTCTATGTACTTCTTAAATGTTGAATTTCTCCATGCTCTGCTCTCTATATTCTATTCCCACTTGATCATATCGATTTTCAGAGATTAAAAAAACTATATTTTACTTTAATTTATATTACCTACCTTTATAATTAGTTTGAATTATTGACATGAAAACATAATTGAGCAAATCTACAAATGTGTAAATTTAACATGTCTGAGGCTGTAGTCTAGACATCTATCTACATTATGTACCCTACGGATATTGTGGGGTGGTGATACTGGTCACATTCTAATCCATGTGATTGCCGTCACTTAGAATAGTGCTGTAGTACAAGGCTTGTGCAAAGTTCCACAGCATTACTCCCCCCATGTATATCCTCCTCCCTGGTCCTCATCACAGCAATAAGATAATACCTCTATTCACTTAGTTGTTTCTGAAAATAAAGAATACTAGTATACATTTTGTGACATTATCACTGAAATATTACATCCAAGTTATGTAAATACTCTCAGTCATACCTTAACTACATGATAAGGGATGTATAGTACAGGATGGATAGAGTAAGAAGCTGTGGATTAAGCCCCTACCTATAATCAATTGAATAATTGGGATAGAATCGTAATACTGACACCAAAGCAGCATTTTAGGGACAAGATCCAGGACACCTCCTCCAATAACTGTTACTAATAAACTGATAGAAGAGACCATTCAACAATTTAATCAGACTGGGGGTGAAAAGATAGGCTTTAGGGGCAATTGTAAAGAAAGTGCTTGGCAAATACACCATATTCTGGTTAGAAAGATTGAAGAAACGTAGAAAGTTTCCAAAATGATAATTCTGAAGAAATCTACCTGTAGAATAGCCTCACTGCTGAAATCAAACGTCAAACTTTAAAACAGCTAGAAAAAAGAGACATTACTTTCAAAGGAGCAGTTATAAGACTACCATCAACTTCGTAGGAGAAGACACCAGGGTGATATCTTCAAAGTGCAGTAAGAAAATTAATCCTATCCTAGAATGCAACTAAGAAAATAGCACAATGCATGAGAAAATGAAAAGCTAAAACAAAACTATAAAAATTAGTTTCAGCTTTCAAATAGTTTATCTTTTACTGCGTATAGGTAGGACTTCCATTGTGTGGTATATGAATGGGGTATTACAGCAACTTGGAAGGCTGAGGCAGGCAGATCACGAGGTCAAGAGATTGAGACCATCCTGGCCAACATGTTGAAACCCCGCCTCTGGTAAAAATACAAACATTAGCTGGATGTGGTGGTACGTGCCTGTAGTCCCAGCTACTGGGGAGACTGAGGCAGGAGAATTGCTTGAACTTGGGAGGCAGAGGTTGCAGTGAGCCAAGATCACACCACTAAAAAAAAAGAAACACAAGAATGGAGTATTAAACTACAGAGGGTAGAACCAGAATCAGGGAAGTGGGTGGGCCTAGATTGTGCGTTAGCCTCTTGCAATGCTGCTGCCTCACCAGGGAACAGAAAGGGGCTCTGCAGTTTGTAGAATTGAAAAAATAATAATAACTAAAGAGAAAAAGAGCGTAATATCACCTATTCATAAATTAATTTGCATCCTTTTTTCACCAAGAGTGAAAGCTAATAGCTTTCCTTTCCTAATTCAAATATACCTCGGTTCTAAGTCATGGGTCCTTCTCTGCTAATAGTCTGAACAGTAAAATATCATTGTGATGGCAACTGAACTGGGCTTAGGGCTGCCCTGAGAGCTGGTAAAACTAATTCTGGGTGTGTCTGTGAGGATGTCTATGGAAGAAATTAGCATTTAAATGAGTAGAGTGAGTAAATATTTTCCATACCAACAATGGTGGGTATTCAAGCCATTGAGGGACAGGATAGAACAAAAAGGAGGAGGAGTGAATCAACTCTTCTTGAGCTGAGACATCTCTCTTCTCTCAGACATCAGCACTCCTGGTTCTCAGGCCTTCATACTCAGACTGAATTATTCCCCAGGATTTCCTGGTTGTTCAACTTACAGACAGCAGATCATAAAATTGGCCTTCATAACTATGAGCCACTTGCTAAAATAAATCTCTTCTCATATGTATCTTCCTACATATGCTACCAGTTCTCTTTCTCTGGAAAACCTTGGCTAATGCTATCCATGTTTCAGTATTTCCTTTAAAGACTTCATGAAGACTGACACCCAGGACATTTTAGAAGATAGAGCCTCCTTCTAAAATGAAGAAGAAGGCAAAGGTGTGAAAGATTGGTGGATGCAGAGGTAGCCCAACATGGGGCAAGATGATTGGAATTGGTGAGACTGGATTCACAAAGCATTACAAATTTGCCAAAAGTAGGGAAAATCTATATGCTGTCCCTAGTTAATATTTGGAAAGTGTATTTCTCCAAGGAGGAGAACTCACAGAAGATACCTTATTTTGTAGTCTCACAAGAATTTGGATTGGAAGTAGGGTAAATGTTTTTAACTGCAAAGTATGAGCTTGACAGCATGTATTTCAGTGGCCAACATAAAAGAGGGAAGCCCAGAGACTCTTCTCCTTCAACTTAATTACCATGTTATCCACCATATCCTGACCTAAAGCTTCTATAAGACCACAAAATCAAATTCAAGTCTTAGTGATGGTAGTTTTATGACTATTTGGCATTTGTTGGCTACTGAGCATTTGAATAATATTTCTTCATGAGGGTGTCAGTTTGTTAGAGGACAAGGCTCTGCTTTAAATAATGAAAGCCAAGTTGACATATTTTTCCATTTGATGTCTCTTGTTAACAAGAATGTGGTCATGTGTCTACAGTCAGCCAATCAGATATTTCAGCCTGGGATTATGAATTTGGAGGAAAAGTTGCAAGTAAATGAGATTTTATATTTAGAGTCCAATAGTGACACTGGCTGCAAGCCCAGCACCACATGATAATCAAGTGTCTTCCCACTGGAGTGTGATCAGGACTGTCCAGGACAAATAAGCCAGCAGTGCAATCCCATCCTGCCCATTTGGTTGTGAATTCTGTTGCCCAACCTCTTTGCTTTTCCAGATACTAGTTCCCCAGCCATTCCAATGATTCTGTGAGCCCCAGTTAAAGTCTATCAGTCTCTTCTACTTTTGTTAGCCTTAAGTGGGGATGTACTATTAAGGAAAAATAAAAATAGTCCAGTCCTCACTGTATTTATAATATGATGGAGAAAAATATTAATTAAATATTCAAAAAATACAACAAAGGAATTACAACAAATTCTATTAAGTTCTAGATACATGCTACTACAAGATTCAATAATGTAAGACTAGATTTAGGTATACAGGTCAAGAAAGGTTTCTGTGCAAAAAATTACTCGGAGATCATGTCTAATGAGTGGCTGGAAACAAAAGACCATGCTAGGCAGAGAGAGGATGTGTGTAAAGATTAAAATGTGCACGGCAAGGAAGAGGGAGTAAAAGGTCAGTTTGCAGATAGGGAAGGAACAGAGTTTAATGAAGATGTTGCAGTAGACAAAGATCACATTGTAAAAGGGCTTACAGGTCATATTAATTTTGGTCATCATTATATTATCCATGGAAAGCTGCAGAAGAATTTGAACCATGATGTGTCATGACCAGGTTTGATTTTGAAAAACGTCTCCAGAAACAGGATGAAGAAAGAATTAGAGAAAATCCAGAGTGAACAGGTGGAGGCAATGCATTATTTTGCAAGAAGGTGAAAGATGGTATTTCCTCAGGCTATATTGATGAAAACAGCAAAAGAGAGAAATGAATAGATTGAAGAGGAAGTTAGAGCTATAATTACTAGAATTTGGTGATGGTTTTGTTATATAGAGCTGAACGAGAGCTATGTAGTATGACTTATTGGTTTTTTGCTTGATCAACTGAGTGGAGACTGTATCTTTGTCCAAGATTAGAGGCATGTGAAAGGACTTTGCTTTTCATACATATGTGTTGGAGGGAGCAGGGGGCAACTTGTGCAGTGTGGAAAGAGGGATCTACTAATAGCTTAGTCTTTGCATTAGTCTGTTTGGACTGTTCTGACAAAATACAATAAAATGGGTGTTTTATAAACAACATAAATGTAATCGTTACGATTGTGGAAACTGGGAAGTCCAAAATGAAGATGTCTGCTGAGGTCCCACTTTCTCATAGACAGGAGTCTTCTCACTGTAATCTTACATGGCAGAAAGGGCTTGAACTCTCTCTCAGATCTCTTTTATAAGGGCACTGATCTCATTCATGTGAGCCTTGCCCTGATGACCTAATCACCTCACAAAGGTTCCAGTTTCTAATATTATCAGCATGGGGATTAAGGTTTCAACATTTGAATTTTGGAGCAATATACACTTTCAGGCCATTACAGTCTTAGAAACGCTGTGTTTAAGTTGCTGGCAAAGTAGGTGAATATGTAGGTGTCAAAGTCAAAGACTTTAGGCTGTGAGTGGTTTGCATTTAATTGAAGAAAATGATATGAATGATTTTGCTGAAACAATCTGCCAAAAAAGAGAAACTAAAATTGGGTTTTAGCATGATGGGAGGAAGGAATAGAGTGTGCTTGAGAGCAAATGCATTCAATCATAAATATGGCTATGCATTTCATTTATTGTTTAATTAAAAAAATACAGAGGAATTTCACAAGAAAATAGCTACACATTATTACCTTCATTTAATCATTGGGGGTTAAATCATGTCACGTAAAACATAGCAAGATAACACAAAAATTTAATAACAACTATGCTATCATCTTATTATTCAGGGCATAATGCTCAACCTTAAATGGTTAATAAATGTTTTTTCAAAAATGAATTTTGATCTAATTATCTCTGACCTAATATATGGCTATATTTTAAAGCCAGCTTAATATTGTATAGCTTTTCATTGCTTATCTAGAAAAACATTTTGGGGGTCTGCATAAGACATAAAGTTTATAAAGGCATCAGAACTTTGTTCAAATGATGATATAGTATTTTTAATTAAAAATAAAATGTACTATTTAATAGTTATTTTCTATTAAATATCTTTCAAATTGTGTGTGTGTGTGTGTGTGTGTGTGATGTAATCTCATTCACATCAAATTATCAAAGAAACAGATTCATTTACATTTATGCTTCTTCCCGTATTGGTAGATAATACATTTGACTATTCATTTTCAAAGCAAAGTAACTTAGAAAAGCCAAGCAAAATATACATCTAATCAGAGAATCAAAACTTAATTTGAATTGTAAGCAATATCTATGAAATACATTATGTTAGATATATTACCTTAAATATACATACTTACACTTGTTGAAATGTAGGAGTAAACTAAAATGATTATCTTAAAAATAGACCTGCTGAATACCCACCAGCATATCTGCCATTGGTAAATTAGATTAAAAAATTACAGTTTTTTCACTCAGTACACTTGAACACAAAGAAGGGCACGACAGCCACTGGGGCCTAATTGAAATTTGATGGATCAAAAAACTACCTATTGGGTGCTATGCTTATTACCTGGCTGACGAAATGATCTGTACACCAAACTCCCATGCCACATCATTCACCTATATAACAAACTTGCACATATATCCCTGAAGCTAAAATAAAACTAAAAAAAAAAAAAACCTAAAATGATAGCTTTTTGATTGCAATTAAAATAAATCTATAGTTCATTTTATCATTTTATTGGCCCTGTTTTTCTCCATACCTGGATCCATTTAATCCCAAGAGTGCATGCTCTGGATATCAGAGATGGCACTGCATTCTAAACATCCATAGCCATGTGATGGAAGTTCTCATGCCATCTCTAGGGCCACCCGTGGTCCTGGAGTGTATATACTGTGTTGTGTTGGTCTTTATTTGGAAAGCCTAGCCGAATAGGAGAAGAGAAGACTGGAAGTGGGTTCAGAGATGTTTGGATAGACAATTCCAGGTTCCCAAGTTCTTTAAATCCAGATTTTGTGAGATTCTGGTTTCTAGTGGACAAGTCTTCTTAATTCAGTAGAGACAAATGTGACTGGATCTGCGTCAAGGTGAGGCCTAATGAAGGGGCCTCAGTTGCTCAGATCTAGGACAGTGTTGTACAAGTGCACACACTTTAAACATAAATATAAAGAGAGCTGTCACTTTCCTTTCTAGTATATTGAGTAGACTGAGACAAATAGGTAATCCCGCTCGCTGAAGACAACCATTTAACAATATTCACTAATGCTGATCTTACACTCTTAACAATAGTCCCACCCTTAGGTATACACCAATAGAAATGTACACACATGTGCACCAAAAGATAGGTACAAGATTGATTGGCCTATCATTGTTCATTATTGCCTGAAACTTAAAACAACCAGACTGTGCATAAATACAAAATGTATAAAGCAATAGTGGAATACAATCGAGCAATTGAAACAAATAAACTTTGCTAAATGCATTGCCAAAGAAACAAGGCAAACACAGAGAATACATCCTGTATGATCCCACTTGTACAAATCTTAAATTGGTAAAACTAACCTATAAAGATTTAAATCAAAATAGTGGTTAGTTTTTGGACATATGTTAATATGAGTCATCTATTAGTATCTCAAATGTGGTGCCTGCATTACTGGCAATGTTTTATTTTTTCTTTGGGCAGTAGTAATGTGTTTATATTCATTTTGTAAAACTGAACCATCACATTGTGCACTTTTCTCTGAATATGCTATATTTAAATTTATCTAAAATAATTAAAGAGTTACTTAGAGCAATGATTTAGGGAATTGCGAAGTTAGTGAAGATTTTTTTTTTCTAATAATACAAACAGATTCTTCTAGTTAGTGTGTTATTGGACTCCCTTATATGACAGTTCTAATCCCTGGCCATCAGACTTTTCTGCATTATTTCAGTGAAAGGAAATTTACTCCCAAGTTAGTTCATTTATGTTTTGGGAGTTCTAATGGATATGTGAGGCTTACATAAAACAAAACCTCATCATTAAGGAAACTAAAGCTACCCTTCTTTGAAAACAAGAGTTACAAGCACAACCGATGAAACAGTTACATGTAACAAAGCTTTCAGACCTACCTACCATTTAATTAGAAATTCAGAGACAAAGGACCTGAACTATAATCAGCAAAATCTAGAGCTGTAGAAAACAAGCAATGCAGTTTGTCATATGACAGAGTTAAAGGATCAAAAGAAACCTATACCTTTAAAAGAAAATTAAAAACAACAGCCAATCACACTGTAGATTATTTATATCTTAATTTAAACATAAAAGGTAATTTCTTAAAAACAAAGTTTTGGAAACATGACTATTGACTAGATTCTTGGTGATATTAAAGTATAATTGTTAAAATTTTTAAATACAATAGCATTAATATGGTTACTGGTTTTTCAGAGTTCTTGCTTCTTAGACACATATTGAAATGAATTTAATGAGATAGTGAAACAGGATGTTTCCCTGACCCCTTCATGGGTCTTATGACATGGGTGCTTAGTTTACTCTACCTGCTGCTTTCAATTCCTCGTGGAAGATAATCCGCAATTGAAGAAGTCAGGAGCTGGAGCATATGAGCTCTGGAACCAGCCGTCGGCTTCAGTGCTGGCAAGAGAGTACTCCACTGTCTCAGATCTGCTGCGTTCTGCCCCTCGCAGAAGGGAGCACTCAGGTTAGTGTGTACAGGAGCCAGGGAAAATGATTTTGGGTGCCAGCAGGAACAAACTCCAAGTGGGGCCCATGGCAGCATCTGGGGGCATGGGATGCCTGCAATCCCTGAAGCCCCAGAGGACATATTATAAGGCTCTTTTAGCTTTGCCTTCATGGGTGGCTTAAGTATTAACAACTCAGTGGGTCCTCTGCCTTTTTTACATGAGGTGGCTGCCTTCTACCAGCAATGCAGAGGGCCAGTGTGACAACCTTTTCTATGGATATTCATGGCTCCTGAGCTCTTGTCTGGTGTTCAGGAAAAATGAAGTTGAACGAATGAATGAAAGAATGGTAAATGTGAGGGATTTTATTGCCAATGAAAGTGGCTTTCAGTGGGAAGGGGAGCTGAAAAGGAGATGGGCAGGTACATAATCTTCCCCTGAAGTCCAGCTGTCTCTGGCTGGATTCTTCTCCAAAGTTATGCCGTCGAGCTGCCCTCTTAAGTCAAACTGCTTCTCTCTGTTGTCAAACTGTAGTCTCCAACATCCAGCTGTTTATCCTCTCTGCTGGCTAAGTCTGGGATCTTTTTACAGGTACAGGATCAGGCAGGGTGGGGTCATTGGTGGTTAAGAAAAAGCAATATTTGAGTGGGAAAACAGGGATATAAGTTTTCACTTTGGGCAGTGGTCTCAGGCTTTTTGGCTTGAAGGTGGGGCTTCACCAGGGACCCACTCTTTTATGCCTAGAATTTCTCTGCCTCCTGTCCCTATCAATAGTGTCTGGGATTTGGTTCAAGCAAATATATCTTGAAATGATCTTTGTAAAAGCTAGGTGATGAGTACCTAGTATTTCATAATACAATTCTCTTAATTTTTGAAGGTTTTTGAAAGTTTCTACCATGAACATTTAAATAGTTAATATTTTGAAATGTCGTATCATTGTGTTTCAAGACAAAAGATTAAAGTGGCCAAACTTTTACAGGATACAAATTTAAGCACAGATTACTTTAGAAAAAGTACAAAAACTAGCTGAAGATGTTACTCTTCTCCCATATATTTAAAGTTATTACATAAAACAGAACCTTTGATTACTCATTTAGCCCACATAATTCGTTCTAATTAATGAAGTCATAAATGGAACATAGATTTCTCTATTTTTTTTTCTGTTGGATTTTGAATATACTTAAGGAATATTCCATATATAAAAGTGTAAGGTATTGCTAAAGAAATTTTGCTGAGTATGACTGACTAGTGAAATATAATTCACATGTTTCTTTCTCCATTTTGGAGATTAGTGTTCTGCTTTTTTTTTTCTATTGCCCCAACTAAATTAGAATTAGAAAGAAATGATAGGGAAAACAAACAGTTTTCAACTTGCCACAGAAATTTAACATTAAATCATCCAATAGGACCATTCTTGATAAAAGAACAATTGCCAAACATGACTGTCTAGAAACAATATGTAGGTGGTGGAGACATCACATGTCTAAATAAAACATATGACTTTTTTGGATCTTTAAGATCAGAATACAAAGTGACATTTGGCATGAGAATTATAAACTGAAAAAAATTTTTTACTATTTTTATCTTTTTAATTATTTTTCTCTTTCAGTAGTACATAAAAGTAAGCAGTCACCACTTTCACTCTGTACATTCTCAACTCTCAAGATTATAGTAATTTTATTAGCCATCATAATAAGATGCATCATACATCTATTAGCCAGTAAATTATGCATTTGGCAATATAACATTCCAAAGAAAAAGGATTGTTATGCTTATTTCTTTCTAATGTGGTAGAAGGGAAATGGAATGCTACTTATCTTTCCTTTTTTGATTAAATAATTGAGAGAAATGGATAGTTAATGACAAGGATGAAAAGCAAAATGATTCTTTGTTCAGTGTTCTTCATCTAGGGGCTCTGAAGTGCTTTTAGAACATTAATTAAGTCACTTTGATGAAGAAACAATTTTTGAAAAGTAAGAAATGGAGGAAATAAAAATACAAATGATTTACTTGAGGACACAGTACAGCATGACTTGTAATTCTTCTGTCATTACTTTTATGTTTATTGTGATTTACCGTAGCACACTTTTTAAAAAAATTTTTTTTTAATTTTTATTGCATTTTAGGTTTTGGGGTACATGTGCAGAACATGCAAGATAGTTGCATAGGTACACACGTGGCAGTGTGTTTTGCTGCCTTCTGCCCCTTCACCCATATTTGGCATTTCTCCCCATGCCATCCCTCCCCCGCTCCCCCTCCCGTAGCACACTTTTTAATCAGAGATTCATCAAAAGCAAAAAAATTGTTTTACTTGCTCATTTTTTGGAGATTAAATAATAATTTTTTGAACATACCTGGAAATTTGCAATTAGCAAAAATATTGCCCTTCATTTTATCAACAAGCCTCAAAATAAAGATGAATTCACCTAAGACAAGGTTGCCTAAAATTCAATCTAGTTTAAATGCTTTAAATATTTTAAGTTTTATACATTTGAATTCTAAATAAAAAGCATTTGCGTCCATTTCCAAAAATTTAAGCACTTTTGCACATTTTATCTAAGGCAGAAGTTTTTAAAAATTGACAATCTCAGTCCGACTTACTTTTTCTTTAGAAAAATGCAAATGCATATCACTTTTTTGCATTGGAAATTAAGTTCCTTAACAAAATCGCTATATATTCTCAGATTCTGTGTTGTGCCACCTAGATTCCCATTCAGAAATAGAGGACTGGTAGCCCCAGCTGGACATGTGACTATCACATGGCCTCCGGCTCTCAGCTCTCAACACCTACAGGGATTACCTGGCTGACAAGAACTATCTCACACAAAGCCACACCTCTTACCCTGGCTGACCCATGGAAAGACTGATCGATGTCAGAGTAATAAGGACCTGCTTCATTTGCCTTGATTGCAGGGCACTTTAGACTTCTACCTCAACATCAGAGCTCCATCAGGGGTCCACTGTAGCTAAAATTAGGACTGCATCACAGCTCAGCTTCTTTCTCTGACCAATCCTATTTCCTTATCTTTTCCTCCACAGGTGGTGGTCTTAAGAGTACTCTCCAATTAGCCTCCTCCACACCGAAACGAAGAAACTTGATGTTAGTAACAAAGAAATATATTTCTCTTATTCTTGTTTCAGTGCATAATAAAACATAAATTTTGGAAAAATGTTGGGAAATTATTGTTTTAAAAAACCCCACAAAGTAGACTCCAACTTTACTGCAAACTGAATTTCAATAATGAAGCTATTTTGTAACGAATAAGATGAAAGTGTGTAATATAATTTATAATGACCATTGATGTTTTATCTTTGCAGTCTGTTGTATCTTTATCACGCAGTTTGGCCACAACCATCCTGAAACACTGATTCACAAAGTATGTTTTATCGAATGGCATCAGTGTTCCCATGACTAGAATTACTAACTTACGTAAAGCTAGTTAGTTACAGAGACCTAAAACAAACACGGTTTAAACAAAACAGGAGTACTTTTTTCTCATTTATATAATCAGTATCACACACTTCTCTCTGTCATCTTCGCCATCCTTAGCATGTGACTTTCAGTGATAATATCATTGCACAAGGAAGATAACTGAAGAAGAAAAAGTAAACATTTAATTACTGCTGCTTATACCTCACTGTCTATTTTTGTCTGGAATGGAGCTTGAGAAATGAAGTCTTTCTATGGGGGAGTAGGGGTCATATTTCTACCTCTAATAGTATAGATAACTTTAGAAAAGAGGAGAATTCATACTGAGTAGAAAATTAAGCAGTCCCTACCATAGAAAAAAACCCTTGAATAAAGAGGCACAGAATTATAACAAACTATTTGCATTCATGTTGTATTCTATGATTTCCTTTTCTCATAAGTCAGTGAAATGGAGTTTGATAACTTCTGCTGGTGCACCCTCCTCAGTAAGGGTGTAACAATTAATTCATATCCCATTTTAAGTTGTAGTAGAACAAATGTTTCTGTCAAAAATAATGTATTGATTCTAGATGTCAATAGATTTTCACCTGCTATAAAGGTGAGAAGTTTTTACAAGCATATTCTGCCGAGTTTGGTGGCTTTCAGTTGCTGTTTCCTGATGGGCATGTTGACAAAGTACATGCTTAGCAACACATATGATTGCAATTATGTAGCCTCCAATAAAAAGAATGTCATTATTTGAATAGTCCCAACATATTTACTCTGAAGGAAAACCTCTTTCCTTTCTGTCAAATTCTTTCTTGTGAAACTTTTTTGAGATTTAATTTTCTATGAGAAGAAAGTATTTTTCTCAATAAAAATTCTATCAAACGCTTCAAGACTAATTATCTGCAAATCCAGTCAATTATCTGAGTGGTAAAAAAGAAACTCATGTTTTATTCTCATCACATTAATTTAAAAAACTTAAAAAGAGGATGAGTCAAGGCTGTAGCTCTGAGGATGACAAAGATTTTCATCATGTTAGACAAGACTGCTGCAGTAATATATATATAAATAGTGCGGGACTTGCCAATGTGGAAATTAGAGAGTCAGAATTTTTGTGCAACTGCTGACCATGACGTAAATGTGTTGCCAGGCATTGTATGTTTCACTTACATTGTAACACTAAGGTTTCTTTATTAGACAGAGCTATAACGATTTTCCAATAGACTAAAGGCACTAAATATATTTTTAATCATCAGGAAGCTACTCAAACATTAGCAATTTTCCTATTTAGTGGTATTAATATGCACATAACAAAAAAAGCAGAATCTTACAGCCTTGAGGGAAGGTAGTATTTCATTCTAATTGCATACTGATTGGAAATGGCATAGCTGCCATTTTCTTCAAAATATTCATTTCAAAATATTGAAAGATAACTTTGGTATTTCTAGATCAGATAATGTAATTTGGTAGCAGAAATTGCTTCAATTTTATTCCCTTGCTCTAAGGCTCAAACCAGCTCAACCATTTCCAAGACACATGTTCAAATTAGTTATCTGTTTTCTGAACAGATGCATACATGGTTTTATCTGCTGAAAATTAATAATAAATAATTTATCAAATATGTGTTATCTAATTTAAATACATTTCTACCTGTTTTATTTAAATAAAATACTGAAGAGTTAAGGGTGAAATATCTCAGAGCAAACTAATGATTTGCTCTACCTATTTACTCAGATTTCTGTGATAATTTGATTCTTTGAAATTAATCACAATATTTCTGGTTAAAAAGTCTGTTAAAACTTCTCTTCAAAAGTTAGTTTACTAATTTGGGGTTCTTTTAAGATAAGGTTGATTTCAAGTTGCTTTAAATGGGCTGACTTTGAAGTTCAGTATTTATGCGTCATCATGTTGCTTGAAATTAGAGATAGAAATACCACCAGATTATCATATTTCCTCTTATTTTTATTATATTTTAAAAACTATTCCATTTGCAGCTTGGAATTAATATAAAAATCACAACATATAAAATACACATATTTATATGTAAATACCATATAAAGAGGAGTTCTGATGTTATTCTGTTAATTTAATTTAGTTTTAATTTAAATGATTTGATTTTATATTAAATTAGTGGTGTAATTGTGGTAACTTACAACTTTCTTGATATTATGTTAGTAACCACCCAAATAAGTGTTTCTAGACATATTGTTATTAATTCAAGAAAAAAAAAATGAGTTAGTTTTAAACAGCAATTAACACCATCATCTAAACTTTTGTTAATAAATATGATATGAATTAACAAAATTTGTTAATTCAAGTATATAAAAATCTAATAATACAAAATTATTAATGAATAAACTCACCATTGGTTATCATCACATTCAATTCAATATAAAAATGCAAACTTTCCTTTCTGAAAAGAATAAAAAGTTTTCATTTTACTGATTTAAAGTATGAACCAGTAGGCTTTGAGTCTTCTCATCACAGATGCACAGTAAAACTATATATTATCTCAACTAATTAGTTTTTAGATGAATTGACTTGGTATTTCTAGACCAGAAAATATAGTATTATAGAAGAAATGGGTTATGTTTTTACACAATTTAAAAGTTTATTGTCAGAAGATAACTCAGGAGTCAACAGAACATTTAATTATATACAGACTTCAAGGATATGTTGGATAGAAGTTTTGACTTTTGAACCTCTTAAGAGAAAAAGTTTGCTATTTTTTACAAGAATCTTGTGTAACTTGACTTGAAGTAGTAAAATATTTAAAAATAAACTATTTTGTTTGAGAAAGTTTGACCAATATAGTTTTTAAATTCTTATACACATCATTTTTAATATATACTGGATTAGAATGTTCCTAATACAGAACTCCCTCAAGGTATTTACCATCCCAAAATAAGAAAAACTGTAAACATCTAAAATAAGGGTAAGATAGAACTACAAATAATGTAATAAGGACACAGAGTAAACATATATTTATTTATTTTGACAAGTATACCTGTACCAGTTATAACACGACAACTTCAAAGTACATATCAAACATAAATCTTCTTTTATCATGGGAGGTTTTCTATTACTGACATTCAAGAACAAATATATGACAGTTTTCATTTCTATAAACCAATAAAATATCATTTCAATGGATTGCTTCATTAGCCATGTGTATCATAGTCTAATACATATATCACTACAATAATTTTTAATCATTTTAAATAACAACTTATGTTCCTAATTTTTTCAGGTTTACATATATGAAATAATCTCGATAAAAATTCCATTAAAAGAAAAACCTCTTCATTAATTAACCAGCAAAATATACATTTTAAAATAAATTATGTAAGCCCAAATATAACGGCAATAATGTTGGCTACACAAAATAGTCAGAACTAATTATTCTCTAGTTACAGTAGCTATCTTATTCAGTGTTTTCTAGATCTGTGCATATTAAACAAGAGATGAAAATATATATGTTAAGAGTATTGGATATAAACAAGCCATATATTCTAAATACAAAATAGAATAAACTATTATGTGTGGCATATATAATTTTTTCTCAGTTTGTCCAAAATCTTGCATATTTTTATCAAGGTTGAGTACTTTTCCCAATCAAAATATTTTTGTTTTAAAAATGCTTTTACGGTATCAAGCAAAGAAAATATTTTCAATTAGTAACTAGCTGCATACACCACTGGTAGCTGTGTAAATTGGTACATTTCTGTACAGCAATTTGTTAGTCCATGATCAGAACCCTGCAGATAATTGTATTTTGGATCCCATGTTTCCAATGCATAGTCTTAGGAAATAATGAGATACAGAGTATGAATGAGAAGATGTTGAACTAAAATGTTCAATAGAAATGCTTACACTGGGATAAACTGTGTTCACCTCTGGTGTAGGGAATCTTAGTTTGGATTCCCATAAAAGTAAACCTATTTCACATGCAGCTAGTTTATTTGGGAGGTGATCCTAAGAATCAGGAAAGAGGGAATTAAAAGAGTGAGATAAAATAAGAGACAGCACTAATAAAGTGAGCTGATGATCTGGTTACTGCTTTTAGATCTTGCTGTGATCCACTGAAAAATCATACCAAAATTTGTATCATTTTCATATTGCAAAAGATAGAACGTTGATGCCTTTGGCTTTTGAACTCTAATAGATGAAAATTTCCTCGGCCTTTCATCCCTCACATTCTGAGCTGTCACAATGTTCCTGTAGTTTTGAAAACAAACAAAAATTCAGGACAGAAAATCTAAAAGCAGTATTGGGGTTTGAATTCAAACGCTGAGAGTTTACACAGGAACTGTTAACCACAGCTACAACTAGAATCAGCAATGGGCTGAAAACATGAGGATCAGTGTACTATAAGCATCTTACACATGTAACTATTTGTTACACTCAAATTAGGGTATGGCCCAAATCAATTGCATTCAATGCAATGGCTTGTCACACTCGAAAAAAATGTAAGATAGGAAAGTTAGTGGAACAAGTATCATCCAAACCCTGTAGCTAGTCTTGAGACCATAACTAATGGTTTTTGCAGCCTCTTCTACCAATACTGTCACTGGATCCTTGGGGTGTTGCTTGACCAGCTGAAAAACTCTGTGGCCAGTGGTACCTTTGCCTGCTAAGCTCATTCCATCAACTCAGCCTGGCAGGCTGCACTCAGCTAGCACTACCAGCCCAAATCTCATGCCTGCCAAGGATAAGCCAGAGAGGTGTGTGGAGCAGAGAGAGGTATGTGAGTGAACAAGCGTGGGGTCCAGCCACTGTGCCCAGCCAGGTACTCTAGCTGCAGTGGGATGAGCTGCTCCAGGTGCTGGCATGGGTGCCAGCTCCCTGAAAGGCTGTGACTGGACCAGGCGTACCACAAGCAGCTTTCACGGCTGGCACTGGGGACACAGTGGTGCCCAGAAGCTTGGAGACACCAAAAACCACAGAGCCCCAGAGAGGGTGTCACAGCCCTGGCTCAGGGAGCTCCTAGGTCTAGACTCCCGGAAGGGTTGTAGCTCTTCTCCCTTCTCTTTTTCCTCACTCTTGTGGTCCACCACGTGACAAGCCAGGGGCATGTTTGCATCCTGTTTGTGCTATAGCTCTTTTAGCCCCACCGTTCTGTGGATCTTGAGTTCTTGTTCTGTCTCCTGGAAGAATAAGATATACAGATAAGTGGAGGGTGAGCAAGGTGAAGAGTTTTATTGAACAACAGAACAGCTCAGAGGAGACCCACACTGGGTAACTCCTCTCTGCAGGCAGGACATCCCAACAAGTATTCATCTCAAACCAGAGAGGAGACCCTAGAGTAGTAGCTCCTGTCTGCAGGAAGGTCGTTCCATTGTCTCCTTGAGTCTGACTAAGTCCAGGGTTTTATAGGCTTCAGAGGGGAGAAAGTGTGTGCTGATTGGTTTATGGGTGGCCCAGAAAAATCACCATAAATTCCCATTTTGGTCTGTCAGTCTGGCCCTAGGCTTCAAGCCCTCTGTGGCTTGAAGGTGGGAATTCACCAGAGACCTGCTACTTTCTGTCCAGCAGCCTGTCTGTCTCCTGCCATTGCTCAGGCTGTTTGTGCCGAGGAGTGCCTGAAGGCCCATGCTGAGTCACCCTCAGGCCCCACCTCAACTTCCCTCCCGTGCTCTTCAGCACCCAAAGTCCAGAGGAGTTGGGGCAGGAGGGGACTGTCATGTCAGTGCTGCCCCAAGCTTGCACACACTGAGGCAGGTTGCATCAGCACCCAGTGTTGGCCTCAACTTTGCTCCAACATCGGAGAGGGAGCCAGGGGCAGGGAGGGGCCATGCAGCAGGAGCAAGCACTTCCAAGCCTGCAGAGGCAGGGGGCTGCTTCCTGGAACCCAAGAGTGCAGAGATGCCCCATCTGCAGCCACAGCTAGGCAACTGCAGCTGTGCCTGGGGAATATGAGGCTCCCACCATGCCAACTTAGAAGGGGGTGGAGCTTCTGCTGGCCCTGGCTTACACCAGCTATGTAGAGGGTGCAGCCCCAGCTGTGCTTCCCCCACTGCAGCTGGCATCATAGCAGTGGCCACTCCAGATAAGTCACCACTACCATCAATACTATTTTGGCATCAGTCTCAGGCACCTCTTCAGCTTCCTTAGGTAGCTTGCATGGCGGAGTCACCCAGATTTCAAATCCTGAAGGACCAGAGGCCCTAAGTAGTTTTACCCTCTGATCAGGCCATTCTAATATTTTATCAGACATGGAAGTAACAAGAAGAACCACAGTGAATCCCTCAAGTCCCTGACATACACATATGGGCCTGCTCCCTGCACATGACAATCAGAATAGATTATCCTCTACAGTAGATGAATTATGTTCTTTCCTGCTGGGCATTGTTAAATGACATGATATGTCATCTCATGTTTTAACTTATAAACGGCATCTTGTAGCATAGCCCTCCAAGTCTTCATATTGTCATTCATAAAGGTCACTGCAGATAAGTGTTTAAGGACCACCTATGCAGGATTTAATCACTGTAAATCAAACATCCTTGATATAAATGAATGTTTCTTATCAAAGTCTATTTTCAAGTAATATTACTCCAATTCACATGTAGTGAAAGAACCTCTCAGTGGTTTATTTCCCCATTTCTCCTCTCTCAGTCCTTATAATATTAATGTTATACATTATACTCACATGTAAGTTATAAAGCTTACTCTGTCTCAAAAAGTTGTCAAAAAATAAGAAATAAAAATATTTCTAGATAATGTTCAAATTTAAATGTGCATATTCTGGGTTCCCATATAAACTGATTAAATGCCCATTCCTAAATAAACTGATTAAATATCCATTAAACAAAAATCTTTTGAAATTAGCAAGCAACCACCACACTTCTACTTAAGGAAGCAATTCATTGCATTGCTTTTTTTTCTTTGCCTTAACTGAAGATGTAATCTAAAACCAGAATACATAGACTTATTGCTTTTTCTATTGACACATTTTCACTTCAAGTACGTTGAGAAATGATCCCATTTTATACTCTTTCTAATGCCGTAACATGTTTTTCTCCTGAAACTTGGTTTTGTCCTGTAATTCTACTTTTTAGACCTCTTCTGATTTTACACCTCATTTGTTCACTTAAAAAACAGAAATATGAAACACCAGCCTTATCCATTACAGAAGTTCTAATATTCATGTTTAACATATAGTTAATACTATAAAAATATTTACTGATAGGCTGATTAAATTTACATAGGTAGATAAATATATAGGTATCCTACTCCCACCTAGTATTGTATTTAAAAAACTAAATACTATGTTTCATTCAGTGGTTTAACAACCATTATTTTTAGAGTTTCTGCTATACATTACTAGCCTTTACATCTTCAAAGATAAATTGAATGAATGTCTTGTTCCTTTGAGACTACTTGCTGGATGTTGCTGTCAGTTCAGAATCTAAGCTTTATCCCATATATTTTTAACTGCATAATTTTTGAGTAGATAACATTATGTTTTATTGAGCAGATGTTTGTCCATTATGTATAATCTCATAGTTATCAATAAGAGTTATGTTCTGACAAAGCAAAAAGTACTTTCTGTACAATTAATGACTTTCTTGAATAGAACTAATGAAAAATAACTTAACTAGTCAGTTTCTAAGATACAGAGCATTTTAAACTTGATGTGTGGACATAACCAGAAATATGCCTTCTTGAAAAATAAGAAAAAATGAATTAGAACACTTAAATATGGGCATTGTTATTTTAACATGCTAACTCATTTATTTTGACATATGATATTTGAAAGAGTAATTTCAAATTACTGCACTGCCTGTGTCCAACCAATATTTCTGGACAAAATTTCCATGCCTGCCAATGACACATTCTCAAGAGAGTCATATTTCACTGTGGCTCTGGCCATAATTACAGCACAATGGAAGTAAAAAATGGTTTAGGATCAACAGTGCAGTGTTGTTTGGAAATGTTTAGCCTCCTTACCTGGAAGGCATCCAAGGTTTTCCTACCAGTGAAAGATTTCTGACACCAGAACTTCTCAATTGCCTGAAGCAGCCTCAGTATTTGCTTTCCCTCTATCATAAACTGAAAGGACTATAATTATTGCTGCAGTAAATTTAAGTGTGACAACTTTGCAGTTTTTTTCTAACAGGAAATTATTTAACATACATACAATGTGCCACAGGACATTAACCCACTAAATTTTTATAAAGATTTAATTTGTCTAGGATCACGATTGCCATAAATTTAAGCAAAACTACAGAGACAGAATCATGTGTTAATATTCGTAGTTGGGAGTGTGGCAGAGGGAGGCATTTCATTGGTGAAAATATAAACATATTATCGTTGTATCTGTGAAAATATCACTTGGAGTAAATATTGGTATGCCATATTTATGATTTAATATTTTAGTTTTGATTGATTATAAATTAATGTTGGAGCACCTTATGTCTTATATTTACTTATGGTAAGTCATAGATAGATCCATAACTAGAAATAAATTATCTTTGTATATGTCCAACATGTTTTCTAAAAGGTGATTTAAAAATTGATAATATTCCCAAGGAATGTTGACATTATATATGAAATATATGTATGATATTTGTATCAGCCATTTATATGACAGTAATTTCTTTGGTTGATAAAAAATTTGATTAATATATTTAAAAATAAACTGATTAGACACACAACAACAGCTGGGCAGGAGTCTCCTAATCTCCAGTAGCACAACCCCAGTGGCACACCTGTGGAGTTGCAAGGGCTACGTAGCCAAAAATGGGCTGGTCTAAATTGAGATTTCTTTATTTTATTTGTATTTGTATTATTTTTTGTTTTAAATTTCTAATGAATAAAAATCATCTACTTCTTTGTATGTGGAAATTATCAATTTAGCTCTCTGTAATCTAGATTTGTTAAAAATATGTATTATTAGTGTGTTGCTTAAGTATTTATTTGCTTTTTACCAATTGCTTAATTCCAAATAATATTCCATTTGATAAAAATCATTGTACCTTCAAATTACCTTAGCATTTATTTTTAATTTGAATACTTAAGGTAAGGTTATGTGATTGGCACCTACTTTTCTTTATGTTTAGAAAACTAACTGGAGTCAACACTGCCTCAGCTAGGTGATCAAGGTCAGCATCAATGGTGATAAATCAGATTTATAGTACATACTCTTGATATGATGTGGTAAAAATGACACTTTACCTCTATAGTCTTTCTCCTAAAACCAAAGAACCCCAGTCTAATCTTGTAAGAAACATTGGGAAAAAAACAATTAAGGAAAATTCTACAAAACAAATAACAAATATTCTGCAAAACTGTCAAAACCGTCATAAACAAGGCCAAACTTGGAAACTATTACAGCAAAGAATATCTTAAAGAGACATGACAATTGAATGTAATGTGGTGAACTAAATGGGATGCCAGGATAGAAAATTAACTTTTGTTAAAAACTGGGAAAATCTGAATAAATTAAGACTTGAATTAATAATAATGAATTAATATTGGTCCATTAATTCAAATAAATGTCAATATTAAATAAGATG
This sequence comes from Leontopithecus rosalia, assembly GCA_028533165.1. Classification (NCBI taxonomy): domain Eukaryota; kingdom Metazoa; phylum Chordata; class Mammalia; order Primates; family Cebidae; genus Leontopithecus; species Leontopithecus rosalia. The sequence continues at coordinate 119,564,529 of CM052650.1, forward strand.
TTAATGAATAAGGTGAACTGGGTGTGTGGTATATGAGAACTGTCTGTAGCATCTTTGTAATATTTTTGTGAATCTAAAACTGTTCTAAAATAAATGTTAATTTAAGAAACATTGAGTGACAGAATAAAGATTGATTACTTTTATGAATTGTAAAGCACAGTGACTGAGTAAACAAAGGACACATAAACATCATGAAAAAAAAGCATAACATTTTCCAACTATTTTTATTTTATTAAAATTAACTTAGATTCTTCTTATACTTTAAAGAAACTCATTGTTATTGTGGCTTGGTGAAATGAGTAAACACAAAGCTAATGCCTTTATTGCTATACTCTAAAAATATGATTATATTTTTATGTGACTTGAATTGTTAACTATAAATATAGTCTGACAATTTTACATCAGTTCTAATAGAGTAGATTTTTTAAAAATATCATATTTCCCTTTCATATCTCAAATGTCACCAATATATCACTAAACTCTCAATGTTTCCAATTGTATACTTACATATTAGTGGATAATATCTTTATAACTGCATTAGTGATTAGCTTTTGTTCTGAAACACAAAGAATCGTTCTGCTTTTGTAATTTCTTTGCTAGATAATTTAATAGCAGTGTGTAGCTTAAAACATTCTGCTTCTATTTTTCCATATTATCTACCTAGTAAGCACTGTAAAGTCAGTACAAAAGAGAAATAGAAGTAATCCCTTCTGGCAGGTCACTCTGTGAATATGAGTGTGGATCACACCTTGAAACTAAAATAAGCCACAAGTTAGTCATGATTCAAGCAGTGGTAGGTATATCAAAAATTACAAAAACTAATCATAATTTTTAATTAAAACGCTGTAAAGAATTTTAGTATGAGGTGCAAAAAGAAATTTTCCTTAAATATTTGAATTCCAATAATTCTGTGCCTATTTTGGCCTCTTCATGGATGAATGGAAAGGAAAAAAAGGATATGTGCCTTTTTTTGTGGAAAAATCTGCTGGAGAATCTAGTTTCATATAATTTCTAGAGATTTTAATGCTGAAACAAATACAATTTCTTAAGAGAGATCTGTTCAGTAGAACTTTGTGTCATGATGGAAATTTTGTTTATCTGCTTGGTCCAATATGATAGCCATTTGCCATGCATGACTATCAATTGCTTGAAATGTTGCTGGTGTGACTGAGGACATTAATTTCAATTTAATTAAATTTAGAGTTAATTTAAATAGTAATATATGGCTAGAGACTACTATATTGGACCAAGGAGTCATGTGATAACATGCCACAGTTTTGTTTTCTCCTCCTCAGACACATTAAAAATAGTGCAAATTATTTGAATGGGTATATTGTTAATATTGGCAGTTTAAAATAACTCTTTACAAGGTGTCCAATGCCAAACTTTGCGATGTAATATCCACTATTATATACTTGACAACTGAAGAATATTTCCTTTAACTTAGAAATTTTAATTTTTTTATCTTTTAACTTGTATTTTTTTAACTAAACACCAATACAATTTTAAATAGTAATAAAATTCACATTTAATTTGTACATTATGTAATTTGTATATTTGTATTAATTTGTATATTGTAATTTGTATATTTGTCAACATTTGTATATTATGCCCAAACGTATTTAACTTTTAAGATATAGATAGATAGATAGATAGATAGATAGATAGATGATATATAGATAGATAGATAGATACAAATTTAAAATACTATATTTTAAAATTATACTATAAGTTCTGGGATACAAGTGCAGAACGTGCAGGTTTGTTACGTAGATATACATGTGTCATGGTGGTTTGCTGCACCCATCAACACATCATCTACATTAGGTATTACTCTTAATGGTATCCCTCCCCTTGTCCCCATCCCCTGACAGGCCCTGCTGTGTGATGTTCCCCTCCCTGTGTTCTCATTGTTCAACTCCCATTTATGAGTGAGAACATGCAGTGGTTTGCTTTTCTGTTACTGTGTAAGTTAGCTGAGAATGATGGTTTCTAGTTTCATTAAATCAATTAATTCTCATTTGTCAGTTTGGCTTTTGTGGCAATTGCTTTTGTTATTTTAGTCATGAAGTCTTTGCCCATAGGTGTAAGGAAGGGGTCCAATTTCAGTTTTCTGCATATGGCTAGCCAGTTTTTCTACCACTATTTATTAAATAGGGAATCCTTTCCTCCTTGCTGGTTTTTGTCAGGTTTGTCAAAGATCAGATGGTTGTAGATGTGTGGTGTTATTTCTGAGGCCCCTGTTCTTTTCCATTGGTCGATATATCTGTTTTGGTACCAGTACCATGCTGTTTTGGTTACTGCAGCCTTGTAGTATTGTTTGATGTCAGGTAGCATGATGCCGTCAGCTTTGTTCTTTTTGCTTAGAATTGCCTTGGCTATATGGCTTTTAAAAATTCAGTATGAAATTTAAAGTAGTTTTTTCTATTCTGTTAAGTAAGTCAATGGTAGCTTGATGGGAATAGCATTGAATCTATAAATTACTTTGGGCAGTATAACCATTTTCACAATATTGATTCTTCCTATACATAAGCATGGAATGTTTGTCCATGTGTCTGTGTCCTCTCTTATGTCCTTGAACAGTGGTTTGTAGTTCTTGAGGAGATCCTTCAGTCCTTTGTTATTCCTAGGTATTTTGTTCTCTGTAGCAATTGTGAATGGGGGTTCACTCATGGTCTGGCTCTCTGTTTGTCTATTATTGGTGCATAGGAATGCCTGTGATTTTTGCACATTGATTTTGTATCCTGAGAGTTTTCTGAAGTTGCTTATTAGCTTAAGGAGTTTTTGGGCTGAGACGATGGAGTTTTCTAAATATGTAATCATGTTATTCAGAGACAATTTGATTTCCTTTCTTCCTACTTGAATACCCTTTATTTCTTTTACTTGCCTAATTACCCTGGCCAGAATTTCCAATACTATGTTGAAAAGGAGTGGTAAAAGAGGGCATCATTGTCTTATGCTGGTTTTCAAAGGGAATTCTTCCAACTTTTGCCCATTTTGTACGATAATGACTTTGGGTTTGTCATAAAAAGTTCTTCTTATTTTGAGATATGTTCTATTAATACCTAGTTTATTAAGTGTTTTTAGCATAAAGGGTATTGAATTTATTGAAGGCTTTTTTGCATCTATTGAGATAATCATGTGGTTTTTGTCATTGATTCTGTTTATGTGATGGATTACCTTTATTGATTTATGTATATTAAACCAGCCTGGCATCCCAGGGATAAAGCTGATCTGATCATGGTGGATAAGCTTTTTGTTGTGTTGCTGGATTTGGTTTGCCAGTATTTTATTGAGGATTTTCACATCAAGGTTCATCAGGGCTATTTTGGCCTGAAATATTCTTTTTTTGCTGTCTCTTTGACAGATTTTGTTATCAGGATGATGCTCGCCTCATAAAATGAGTGAGTGGGAAACCCTTTTTTTCTATTGATTGGAATAGTTTCAGAAGAAAGGTACCAGTTCCTCTTTGTAATTCTAGTAGAATTTGGCTGTGAATCAGTCTGGTCCTGGGTTTTTTCTGGTTGGTAGGCTATTAATTACTGCCTAAATTTCAGAACTTGTTATTGGTCTATTCAGGGATTTGACTTCTTCCTGGTTTAGTCTTGGAAGGGTGTATGTGTCAAGGAATTTATCCATTTCTTCTAGATTTTCTAGTTTATTTGTGTAGAGGTGTTTATAGTATTTTCTTATGGTAATTTGTATCTCCGTGAGATCAGTGGTGTTAGCCCCTTTATCATTTTTTACTGTGATTCTTCTCTCTTTTCTTCTTTTTTAATCTGGCTAGTGGTCTATCTATTTTGTTAATCTTTTCAAAATACAGCTCATGGATTCACTAATTGTTTGAAAGGTTTTTCATGTCTTATCTCCTTCAGTTATGCTCTAATCTTACTTATTTCTTGTCATCTGCTAGCTTTTGAATTTGTTTACTCTTGCTTCTCTAGTTCTTTTAATTGTGATGTTAGGGTATCAATTTTAGACCTTTCTTGTTTTTGCAGGTGGGCATTTAGTGCTATAAATTTCCGTCTAAACACTGCCTTAGCTGTGTCCCAGAGATTCCTGTACATTGCATTTTTGCTCTCATTGGTTTCAAATAACTTATTTATATCTGCCTTAATTTCATTTTTTACCTAGTAGTCTTTCAGAAGAAGGTTGTTTAGTTTTTATGTAGTTGTGTAATTCTGAGTGAGTTTCTTAATCCTGAGTTTTAATTTGATTGCACTGTGGTCTGAGAGAATGTTTTTTTTATTTTTATGATTTCTGTTCTTTTATGTTTGATGAGGAATGTTTTACGTCCAGTTTTGTGGCTGATTTTAGAATAAGTGCTATGTGTTGCTGAAAAGAATGTATATTCTGTTGATTTGGTGTGGAGAGTTCTGTAGATATCTATTAGGTCTGCTTGGTCCAGAGCTGAGTTCAAGTCCTGAATATTCTTATTAATTTTCTGTCTCATTGATCTGTCTTATATTGACAATGGGGTGTTAAAATCTTTCATTATTATTGTGTGGGAATCTCAGTCTTTTTGTAGGTCTCTAAGAAGTTGCTTTATGAATCTGGGTGCTCCTGTATTGGGTGCAGATATATTTAGGATAGTCAGCTCTTCTTGTTGCATTGATCCCTTTACCATTATGTAATGCCCTCCTTTGTCTTTTTTGACCTTTGTTGGGGCAAAGTCTGTTTTATCAGAGATTGGGAAATCAACTCCTACTTTTTTTTTCTTTCCATTTGTTTGCTTAATGTTCCTCCATCCCTTTATTTAGAGCCTACGTGTGTCTTTTCTTATAAGATGGGTCTCCTGAATACAGCACACCAATGGGTTTTGACTTTTTATCTAATTTGTCAATCTATTATTTTAATTGGGACATTTACTGATTTACATTTAAAGTTAATATTCTTATGTGTGAATTTGAACCTGTCATCATGATACTAGCTGATTATTGTGTACATTATTTGATCTAGTTTCTTTATAGTGTCATTGGTCTTTATATTTTGATATGTTTTTGCAGTGGCTGATACAAGTTTTTTCTTTCCACATTTAGTGCTTTCTACAGCAGCTCTTGAAAGGTAGGTCTGGTGGTGATGAAATCCTCAGCATTTGCTTGCCTGTAAAAGATTTTATTTCGCCTTTGTTTATGAAGCTTAGTTTGGCTTAATATGAAATTCTGGGTTGACAATTATTTTCTTTAAGAATGTTGAGTATTGGCCCCACTCTCTTTTGGCTTGCAGGATTTCTTCAGAGAGATCCACTGTTAGTCTGATGGGCTTCTCTTTGTGGGTGACCTGACCTTTATCTCTGGCTGCCCTTAACATTTTTTCCTTCATTTCAACCTTGGTGAATCTGAAAACTATGTGTCTTGGGATTGTGCTCCTCAAGTAGCATCTTAGTGGTGTTCTCCATATTTCCTGAATTTATTGTTGGCCTGTTTTGCTAGATTGGGGCAGTTCTCATGAATATCATAATGCATATTTTCAAACTTGATTCCATTCTTCTTGTCACTTTCAGGTACAAAAATCTATTATAGGTTTGGTCTGTTTATATAGTCCCATACTTCATGGAGGCTTTGTTCATATGTTTTCATTCTTTTTTCCCTAATCTTGTCTTCACACTTTATTTCATTGAGTTGATTGTCAATCTCTGATAGCCTTTTTTCTGCTTGATCAATTTGGCTATTGATACTTGTGTATGCTTCATAATGTTCCCGTGCTGTGTTTTTCAGCTCCATTAGGTCACTCATGTTCTTCTCTAAACTGGTTATTCTAGTTAGCAGTCCCTGTAACTTTTTATTAAAGTTCTTAACTTCTTTGCATTGGGATAAAACATGCTCCTTTAGCTGAAAGAAGTTTGTTATTACCCACCTTCTGAAGCCTATTTCTGTTAAATTATCAAACTCATTCTCTATCCAGTTTTGTTCTCTTGCTGGCAAGGAGTTATGATCCTTAGAAGGAGAAGAGACATTTTGGTTTTTGGAGTTTTCAGCATTTTTGCACTGCTTTTTCTGCATCTTTGTGGATTTGGTCTTTGATGCTGATGACCTTTGGATGGGGTTGTGGTGTGAGTGTCCTTGTGGTTGATGTTATTTCTTTCTGTTTCTTAGTTTTTCTTCTAACAGTCAGGTCCCTCTTCTGCAGGTCTGATAGAGTTTTCTTGAGGTCCACTCCAGACCCTCTTTGCCTGGGTAACACCAGCAGATGTTGCAGAATAGCAAGGACTGCTGCCTGTTCCTTCCTCTTTGTCCCAGAGGGGCACCTGACAGATCCTTCCTGCTTTGTCCCAGAGGGGAACCTGACAGATGCCAGCTGGAGTGCTCCTGTATGCTTGCTGCCTGTTCCTTCCTGCTTTGTCCCACAGGGGCACCTGACAGATGCCAGCTGGAGCTCTCCTCTATGAGGTGTCTGTCAAATGCTGCTGGCGGGTGTCTGCCTACCAGGAGGCATGGGACCCACGTGAGGAGGCAGTCTGTCCCTTAGCAGAGCTCTAGTGCTGTGCTGGGAGATCTGCTCTCTTCAGAGTCACCAGGCAGGAATGTTTAATTCTACTGAAGCTGTTCCCACAGCCATCTCTCCCTTCCAGGTGCTCTGTCCAAGGGAGACAGCAGTTTCATCTATATGTCCCTGACTGGGGCTGCTACCTTTCTTTCATAGATGTCCTGCCTCTGAGGAGGAATCTAGAGAGGCTGTCTGGCTCCAGTGGCTTTGAAGTGCTGTATTGGACTCCTTGCAGTCCAAACTTCCTTGAGGCTTTGTTTACACTGTGAGGGAAAAACCACCTACTCAAGCCTCAGTAATGGTGCACATCCCTTCCCCCACCAAGTTTGAGCATCCCAGGTTGACTTCAGACTGCAGTGCTGGCAGTGAGAACTTCAAGCCCATGGATCTTATCTTGCTGGTCTTCTTGGGAGTGGTACCCTTTGAGCAAGACCACTTGGCTCCCTGGCATCAGCCTCCTTTCCAGGGGAGTGAACACATCTGTTTCAGTGGGGTTCTAGGTACCCCTGGGGAATAAAAACAAAACAAAACAAGAAACAAAACAAACAAACCAACAAACGAAAAAAAAACTCCTGCAGCTAGCTTGGTGCCTGCTCAAAGGGCAGCCCAGTTGTATGCTTGAAACCCAAGGCCCTGGTGGTGTAGCCACATGAGGCAGTCTCCTGGTCTACTGGTTGCAAAAACCTTGGGAAAAGCATAGTGACTGGGTTGGATAGCACCATCCCTCACAGCACAGTCCCTCATGGCTTCCCTTGGCTAGACCCCTTGCACTTCCCATGTGAGACAACAGCCCACCCTGCTTTGGCTTGCCCTCTGTGTCCTGCACCCACTGTTTAATCAGTCACAGGGAGATGAACTGGGTACCTCAGTTGGAAATGGAGAAATCATCCAGTTTCTGCATTGGTCTCTCTGGGAGCTGCAGACCAGAGCTGTTCCTTTTCAGCCATCTTGCCGAGTTCCAAAGTACTAATTTTTTGTGTGTCTTTGAACATTGAATTGTTTTTTTTAATTGATTCATTCATTTTTTAGTAGGACACAGTAGATCAAAAATACATTTTCATAGTTACTAAATATATAAAGCTTACTGTGGCAGTATTATTTAAATATTCTCTCTATGGGTTCCTTGTGAGTACTGGCACAGTATATAATGACTAAATAATAATAATAATGACCAGTCACTGGAAAACTCAACAGTCATTATTACCATTTTGAAGGGAAAATAATAAAAGCCAACCAATTTTTGAAAGTTATTATTTATCAGTAGGAAGATTTAGTAAAACTTCAACTAAAGTTTTATAACTGCCTTTAATATCCTCCCCTTTTTTTACTTTTCTAAGAGAGGGTCTCACTATGTCACCCAGGCTGGGGTTCAGCGATGCAATCACAGCTCACTGCAGCCTCAACTTCCTGGGCTCAATTGATCATCCTACCTCAAACCACTGAGTAGCTGAGAAAAAGGCATGAACCGCTACACCCAGCTAAGTTTTGGACTGTTTTTTGTAGAGATGAGGTTTCACCATGTTGCCCAGGCTGGTCTCCAACTCCTGGGCTCCAGCAATCTGCCCACCTTGGCCTCCAAATTTGGGTTTACAGGAATGAGCTATTGCCTGGCCTATCTTTAACTTTTTATAGAGAGCCGTCTCACAATATATAACTTTACCTTTTACTTTTTATAGAGAAGCATCTAAAAGGATTGAAATATTTTAGTATCATTAATTTAAAAATATATTTTTAGTAACTTTTTAAAATAAAATAATTTGATCTTATATGTTATAAATACATTTTTATCAAAACTATTTAGTGGCATAATTTGTACATTTAATAGACAGAAATATCCAATACACAATCAAATTAAGAAGCCAAACTCATTGTTTACTGAAACTGTTAAATCAGATCAACCCTCTGTTAGAAAATGTCTGACTTAAAAATCACTCTATTAAAAATGCATTCTTTTTTTACTGAAACCCCAGAGGTTTGGTCTAGGTCCTGCAACTCACCGCACAGAAAGTCAATCACTGAGATGACAAGTATTGCCAAGAAAGAAGGCTTTAGTCTGGTGCTGCAGCCCAGGACATGTGAGCTCAGTCTCAAATCTGTCTTCCTGACTGACTGCAACAAGGAGTTTATATAGCAGGAAAGAAATGTAACAATGTGTAAGAAAACAGGAACTAAGGAGGGGCATAGAAGCAATCATGATGAATGAGGGATCAGGCATCTCATTGTCAGGATGTGGTGATCTGCTGAGTTTTAGTTTTTTGATATTTCTATTGAGAAGCCTGAAGATCTTTTCCTGAGGAAGGAACTCACATAAAACATACACAAGTTTCAAGCTTTAACAGCAGAAGGGTTAATGTCTATGTTGATCTAAAAACAACTGCCTATGGGACCATTGGGCCTGTTTCACTTTGAAAACAGTAAGGAGATGGACATGGCAAGATTATTAAAGGTAATTTTCAGAATTTCTGTTCCACTCAACAAGATCAATGCAGAATATCCCAGCATGGGTCAGATAAATGTGCTTCTTTTACCTAACTAAACAAAAATTTGTATCACAATGGGGAAGTTAAATGTTCTTCTAATGGATAATTTATGCCTGGAATAAGGGGTGTACCCTGACACCAATATTATATCTTTGTTTGACCCCTTTAGAATAAGCCACCAAGGTGAATTACATATTACTGTTTTGAAGTGGGGAAAAAAAGGGAAGAGGAAGTATGAAAGGAAGCAGCCATAATATTCCTGTGACAGTCAACTGTTTCGTTAGGCCAGTTTTAGGAAACAGTACATATTGAAGTGAAGGTTCTGGAAAGTGATGTCCCAGAGGCTATGTATGTTCATATAGCCCTTAAAACAAACTTAGTGTGTCTCCAGTAGTATTCTTAGAAGTAGGAAACACTCTGGCCTTTGATTCTGAGAAATAAGAAAGTCAGTTGAGGCTCAAACTGTGTTGCCTATTTTACCCATATCTTTTAGTTTCAAAAGCACATAGCAAAAAATGAAAAACAACAACAAAATTATTTTTTCCCAATGAAGGTTTAAATGCTTGGAAAATTCCTATGAATTTATAAAACATATGAATACTTTTAATGTTGTGGCTGTGGTTGCTGGAAACTAAAGAAGTTAAAAGTCATTGCTACTCCATGTGACAAAAAGACGTCAAAGCAAAATTAGAACCTATTCCTAAATTTTTAATGTAAATTAAAATTAAGCATATGTCTCATTTTATCTAAGTATAACACTTCATAGAAATAATATATTTAGGTATTTTTATTTTCTTCCAGTTGCAATACTTTCCAAAGTAGGAAAATAACTTATGTTTGTTAAATGCATATGCTACCAAAATGTATTTCCCTATAATAAATCTTTAAGTATTTGCATCACTAACTTATAGTTGAAGTCAAATAAAAAATGTTAACAAATGTCTTAGTATTCATTCATTGAATATTAACAATCTTTTGATTTGAAACTAAAATGCACTTATTTATTTATTTGTCAGTAATTTGGGAAAGCATTTCTGCTTATCCACATCTCTACTGTTTCAGCGTGTAGAAAATGTCTCCTGATTCTTTTTTATTTAGAGCATGATAGATTATTTCTATTTTCACTTTAGAAAAAGATTAAAATTGCAAGCTATCACCAAACTTTCATCTAAATCTTGGACCTATTTCATCATTGCTAAATTGCAAACTTGACGAAAAGTTGTTTCTTTTTTTCCAATGATTTTAAAAGTGATGAAGCTTAAGAACTGCTAGGGTAGACAGTTGAGTCCCACTACACAGCAGGTTCTATTTGTATTCAATTGCTTTTTTCTGCTTCTCATACAGTTTCTTTCTATTTAACATACACATAGGTGATATTTAATTTGAGGTTAAGAAAGGCACTTTCTATTGAAGAATTTGGCCAAAGTGTCTGTTTGTATAAAACATATCATATCTTTAAAAAGAATTATCTTGATGTCAGCATGCAGCAATTGGCACTCGATTACAGTTTAATACAAAAACTAATGAGGAAATAGTAACTTCTGTTGGTTGTTAGAAGTTTTACTTTATGACCCTATTATTAGGTTATGTAGATATTAATCTTCTAGTTTTTATAAGACAATTCCTGTGAAGCTTCTAAGTAGCTACCTTTTCTTATAATAATGTTCTCTGTTAAAATGTGAATTCATTTTGAAACATTTGAGTTATCCGTTGTTCAGGGTTTTTCAGCAAAATAGAACCAGTAGAATGTGTATGTGTGTGAAGTGTCTGGAGAAGGTTATTTTAAGGAATGGATTCAGTTGATTCAGGCATTGTAGGGCTGACAAGTCCAAACTCTGCAGAGAAAGCCAGCAGGCTGCAGACACAGGGAAGAAAGAATTGATGTGACTTAAGTCTGAAGGAAAAGTGCTGGCAACATTCCCTCTTCATCTGGGGAGGCCAGTCTTTTCCTTTAGGCCTTCAACTGATTGGATGGGGTCTACCTGCATTATGAATGGCAATCTGCTTTACTCAAAGTGTGCTGATCTAAATGTTGACTCCATTCAAAAATATTTTACAGAATTTTACCTACATTTCCATATACAGGAGGGACAGCCACCTGTCAGCATCCAGAAGAGGTAGAAGAAGGCATGGATATGAATGTTATAGGTGATGAACAGGAGAATGTAGTGCCCATACATGTCATAGCCCTGGGAAGAAGGAAAATCCCTCAGCATGAGCTGGCCTCTAGTCTCTCAGGGGAACCTGGAAAATGGATGATCCATTGGCCTGCTCCTCTCATTCCAGGTACTGGGCCCCAGGATAGATGCAGACCAAGGCCTGGCTCCTGTTTTTAAGACAACCCCCACCCCATCCACACCATGCCTGGCTCCTTACCAGCAGTGCTGACATTTGGAGTGTGGTGATCTGGGCTTTACAGCAGTAGGGGAGAAAGTAAGTAAAGGATGAGACATCCAGCCAGTAGCCAAAGCAGGTGCCAATGGCTTTGCCCATCAGAGTGCCCTCCCGCTGTGGAGAAAAAGTTCTACTTAGTACTGGGGGGATCCTGCTATTACCCTTAGCCAGCACCAGGAGCAGCTCGTAGATCATTCCATCATTGTCTCCTTGGGCAAATTTCAACCTAGTTCAACTGTCCATCAAAATCCTCTGTCCTACTTATAAAAATGGTGCCAAATGTCTTTATACTATGTGGGAGGATAGAAATCAAGGTGAAGAACAGAATGAGAAGTCTGTATGGTTCACTTGAACTTTCTGCCAAAATACCAACTTATTTAGGCTGGAGGATAAAATAAATCTTCCACTTATGCCTTCTCAGGCTTTGTCTGGTGGCCCCACCTTCTGCCCGACATGCCATTCCCTTGTAACATGGAGGGAGTTGACCATCTTGCTAGGGATAATGGACTGCAGCAACCTGGGAGAGGAAAGGAGAGATAAGAGCAAGGCACTCCAGGCTATGAGGTTCTGGAGAGCAAGGACTGAATCTTACTTATCTTTCTGACTTCAGGGAATGGGACTGGGACTGGCTGACATGGGGAGAAAAGGGTAGTAAAGACACACAGGGAATGGGGAAATTATTTTCTTGTCCCTAAAATACCTGCAGGAAGAACAACCCTCTGAAACAGCTGGCAGAAGCAGCAGCTATACAGAGGACTTAGATCCCAATTGGGCCTTGGAAAAGGGCCTGATCATTTACCTATTTGACCCACTCCCCTTTAAAAGTCAGGTAAACCTCAGGAGAGTAATCAGAATTCAGGGCTGTGATGTCGAGGCCCTGGAAAATGTTGAGAGGAAAAAGTGTTAATGAGGGAACCAGCATGCCTCCTGCCTCTTTCTGTTTAACTATTCTTCCTGGCACCACTGAGCATTTTCTTGAGTAATATATTTAAAGTGTTATGAAAATTTCACACACACAAAAATAAAAGTACCAGTCACTTCCCCATGCTTTTCTTAAGTGGCTAGCTCCTAATAATCGCTTGGAATTTAGCTAGATGTTTATTCCTTTGGGAAACGTGCCCTGTCCCACCCACCAACCCAGTCGGGCTCAGGTGTCTCTCCTGTGTGCTGTCATAGCACATGAGTACTTCATTGTGACTGCACACCAGTGCAAGCCCATCCTCACCACAGAATTAGACATAATAAGCATAGGTCCTGGCATGGAGCAAATCTTAATGAATACTTGCTGAGTAGTCCTGGGTATTTGATAGGCATTGATTAAATTAAAGGATGAAAGGAAAAAACCAAACCCAAAAACATATTTCATAGAAACATCTTGAATTATATTTGGCCAAATATCTGAGTATCGTGGCCTAGTGAAGTTGACACATAAAATTGATCATCATAGGATTTATCCTTTATTTTGTCTTTCCTAATTGAATCCAAATCTGTAGTCCAAGTATATAGAAAACACAATAGATGCAGTGTCAGGGACACACACACACACACACACACACACACATACACACACGTTTAAAGTATTTCACAGAGGTGCTGGGTGCTTTATAGTTCATATGTATTTTAGTAATGAGGGCAGCAATTAAACAAACTTTTATATCATATTTTATCACATCTTACTGGTCACTCCATTAATCATGCAGGGGAAACGGTGACTTCTGAACTACATGAATAAACTTTAGCAACTCAGAAGAAATACATTTATTAAGATTATAACTCTCATGTGTAGAAGACCCCTGTAACTTTGACAGAAAGAATGCTTCAGGCTCTGATGTAAGAAGTGAAAAACAGCCATGAACTTTGGATTAGGGGCATTTGTATTTGTGCAGAATAATTGATTTTAGTTGCCCTCTATTGCTTACTTTTTGGCTTACTAATACAGAGTTGATGGTTTCTGCATCTTTAAAACTGCCCCAGGTAAAAGTTATTTCACTAAGATCTGATTATTATTGTATTAGTGTTTTTCCCCCATAGAAATGTATCCATCATCCATACAAGGAGAACTGAGAGCCTCACTTCCCACTTCTCTTAGGTTCATCAGGATGAACTATGTTGCTCATCTTTCTATCAGAATGCAACTGTGAATGAAAAATGGAACTCTGAGAACCAATGAGCAACAGGAGCATCTCCAGCACCAAAGAAGAAAAGAAGAACATAATATAACACGTTCCATCATTACAATCTTGCCTATTCATATTTATTACCATCTGACATGGTTAGGCTGTGTCCCCACCCAAATCTCTATCTTGAATTCTCACATGTTGTGGGAGAGACACAGTGGGGGTGATTGATTCATGGGTGCAATTCTTTCCCAAGTTGTTCTTATGATAGTAAATGATAGTAAACCACAAGATCTGATGGTTTCAAAAAGGAGCATTACCCTGCACAAGTGCTCTCTCTTTGCCTACCACCCTCCACATAAGTGACTTGTTCCCCCTTGCTTTCTGCCATCATTGTAAGGCTTCCCCAGTAATGTGGAACTGTAAGTCCAATTAAATCCTTTTCTTTTGTAAATTACCCAGTCTCCTGTATGTCTTTATGAGCAGTGCAGAAACAGAATAATACAGTAAATTGGTATCAGCAGAATGAGGCGCTGCTGAAAAGACACAAAAATATGTGGAAGCGGCATTGGAACTAGGTAACAGGCAGAGGTTGGAACAGTTTGCAGGACTCAGAAGAAGACAGGAAACTGTTGAAAAGTTTGGCACTTCCTAGAGACTTGATGAATGGCTTTGACCAAAAGCCTGATAGCAATATGGATAATAAAGTCCAGGCTGAGGTGGTCTCAGATGAAGAGAAAGTTGTTGGGAACTGGAGTAAAGGTGGCTGTTGTTATGTTTTAGCAAAGAGACTGATGACATTTTGCCCAACCCTAGAGATTTGTGGAACTTTAAACTGGAGAGAGATGATTTAGGGTACCTGGCAGAAGAAATTTCTAAGGAGCAAAGCATTCAAGAAATGATTTGGGTGCTGTAAAATGCATTCAGTTTAATAAGGGAAGCAGGGTATAAAATTCAGAACATTTGAAGCCTGACAATGCAATAAAAAAAGAAAATTCTATTTTCTGAGAGGAAATTCAAGCAGGATGCAGAAATTTGCATAAGTAACAAGGAGCTGAATGTTAATCCCCAAGACGTTTTTCTCATTGGGTAAATGGGGAAATGTCAAAGATCTTCGTGGCAGTCCCTCCTATCACAGGCCCAGAGTCCTAGGAGGATAATGTGGCTTCCTGGGCTGGGCCCAGGATCCCCATGTTTTATGCAGCCTAGGGGCTTGATGCCCTCCATGCCAGCCACTCCAGCTATGATTAAAAAGGGCCAAGGTACAGCTGGGGCTGCTGCTTCAGAGGGTGGAAGGCCCAAGCTTTGGCAGCTTCCACATGGTGTTGAGCCTGTGGGGGCACAGAATTCAAGAACTGAGGTTTGGGAACTTCTGCGTAGATTGCAGCAGATGTAGAGAAATGCCTACATGCCCAAGCAAAAATTTGCTTTAGCAGTGGGGTCCTCATAGAGAACCTCTGCTAGGGCAGTGCAGAAGGGAAATTTGTGGTAAGAGCTCCCACAGAGTCTCTTCTAGGGCACCATCTAGTGAAGCTGTGAGAAGAGGGCCACAGTCATTCTCCAGACCCCAGAATGGTAGATCCACTGGCAGCTTGCACCGTGCACCTGGAGAAGCTTCAGATACTCAACACCAGCCCATGAAAGCAGCTGGGTGGGAGGCTATATCCTGCAAAGCCACAGGGGAAGAGCTTCTCCAGGCCATGGGAACCCCCCTCCTCTTGCATTAGCATGACCCAGATGTGAGACATGGAGTCAAGGAGATCATTTTGGAACTTTTTAAGATTTGACTGCTCTGCTGGATTTCAGACTTCCATGGGATCTGTAGCCCTTTGTTTTGGCCAGTTTCTCCCATTTGGAATGGCTGTATTTACCCAATGTCTGCACTCCCATAGTATCTAGGAAGTAACTTGCTTTTGACTTTACAGGCTAATAGGCGGAAGGAACCTGCCTTGTCTCAGACGGGATTTTGGACTTGAGGCCAGGGGAGTATGAAATGATTTGGCTGTGTCCCCACCCAAATATCCATCTTGAATTCCCAAGCATTGTGGGTGGGATGCAGTTGGGGGGTGATTGAACCATGGGGTCAGGTTTTCTCTATGCTGTTCTCATGATAGTGAATGAGTCTCATGAGACCTGATGGTTTTAAAAAGGAGCATTTTTCCTGCACAAGCTCTTCTTCTTTGCCTGCCACCATCCATGTGAGATGTGACTTGCTCCTCCTAGGCTTCTGCCATGATTGTGAGACTTCCCAGTCACATGGAACCGTAAGTCCAATTAAACCTCTTTTCTGTGTAAATTGTACAGTATCAGATATGTCTTTATCAGCAGCATAAAAACAGACTAATACATCTTTCTGGCCTCAATTTATTTTATGTCTGACTACTTTTTACAAAATTATTAAAGGCAGACATCAAAAGATCTAGAATTCTCACAATTTTTTAATCTACTTTTTTCCTTCTTAATATAGAAGAAAAAATATCCCATAATTTATAGGTGCATCTATAGGGATTGATACAGAATTAACATATTTCATGTCAATAGTAGATACAACGAATCATAAAGGTAAAGCCACACAAATTCTATTTATCCTTCTTTTTGTGGTACCTAATTGGCCATATTGTTGCACTGTGCTAAAGGCTTTGCCTGTGATTTCCTTCACTCAGAAGATGGAAACGTATCTGTATTCAATTATGGGTGGTTACTCCTGCCTATATTTTGATGATACAATAAACACTAGCCATTAGCTTATACATGAAGTTAATTTTTTTTGGAAGTATTTATATTTGTAAGTATTTGCTGTATTTCTAGAATAAGAGGAGGCCAAGTTTAGAAATCACTTTACCTTTTTCCTACTAATACTCAAACTCTTTCTCTGAGCCTCTACAGGTCTATTGAACTGAACTATCATCAAACTATTTCTCTAAGCCTCTTTGAGTCTATCTTTACCTAACATCAATCTCAAATGTCAGCATCATAAAATATCACTGTCTATTTTTGCAGTGTTACTAGGGGTTCATAGTCTCCTGATGGAGACAGGTTGATTCCCAGTTATTAAATATTTTATGCTTAATTTATAAGACCAATATACGCTGACCATTGTTTTTTATTTGCTGACTATTTTTTAAATTTATTTCTCCCTTTAAGTTACTTTTCATTTTTCTTCTCCCATTATTTTCTATCATTTTGCTTATTTTCAATTTGTCTCGTCATTTTATTTTAAATCACGGTCAGACTTTGAAATTCTTTATTTCGGTTCTTCTCATTTTCTTGCTTTTATTTCACACATTATGAAAGCCTATTAATTTTCCCATGGAAACCCTTTTAGTGCAGTGTCAAAGGACCACATAGCTAGCAGTGCTACCAGGAATCCTGTTAGAAAGCAAAACAACTTAAAATTTTCAATTGGCTGCATGAGGAAAGGAAGCAGTAAGGTTTTTCAAGTCAAATTCCTGTTTGCAGTTGAATACAGGAAGTCTTTTTTATATTTTGCTAGAATAAAATATAGGATCAGCTGTCTGAGGTTTAGTATTATAATAGCTGAAAACAGGAAAAGGGAGAATGATGGAGGATGTTTTGAGAGGGGAAGTATAATAGAAATTGCAAAAATATTTAAAGGCTTCTTATAAAATAAAACTAAAAGTTTGATAAATGCATATTTAAAAATATGTTCTTTAAAAGACAGGACATAAAACATAACTATCCAGCAGTACTGAATTTTTCTCTTCTCACTTTCCCAGTTTACTCTACCTTTATATAACTATGATGCCCTAGAGCAAATTACTAACATAATATTTTTATCTTTTCTGTACCATTCACTATAGGGATGGCAAATAAATCTTATTTCACATGTTCACTCAAGTAATGAATAGTGACTGCCTGGTGAAATCCACTCAGCAGCCATGTAAGCTATGTCAGGGTGCAGGGACAAAACAATAATTTGTATCATGAATCACTGAGGAAAAGGGGGCACACCACTTACATATATACCTTGGATAATACTTAGTTTAAGGATAGAATTTTGGTTCACAATTCCATTTGTGATTTATAATCATATTTAGGAAATTGCTTTCCTTTATCTTATAAATGAATGAAAATTGACAATGTTCAAAGAAAAGTGAAATGAAAACGTGAATAATACATTATATTAAATTATTTTATACATAATTTGAAAGACAAGAAAATCTATTTTATGTGATAGACAAAATAAACTTTGTAAGGTTAACAACATTTTTCTTTTTTTTTGAGACGGAGTTTTGCTCGTGTTATCCAGGCTGGAGTGCAATGGCGCGATCTTGGCTCACAGCAACCTCCGCCTCCTGGGTTCAGGCAATTCTCCTGTCTCAGCCTCCTGATTAGCTAGGATTACAGGCACATGCCACCATGCCTAGCTAATTTTTTGTATTTTTAGTAGAGACGGGGTTTCACCATATTGACCAGGATGGTCTCCATCTCTTGACCTCGTGATCCACCCGCCTCGGCCTCCCAAAGTGCTGGGATTACAGGCATGAGCCGGTCCAACAACATTATTCTTGAGAAAAGTTAGAGCTTAGCTGACTGATAAGAACCCCTCTCAAGTACGTGTAACTAAAAATTAACATAGCATTTTTGAAATAAACTTTTGTTGTTAAACTTCTAATTTAAAAAAATCCTATATAAGTGTGCACGTACATATGTGTGTATACATAGTGTATATAGAGACTGCAACAGTTACCTGAAAATATCTTAAACAATTTTATTAAATTTTTAATTGCCTGAGTTTCATACTTTTATACAAAAAGAAAATTTCTTGCATAAAAGATAATCTTAACTCATTGGTAAGTTTTTACTATGTATCTCTACACTCCAAGATTCAGCAGTGGAGCAAGTTTGAGATTTTCGTATTTCTGATGTACAACAAATTGCACTGCATATGCTTTTCAATGTACTCATTTATAAAATAGCTGATTTTATACTCATATTCAGTGGAAGCAGGCCAGTGTTTCAGTATAGGACACAATTCAATTCTAATCATAGCTCACTGAGATTTTCATATTGAAAAGCCACTGTTGTTCTTTAGTAAACCACTTAAGTGAATTTAGTGGCTGGGAAAACTGCCAGACAAACAGAAATTTAAACCAAACTGCTTTAAACCATAGAATTACAACATCAAAGTGAGCATCATTACCACTCTTCATATCCTGTTCTGGTGGCCACTTCAACTTGGCCTTGACAGAGACTCTTAAGTTTTTAAAGTGAAAAACTTTAAAAAGTAGACATTCAGTGCTAATGTCTAAAAATTAAATATCTTACTTTATATTACTAGGTTGGTGCAAAAACTTTTGCACCAATTTAATAAATGTTTGTAATATAAAAATAATACTTTGTCCTGGCACAGTGGTTCATACCTGTAATCCCAGCACTTTGGGACACTGAGGTGGGTGATCACGAGTTCAAGAGATTGAGACCATCCTGGCCAACACGGTAAAACCCTGTCTCTACTAAAAATGCAAAAAATTAGACAGGCATGGTGGTGCATGCCTGCAACCCCCGATATTTGGGAGGCAGAGGCAGGAGAATCACTTGAACCTGGGAGACAGAGGTTGCAAGTGAGCCAAGATCACACCACTGCACTCCAGTCTATGCAACAGAGATAGACTCAAAAAAAAAAAAGAAAGAAAGAGACAGGTGATAATTAGACTATTTGCTTTTGCTTTTATAAATATGTGAAGTATTCCTGTAAGAATCACATGGTATGTAATCCAAATCAGTATCGTTCTCTACATTTTGGAGAGCTTTGTATATATGTATAATTTAAAATTTTAATTTGTATAAACGATAAATAAAAATAATTTATAACAAAATATATGCAGCAGAATAAATATAAAAAAGGAATACTCATTTTTGTAAATGGCAGAATTGACATAATTTTAATTTGTTAATTACTTAATTTTTTAATTTTTAAAATTTTAACATATTTATTCAAGAATGTATTAAATAAAAGATTAATTATAAAAACAAATGAAATATTTTCAAACAAAATTTTTTTGAGGCAGGGTCTGGCTGTTGCCAGGCTGGAGTGCAGTGGCATGATCATTGCTCACATAGTCTTGACCTCCTAGGCTTAAGAAATCGTCCCACCTAATCCTCCTGAGCAGCTGAGACTACGGATGCACACCACCTCACCGGGCTAATTTTTTATGTTTTGTAGATACTGTTCTTGACACATTGTTCAGGTTGGTCTCGAACTCCTGGATTCAAGCAATCTTCTCACCTCAGCTTCCCAAAATGTTGCAATTAAAGGCACAAATCACTGTACCTGGCTAATTTCATATTTCTGAAATACAAAAAATTAAACTTAATTTTAGACTGTATCTGTGCTCATAATTATGAAGTCAACACAAAAGTTACTGGAAAATTCAAATATGTTGAATTAGAGAACTATAAATTAAAAAAGAAAATATGTCCTATTTAGCAATAAAAAAGGAAGTATATTATTATAATAATTGTGTTATTGTTTGCGGCTTATTTGGGATGAGAAAGGGGAGTAAATGCAAATCTGTCGGATCTGTCTCTTCTTGTCCTCAGACTTTCTGCTGAGCTACGCCGCTTGCAGGAAACAGAATGCAACCTTGCCATCTCTCTTTCTGTTGCGGGAAAGGAATGTTTGGTTTCTTTCCCATCACAGAGGTCTTGATGTTTCCAGGGACCGGAACAAAATCCTGAGGCAACTGAAGGCATCTGGCGGAATTCACTTCTCATCTGGCGGAAGTCACTGCTCGGTGTCGCTGATCTCAAGCTGGGAGATGTTGCTGGGAGGCCTCAAGACTGAGCTCAGTCTCTGACCACCTGTCAAGGTGTCGGCAAAGACCCCCAGACTTTTGTATGACATTTTTTGTCTTCTTGTTTAAAATGGCTCCTATCTCTTCTTTCACAACATTAAGGGTTTTGAGGCAAACAGCAGAACTATTACTAACTAAAATGAACGTTTGGCCCAGCATTCAGATGTGCAATTCAGAATACTGTAATTTTCATTTGTTCCTAGATGTACCATCCCCGCCCCGATCCTGAGAGCTGCAGGCACCTGCCGCGCACAGTGGCTCCCCTCCTTACCGCCTCGCTCCCAGCTGGAAAGCTTGGGCATGTCTGCAGCATGCACATGCTGACCCAATGGCCACTTTGTTGGGGCGGGGTGAGAGGCAGTGGCGGCTGCCTCAGAGCCCTAGCGCAGTCTTGAGGGACAAGGACACCATTAGGGTGGCTGGGCAGCATATCCTGTTTTCTGGCCCCTTGTGACCATAGAGTCTTTCCCCCGCTAGCCAAGGAGCCAGCTTGGTTTGAAATGGAGGAGGAATGCATTGCTTAAAGAAATCCATTTGCCAGGAGCAAAAAGTCCTCCCACTCTCAATTTTAAGCTGCTTTTCTTTCTTTTTTCTTCTATGTGAGAGAGTTCTTTTCCTACCTCAGCACTCTGCTTGTGATAGGGAGGCAACAGAGGAGTGACCCCACCATGTTATAACTGCAAAATTGGCATGGTCTTTCTGGGACTTAATCTAAATAAATTAATGCACCCCCTGAAACACCATTTTTTTTTCTTAAACTGAATCCTAAACTTCAGGTTGAAGCTCTAGAAAGGAAAACCGGATATGCGGGATCCCAAGTGAGGCAACAGGCACAATATAAACCACCAAGACCAATTTCCAATTTCTGCTGATTAAGCTCCTGCTTCATGGAAGGAGGCCATGCTCCAGGGAATAGATAAGGCCCAGGGAACCAAAACTTTGCTGACAGAAGGCGAAGGTGAGTGTGGATAATTCTTATTCCTTTTCTCTGTAGGCTGCAGTGGCACACATGTGTGGCGTCCATCTAAGGTCACTGGATTTGGGGATACAAAGACAGAAGAGAAAAGGGGGATGCTCATTTTCTCTCTGTCACACCCCAAGATTTTGCTGAAAGAAGGAAGCAAAATGAGAAATGCCTATTTCTCGTTTTTTTCAGAATGGGCCACAATCTATCTTCACTACCCCCAGTCTATACTACTCTGGAGTGTATCCTTAGTCACTGGAACTACTTTGACCCTCTGACTCTGGAGAAAAAAACACCTCATAGCCCTCTGTATAAAGGCTTGGCCAGATTAAAACCTGCAGGAAGAACTGACTTAACTTCAGGAAAGAACCATTCATTTCAATACCATCCTGCAGCTGGACTTTTGCTGTAAATGTGAAGGTGAATGGTCTAAATCTTCATATGTGCAGGCTTTCTTTACCTTGGAGGGTAATCCAGACCTTTGAAGACAGTGTAGGATTGATACAGCACTCCTATTTGCCATCTCAGGAGAGGCTGCAAGGGGCAATTCCAGGGAACTAAAGAAATGAACCCCAAAGGCACCTCCAGCAGGGAAGCCAGCTCCCTCCAGCCCTGCTCCTCTGGGTCCACCCCATCCTCCCTATTCAGCTTCTCCCTCTCACTTGCCTTCTTCTAGAAATCCTCATTTGGACAAGCCCCAGTCTCCCTCTTGCCCCTCAAGCAGATACCTGGTGAATATGGCCCCAGTAAGGTCCAGGTCCCTTTTCTGTTCAAAACTTAAGGCAAATTTAGGGGATCTTGGCAAGGTTTCAGATAGCACTAACAGATATATAGAAGCTTTACAGAATTTCACCCAAGTATTTGAACTTTCCTGGTAAGATGTTCTTTCACTTTTGAATTGAACCCTAATTAACACTGAGAAGCAGGCTGATCTTCTGCAAGTGGCAGAGGGATTTGAAGATGAGCTTTGTATTACCAACAGTGTTTGAGAAGGGGTCAAACCTCATCCAACTGGAAGGAAAGCAGAACCTTTGGATGACTCTAAATGGAATCCCAACGATGAGATGGGAGAATGGAAGATAAAACACTTTCAAACTATGCATAAGGGAGGGTTTATGTAGGGCTAAGACAAAGCCTCTCAATTGTACCAAGCTATTCATGATAAACCAGAGATTTGATGAGAATCCTACTGCCTTCCTGTAAAGGCTAAGGGAGACCGTGGTAAAGCTCACATCTCTATCTCCTGGTTCAGTCCAGGGATAGCTAATCCTAAAGATAAATTTATTACTTGGGCAGCCCCTAACATCAGGAGGAAGCTGCAGGAATAGGCTCTGGAACCAAACAGTACTTTAGGGAATCTCCTAAAAGTAGCCACCTCAGTCTTTTATAAGAGAGATAGGGAGGTGCAGGAGAAAGAAAGGGAAAACAGGAAGGAGGCAGAGGATTGCCACCATGGAAGCCCACAAACTCAGCAATCCCAGAGGTACACCTCTTAACTGCTACAGATATAGTAAGCCAGGACATTTAAGAAGGATTGCCCAAGAAGCTTGAGGAAACCAACTCAACCCTGTTCCATCTGTAATGGAGACACTGGCAGGTGAACTGTTCCTATGAACACTGGTCACTGGATGCTGAACCAATCTCCCAAATGATCCAGCAGGACTGATGGTGTTTGGGGCTTCTAACCCCAGCTCCAGAGATCCAGAGCACCCTTACCATCCAGGAGCCCTTGGTAATCCTGGAAATCAAAAGGAGAAAAGTGAACCTTCTTTTGGACACTAGGGCTGGTCTCTCAGTGCTATTCTCCAATCTGGGCTTTTTTCCTCTCTTAGAATGGCCATGGGGGCATCTCAGGAAGGCCCTTAATGATAATTTCCCTAAACCCTTAGTTTTCATTGAGGAAACTTCTTGTTCACCCATGCCTTTCTACTTATGCCTAAAAGCCCAACTTCTCTGTTGGGCAGGAATATTCTGGCCTATATGAGAACCACCATTCTGACGGCCCCAAGACAAATTCTTTGTCTCCTCCTAGAGGAGACTAATACTGACCCCAACGATTGGGCAATTCAAGGGAAAATTGGCCAAGCCACAGCTGCCACACCAGTCCAGGTCCACCTTAAGGATCCCACCTCCTTCCTAACCAGAAACAATGTCCCCTGAAACCAGAAGCTAGGAAAGGACTAGAAGTCATTATTAATGACATTGTGCCATCGTGACAAGTTTTCAGTGCCTCCTCAAACCCTCCAACAGCCCTGTAGTACCCTGATATTTCGGGTACAAAAAGCCAATGGAGAATGAAGACGAGTTCAGGACATCTGCCTTGTGAATGAGAGTGTGGTTCAATAAACCCAGTGGTTATCAAACCTTATACCCTGCTAGTTCAAATACCTGAGGGAACCAAATGGTTCACAGACCTAGACCTAAAGAATGCCTTCTGTATACCATTATACCCCAATTAACAGTATTTGTTTGCATTTGAGGATCCCTTTAACTAAACCACCCAGTTAACCCAGATGGTGTTACTTCATGGATTCTGATACAGCCCCCACTTGTTTGGGCAAGCATTGTCAAGAGATCTTTTCAAGTTCTTTATCCTTAGCTGTATTAGTGTCCTTCCACACTGCTGATCAAGACATACCTGAGACTGGGCAATTTACAAAAGAAAGAGATTTAATTGACTTACAGTTCCACATGGCTGGGGAAGCTTCACAATCGTGGTGAAAGGCAAGGAGGAACAAGTCCCATCTTATGTGGATGGCAGCAGGCAAAAAGAACCAAGTGAAAGGGGTTTCTCCTTATAAAATGACCAGATCTCTTGAGACTTATTCAGTACCAAGAGAAGAGTATGGGAGAAACTGCCCCGTGATTCGATTATCTCCCACTGGGTCCCTCCCACTATCGGGAGGTGAGATCTGGGACACAAAACCAAACCATATCAGAGGGTTAAAGTTTTACAATACAAAGATAACATTCTCCTCTGCTCTGCAACTGAGAAAGTCTCTCAAGAGGGCAGTATGGCTCTTCTTAATTTTCTGGCTATCAGAGAATATAAGGTTTCAAAGTCTAAAGGATTAATCCCATCTCCTCCCTGGCCATTCCTAAAATTCTCAAGCAACTGAGGGGATTCTTAGGCAATAAAGGATTCTGCAGACTGTGGATACCTGAGTATGGTGAAATAGCTTGTCTCTTATATCACCAAATAAAGGAGATCAGGCAGCTAAAACTCACTCTCTAATTTGGGACCTAGAGGTTAGAAAGGCTTTTAACCAATGAAAACAATTCTTTTTTAAAGTACCATCCCTTTGTCTCCCTATAGGGAAGATGTTTAACCTTTATGTGTCAGAAAGAAAGGGAATGGCACTGGAAGTTCTAATAAAAGCCTGAAGTGCAGTCCAGCAGCCTGTCAGGTACCTAAGTAAAAAGCTTGATTTAATAGCCAAAGGATGGCTGGCCTACCTCCATGGAGTTGCAGTGGTATCCTTGTTGGTACCAGAGGCTACTAAGTTGAGCAGGGGGAATAACTTTACTGTCTACACTTCACTTCACATAATATGGCAAGACTACTCTTTTGCAAAGGGAGTCTCTGACTAACAGACAATCACCTCCTCAGGTGTCACGATCTGCTATTAGAAGGATCTTCAGTTCAATTAAAATTTCTTCTATTTCTAAATCTAATTACTTTTCTCCAAGAGGAACCCGGAGAGTTTCAACATAACTGAGAGCAGATAGTAGAACAAACTTATGTGGCTAGAGAGGACCTCTTTGAAATCACCTTAGAACACCTAAGCTGAATTCTCTTTGCAGATGAAAGTTCTTTTGTAGAATGAGGGCTCTGTAAAGCAGGGTATGCAATACTTAACTCTGAATCCTATTGTTAAGAGTGTGTCTCTCTCCTTAGGTCCAAGTGCTCAACTAACTGAACTAATTGCCTTCATGAGGGTGTTTGGATTAAGCAAAGGAAAATCACTTAACATTTATACTGATTCTAAGTACACTTTCCTAGTCCTCCATGCCCACGCCACTATCTGGAAAGGGGGGAACTTCCTCACAGTGAATGGGTCTCCCATTAAATATTGTGAAATTAATAGATTATTATCCTTGGCTTTTCTCCCACAGGAAGTGGCAGTAATAGACTGTAACGGACACCACAAAGGTATGGATGAAGTAGTCAAGGGAAATAGTTTGGCACACCATGCAGCTAATCAGCAGTGAGAGGTCCCCAGATTTTCGAACTACTTGAAGCTCCACTGATCTGGGAGGACCCCAGAAGAGAAAAGAGAAATAAAACCTCAATATTCTCCTGCAGAAATAAAATGGGCCATCTCTGAGGGATACGTCTTTCAGTCCTCAAGATGACTACAATAGGACAAGCTTTATCTACCAGCTGCCAATCAATGAGAGGTTCTTAAACACCTTCATCAGGCCTTCTACCTAGGTAAGGATACCTGTCAATTGGCCCAGAGATCGTTCTCAGATAAAAACCTGATAGAAATGGTTAAATAGGTCATTAACACTTGCAAAACCTGCCTTAAAAATAATCTTCTTAATCAATGGCTGCTTTTCCCAGGAACCCAAAGGACAGGAGGCTACCCAGAGGAAGACTAGCAAATGGATTTCACCCACATGTCAAAGGCAAGTTGCATTCAGTATGTCCTAATACAGATAGATACCTTCACTAACTGGGTAGAAGCATTTCCATGTTGGACAGAGAAAGCCTCTGAGGTAATGAAGGTACTAATTAATGAGATAATTCCTTGCTTTGGACTCCCTAAGTGCCTCCAGAGTGATAATGGGTCCTCATTCAAGGCAGCTGTCACCCAGGGGGTGCTAAAGGCACTAGGCATTCAGTACTACCTTCATTGTGTTTGAAAACCACAATTCTTGGGAAAGGTAGAAAACCAAATATTATGAAAAGGCACCTCAAAAACTGTCTCAGGAAACTCACCTCTCCTTAACCACTCTTCTCTCCAAAGCCCTACTACGTATTAGAAATACCTCTTTAAAACTAGGATTGATTACCTTTAAAATGATGTATGAGTGGCCTCTTCTCACCAATAATTTCTTGCTAGACCAAGAATCATCTGATTTAGTTAAACATAAAGCTTCTTTGGCCCATTTCCAATAGGAACTTAAATAACTGTTAAAGACTCAATCCTGTGAGTTAGGGCCATCTCTATTCCACCCAGGGGACCTAGTACTGGTAAAGGTACTTTCTTCCCTTTCTCTCTATAAAATCCCAAATTGGAGGGAACATTAAATGCACTTCTTTCTACTCCTATGGGGATAAAAGTCAATGAAATTGATTATTGAATTCATTACACCTAAGTAAAGACCTGAGAAATCAACAGAGTTACCTCCATGAACCCAGAGAAGCACCCAAAGTACCAATGTAAAGTGATAGGGAACCTCAAGATAACAGCCACAAAAAAAAAGTGAATAATCAACCTTCCATGAATATCCTCTTTATAGTCTTGCTGATGTTTGCAGTTTTTACCTTCGTTATGTTCTATAGTATGGAGCACAATGTTGTTTTTAGAATAATTAGTAGATTTCATTTCTTATATCTGTAATATTTGGCACAAAATTCTCTCATTTTAACTTCTCTTGGTGTAATACACATATTTAATCCATGCATATTCAATTTTGTGAAACTTGTTTCTTCTCTCCTAGAGGCCATATCAGACTCTAGTCAGGCAATCAGAGCCTTGAACAATGACTCCCTTTTACAGAAGATCCTTAGATAAACCTCTGGGAGA
This sequence comes from Leontopithecus rosalia, assembly GCA_028533165.1. Lineage (NCBI taxonomy): Eukaryota > Metazoa > Chordata > Mammalia > Primates > Cebidae > Leontopithecus > Leontopithecus rosalia. The sequence continues at coordinate 119,591,544 of CM052650.1, forward strand.
AATTTAGCTGCTGTTCTCCCCTACACAATGCTCTCCCCTGTCAGCAGGTAGTAGCTAAAACCGGTCATTATCCATATTCTAATGGCAGTTAGATGTACCTCTTCAGAGGGTGAAAATGGTATGGACAAGGAGTTAGGGAAATCCTGGGCAGAAAAGGTGAGTCCCCAGCAAGGGCCAGACCCTCAAGTCTGGGATGACCCAGAGTGAGAACATGAATTTCTGTCTTCCTTCTTGAATGTTTCCTTTTCCCAAACTACGCTGGTCTGCCCTGTTCCCATTCTGTGCCCTTGAAAATCCCAGGCTCCACTAGCACAGAGCAAAGAGGAGAAGCAGCTGGACCTTGGAGACTATAGTTTGATGCTGGAGAAAAGCAGCTTAACTTCAGAGGAATAGCTTAACTTCAGAGGAATAGCTTAACAGCAATGCTTTGGAGAGGAGTCCAGCTGGGGATGGCCAGATTCTGAGGGAAGATTACTTTACCACTTCATCCCCTTCCCAGCTTCTCTTCCCTCTAAGAACCACTTTTATCAGCAATAAATTCCTCAGCATTCACAACCCTTCAATTTGTTTGTGCATCCTGATTTTTTTTTTTTGGACCTCAAACAAGAGCTCGGGTGCCACAGATGCGGATGCTAAAGTTTGTCACACTGACTCTATGCTTGCTGGTGGAGAGGAACCACCTCACAGGAAAAGGCAGAGGGCCCACTGAGCTGTTTAACACTTAAGCCATGTGCAGACAGCAAAGCTAAAAAAGGATCGTAATGCACACCCTCTGGGGCTTTGATGGTTGCAGGTACTCACTCAAGATGCTGTGATGGGCCCACACAGAGTTTCGCCCCCACCATCGCCCAAAAGCAGTCACCCTGGCTCCTGTACCAGCTTATCTGCATGCTCCCTCCTGTGAGGAGTTAAGTGCAATGAGTTCCAGTGAGTGGAGTTTGCCTCTGCCAGTGCTGAAGTGGCTGGCCAGCTCTAGTACTGACACTCCAGTTCCCACCTGTGAAGTGGTCAGATAATTTCCTGTTCTACTTTTCTGACTAGTTTCTTAGCTTTCTATTTTGTTATAATGTCAAAGGTGTCAACCTAATTTTATTGGTAATTAAATATCAATTACATTCATAAAAATTAGTTATTTGTTTCTTTTATAATTCATTAAATAAATGGTAATGAATTTCCAATACAGTGACTTCAGTGGGCATTAAAGTTAGTTTAAGATGTGATCATCTTTAAGTAAATTACATTCTATACTGGTGAGACAGATGTTAATATATTTGGATTATATTCTATGAATATAAAAACTTATACTTAAAACTGGAATATTTAATGTATTCACTTTCAATCTAATTATTTTCAGAAGTTTTTCAACATGAGATAGTATAATGAAACAAAGTTTAGTATACAATTTTGTTCTTTACATTTATCTTCATACTTACATTGGAAAGATAACTCATTTTACCTTGTTGTAATGCAAAATGTATTGCAAAAAAGGTCTCAATATCTTTTATAGTTATTTCATTAATGAAATGTTTGGTATATGTTAAACTAAGTTTTTATTTTGTTTTTATATTAATTATTTTGCTTTTGTCCCACTCTGAACTTCATTCTACAAATAAGGCTATGAATGTTTTTGGTCAATAACAGGACATTTTTAGTGTATCATGGTAAGGGACTGTTAAAGGGACTTCCCAGGGTCGGCTGGGGGAGTTGTTTCAAGTGCAGAAATTCTCCAGTTTTCCCCGCCTCTGGCAGGTTAGGTAGGAGCCTTTTGTCTCTGATTCTTCTGCCTCTGGCAAGTCAGGTAGGGGCCCTTTGTTTCACTTTCCTGCTGCTGCAAACCAGGCAGGGCCTTTGTCTCTGATTTTCCCGCCTGTAGCTCTTGGAGATGGGGGCCCTGCTGGGTTCTAAAACAAGTAGCCAATCCAATAAAGGAGTCAAAGATCAATCAATCCAGAGGGAGGTTTGAAAGAACTCCTCTCATTGGACAAGAACAAGAATCGGGAGGGAATAACTTACGGTAAAAACTCTAGCTGGCACAGCCTGGGCTGGAATCCTCTCCGGATCCCCTCCTACCAAAGCATGGGAGCTGACCTTTTACTCTGCCTAATAAAATGAACTTTCACAAACTCTCTGGGTCTACGAGTTCGATTTCAGCTGTAAAACTCACCCGCCTCTCGGGCCCCTTTCCCCATTCTTTGTGGTTAGGAAGGCCAAGAGCTTAAGTTCCCGTTTCAGCTACACCACTTTCCTGGTGGTCTAGTGTTTGGGACTCCTGTTTTCACATAGGTGGCCCTGGTTTCTCCAGCTGCAATTTTACTCTGCCAGTTACAACAGTGTTAGGTCTCCATATGTAAGCCTGGAGCCTGAAAGTCTGAAGTCCTGCTTGCCCCAGCTAATCGTTTCCCACCCCCTGCCTGCATTCTGCATTGTCCCTGATCACCCAGTGGAGCTTCCCAGACAAGCCCCTCACCCAACCCTGCCATCTTAACTGCTCTTATGATACTGTAAATACCCCTCACCCAACCCTGCCATCTTAACAGCTCTTATGATAATGTGAGTACCTCTCACACAACCCTGCCATCTTAGCTGTTCTTATAATGTGAGTACCTCTCACCCAACCCTGCCATCTTAACTGTTCTTATGATACTGTGAATACCTCTCACCCCACCCTGCCATCTTAACTGCTCTTATGATACTGTGAATACCTCTCACCCATCCTGCCATCTCACCCCCACCCTCCATCGTAACTGAAATTGTGGTCATGTATACTCCTTGCCCCTACACCCGACCACTGTAACTGATCTTACTCTGCAATACCTCTGCCCCCTAAAAACTACCCCCACCTATAAAACCAATTCCCACCTTACCCATTTCACCTGTCCCTTCTCAGATTTGGCCCAATTGCACCCAAGAGAGAAATAAAACAGCCATGTTGCCCACACAAAGCCTTCTTGGATGATCTCTTTATTAAATGCACTTAATATTCAGTACTATTGGACTCGCATAACAAATAGCAGAACATGCCACCCCAAAATATGCCACTTTGGCTTGAGGATTATTCTGAGCTGAAGACAATTAAGAAGGAGATACCAGAAAAATTCTCTGCTCTTTGTCTAAAAGTAGGAAATAAATTTGCAAAGCTGTCTTCATTTACTCTTTGTCTAAAAGTAGAAAATAAATTTGCAAAGCTGTCTTCCTTCACTCTTTGTCTGAAAGGACAGCAGTAAATCACTGGAGACAACCGCAGACCTTGACCAATGCAGAGGCAGTGCTGGAGAAATCTACATACCAAACTTCACTACCAGCCCTTACAGTCTGTTAGTTTCCTTGTATATTTGCCTTTTCACAGTTTGCTACCTGTGGAAACTTAAAGTTCTTTTCCTTTGTTTTGTCACCACTCTAAAAATTTATTGTTTCTTTGCTAATACCCTAGATGAGCCCAGTTCTAATCAACCCTTGAATAAGTCATCTCTGGGTACTCAATTTATAAACTTTAGGCAAATCTGTTGGTTTTTCTTTTGTTAATCAGTCTTCTGTTAGTTCAATTTACTTGGCTCCAGCCCTAGAACCTGGGAGGGCAGTAGGAAAAAGAATTTTTTTATTCTCCTAGAGTAGGAACACAAGGTATTGCTCTCTTTCCAGTATCTCCTCCACATAATGATACTCTTCTTACTAATCAGTTTGTCCAAATTCTATGAAATAAAATTCAATGCCAAAAATCATTGAAGAATTCTGTTAATAAACTTAAACTTTTATAACATCACTGACCATCTGGAAATCATGCTTGTTTTATAATAGTGATGGTAGTAAGAGATTACTGTTCATTGTTCCTACAAGACTTGTAAAATTTTTGGGGGGTATTACCTCATTTAATTATAATTACAAGCATGTGAGGTATTTTTCCCTAATTATGCAGTTGAGAAAACAAGTTTAGACTGATTAAATGACTACTTTAGGACCACAGAATGAGAAGCAGTTGAGTCAACTCTTAGATCCAAGAATATTAAAATTGGGTTTTATTTTTTAATGATAGATAACTTCCAAAATACTTGGGAAAAATACTTATTTTTATTTACAGATACCATCGTTTTTGACTATCTGTGGATCACTGGTTGTCATACTCTATTTTTCAAGAGAGAAAGAGGAATGCTCTTAAGAAAAAGATTATGCCTTCAACAATGCTGGTGTCATACCCCATCATTTCATGTTTCTAACAAGCCGGAAATTGAGTTATTACCTTCGGAATAAACAGAGGTTTCTTCAAGAGCGGCAACTTATTTACGGCCATTACATTAGAAAACAACAACAACAACAAAAAGGCTCAAATCCAAGCTGCCTGACACACTGTTGGTGCTTCCTTACCAGCTCTACTGTGGATAGCAGGACCTAACACCGGACTCTACTTTGAGTTTCACAACAATTATTCATTTTCCTGGTAGTCTCAAGAATTCTTTTAACATGTATAGCCTGGCGTTAGGTCAATTACGTGATAAAGTGCATAGTTTTCTTATTACAGTACACTCATAGATTCTCCCTTCACATAAATTTTGTCAACTTAATAAATTTGTTGAAAGATTGTATTCTCCTTCAAAGATCTGGACTATGAATGACTCTTATGAAGGCAATAGCTGACCCTCCTAAGTGACACATATGTGTAAATTCTTGGTTGTACTAAATCTGGATGGGGGAATCTTCATAGTTCTGAATTAATCTGGGGCACATGTTCTCCTACATGATTATTTATAAGAAAATATTTTAATAATCAAGATGTTTAATAATTTGTTTTTATTATTTCTATTATCTAATTTTTATTACTATTTATTACTATTTTATTATCTAATTTTTATTTCTATTATCTAATTTTTATTAGTGGCACAACTCAGTTTGGTTCAAATACACATCTCATAACGTCTCCATAGCATGCTTCTTTAAAAAAAAATACAACTTTTATAGAGCACTCAGTTGTATGGGTACACAAATGGAAAATGTCTCTGATCAAAATTAATTCAGTGGCATATCAGACAGTCTGTAACCAGGACAATAAATAACTGCTGACACTAAGTTTGGATGGGACATAATTTATCGGATGAAAACTAGAGGTCATGATGCATTTACGACAGCTATTAGCAGAGCTGAATTTTCTTGCAAAATAATTTGGCTAGGACTTTTGAAGCAATTAATTTATTAAAGGCTGCCATTTATCAGCCTAAACAAGACATTTCTATTCCCTTCAAAAAAGAAACAGATTAGACCCAATCTATTAGATACTCTTAAGTATTTTACAGCTTATAGTTTAACAATTTAGACAGGTTAAAAATATCCACACAAAATATACCCTTAAAAAGGTTTTGGAAGATACTGCTACCTGCTTTCCTTAGCATAAAATATTTCAAACCTGAATTAGGCACATGGAAGACAGACAGCTATCCCTACAGAGACCATGGTAAATCAATGAAAACTTAACAACGTGTATCTACATGTGTCCTTTTCGATTACTCAAGTTTAGAAAAATGAAGGGTTAATGTAAAGTCAAGTGGACCTTTATTTTATTTAAACTTACGTAAACTTTTTAATATAGAAATTTACTGTATTAATTACTTCTAAAAGAGTACTGTCTACCATGTTATCAGTTATTATGTTTTGTAGAAAGTACAGTTACAAATATTGGACTATGTATGTAGGTGTTAAAAACTATTGTATTATCTTAGTGTCCTCTAAAATTTGATGTCTTAAAATGTAGCTAATTTCAACTAAATTTCTGGTCAAACGCTTTTTTATAAAATTAAATAGTAATTGCAATGGTAATCAAACATAAATTCTACTATGTACAAAATAGGCTATTCCTTATATTAAACTTACTTAGCATTATAAACGTGAGTTATTTAGTGAATTAAAATAAATTATTATAGAGAAATAAACAGAATCAATAATTTCTAAACTTCTGCTTTTCAAGTGATATTTTATTCTTACTACAGACATTAGTAAATATTTTTTCCTATGGTATTGGTCTAAGGAGCATACTACTGAAACAGGAGAGTTTCCTTATCCTCTACTCAGGAAGAAACCACCGGGTTTGGCTCACTCAGCTGCCCAGCTACTCAAACCCCTAGTGGGAGCAGGCAGACAGGCAGATACAGAGGCCATGGGGAGTGCTTTGGGACTGTGGTCCCACAGCAACATCTAAGGGCAGGTGTCTGTGATTCCCAAAGCCCAAGCAGGCATGTGCTACAGTGTGATCTTTGAGCTTTACTATCTGCAGATGGCTTGTGTCAGTCAGTTGAGTTAGACCCTCTGCCTTATCATGGGGGCAGAGGGTTACCTTTACTGTAGGGAAGGGCTGATGTCTTAAAACACCCTACTGATGATGCAAAGATGACACTTCTACATACATACTCTCAGAAATATACTATCCAGAGACAGTTTTCTCAAGTTCTAATTAATACATGATCCTAAACACAAAAAGATACAGGAATTGACTTTTTTTATAATAACATGATTAAAACACCTGCATAAGAATAATTTGATGTATCTGTCTCAGAAAATTGTTCAAGTATTAAAATGTCAATTCCTGAATAACTTATACAGTAGTTTTTCAATGAAATACATTTCATAGATGATAAGTTGGAAAAGTGTACATCCTATCATGTTTAATAGACTTATTTTGTTTAGCACATAAGATAAATAACAAATACAACTGAAAAAAGCATATTACAAGGTAATGATTGTAGTGAGAAAATGTAGAATTTCCTTTTTAGTTTCACAGGGCATATATTAAGTAGTTTACAGAAATGAATAATAAGAAAAAATTTATTGAATATTTATTGAAAAAGAAGAAAGAAGAACCATGAGTAATATTACATTTCTGAATACAGATACTTTACTGCAATTTGGAAAAGTCTGTTTGATAGCCAAAATGCACCTTCAAATGACACGGAATCAGTATAAAATGCTGACTCAGTGAATATGTAGTTTCTGAACTTCAGTATTGAAATGACTTATAAAATGATAGAAATCAAAATCGTCAAGGTAATTTCAAGCAAAATAATGTACTTCATATTTTGTCTACTTGTAACATATGGTTTTAAGAACATAAAAACCTCTTGCTTAGTATGTTTCCTTTTTCAGCATTTGACATAATACTAATATATAAGTATTTCATCCTTTAACTTTATCCTCGCTCATTTGAATTAACTGTATATACATCTTAAACTCATTTGTTACTTTTATTTTAATAATATTTCATCAGCAGCTATTTTGCTTCCTCTACTGACATATTTTCACTGCTTTGCACCTTCCCAGAGAATATCAAGTCAATGCCCTAAAGATACTCCCTTCGTCTCCTACAGAGCTGAGTCACTCCTTTCATTTTAGACTTCCTTCATCTACCATAAAAATGGAGTGAAAAGACTGTATTCTCATCTTAAATACAAAACTATTACTACCCTTCAAGAGCTCCTGCCTCCCCTATTTCTGGATCTTTTTAGGTATTCTTATGATAGGTTTCTTAACAATTTTTTCCTCTTTTTTTCCACTTTCTTTTTGATTGAAGGTAGTAGTGAGAGAACTTTTGTATATTCCCTGTCTGCAGAGCCCTTCTTATCCGATGGCAGAAATTGGTCTTTTCATTGTGCTAAAAAATTGGTTGCTGTTCTGCATTTAAAAGGGTACCAATGGATAATTTTGGCTTAAAGAGGTTGAAGGTCATAAAAGTTTATTGAATTTCAAGTTTTCCGCTTGTTCTGCTAATTTTTCTGAAGGGGAATTAATCAAAAAATTTTCTATACTTTCAAATCACTCTAAATTCTTTGTTATTCTCTGCTCACTTCATTGACTCCCATTACCTAAATTTTAGGCCAAATATAAACATATGATTAAGTGTAATTATTGCATAGAATATGGAGAATAATACCATGTTGAATATTCACTACAGCACAGGAGTGAAACTATACAAAACAACCACCACCAATTAAAAACCCATATACACCTAAACCTTTAGAATGAAATATATTCAAGTAGGTATGCCTGCACTTTATTTGTTTATACAAAGGTGGAATTGAACACTAATGTTAAATATAAAAGAATTCTAATTATATATGTATGGCCTTTCAATAGTTAATATATTAAATATAAGTGTTAATGAAAGCCCAAAGAAACACAAAACATGGCTGGCAGTTAAAGACAGGTTTTGTTTAGTTAAAACCTGAGAGGCACTCCTGGCCGATTTCTATCAGGAGTGCTTTCTCTTAGAGACTAAGAGTATATATTGGTTTCAAGGTGAGGGGGCTTATAAGAAGCTTGGAATGTTCCTGTTTGAGGGGGAAGTTTTATGGCAGACTTGGAATGTCTCTGGAAGGAGGGGAGTCTATCTTGGGGCAGACATCTTCCGAGGCCAAAGTGGGTTATCTAAGGGCTAGCATGTCTCTGATTGGGAAGGAGTTTGGAATGTTTCCAGTTGGAGATGTTATTTGTGGTTTAGTCATTCTGACCTTAGTCATTAGGCTGATGCCCTTTGCATTTAGGCGGCTTTTTACTAAGGTGAACTTTAGAATGAGGGGCTTGTCTAAGATGGCGATGCTCCTGCTCTGTCATTAAGCAGAATTTTTTATCACTTAAATAAAATACATTATAGTTTTTAATTGAGTCTATATTATCACTATTTTTTGGTTTGAATATAAGAAATTATTATTTTTTCTTAAGTGCACTTAAATGAATTTACTATTTTGTACTATTTTTCTCTGTTTTCTTTTTATAAATTGTCCCAATACATTTATATATACTCAAACTAAATTCTTGCATCTATAGATTGTTTCTACTGAAAACATAGTTCTTTTCAGGAGGCCTTCATGAGGTTGATTTTCTTCTTTCTAGGTTTTCTCCCCAAAAATCAAATTTGCTTGACCAGTGTTTCTGCAGAACCTACAACCTATTTGCTTTTCTTAATAACATATAATGGATAGATTTTTCCTTAAACAACATATTTGTTTAAGTAACTGAAATTATTAAATACAAATTCATTTTGTTATAGTAACATTTCTAGAAACCCATTTAAAAAAATAAATTTCATTACAATGAAATAATTCATAAGACAATCTTAGTGTATAATTTAACTTCATAGGGTTTCCATAGATGTGCCTTTACTATAATCTTTCCTCTTCTATGTTACTTATAGAAAGAAAACAAACAAAAAAACCTGCCTAACTTTTTACTTTGCCTTTGATTTTCCTGAACAAATTTTGAAACCATCTTTGCAAAATTGTGACTGAGACAGTGAAAGCGATCTAACCTAACTGACTCCATCTTGCTGCTAACCTCCAAGCTATCTTTGTTCATTCGCAGGCATAGACTGAACTAATTTTGGGAAGAAGTGAGTTTGTAATGTTAAACAAAGACGATAACAGACCTTTCCCAAAGCAAACCTCTTTTTTTTCATGGAAACTAGACTGCCTTTGTAGGAATAACATATTAAGCACAAGGTTAGAAATTATAGTTTAGGATTCATTCAGCCAGAGGCTAGAAGATTCTGACCCTCCCTAAAACGCTGTTAAGATCAGTGCTTGAGATATTTTGCAGACACTGCACTTGATGAATTAGCTGGCACCACCCAAATTGATAAACTGGCCCAACTGATTTTGTAACCCCTCATCACTCAGAAACTGACTCAGCACAGGAAGACTGCTTCAATTCACTATGATGTCATTTCCTACCTGACCAATCAGCACCCTTGGCTCATTGGCTTCCCCTCACCCACCAAGTTCTTCTTAAAAACTGAATGCTCTGGGAGACCGATCTGAGTAGTAATGAAACTCTGATCTCCCACACAGCCTGCTCTGTTTGAATTACTCTTTCTCTATTGGAAGGCCTTTGTCTTGATAAACCATCTCTGCCTAAGCAGCGGGCAAGGTAAAGCCACTGGGCACTTACACTTTCCAGTCAGAGATGGCTGATTCATTAATTTATTGAATCCTATCTATTGAATAACTTGAGCAGTTACTTATATTCATTTTGCTTTGGATTCTTAATCTATGACTTAGTGAAAACAGTAACTTCCAGATTCGGTTGAAATGCAGATTAACTAAGCCAATCACATCATAGAAGCTGAGTAAGTAATAATTATTATAATTAAATTATTATTATTGGAATAAATGATTTGAATGTAAAGAACTTTAATTATCCAAAATACTTAGAAAAATGCCTGACACATAAGAAGTAGTCACTTTAGTTATGTAATAGTAGTGGTAGTACTAATAGTATTTATTTTATAGCATTGGAACCATAGTAAGTTAGGTTTCTTGGATTGAATCAACGATTTATTAAGAAAATGCATGCCAGAGAGAAATCTCTATGGGAGTGAGGATAACATAGTGCTAATGGGTAAGAAATAAGCAAGAATGTGAGTTCAGTTAAGGTCTAGACTCAGCCTTCACCCATAAGAGTTCTGGATCATAGACCTAACTGCAGAGTTTATTCTGATTTATTATTCCTTCCAAGAGAGCTGAGTTTTCATTTTGTAAGCTTGTTGCCTATTGGCTATTGACCACCTAGCAGAAAGAAGACAGAAGAAGATAAGTTACAAGTGGCTCTTGGTATGTGGCTTGATTCGTTTAACGGCAGTTCTTCTAAAAAGGTTTATGCTCTTAGTAGCAATACCCAACTCTGTTGGAGGTAGAACTCACATAACTGGTGAATGGATTCTAGGAGAGCTAGGTTAGTCATGAACAGAGTCAGCTATGGAAACTTTTTACTTCTCTTTCCCACAAGTCTCTGATCAACTCAATATAGGTCATTATCCTCATTTCATTTTAATTTAGTATGCCATTAATTAACAGTGACAGATATAGCATATTTTATTAATAAATTGAAGAGAATAACAGCAAAACACAAAATAAATACCTTCAATAATTAAAGAGACAAAAATAAAATATTTCATTCAAAAGTTAAGGAAAGGAACTCTTGAGATTCAAAAGCATATGGTCTTCATAAAACATGTGAGGCCTTTGAAATATTTTATAAATGTGTGATTTTATGTATGCATCCATATTTTTCTAAAAATATTTTATACCATAAGAATTTGAGAATCCCTGATTTGGAATTGAAAAGGGTTGTGGCTATATTAGCTTGGCACCGCCCATGGTGAAGTCCTGTCCCCTCCACTTGGCTTAATTGTGATTAATATTTATCTATAAGAGTAAGGGGATATCATTGAACTAATTGCCAAACAACTCGATTGGCAGACTTTCAGCACGTCATTTTAACCATTTATTTCTAATGTTATTATCAAACAGTGCTACAATAGTTTAAAATTTAAAATAAATTGCCTCCTGGTTTAATGCCATTTTAAAAATGACTTTACTAGTTTTCTTTGTGTGTGTAGAGATCTTAGCTTTTGGCTGCCCAGATAAGCATAATGAATTAGACTATAAAAACTAAGAAGAAACCAACATTATTTACATTTTTCTCCAATTAATTTCTAAAAGCATTAGTAATTTCTAATTGGTATTAACTTATTTGTAATACTGAAGTTGTTTTTCCAGTCTAAGAGGCAAATAGGGTTAAGAGTAAGTTATTTAACATCTCTGTATCTGTTTCTTCCTCTATAAAATGGTAATAACAGTAATAATTATTCTCAAAGTCTTATAAAGTTTAAGATCATTAACAACTCTAAGTTGTTTTAAATATTCAAGAATTATTAGTTAACATTTATATAAATATTCTCAATGCTATTATGATGATCTATTTAAAGAAAAATAATTTAACAAAAATAAGGCAGAGTGAAGATGGAAATTATCTAACCCAAAATTTGTAATTTATAGAATTGCTTACAAAAGCCTTGGAGCAGGATGGGTTACATCAATTTGGGATTCTGTATTTATCTACTCAAAGTGCAGCATGTCTTTCTGAAAGATGCTATTAGCATTATCATCCATATTTGATTATCAGCAATCACAATTAACAGTCTTCTAAATAATAGCATGAAACACTGGAGCTGTCCATCATCACTACTGATGAACAATTTCATTGTAAATACTGATATTAGGGTTGAATAATAATTATAAAAGCTCTTGGTCACCTTCCAACAATTAGAGTTAAATATTCTGAAAATTAAAAAATTGTATTATTCAAATGATATCTAAATTATTTGATTGTAGTGGTATTTGTCCTTTATTAAAGGCAATCAAGTGCTTTTCTGATGTAATTTAGACTTAGCCTGTGTTCACTTGGAATACTATTAGAACAATTAGAATACTGCAAAAAAAGAAAAAAGAAAATCATAAAAATAAGGAAAAAAATTGGCTTACACTGAAAAAAAAAGAAAAAACCATATTCTTTAGGTTTAGTAAAAAATAAAAAAGATGATTGTTTCCATAGTAATATAGACTTTAAATATGACCCCAGGTTGCTTTGGACAAAGATGTAGTATCAGGGATGATTACCCTATTTCTATTTCCATTAAACAAAATGAGTTGAACAAACACACATTGTTCTGGATTACTACTGCAAGTATAATGTAATTAAAATATGTGGATCTAATTAATTACAGATATAATACTGCCTTTTCTGATAAAATTACAGGAGCATTTATTTAGCTGGAGTTTCAAAAGAGGAAAAATAAGGCTATTTTTCCAAATATTTGATTACATTTTTCTGAGGTTTACTTCTGATGACAGTAAATGGTTTTACTCTGACATTTATTTTTATTAGCTATTGACCTATATAAATTTATAGCCTTATAAGCTTGTCTTCTTTTTTGTTATTTAGGAGATTGTTTTCTGGGCAATAATCTTAACCTTCTGTGTAAAACATTATTCTTGATACTTCCTTGCTATTTTCCTTCTGTACTATTCTTAGTACATGTTGGTTCCTAATTGTTAAGTCTTGAAGGGGGCCACCCAAATGAGATAAATTATTTGGAAAACGACTAATAGTATAGAAACAGATTTATCCAGTCTATTTCCTCCTGCACTGCAGGATGGCACTAGTCCTAAGGGCACCATTCACTTTCTGTTCTAGGATTGTGTTCTGGGAAAGCATTCACATAGAATGCAATGAAAATAATGCCCTCTGATGTTGTACATGTCAATGAAAAGAGTCAAATTCTGTAAAATATTTGAAAAGATTTATTTTGAGCTGAGTATGAGTGACAAATGACTCGTAACCAAGCCCCAGGAGATTCTGAGAACATGTGTCCAAGGTGATTGGGCTACAGCTTGATTTTACAAATTTTAGAGACATACAAGACGTCACTCAACATAAGCAGGAAGTATAACCATTTAGTCCAGAAAGGCAAGAAAACTCGAAGCGGGGCAAATGAGCTGCCAGGTTATAGATATAGTTAAAGATTTTTTGCCTGGCGAACAGTTGAAATAATTTATTTAAAGACTTTGAATCAAGGGAGAAGGCACAAGTCTGGGTTAAGATAGGGATAGTAGAGAGCACAGTTCTTAGGATGAAGATGAAGCCTCCAGGAAGTGGGCTTTAGAGGGAATAGAGGGTACGTGTTTCCTATAATAAGTAAAAACTTTTCAGACTCGTAGTTATTTCTCTCCTGGACCAGGAAAAAGACCCGGACAGGGAAAAGGATTTTCTATAGAAATATTGATTTTCCCCACAAGAGACAGCTTGTAGGGCCATTTAAAAGTACATCAAAGAAATATGTTTTGGGGTAAAATACATTGATTTATTTTAGGGCCTGTTATTTGTTAGTTGGTATTTTATTGCTATAAAGACTCTTTTGTCAGTCTTAAGGTCTCTGTTTCAATATTATGCTGGTCAGCTGTACCTGAATTCCAATGAGAGGAAGGTATAATAAGGCATGTCTGACCATTTGTTCTCATTATGGTCTGACCTAGTATTTCAGGATTACTTTAGAATGCCCTTGGAGGCATTAATTTAGTTAGTTGGGGGCCTTAAAATTTATTTTTGGTTCACAATAGGAAGTATAATTTATCTAAACTGTATTTATCTTTATCATAATCCCCCCAAATCTACTTGTGTATTATCCCAAGTTTATGATTTTCTTATTATCATGTCAAAATGACAATGTAAAATCTATAATATAGGTACAATTATTATCCAAAATAATTAAGTCTATATTTAATATTTGTTAAATAAGTAACAAGTCTATATTTGTATCACTACTTTTACAAGTCTTGGAATATTCCAAAGCAAAAAGAGAAATTTTTATCTTTTTACCATTGCTATATTTTACGTAGACTATTATCCTCATCTATAATTTTACATAACAAAATATTTCTATTAAGATAATTATCACTTTAAAATCTAACAGTTATTTATATATGGTCTACAACTTCTAGTTATATATATGTATATATATGTAGAACATATGTTGAACATTTATACATGTAGAACATATATAAATGGGATAACTTAGATTTTAAAGTGATATGTAGAACATAATTATATATGTTCTACAATGTCTAGTTATATATATACATGTATGCATATATATGTATATGTATATATATAAAACAAAAATTTATGTACATATATTTAAAAATCCATCTTCTATTTTAAGCACCACTAATAAATAAAACATGTATTAGTCAGGGTTCTCTAGAGGGACAGAACTAATAGGAGAACTAGTATATGTATCACAGTTCATTAAGTATTAGCTCACATGAACACAAGGTCCCACAATAGGCCATCAGCAAGCTGATGAGCAGGGAGAGCCAGTCTGAGTCCCAAAACTGAAGAACATGTAGTACAATATTCTAAGGCAGGAAGCATCCAGCATGGGAGAAAGGCATAGGCTGGAAGGCTAGGCCAGTCTAGTCTTTTCATGGTTTTCTTCCTGCTTTACATTCTAGCCATGCTGGCAGCTGATTTAATGGTGTCCACCCAGATTAAGGATAAGTCTACCTTTTGCAGCCCACTGATTTAAGTGTTAATCTGTTTCGACAACACCTTCACACACACCCAGGGATAATACTCAGCATCCTTCAATCCAATCAAATTGACACTCAGTAATACCCATCACAATTCCACTCATTGTCAACTTGAACCCACACTCATCTCCTAAGATCATACATAATCTTCAAATGAAAACAATAATAAGGTCATAATTATGCCTAACATAATACAACTATTTTTCCTACAACTGGAAACACACCAAATCCCCAAACCAAATATTGCTACATAAAGTTAACAATATTTAAATGTTGACATGAAGTCAATAAATCTTTTGTCACCTCACCTGATAAACATAATAAAGACATTTTCTTAGTATGAATGTAAATATGCACAAACATGTTTTTAACAAAGGAGGGAGGAAATACTCATGGCAATTCAGTCCATGTTTCTGCAGCCGATCATGTGGTTGTAGCTGGTTTCGATGACTACCTTCTTCTACTACCCATTCTGTATTCCATTTGCCTTCAGCCAGCACCTCAGCAGGTCATGGTTTGTTTCCTGGTGGAGTGACCCAAACCTTCATTTCTGAAGGCTCTGGGTTATTTGTAGTCTTTCCTGGATTAGGCTGTTGCAGTTTCCCATTGACCTTAATCAAAGGGCATCCTACCGGATCTCCTGCGTTCCGTACATACTTTTCCTTAACTCCACTGTGGAGAAGTAGACTGTTTCATCTTGATAGTCTGGGTCAATCGCCCCAGTCAATGTAACTCCCTTCTTAGCCTGTTGACTTAAAGGTAGAAGGAGCACAAAGTGTCCAGGTGGCAATCTTAATTTCCAGTGTAATGGAATCGTTGTTGAGTCTCCGGGTAGTAGCATTCTTCCCTCTGGAACGAAGATCTCTAGGCGAGCAGAACATAATGTTGTGGGAACAGGAAGAAAAAATTTTGCTAGTGGATCACTAGGGATGATGGTGAGTGGTGCCACTTTCATTTCCACCCCTTTATTACTGGACCCATGAATCCTGGCTATGGGAGAAACAGCACCATACTCTGGATGCTGATTTAGAGCATACACAGCCTTTTGGAGAACTTTGCCTCAGCTCTGCAAACTATTGTCACGTAGTTAGTATGGTAATTGTGACTTCAAAAGGCCATTCTACCATTCTATCAATCCTGCTGCTTTAGGATGTTGGGGAACATGGTAAGACCAGTGAATTCCATGAGCATGAGACACTTCTTTAGCTGTAAAGTGAGTGCCTTGGTCAGAGGCAATACTGTGTGGAATACCGTGACAGAAGATAAGGCACTTCATGAGTCCATGGATGGTACAGAAGCCATATCCGGATATGAAAACCCATATCTGTAGCAAGTGTCTATTTCAGTGAGAACAAACCTCTGTCCTTTCCATGAGAAAGAGGTCCAATACAATCAACCTGCCACCAAGTAGCTGGCTGATCACCCCGAGGAATGGTGCCATATTGAGGGCTTAGGGATATGCTGCTGGCAAATTGGAACACAGCAGTGGCCATAGCCAGATTCAGCCCTAATGAGTGGAATTCCATGTTGCCTGAGCCCATGCATAACCTCCATCCCTGCCACCATGGCCACTTTATGCATGGGCCCATTGGGCAATGACGGGTGGCTGGGGAAAGAGGCTGAGTGGTGGCCACAGAACACAGCATTCTACCCACCAGATTATTAAAATACTCCTCTGCTGATGTCACTCATTGGTAGCACTCACATTGGATACAAGTATCTTCACAGTTTTTGACCACTCAGAGAGGTCCATACACATGCCACTTCCCAAAATTAATTTGTCACCAATTTTCCAATCATGCTTCACTCAAGTCCCTGACCATCCAGCCAAACCATTAGCTATAGCCCATGAATCAGTGCATAATTGCACATCCGGGTAGGCCAATCTAGTCTTTCCATGTTTTTCTGTCAGCTTAATATTCTAGCCATGCTGGCAGCTAATTTGATGGTGCCCACCCAGATTAGGGGTGGGTCTGCCTTTCACTGTCCACTGACTCAAATGTTAATCACATTTGGCAACACCCTCACAGACACACTCAGAATACACTTTGCATCCTTCAATCCAATCAAGTTGACACTCAGTATTTACCATCACATACAATAATCCAAATTTTGTCACAGTATATACACAGCATCTAGTAGATAATTGGATACAATCTTTTCAGGATAGTAAAGGAAGGACTGTTCTTACCAAAATATATAATAGTACTAGAAACAGCATGTGGCTAAAGAACATATCTTGCCTGGTGATTGGCAGACCTCTCAGTAATGGCCAGTAGATGCCCAGAATGCAGCATGGATCTGAAATGCTCGTCTTCTAGATGGCAAGAAGACAGCTAACATGTCTCTTGTAAAAAAACTGAGAAAATGGAGAAGAAGGGGAAGACTTGACATGACAGAAGCAGCCAGGAAGGAAGTGTGGGAGTCAGAACTTTGAATTGACTGAGTATTTGAAATTGAGGCTTTTCTAAAGTCAGAGATACTAAGCTACCTTTAAACCTTAGGCTTATCTCATAGTAAATGGATATGGTCATACAAGAACAAGAAAAATCAGTAACATAAGACATTTAGGCTTTATTGAACATATAATTTACAGCACACATACAATTTTTGTCTTCCTACATACGTATTTGTTCACATCAGATGCTGCGTTTCACAGCAGATCTAACCACATAAATTTGTTACGTGGATATTTTTAAACAGATATAACTTGCCAGGTACTGTTCTTGTCACTGAGAATTAACAATAAAAATCACTATTATTTCTGCCCTTATGAATATTGCACCTTCATGTGGGAGGACAGATATTAATAAGAGACTCATGATAATGAATGCAAAATTAAAAGCAGATAACAATATTTTTTATAAAAGGAGAGAGCAAGGAACTATAAAGGTTTAAACGAAAGTGCATGCCTTGAAGATTGAAGGCAAGAGGACGTCTGGAGAACAAAGAATATTTCTCTGAAGAGAGCACATGTGACCTGAGCTCTGAGGAATGATCTCCACTTAATGAATTTGACTTTCAACAAGAGAAAGATCTTATTCCTGTTCTATTCTTTGTGCTCTCACCTGTTAGAAAATTTAGACAATCTGAGAAAAAAGAAAAATGGTTTCTAAATTTCTTGTTAATGTCTTTTAGGTCTTAAAACTAATTTTCTTGTTTAACATCTTTCTTGAGGAATACATGTCTAATGTATACTTGTCTATACAAATTAAGTTGAAGAAAGGAGGGATTAAATAAAAGACAATTTGAAACTTTTGCCTTTCAAAATGCCATGTAAAGAAAATAAAAAGCAAGATACAAACTGAGAAAAAAAGTATCTGTGAAACATAAATCTCATAAAAGGCTTGTATCTGTACATAGTTTAAAAAATCCTACAATTTAAAAAAGACAAATGTAGAAAAGACAAATACCCAATTTAAAATAAATTGGCAGAAGGCAGCAAAACACACTGCCACGTGTGTACCTATGCAATTATCTTGCATGTTCTGCACATGTACCCCAAAACCTAAAATACAATAAAAATTTTAAAAAAATTATTAAATGAATACATCTTTAAGTAAACACAGTTGCAGAATAATACATTCAATGAAAGATACATCAAAGATAAATAGCTATTTTAAAAGGTGCTAAAAATCATTAGTCATTAAGGAAGGGCAGATTAAAACCACAATATCCCTACACACCTATTAGAATGGCTTAAATGAAAGATTGACAACGCCAAATGAGAATATACAGCAACTTGAAATTTTATATACTGCAGTCATTAATCAAAATGGTAGACACTTTGAAAATTAGCATCTTTTAAATAAAGGATAAACATTTACTTACCATACAGCCTAGAAAGCCCACATTCCACTTACAAGCTTTTATCTGAGCGAAATTGAAAAAATTATATATGTTTATATATATATATATACTCAAAGCCTTCAAAATGAATGTTCAAAGCACTTTTATTTGCAATAACTAAAACCAAACAAAGCAAATATTCATCAGCAGATAAATATATAAACAAATTGTGATATCACAGAATAGAATTAGATCCTACAATAAAATGGAACCAACTCTCAAAACAGAAAAGAACAAGAATAAATACCCAAACTATTAAATAAAAGAAGAATAAATATCCAAACTATTAAGTTAAATAAAATTAGACCATATATAGCCACAAAAGACTACATAGGATCTAATTTTATTTGCATGTAATTTTAGGAAAGGTAGAAGTGTAGTACATAAATCAGTGGTAGTACATAAATCAGTGATTGCTGAGAATTGGCTATGTGAGGAGACGTCAAGTACAAAGGAGCATGAAGAAACTCTGGAAGATCTTTGAAATGTTCTGTATGTTGACTGTGGTTATAAGAAACTGCATAAATTGCTTATAATGCATTAAATTTTACACTCAAAGTTGTTGATTCAATTAAAATCATATGACAATGCTTTAATATTTTTAAATATTGAATTTTTAACTGATTTTGGAAATAATTTCTATAGTAACTTATCGAGAAATTAAAAAAAAATAGATATAAATGAAAAAAATTCAAAAGGATGCCTTTGTTTCATGGGATTTAATAGTTATGTACATAAAGTATTTTAAATATTTGTTTGTATACAGTGTATGTGCACAAATTTGCATGTGTCATAATTTTATTTAAGAATATTAGGTAATATTAGGAAACAAGATAATTTTTTAAAACAATTCTGTTTAGATCTCCAAGCCTAGAGATTCTTTTTTCATCACCATAATGGCTATTAACAATTTGATTTTTTAAAATACAGAGAGATATTATTTATTTATAAACTTACATATTTTTCAGTTTGGTTCTTGCTGCTATTTGCACAGGCTGGGGTGTAGTCATATAATCATGTCTCACTGCAGCCTTGAACTCCTGAGTTCAAGTGATGCTCCCACCTCAGCCTTCTAGGTAGCTGGAACTACAGGGGTATGCCAACATGTCAAGCTATATTTTTAATTTTGTGAACACAGTCACATTCAGACTGATCTCACTCTCCTGGCCTCAAATGATCTTCATGCCTTGGCCTCACAATGCTTGGGATTACAAGCATGAGCCTCTGTGCTCAGTGAGAGTTTTATTATTTACATATGGAATTGCTTCTGATTACCAAATTAACATACATCTATGCTAGAACTTGTAAATTGCAGTCATCTTGAAAGAATGAACCTAAAAACATAAAAAAAATATTACTCAGTGGAAAAGATTTTTAATATTCCTGTGTGTTTCATTCCTGATCTACTTGATTTTTTTACTTTTACAAATTTGGATAGAGGTTTGTAACCAACTTTATTGATTAAATCATGATCTTATTCCCACATTGTTAAATATGTTCTACAACATGATTTTTAATAAGAGCTTTTTATCATCTAGTAAGAATGTATTCTATTGACATATACTTATGCAGTGTTTTCTAACAGGATACTACCAAAATACATAAAAATAAGTAATGTTAGATTTTGGAAACATTTTTAACCATGTGCTGAATAAAGGTTTGTGATAATTTCCTGAGGGTAAATTTCTAGAGATTCTTTTATGGATTGATACATGAGAGTTTTAGATGTTTTGGTAATTAGTAACAGTTTGCCTCCAGAAAGTTTACATCACAATATTTGAAAACACTACTTCACTCTATGTTACATATCACTGTCTGTTATTAATTAACTATACACATATTTTACGGTAAAAATGATATCACATTTGTTTTATTTTAAATATTTGTTATGCTATGTATTTGGATAGATTATCTGTTTAGTAATTCTATAAGGGGTATTGTCAATCTGGTTTACCTACTTAACTTGCTACAAATTGAATAACTACAGTTTAAACACATTTTCTACTATACAAATAGATTTTCTTGTTCATTTTTATCTCTAAGGACTACTACAAAATCAAAGTACATTCTGTTTACCTGTCTTCTGGTGTTAGTTCTACATTTAAAAAACACATTCAAGCACTTTTTTTTTTAATTGTACTTTAGGTTCTGGGGTACATGTGCAGATCATGCAGGGTTGTTGCATAGCTATTTACATGGCAAGGTGGTTTGCTACCTCCATCACCCCATCACCTATATTTAGGTTTGCTGCCTCCATCACCCCATCACCTATATTTTCTCCCCATGTTATCCCTCCCCAACCTCCCCACCTGTCCCTCCTCTAGCTCCACAACAGACCCCAGTGTGGGATGGTTCCCTCCCTGTATCCATGTGTTCTCATTGTTCAACACCTGCCAAAGAGTGAGAACATGCATATTTGATTTGCTGTTCTTCTGTCAGTTTGCTGAGAATAATCATTTCCATATTCATCCATGTCCCTAAAAAGGACATGAATTCATCATTTTTCATGGCTGCATAGTATTCTATGGTGTATATGTACAACATTTTTCTTGTCCAGTCTATCATCAATGGGCATTTGGGTTGGTTCCAGGTCTTTGCTATTGTAAACAGTTCTGTAATGAACATATATGTGCCTGTGTCTTTATAATAGAATGATTTATAATCTTTTGGATATATGCCCAGTAAAGGGATTGCTGGGTCAAATGGAATTTCTATTTCTATATTCTTGAGGAATCACCATAATGTCTTCCACAATGGTTGAACTAATTTACAATCCCACCAACATTGTAAGTGTTCCTATTTCTCCACATCCTCTCCAGCATCTATTGTCTCCAGATTTTTAATGATCGCCATTCTAACTGGCATGAGATGGTATCTCAATGTAGTTTGATTCGCATTTCTCTAATGACCAGTGATGATGAGCATTTTTCATATGTTTGTTGGCCTCATGTATCTTCTTTTGAAAAGTGTCTGTTCATATCCTTCACCCACTTTTGAATGGGTTTGTTTTTTTCTTGTAAATTTGTTTTAGTTATTTGCAGATTCTGGATATTAGCCCTTTGTCAAATGGGTAGATTAATTACAGATGGATTAAAGACTTAAACATCAGACCTATTACCATAAACATCCTAGAAAAAAGCCTAGGCAAAACCATTTAGGAATAGGCATAGGCAAGGACTTCATGACTACAACACCAAAAGCATTGTCAACAAAAGCCAAAATAGACAAACGGGGTCTAATTAAACCTCAGAGTTTCTGTACATCAAAAGAAACAATCATTAGAGTGAACCAGCCACCAACAGAATGGCAAAAAAATTTTGCATTCAAGCACTTTTTTTGGATTTATTCACTGATGTTTGATGTATGAGTTTTATTAGTACTGGATTTGATAAAAGATTAAATAATAATGAACAAAGCCACAGTAAAGTGATGTTAGATAAACTTCTTGAAAAACAATGAAAATATACATTGCAGATTAGATTATTGTGAAGCAAATATTCTGATATTTATTTTAATTATTCAGTTCAAAATAATTACAATTTATATAGCTACAGAGATGGATTTTCTCAGCTGTCTCTTTATTAACATTTTCTTTATTTATGTGACTCTGGTTGCTCTGCCATTATATGAACTTTACACAATCTAGATTGGAAAGGTTAGTTTCTTGTATTGTGTTTTAAGAAATAATGTGCAGATAATTTTCTTTTATTTATTGCATTGTAGGTCTTGGGGTACATGTGAAGAACATGCAAGATAGTTGCATAGGTACACATGGGGCAATGTGATTTGCTGCCTTCCTCCCCTTTACCTATATTTGGCATTTCTCCCCATGCTATCTCTCCCCAACTCCCCACCCCCCAGCTGTCCCTCCCCTATTCCCCGCAAATGACCCCAGTGTGCAGTGCTCTGCTCCCTGTGTCCATGTGTTCTCATTGTTCAACACCCGCCTATGAGTGAGAACATGCTGTATTTCATTTTCTGTTCTTGTGTCAGTTTGCTGAGAATGATGTTCTCCAGATTCATCCATGTCCCTACAAAGGACACAAACTCATCATTTTGATTGCTGCATAATATTCCATGGTTTATATGTGCCATATTTTCCCTGTCCAGTCTATTATCTATGGGCATTTGAGTTGATTCCTGGTCTTTGCTATTGTAAACAGTGCTGCAATGAACATTCGTGGCATGTGTCCTTATAGTAGAATGATTTAGAGTCCTTTGGATATATACCCAGTAATGGGATTGCTGGGTCAAATGGAATTTCTATTTCTAGGTCCTTGAGGAATCGCCACAATGTCTTCCACAATGGTTGAACTAATTTACACTCCCACCAGCAGTGTAAAAGTATTCCTATTTCTCTACATCCTCTCCAGCATCTGTTGTCTCCAGATTTTTTAATGATCGCCATTCTAACTGGTGTGAGATGATATCTCAATGTAGTTTTGGTTTGCATTTCTCTAATGACCAGTGATCATGAGCATTTTTTCATACGTTTGTTGGCCTCATGTATGTCTTCTTTTGTATAGTGTCTGTTCATATCCTTAACCCACTTTTGAATGGGCTTGTTTGTTATTTTCTTGTAAATCTGTTTGAGTTCTTTGTAAATTCTGGATATCAGCCCTTTGTCAGATGGGTAAACTGCAAAAATTTTTTCCCATTCTATTGGTTGCCCATTGACTCTAATGATTGTTTCTTTTGCCATGCAGAAGCTGTGGAGTTTGCTTAGGTCCCATTTGTCTATTTTGGCTTTTGTTGCCAATGCTTTTGGTCTTTGGGTCATGAAGTCCTTGCCTACTCCTATGTCCTGAATGGTTTTGTCTAGATTTTTTTCTAAAGATTTTATGGTGTTAGGTCTTATGTTTAAGTCTTTAATCCATCTGGAGTTAATTTTAGTGTAAGGTGTCAGGAAGGGCTCCAGTTTCTGCTTTCTGCACATAGCTAGCCAGTTTTCCCAACACCATTTATTAAACAGGGAATCCTTTCTCTATTGCTTATTTTTGTCAGTTTTATCAAAGATTGTATGGTTGTAGATATGTTGTGTTTCCTCCATTGCCTCTGTTCTGTTCCATTGGTCTATATCTCAGTTTTGGTACCATGCTGTTTTGATTACTGTAGCCTTGTAGTATACTTTGAAGTCTGATACTGTGATGCCTCCTGGTGTGTTCTTTTTACTGAGAATTGACTTGGCTATGTGGGCTCTCCTTTGGTTCCGTATGAAGTTTAAGGTGGTTTCTTCCAGTTCTGTGAAGAAGGTCATTTGTAGCTTGATGGAGATAACATTGAATCTGTAAATTACTTTGGGCAGTATGGCCATTTTCATGATATTGATTCTTCCTAACCATGAACATGGAATGTTTCTCCATCTGTTTGTGTCCTCTCTTATTTCATTGAGCAGTGGTTTCTAGTTCTCCTTGAAGAGGTCCTTTACGTTCCTTGTTAGTTGTATTCCTAGGTATTATTCTCTTTGTAGCAATTGTGAATGGCAGTTCATTCTTAATTTGCTTCTCTTTAAGTCTATTATTGGTGGATAGGAATGCTTGTGATTTTTGCACATTGATTTTGTATCCTGAGACTTTGCTGAAGTTGCTTATCAGTTTCAGAAGATTTTGGGCTGAGACGATGGGGTCTTCTAGATATACTATCATGTCGTCTGCAAATAGAGACAATTTGTCTTCCTCCTTTCCTATTTGAATACCCTTTAATTCTTTTTCTTGCCTGATTGCTCTGGCTAGAACTTCCAGTACTACATTGAATAGGAGTGGTGAGAGAGGGCATCCTTGTCTAGTGCCAGATTTCAAAGGGAATGCTTCCAGTTTTTGCCCATTCAATATGATCTTGGCTGTTGGTTTGTCTTAAATAGCTTCTATTATTTTGAGATACGTTCTGTCAATACAGAGTTTATTGAGGGTTTTTAGCATAAAGGGCTGTTGAATTTTGTCAAAGGCCTTCTCTTCATCAATTGAGATAATCATGTGTTGTTTGTTTTTGGTTCTGTTTATGTGGTGTACTACGTTTATAGACTTGCATATGTTGAACCAGCCTTGCGTCCCTGGGATGAATCCTACTTGATCATGGTGGATAAGTTTTTTATGTGCTGTTGCAATTTGCTTGCCAGTATTTTATTGAAGATTTTTGCATCTATGTTCATTATGGATATTGGTCTAAAGTTTTCTTTTCTTGTTGAGTCTCTGCTGCATTTTTGTATCAGAATGATATTGGTCTCATAAAATGATTTGGGAAGGATTCCCTCTTTTCAGATTATTTGTAATAGTTTCAGAAGGAATGGTAACAGTTCCTCTTTGTGTGTCTGGTAGAATTTGGTTGTGAACCCATCTGGACCTGGGCTTTTTTTGTGTCGTATGCTCTTAATTGCTGTCTCAACTTCAGATCTTGTTATTGGTCTATTCATGGTTTTGACTTCTTCCTGGTTTAGGCTTGGGAGGACACAAGTGTCCAGAATTCATCCATTTCTTCCAGGTTTACTAGTTTATGTGCATAGAGTTGTTTGTAATATTCTCTGATGATGTTTTGAATTTCTGTGAGATCTGTGGGATCTGTGGTGATTTCCCCTTTATCATTTTTTATTGCATCTTTTTGGTTATTCTCTCTTTTCTTTTTTATTAATCTGGCCAGTGGTCTGTCTATTTTGTTGATCTCTTCAGAAAACCAGCTCCTGGATTTATTGATTTTTTTTGAAGAGTTTTTCATGTCTCTATCTCCCTCAGTTCTGCTCTGATCTTAGTTATTTCTTGTCTTCTGCTAGGTTTTTGTTTTTTTTTGATCTTGCTCCTCTAGCTCTTACAATTTTGATGATAGGGTGTCAATTTTGGATCTCTCCACTCTTCTCATATGGGCACTTATTTCTACATATTTTCCTCTAGAGTCTGCTTTAAATGTGTCCCAGAGATTCTGGTATGTTGTGTCTTCATTCTCATTGGTTTCGAAGAACTTCTTTATTTCTGCCTTCATTTCATTGTTTATCCAGTAAACATTCAAGAGCTAGTTGTTCAGTTTCCAGGAAGCTGTGAAGTCCTGAGTTAGTTTCTGAATTCTGAGTTCTAACTTGATTTTACTGTGGTCTGAGAGATGGTTTGTTGTGATTTCCGTTCTTTTGCATTTGCTGAGGAGTGATTTACTTCCAATTATGTGGTCAGTTTTAGAGTAGGTTTGGTGTGGTGCTGAGAAGAATGTATATTCTGTGGATTTTGGGTGGAGAGTTCTGTAAATATCTATTAGGTTTGCTTGTTCCAGGTCTGAGTTCAGGTCCTGGATATCCTTGTTAATTTTCTGTCTGGTTGATCTGTCTAGTATTGACAGTGGAGTGTTAAAGTCTCCCACTATTATTGTGTGGGAGTCTAATTCTCTTTGTAAGTCATCAAGAACTTGCCTTATGTATCTGGGTGCTCCTGTATTGGGTCCATATATATTTAGGATTGTTAGCTCTCCTTGTTGTATCAATCCTTTTACCATTATGCAATGTCCTTCTTTGTCTCTTTGATCTTTGTTGCTGTAAAATCTATTTTATTAGAGATGAGAATTTCAACTCCTGCTTTTTTTTTTTTTGCTCTCCATTTGCTTGGTAAATCTTCCTCCATCCCTTTATTTTGAGCCTTTATGTATCCTTGCATGTGAGATGGGTTTCCTGGATACAGCACACTGATGGGTTTTGGCTTGTTATCCAATTTGCCAGTCTGTGTCTTTTGATTGGTGCATTCAGCCCATTTACATTTAGGGTTAATATTATGTGTAAATTTGATACTGCCATTGTGATGCTAACTGGCTGTTTTGCCCATTAGTTGATGCAGATTCTTCATTTTGTTGATGCTCTTTAGCGTTTGGTATGTTTCTGGAGTGGCTGGTACTGGATGTTCCCTTCTATGAGTAGTGCCTCTTTCAGGAGCTCTTGTAAAGCAGACCTGGTGGTGACAAAAATCTCTGAGTACTTGCTTGTTCCCAAAGGATTTTATTTTTCCTTCACTTCTGACGCTTAGTTTGGCTGGATATGAAATTGTGGGTTGAAAGTTATTTTCTTTAAGGATGTTGAATATTGGCCCCCACTCTCTTCTGGCTTGTAGCGTTTCTGCTGAGAGATCTGCTGTGAGTCTGATGGGCTTCCCTTTGTGGGTAACCTGATGTTTCTGGCTGCCCTTAGCATTTTATCCTTCATTTCAACCCTGGTGAATCTGATGACTTTGTGCCTTGGGGTTGCTCTTCTTGTGGAATATCTTTCTGGTATTCTTTGTATTTCCTGGACTTGAATATTGTCCTGCTTTGCTAGGTTGGGGAAATTTTCCTGGATAATATCCTGAGGAGTATTTTCCAGCTTGGATTCATTCTTTTTGTCACATTCAGGTACACCTGTCAAATGTATATTAGGTCTCTTCACATAGTCCCACATTTCTTGGAGACTTTGTTCATTCCTTTTTATGCTTTTTTCTCTAGTCTCACCTTCTCATTTAGTTCATTGAGTTGATATTTGACCACTGATATCCTTTCTTCTGCTTGGTCAATTCAGCTGTTGAAACTTGTGCATGCTTCATGAAATTCTCATGTTGGGTTTTTCAGCTCCATCAATTCACTCATATTCCTCTCTAAGTTGTCCATTCTTGTTATCATTTCCTCAAATCTTTTTTCAAGGTTCTTAGTTTCTTTGCATTGAGTCAGAACATGTTCTTTTAGCTCACAGAAGTTTCTCATTACCCACCTTCTGAAGTCTGATTCTGTCATTTCATCACATTCATTCTCCATCCAGCTTTGTTCCCTTTCTGGTGAGTTTTGATCCCTTGTAGGAGGAGAGGTGTTCTGGTTTTGGGTGTTTTCCTCCTTTTTGCACTGGTTTCTTCCCATCTTTGTGGATTTATCTACCTGTCATCTGTGAAGTTGCTGATTTTCAGATTGGGTCTCTGAGTGAACGTCCAGATTGTTGATGATGAAGTTATTACTGTTTCTTAGTTTTCCTTCTAACAGTCTGGCCCCTCTGCTGTAGGACTGCTGAGGTCCACTCCCGGCCCTGCTTGTCTGGGAATGACCTGAAGAAGCTGCACAATAGTAAGGGTTGCTACCAGTTTCTTATTCTGTTATCTTTGTCCCAGAATGATGCCCACCAAATGTCAGTCTGATCAGTCCTTTGTGAGGTGACTCTTTGGATATATGGGGCTCAGGGAGCTG
>CM052650.1:119619560-119639869 GCA_028533165.1 Leontopithecus rosalia
CTCTGTAATGGTGGACTCTCTGTGTTATGGTGGGTTGCCTCAGCAATGGCAAGGTGCATCAGCAATGGCGGACTACCTCCATAGGGGTGGATTGCCTCTGTAATGGTGGATGCTCCCCCCCACAGAGCTGGGCTATCCTGGGTTCAGCTGTGCTTGCTGTGAAACTCTCGACCCCGAGAGTTTCCAATTGCTGGGTTTTTTGTTTGTTTGTTTTTGTGGGGGTGGGACCCACCGAGCCTGATCACCTGGCTCCCTGCTTCAGAGCCTTTTTTCTTAAGTTGAACGGTTGACTCTCTCCCAAGTGTTCCAGTCGCCTGCTGAATGGGTGCCGGGATCTGTGTGATTTCCCATGTGTTGACCCACTGTGCTGGCTGAAACAATGGTGCTGCCAGAGAATCTCCTGGCCTGGCTCTCTGTTTCAGACCCCTGTTTAATCAGATGAATGGGCGAATCTGCCTTCTAGGAGCTCCAATTGCCAGTTTAAAAGGGCAACCAGATCAGTGTATTTTGTATGGAGAACCGTCATGCCAGGGTACTGGCAAAACAGTCACACCAGGTGAAACAGCCATGCTGGCCAAAACAGCCGTGCTGGCGACCTGTGGGCTCCTCTGCCTGGGAATCTACTGGTCTGTGGGCAATAAAGATCTGTCTGGAAATGCAACGTCCACTCACCCTCTGTGCTTTCACTGGGAGCTGCAATCCTGAGCTGCTCTTAAAGGGCCATCTTCAGAATTTTCAGGAGCTTTACCTACTATTGTATCTAGGTGTCTATTTTAACTACTAAATCTTCATCAATCCCATATACTTTGTTCTAGATAAGTATCTTTCCTGCAAAAAAAATGTTGTGTAATGGGAAAGACCACAGGCTCTGGAGCTAAGTGTCCGATTTTAATAGTGGGCTGCTTTGTTTACTAGTTATGTGACTTTGGGAAGTTTTTCAAATTTTCTGTAATGCAGTTACCTCATCGACATAGGAGAGATAGTAATAAGACTTATCTCTTAAGTTTCTTTGAAGCTTAAATGAGTTATTCAATGTGAAACACAAGAGTAACTGGCATATATTAGTCTATGTAAGTGCTATTTGTTGGTATTATTGTAACCACTAGGACTGATGTTACTATTGCTACCATACATATCAGTGCCATTCTTGATCTCACACTACATATTATGCAAAATGTCACTTTCACAGTAGCCTTTAAATTATTTTGTTCTGCCTGTTGAATGAACTGTAATATGTATCATAGTTCCTGGATCAATAAAATGTCATAGTAGGGATACACAGTGTGATGGTAAATTTGATGTATCAACTTGACTGGACTAAGGACTGTCCAGATAGCTGATAAATATTATTTCTGTGTATGTCTCTGAGGTTTTCTCCAGAATAGATTAGCATTTGAATTGGTAGACTGAGTAAAGAAAATCACCCAGACCAACATGGGTGGGCATCTCCAATTTGTTGAGGGCCTTAATAGAGCAAAAATGCAGAGGGAGGGAAAATTTTCTCTCTCTGCTGGAGCTGAGACATCCATCAATTTTCTTCCCTTAACATCAGTGCTCCTGGTTCTGTCCTTTGGACTCAAACTGGGACTTACAAACTGGGACTCCCATGGTTTGCAGGGCTTCAGGCTTGAACTGGAACTATACCTCCAGCTTTTCTCTTTTTTGAGCTTGCAAATAGCAGATTATGAGATTCCTAAGCTTTCATAATCACATGAACCAATCCCCCAAAATAAACTATTTTGATATGTCTATAGCAACATATCAATATACATATATTTTTTATAACATGATTTTTAATATATACATAATATATATCCTATTTGTTCTAAGCTTCTGATTGCATGGCTAAAACTTATAAATTAGCCACAACTGAATAAAAAACATTAGTACTGTACTTCTATATTTATAAAAAGCTTGCTTTTATTGACCAATTGTTCAATATTTAGGTATTGTATGCCATGCTCATGTGTATCATGCAAAAAGCTATTAGTAACAGTAGATAAAAAAATAAACTTTTATGATGGTTATACTTAGCAAAAAGCAAGGAGATGACTGTATGTGGGACACACACTGTCTTTATAGATGGAAATCAGAAAACAGACTGAAAGACTATATTAATAGAAAAATCAATTGCATGAATAAATACCTGATTTTGAATTGATAGAAACCACCTCAAGAATTTAAGAACTGTGGATTTTGGAGCCCAGACAACTTAGAGATCTGGTCTCTGAAAAAAAAAGAGAGAAAGAAAGAAAAAGAAAGGGAAACGAGAAGGAAAGAAAGAAAGAGAGAAAGAGAGAAAGAAAGAGGAAAGAAAGAAGAAAGAAAGAAAGAAAGAAAGAAAGAAAGAAAGAAAGAGAAGGAGAGAAGGACGAAGGGAAGGAAATAAAGAAGGAAGGAAGGAAGGACAGGACAGGAAAAGAAAGGGAAGGGAAGGGAAGGGAAGGGAAGGGAAGGGAAAGGAGGGGAGGGGAGGGAAAGGAAGGGAAGGAAAGGAAACGAAAGGAAAAGAAAGAAGAAGGAAAGAGTTGGTGCAGTGGTGCAGTGTTATCCCAGCTACTCAGGAGGCTGAAGTAGGAGGATCACTTGAGCCTGGTTGAGTCTGCAGTGGACCATGATCCTGCCACTGCACTCCAGCCTGGGCAACATAGTGAGACCCTGTTTCAAAACACAAGACAAAATAAAAAGAAGTATGAATTTTGGAAAAGAAAGCAAAATACATGGAATAAAGGTAGAGTTTTTTTTTTATTATATCATTTTGTTAGATGTTTAAAAGAGACATAGGTCCTGTGAGAAGTTTTTCACACATATGTAGTGTCACAGAATGAGACTTTTATTTCTGATTTATAACTTGAGATGTGGGAAAGATATAGATTTTTTAGGAGAGGAATAAATCATAAAGAAAAGGGGGGCTACATCTTCTTTTCCTGTAGGATTCCTGATTTGACCAAGGATAATTTAACAAGAATACAAAGGGAGAGAGAGGAAAAAAATGACCAAGAGCATCTGAAATGAACTTTCATGGAAAGAAGAATAAGATTTAGTGTAGATTCATGAGAAAAAATAACATAAGTGACTTGCAATGTGCAATAACTAATAATAACCTCTTCATCCTCTCCGTATGCTATACCCATAAGCCAAATGACATTTCTTTGCCATTTCCTGTTCTGACTGCTTTCATTAGTAGAATGATTCTCTTCACCTTTCACCTGCCAAGGTCATGATTGTTCTTTCAAAATCAAATTAAGTGGTGTGTGTGTGTGTGTGTGTGTGTGTGTGTGTGTGTGTGTGTTTTGTTTTTTTCAGGTAGCAAAATGTTTTGCTCACATTTAGGCTGCGTTGGGTGTCTTTTCAGTGTCTTAGAATATTCTAAGTATTCCTCTATCAATTCACTGACTCTAATAGCTGAATCACTTTTATATGTTGTTTTTTTCTCACTATATTATCAGGGGCCTTTTAAAAAATTTCTATTGCTGTGTCTTGGACCTGTCACTCAAATAGTTGACACTCAATTATTAAATGGATAACAAGAGAAAAAATTGGCATCATTACTTTCTGATCTTGGACAATTATCAGAGTGTAGAATATATGGTTAAGGAGTATAAAAATTTGTGCTTACACACAATAAATATAAGCTTAATGATATCCCTGAGGTTTTAATGTGTTGTACTCAAAGCTGTGATATAAAAATGAGTATTTTTTAATTACTAATACGTATTTTTGAAAAAACTATGCCGTGTATATAGAAAACTGGCTTTATTTTTCTTGGAGTTCTTTAGAGTTTGGAAAAGATTTTGGAAATCATACAAATAAAAATAAAGAACAGAGAGATATGATCACAGCAGCATTCTCTAGATGTTTATTTAAAGCCACTTAAAAATGAGGGTAATGTTTCTCAAGATGTTTGTAACCTTTTATTGTAGGAGAGGAGATCAAGAGTAATTACCCATGAATTTATAAAACACTGATGTATCTAAATTGGTAAAAGAAAAGCAAGAGACCAGAATTACATTAACTACAAAATAAGAATTTACAAAAATTAATTACGGTGAGTTGTAAAATAACAGGTATTTTGAGATCCAAGGAAAGATGCACCATCCTATGCTGCCACATTAATCATGATTTAAATAATTTAGCTATGAGCAACTTCTGCAAAAACTGTTTTGAGGTTTGAGAGTAGTATGGTATTTTTGTCGAAACTGTATGTGAAGAAATTAACATGTATATTTATAATCAAATAATATATTTCAGAAAAAAGATGCCCAAACTTTTTCTATAATTACATTTCAGTAATTAAAAATAATGAACAAACTCTAGCACATTTCCATTTCATTTCATTTTTTTATGGTTTTTATATAATGGTTCATTTCAAAAGAAATGGTTTCTTTTAAAATACGCAATGGAAGTAAAATCTGTAGTATGGCAAACATTCTAGAATAGATAGGAAGAGTACATTTATAACTGTTCCAAATGGCAATTCTTTATTGCTTTTGTTTTTTAATGACACTTAATTATTTACTTATGGACTTTATGGCATATCTCACAAAAAGGAGAATAAGTAAAGCAAATACTTAGAATCTCAAATATCTTCAACCTCTTACCTATGCTCAGTCACCTTTGTCCTCAAATTCTGAAAGGAAATGT
The DNA here is from genome assembly GCA_028533165.1 of Leontopithecus rosalia. NCBI lineage: Eukaryota > Metazoa > Chordata > Mammalia > Primates > Cebidae > Leontopithecus > Leontopithecus rosalia. The sequence goes on from CM052650.1 coordinate 119,624,205, forward strand.
ATGCACAAAATTGAAACCTACCAAGGGAATACTTTACTGATGGCTTGAGTTTCTCGGTCAAACCCTGATGTCAAATTCTGTTGAGTTTGAGTGGACCACAAGAGCCTCCTTTGTTTAAATCAGGCAGGATTAAGCAGCATAGGCAAAAATTCCCTCTCCAAACATCTACTTCAAGCTCAAATATATTTAGAAAACCCATTGTCTCAGCCCCAAAACTCCTTAAGCTGATAGGCAAATTTAACAAAGTCTCATATTACAAAATCAATGTGAAAAAATCACAAGCATTCCTGTACACTAATAATAGACAAACAGAAAGCCGAATTATGAGTGAACTTTCATTTACAATTGGTACAAAGAGAATACAATACCTAGGAATACAACTTACAAAGGATGTGAAGAACCTCTTCAAGGAGAACTACAAACCACTGCTCAAGGAAATGAGAGGACACAAACAAATGGAAAAACATTCCATGCTCATGGATAGGAAGAATCAATGTCTTGAAAATGGCCACACTGCCCAAAGTAATTTATAGATTCAATGCTATCCCTGTCAAGCTACTATTGACTTTCTTCACAGAATTAGAAAAAAACTACTTTAAATTTCACATGGAACAAAAACAGAGCCTGTATAGCCAAGACAATTCTAAGCAAAAAGAACAAAGCTGGAGGCATCTGGCTACCTGTTATCAAACTATACTACAATGCTACCATAACCAAAACAGCATGACACTAGTACCAAAACTGATATGTAGACCAGTGGAACAGAACAGGGGCTGAAGAAATAATGCCACACATCTAGAATTGTAGGTTTTAACTAGTGGAAGCAAAAGAATGCCAAGGAAACCCCAGTACTCTGTAAGAATAAGAGAAAAAAAACCAAATTGATGGAACAAGAGAGTATTTGCCTAATGACTCCAGATAGCAGTTTGAAGCTGTGACAGGGGTGATATAGGTATCAATTTAAGAATCTAGGCCTAGCCTGGTGTGGGTGCTTATGCCTGTGATCCAAGCACTTTGGGAGGTGAAGCAGGTAGAACACTTGATATCAGGAGTTTGAGACCAGGCTGGGCAAAATGTCAAAACTCAGTCTACACAAAAATATAAAAATTACCCTGGTGTGGTTGTGCGCCCTTGTAGTCCCAGCTACTCAGGAGGCTGAGGTGGGAGGATCTCTTGAATCTGGGATGCAGAGGTTGCAGGGAGCCAAGATTGTGCCACTGCACTGCAGCCTCAGTAGCAGAGCAAGACTCTGTCTTAATAAATAAGTTAATAAAAAAAATAGGCTTGGCAATTAGAGTCATTGGGTTTAAATGTACATGATCTAACTTTGTTCAAATTATATAACCTTCTTAGACTTGGTTACTTCACTTATAGAATCGTGAAATCAAAATAGCTACCACACAGGGTTTACATTAGGATGTCTTAAGATAATGAGAGTAATATGCATACACATCTGCCTGCCACCTAATAGATGCCCAATCACTACTGACCATTATTACTTTAGCTGCTAAATGTCTCTCATATTTTGTAGAAATCAAAGTAAGAGAGAAATAAGGATATGGTCTGTGTTCTCCTCAGAAGATTGAGTTATTGTTCATTTTAGCCTCTGTAGATTCATGAAAGGAAGACAGAAAATAACATAATGCAGCCTCAGAAAAATGTTGGTGAGCTAGATCATTCATTCATTTATATATCAAATCTTTATTGCCTCCTGTTTTTAAGTATTGGAATTCAGTCTGGGAACAAAAATCCCTGCCTTTCAGGAGATTAGATTCTAGTGGAGTCATAATAAAGTAAATAAGTAAAATATAATGTGTGCCAAGATGGTGGAAATAAATAAAAGGAGAAGAAATATATGTCAAGCAGAATATGCTGTGTTTAACGATGTAGCTAGGAAAGTCTTCACTGAAAGAAGATGCTGGAAGAAGTTGGCGAGGGATGTGAGGCATGTGAGATGCTAGATCACAGAGGATCTAATAGGCTTTCAGAAGGATTTTGGCTTCAAACTTAATATATTGTGGAGAATTCATGGGATAATGACAGGATAGGCATATTCCAATTCATGTTTTGAAAGGATCATCTGAGTCACTTTTTGGAAAAGAGATTGGGTTAAGGGTACAATAGGAAGACATGGTGGACACACAATGGCAGCAATCTAGTGAGAGATATTGTTAGCTAGAATCAGGGTGGTAGCAGTGTAAATATCATAAATAAGTGGGAGAATTAGAAATATGTATCAGGTAGGATTCCTGAGTGATTAAAGAGTTAGAAAGAAAGAATATCTTTCAGGATAAGTATGTCATTCATCAAATTGGGAAAATGTGAGGGACGAGCAGGATGGATGCGTGGGACAGGTGATGGTTAGGATGATGGGAAATAAAGAGACTTTTTCCCTAGGAGGGAAGATACTCTTACATACCTTTCATTTACAAGTTGTATAAACTTCAGAAGTAATGGTCAGTTTTTCTTTTTCATTTGAACCACAGAGATGAAATTTTCGCTCCAAAGTTTTAATACAGCTTCTTAAAAGGAAAAGCAGAACTCTATAAATTGAAACTCTCAAGAAAACAATCATTCCCCCAGTACTTTAGTCTCATCACTTAATTCATCTAGTCATTTACCAAAAATGTTGGAGTGCCTCCTTTGTTCTGGAGAGTATAAAAATGGTTTACAAATAGTGATAAAGAAAACTAGTATAGCCCCTACACTTACTGTGATTTATACAGCTCGTTGGTGTTGTGTGTGTGTGTGCGTGTGTATGTGTGTGTGTGTGTGTGTGTCTATACAGTATTAAAATGATTCTAGATCAGAAATTTTGCCTTCTTACTGTGTTAAGATACATTAATATGTCAGCAGGTTAAATGTTCAGCAACAGTCACTATTATAAGTGATTAGCTATGTGGACGTGTACAATGGGGAGTCTTAAAAATAGATTTCAAAAGTATAGTGAAAATGATTTTTCATAGAAAGTGAGAAACATAATATATTTACAAGCTGACATTACAGTATCTATAGTTAATCTCAAGATTTATAAAATCACTTCAAAGTTTCGACCATCAAATAGTAACTTAGGACCACTTAAAGATGAGCTAACAACATAAAGGATATTCACAAGATAGCAATAATTTTTTTTAAAAAGTACTTTACTGAACTATAAAGATGAAAAAACCTCAATTAAGGAAGTAGTGCCATTTTTCAGTTTTCTTCATAAAAGTTTTAAGTTCAGGCTGGGCATAGTGGCTCAAGCCTGTAATCCAAGCACTTTGGGAGGCCGAGTGTGGGTGAATCACGAGGTCAAGAGATCGAGACCATTCTGGTCAACATGGTAAAACCTCGTCTCTATTAAAAATACAAAAAATTAGCTGGGCATGGTGGTGCATGCCTGCAATGCCAGCTACTCAGGAGGCTGTGGCAGGAGAATTGCCTGAACCCAGGAGGCAGAGGTTGTGGTGAGCTGAGATCTCGCCATTGTACTCCAGCCTGGGCAACAAGAGCGAAACTCTGTCTCAAAAAAAAAAAGTTATAAGTTCAGTGGAGTTAGAAATATATTTACTAATAAAAGTTTTTAAAATAATGACATAGTAGTTGAAACAACATTAAAAACAAATCTAGTAATATAAGAAATAATCTATTAGTATTTATATATAGTATTGCACATATTTCATTTGCAAATTTTTCTTGTACACATCTTAAAAAGAATTTCTATTTTCAGAGTAGTTAATATCAATAATAGTACTAAAAAACTCTTGATTTATCCAGACACATATATATTTGCATGTAAGTGTATGGGTATACAATATAAATTATCAGGAAAAAAAATTTAGAAATTTTAAATCTGAACATTATTTTATGTTAAAATTTTTGACACATGCACTGAGTATGGTTGTGTTAATGCATACCTTTTCTCCACATTCTTTGTCAAATAATTTGGAAAATTCAAAAATTCCTCATAATCAGTATTTTTAAAAGATTATATTAAACTAATCCCAGGTATATATATTTTGTTCATGTCTACCTAGAAAGGTTGCAGTTGAATTATCATGGGCTATTGCATGATTTATACACTCTTCCTTTCTCATGTTCACTTACTATAGGACTAAATTAATAAATAAAGTTAGTTTGTGTAGTAGAAAAATTTCTTTGGCTGTCCTCCCTAAGAATCACCCTTTCGCCTTGAGTACTTAGTACCTTACCCACCTTATGCTGTGAATCTTGGGGACTGATAGTAGTAATAAATCACCCTACAATATTGAAGGTTAAATACTAGATACTTATTACCTTGGCCTTTCTTATACTAGCCCTTGAACATTTGAAAGGAGGCAGGTGAACTTGACCCAACCTTTGAAGTGGGATATAGTGATGTAAAATCCAAGTGATCATGGAGAATTGATTCTGTGGCAACCATGCAGCAACATCCAATTGACAGCAGCTCTGTGGCAGTAATGACAGTAATATATAACATGAAATATATACAAAATGCTTTATATATTATTTGTTATTATATATCTAACAGTAATGTATATGAAACACTTTACAGTATATACGTTTTTCGTTTGCTTGGGAGACAGATTTTCCAGATATAAAGATGACAATATCTCTATCCCACATGCTCTTCTGGAATGTGACTTAGACCTTCACTGAAGAAGGCTCCTGGCTTGGCTGCAACCAATATGGGGTGGAGGCAATGCTGTGGTGTTTCTGAAGCTAGACCAGAAAAGGCAATGTTGCTTCTGCTTTATCCAATCAAATTCTTATTCTTGAAAGCTTCAGTCACTATGGAAGCAATCCAACGCTTCTGAGATCACCAAGCTATGAGGAAGCCCAGATTATCTCACATGGAGAGACCGCATGAGAATCTCTATATGAAGAGACTTCAGATTACATGAAGAGAAAGAGATGCTTGGCTGGTTGCTCCAGTCTCCTGCATGTCAAAATCCAGCCATATTCTGAGTATAACTGCATATGAGACACTGAGCCAGATGGCTGAGTTGTGCCTGCATTTGTGACCTGCAGAAGCAGTGAGATAGATAAAAATATTGTCATATTTTAAGCCATTTTGTTATGGGGTATTTTGCTCTTCAGCAATAGATGATAAGCTGAAATGGCTTTGGAATAAGCAAAAAACAGTTTCAAATATTTGCTTAACTGAAAATAGGAAATAAATTACCTCCCACATACTGCCACATTCCTGGTTTTAAAATTATCTAGTTTGAGAGGAGATACATATGAGGAGTCCTTGATTTGGGCTTCCTTCTTACCCTTCTCTGAGGTTTATGCTGCAAACACTAAAATAGGTATAGTTCTAACCTCCAGTTAAATCTTCTGAGTTAAATTCGTCTCAGTAGGTTATTCCTATTCCTCAATAAATCCCTGATGTTGAACCTTAGATAATTCTCATGGAAGGAGAGGTATTTTTCTTTCACTTACTGGGATTGCCAATTTTTCTCTCGTTTCCTTCAACTGTTCTTTGCTTATCTAATAATTACCCGTCTCTCTGGGGTCTCTCTTATCTACTATTCCTCTGCCTGGGCTACCCTTTCTATGACACACTGACTGTTACGAGCATGTTACATTGCATAAACTTCACTTACAGTGTTTTGGCAAAGGAACTTTCTCATCTGCATGCTTTCTATTGAAAACACAGTTTCCCTCTGCCTAATGACTAAACAGATTTCTTAAAACTAAGAAAACAGGGTTATGCCTTAGGATAAACTAGGACTTTTATCTCTTATAGAACCACATGTGTTTGTTTATCCTCAAGTCATCTCCCTAATGTCCCGTGAGCCTTTCTTACTGTTGTCTTTACATATCATCTGGAAAAGGAAGCACATTTGCTTTTACACATAACTTCTTTCACTTCTATTATCTTTTTGCTACTCTCTTGCAAAATTGTCCTCCCATCTGTGTGCTACGCATCTTAAAATTGTCAAAAAGGGATTTCTTCAACTTTGAATGCTTTACAGTAGTTCATCAAAATACAGAATGCTTTATCTTCAATCTAATCTTATGCTTTTTCATTATTAAAAATAATCTTTGTTTGATATCTTCATTCTTTTCAATAGATGAAGATGAGCCAGAAACTGGAACCGACTTTTTGAAATAATCATGAGCTGATAGAGAAATCTATGCTACAATATGTAGAGACTCTTTATAATATGACAAATGTACTGTAATATACATGGGTAGACAGTAAGGAAGATGCAGAAAATGTGAAGAATAACAGGATCAGTCTCCATGCGAGCCTGGACAGGGAAACATAACAGAGAGAGTCTTTGCCTGTGAATTTCAAAGAATGTGTACTGCCACTACAGAATGTTACCTACAGTATGTCAGGAGGTCATTGAGAACATAATAGCCAAATACTAAACTGAATCTATTCTGCCTTCTCAACTCTGCAGCTCCACAGCTACCAAGCAGGTCTTTACAAAACACTAGTAAAATCTTCAGATCAAAAGCATCTCCGATGGAACCCATCACCCAGGGAAACAGAAGCTGCTGCGTGTATGGAGTTAGCAAATAGTTCAGAGAACCTCTCATACAGCTAAATGTCATTTGAAGCCCAGTGAGAACAAAGTACATTGTTCACATTAGGCTTAGAAATATATTACTAGTAGTCTCCATTAAAGTGCAAAAGAGAAAACAGCTGTTCTTCTTCATCCTAAGTTCAGTATTATTTTTATTTGCTATACTCTGTGGGTTATGCCAAAATTTTCAAATACTTTTGCTATCTCTATGAAATCTTTCAGTTAGGGTTTCTTCTTGCTTTATAGTATGTATGTGTGTGTGTGCATGTGTGCATATACACACACATATAGATGTATATGAGTATATAATATGTTTATAAATAATCTGTAATGTTCACAAATTTGCTATGGATTAATATTTTTATGAACAAACACATATGATTTATAATTTTACCCAATGATTGAGAATTCTGAGGACAAAATTAAAAAAAAGTTACAATCATTTTTATGACAATATTGAGCTCATATTTAGAATGTTAAAATATCATTTTAGGAAGCACTAGAAGAATCCAAATGTTTTTCCATCATATCCCTCTTGGAAACAAAGCAAAAGTTTACTTTTGATAAAACTTATGTACGTTAAAAGCTAGAAGTTTCCGTATTTATAAAAGCTTTCACATAACACACAGAAGTTTGATAAATAGTGGAAATAGGATTTTCTTTTAAGATTAATAATTTTTAAAATAAATTGTTACAAAGGGGTTTGAAACATAATTGACTTAAATAATGACATACCTGAGAAGTGAACAAGAAAACTGTTTTTATTATTTGTATTACATTCATAACAAATGACATTGATAAGAGCGTAACAAAAACGAGGTGTAAATTGGAGGCATATTCATGGCAGTTCTAAGTGCCTTGAAAAGTTGATCTGAATTGCTTGCTTCAAAGAGAAAATAGACTCTTTAATGATCACTTCTCTGACAACTAACAGTAACATCATTTTTAGCTATGACTGCTAAAATTAGATACCTTTCTCTTGGAAATATACATTCCCAGACAGCAGCACAGGATGACAGCCTTCACCTCATGATAAGAGGGAGAGTACTCATTCATCTTTAAATGAGCAATTTCTGGGATGAAGGAAAAAATGTTACTTAACAAGGATTTGATGGGAGAATAATGAAAAATAGTGCCACACTAATTGTTTAGCAATATTTAGTGAAATGTTTGCTTTGATTTTAAACAGAGTGGTACCGTTTTCAGGATATCTGTTTATTATTAGTACTGTTCATACCAGGAAAAGAAAATTTTATTGGTGATAAAGGGCTTTAACAAAGTTAAAACATTATGTTTACTTGAATCAACTATACAATAAAATGTACTTGTTAGAAAGTGCAAACAAATGCCTTTTAAACTGCTTCCCTAAGGCTGTTAGCTGTTGGTAACTAAACTGGCAGGCTGATGCCACCATCATTTCCCTAGCAGTGCAAAACTAAACTAGGGGACCTTGTCAGGCCATCCATCACAGCTTGTCACCTGAAGACATAAATAAAAATTCAGCATTTCCCCAGATTTATCAGAAAGCTGGTATATCTATTTACAGACCCCATGGCAAAATTATTCCTTAAATTCAGGCTTTTAAAATGTATACATTAGTGCTATGCAGGCATACAGCCAACATTTATTTTGCAAACTTAAAATGTACCCAAGAAAATTAGTCCAAAACTAAGAGAAATACCTACAGAAAGAATATTAACTTTAAAGCCTTTAATTTTATTGATCATAGTAATTTGACAGATCAATGTGCTAATGGAAAATAACTGCATCTACTATGGTTATGTAGAGTCACCAAAATATTTCAGGAAGGGAGAAAATATCCTTCCTGTTCTTTTGAAATATTTTTTTAAAACATACTGTAAGCAGAGTATGGGCTAGAGAAATACTCTTAGAGTAGGAGTCTGCATTTTCTTTTTGTCTCAATAAAAACAGATAGTAAATATTTTAGGCTTTGAAGGCTGCACATGTTCTCTGTTACAAATTCTTTTTTGGTTTTACTTCACAACTCTTAAATATATAAGAAAACATTTTTAATCCATCAATGATACAAAAGGAATTGGAATCAACTGGCCAGATTTGAATCATGGAACATAATTAGCAGATTCCTACTTGGGAAAATAAATGTTTATATATTTATTAAAATGGCAGAATTTTATAATTTAAATTACTGCATTTTTACAATGACTATTTTCAAAGAAACAAATAATTATATTTAAAAATGGTTGTGTTTCATGATATGAGAAAAGTATTGTTAGACATAACTGCTGACATGCAAGTTCACTTTAAATTGTTAGCATTTCTGACTATGCATAACACATTTTGAAGAAGACAATTTAATGCAAGCTGGATGGCATGCCAGGTGTATATTGTCACTTAAAATGGTACAGTGGGTAGTCTTGAGACAAATAGAATTAAAGTGAACTCATGCCAAAGCAGCTGTTTGAAATAGATCTGGCAGCACTTCAGAGGTGTGTTATCTTGGTGTGAGACTACCAGTCATCTCTTTTAACGTGTCAATTTTACTGACAACATAAAAGCAACAAAATAAACTTTGAATTTTTAATTCTTTTTGAATCTCTCTGTGTGTGCATTTCTTACAGCTTTCTGAAAGGTAAAGAAAGATCAATCTTAGATATTTCAGTGAGAAAAAGCATTGTAAAAGAAAAAAATAACTCCATGAGTTCCACAGGTAACAAAATCTAGCACAATTATTGTGAGATAGTGTGGAATTACACATGTATTTGATAACATTCCCTGAAATTAGCTGGACTATATGCTATTTATTAATGTATTTACAATTATTGAAAATCTGTCAATTTATGAAAAGTTACCACCTTCAAACAAAGCACATTTGTTAATCTTCTGTTGCAAATACCTGGCATTTTTTTTTTTTACAATTTGCAATTGCTACTGCTGTTTTTTGAATCAAGAGGAATAAAGATATTTTTAAAAGTTTTAAAAAGTTAAGTGTTTAAAGGTCATTGACATTTTAAGCCGCTTTTGTACCAATTTTTACATGTTCATAAGTTTTTTCATCAATATTATAATTCATTAATAAGTAGTTACTGTGCTCCAGGCAGTAAATAGAAACGAGGGAGTAGAAAATGAATAAAGCTAAGTAAGTACTGCATTCTAGAGGTGACAACAGGCAAGATGTGATATAGCTTTAAGATTTGTTGGGCATAGATACATCCTGGATGCTTTAAGCAAATTGATGAATTAACACTTAAAACAACCCTCAGGTCATAAGCTGAGGCTCAGGAAATTTAAACCTAATTTTGGTACCTAATGTCAAACAAATAGCCAATAAGCAGCAATCAGAATTTGAAGATAGGTTTACCCTGAAGCCAAAGTCCTATTTTGTGTTTGCATTGTTTGGTTTGTTTTTCCCCAATGGATTCTATAGCCATTTTTTCCACAAAAGCCAAATAAATCACTAAAAGTCTTAAGGCAAGCACAGTTTTAATTATATAAGGCCTACTAAGCTTATTCCTGGGTTGTATTATTGTGACTAAACATGTCTTCTTCACCAGGATATTTTATTATTTATAACGTCTGTCAGTTTGTCATCCCTTGCCTCATTCCATAATTCTTGTTTTCATTTAACTTTTGAGCTAATTTTATGATTCTTATCTGTATATAGACTAAAATTATTAACAACTAGATCTTTTACATTATTCTCATTTTTTTTTCTTCATGGTACATAACTGTTTCTAAATCTGCCACTTTCTACTTTCAGCCAGTTTCTCTTACTTCCTCCCATACAGTTAAAACTTTTTTTCCAATGTAGATTGTTCAAAGTGCCAGTAAGTAAATGACAAAAAGAGGGAAGTTACTGAAGGAAAAAAATTACTTTATATCTTACAGAAAGCCTCAGTGTGCACCCAGCAAAAGGAGGCTCAGGAGGGGATCTGTGACCTTGGTCATCTTTTTTTGTGTCTGAATTTCTCTATGAGATAGTAGACTGCTGCTCCCTACACTGCTGGCAGAGAGGGAGGCCAGGGCTTGCTGAGTATGGAAAAGACTGTGATCTGTCACACAGCAGGTGGCTCTCTCCACTTGACCCATGGGTTTCCAGATGAACAGTTCTACCTTATGTTTTTATTATAGTTAAGAAGCAAGGGTGTGTTCCTCATGCTTAAACCAAGAGTATTTTCTTTCTATAAAGAGGCAGATGATGAGTCTGGCAAAAGTTTATTTGTAAGTTTTTTCCTTAATATTACAGGTAACTAAAAATATATCTAAATTCTGCTTATTAAACAGCTACCAAAATATAGCTAGCCAGGCACAGTAGTACACACTTGTCCCAGCAACTCAGGAAGGTGAAGCAGGAGGATAGTTTGAGCTCAAGAATTTGAGTCCAGCCTAGGCAACATAGCAAGACCCCCAGGTCTGAAAAATAAATAAGTAAATAAAAAATTGTTGCTTCAGGGAATTTTAAAAGGAACAAACTTTATCAGTAACTTCTGTTAACATATTTTTGATTATTTAAGAGCAAAACACTTTTGATGACCAATAAACTCCTAACATTTTCTTGGACACAGAGTTTGAAGAATGCTTGAAACTCCTCATTCAGGCAAGGTGATTATTGAGGAGTGCTGTGATGTTTATATTTAAGTAGAACAGCTCACACTGAATGAGGTTTTAGAGATATCACAGTAATTTCATTTACATGGCTTCACAATGGAAACTCCTATATAAATAGGCTGGGTATGTAAAAATGTGTTGACTATTTCAAAGTAGAGATTAGACTAATGTCTCAATGCTAGTCAGTATTATACAGCTGGGAACACACCACACATCTGATTCTTGTTGCACTTTTTTTTACACATGCTATCTCCCTTAGGGTAGATGGAGGGAAAAGTAACATTGGGTTAATTATGGGCTTCTCTGGAGAGATTCATACAGAGTTCCAGGGCCCTTGAAGGCTGCCCTATAGTCTCAAGATGCCTGCAGTCAAAATCTCTGGAAGTTGGGGGATCATGATGACATTAGGTGCCACTCAGTAGTGTAGCCTTCACAGAGAAGCAGAGTGATTCTCCCTTTGAACCTGAGCTCTCAGCAGGCTGTGATTGAGTGTGGTTGGAAGGAGTTGGCTGGCACATCAGCACCATCAGACAAAAAGCTCCGAGCCCCAATGCTATCATAGAGTTATTTCATTTTATTATTTATATTGCTGGCAATATTGTTTGCTGGACCATTAGAATATTTTTCCTATCTCACAGAAGTGTTACTATGATATAAAGTTATATTTTACTAAAAGATCTATCAATATCTGCTTCTGCAGAAGCACTTATAATCTTCTTTTTTGATCTTTTATGGATTCCATTCTTGTAGTACCAAAATAGGCTTGAATAGAATAAAAGTTCCTATAACCTGTCACCAATTTCCTAGTTTTATACTTAAGCAAGTTTTTAATTCTAGATCCAGGAAAAATGTTCAACATCTCCTCACTCTAACCCCCAATTAGATTAGAAATTCATTTGCAACATTCTTCTACTTATATTGTATTTCACCATCTCACTTTTTGGTTTATTATAAAAGTCTTCTTTTCTTACCCAGGCTTAAGCTCCTACATTGACTTTTTTTTTAGTAAAAGAGGAAAATGTTCTGGCCCTTCCTTATGGTAGCATTTCTAACATTACTGTGACAAAACAGGTGCTCTGGTCCCTGAATACAAAATCCACCCGACGGAACTTCTCACTTGTTCTCCATGACTGATTCTTTTTAAAATCACCACACAAAGTTTAACGAGGAGTATAGCAGAACATAGAGTGGGACAGGTATTATAACACCACCTGAGTAAGATTGCAGAAATGGGAAAGGAGGAAAGGAAGATGGAAGAAAAGAGGGAAAGAAGGAGAAAGATAAATTAATTCAAAGAAAAACTGGACAACACTTTACTGATGAGTGGAAACACACACAGACACACACTCACAGAGAAGGGAAGAGACATACTGAGGGTGGTTAATGCTGATAAGTAGGAAGGGACTCTTTCAAATGCAGCGTAATCAATTTCAGCTCAGCAATTTGCCCTCACTGGGCACGTCTCCACTGTGAGGTGTTATTTCCAAAGGCTTTACTCTCATTATTCCTCCCTGGAAGGATAGCTTCACAAAATGGTTCAATTTTAACAGGCTTAGTAATTATCCTTATTTCTTTTAAGAGGTTTTATGGGAATTATTCCCACTAAAATTTTGTACTGTCCAACAGGATTTAAAGAGGTCAAACCACTTTCCTTGAGGGCCTATAAATGCCATAATTTTATGTATTTTTCCTACAGATTGCCTTAGAAGTTGGGATCCTACTTGAGGCAGATCTAAATTATTTTTGTTAGATATTTTACTGCCTGTTGTGTGAAGTATACCAAGCTCCCCTCTGATTCCAATTAATGAACCAGACTCCTTTCGCAAAACATTGCTTCTAGACTCTTGTAAGGGTCCAGCATTAACCAACCATTAATTTATTAACTTATTAATTTATCCTTTCAAAAACATTTATGAGCAATTTCTCAGTGCCAGGCATTATTCTAGGTTCTAGGTTCTAAGGACATAGTGACAAGACAAAAATCTCTGACCCTAGAACTAAAATTCTAGCAAAACTAAAATGCAATTTTAAGTGGAGATGAACTATCTCTATAATGATCCAGGATATGGTGTTAGAAACAGAGGGAGAGGAATACAATTTTAAAAAAAGACGTCATGAAAATTTTCTGGAGTGGGGACGCTTGAAGAAGGAAGTAAATTAGACGTACTTGACAACAGAAGAAGAGCATTCCAAGAAAAGAGAACAGGAAGTACAAAAATTACTCAGTGGGGGAAGGGTTTGGCACAGTTGAGGACTAACTAAATCATATGTGTGACTAGATCTGGGTGAATGAGGGGGTGAGTGGTGAAAGTTTAGCAAAGGAAGGTTTATTTAGGCATCCTTTTGAGCTTTGTGTATATTTAGATTTCAGTCTAAGCATGGTGAAAACTACTAAAAAAAACTGGGGCAAGTAGCAGTGACATAATATTTATGTTTGAAATTTAGGAAAACATGCAAATTGAATATTTATGTTAATGTTTTTTATAGAATAGTATACTATCAGGCTCTGGGAAGCTGTGTTAGTACAGGGAATTGTGTAACGTAGTGAGATGTTACATTCAACTAAGTAAGAGAAAACAATGTTTTGAGTTGGGGAGAGGAAGAAAGTGTGAGATGGTAAAAAAATAGCCAGATTGAGAAATTGCTAATAAATTTTATGTAGAGTATGAGGGGAAAAGAAGAGTCAATGACATATGTTCCCTGAGTGACAGAGTGGCTGGTGGCAATATTACTGAGAAGGGAAACATTGGGTGTTGGTGAAGATAGTTTGTGGAGATGAATTATGTTTTTTGTTTGTTTGTTTTGAATGTATTAATATTGAGATATTTAACAAAGTATTTTTGGTTGTTGAAATGGGCAACTGCATGAGCAGTTGTATATTAGAATTAAGACTATAGTGACAGGCCAGGCACGGTAGCTCATGCTTGTATTCTCAGCACTTTAGGAGGCTGGGGCAGGCAGATCACCTGAGATCAGGAGTTTGAGACCAGCCTGACCAACATGATAAAACCCCATCTCTACTAAAAACACAAAAGTGAAATTTGTAATTACAGCTACTCGGGAGGCTGAGGCAGGAGAATCGCTTGAACCTGGGAGGTGGAGGTTGCAGTCAGTCAATATCATGTCACTGCACTCCAGTCTAGGTGACAGAGTGAGACCCTGTCTCAAATATATATGTGTGTGTGTGTGTGTGTGTGTGTGTGTGTGTGTGGGTGGGTGTGTGTACATATATATATGGTGACAATATCCCTACTGAAAACTTCAAAGTCATCATTATAATAATGACATAAGAAACTACTAAAGAGAAAAAGACTGGGTATATACATAGAAGAATAGATGCCCTGGTAAGAGTACTAGATAATTCCAACTTCAAATAAGAAAAGAAGAGAAGCTAGTAGAAGAGATTGAGAAGGAACAACAAATAGGATATGGAGAAATTTCAAAACATGTAGTGTTTCTATAACCAAGTGTATTTGTCTTTAAAACAGTAGGGGTCTTCTCTTTGCTGGAGATTGCACACTTCATGTACAGATAAAATCCTCCCAGTACAGATTCTTATAAATGACAAATATAATATTTTAAACAAAGCTGTTTTCAGGACAAAACAGAGCAAGTAGAGTTCATCTGCACCGATCTCAATCCGTGTCAGCTGCAGCTACTCAGTAAGTAGCAACTCTCTCCCAGTTAACGTCCAGGTTTTCACCCTCCCACCGCCCTTTCCTGAGACCCAGGCTGGACCCCTCACTCTGGAACTTCAGATTGCCAAAGAGAAAAACTATGGATCCTACTATGGTGTTGGTGACTACCCAGTGGTGAAGTTGCTTTGGGATCCCATTTACGTGGAGGTCTCCATCCTTCACAGAACAGACCCCCACCTAGAGCTGTTCCTGCATCAGTGCTGGGCGACACCCAGCACAGACCCCCTGAGTCGGTCACAGTGGCCCATCCTAGTAAAGGGATGCCCCTACCCTGGAGACAACTATCAGACCCAGCTGATTCCAGTCCAGAAAGCCTTGGAACTGCCATTTCCCTCACACCACCAGCGCTTCAGCATCTTCACCTTCAGCTTTGTGGAGCCTACAGCTGTGAAGCAGGCCCTTAGGGGACCGGTGTATCTGCACTGCAGCGTGTCAGTCTGCCAACCTGCTGAGACACCATCCTGTGTGGTAACCTGTCCTGATCTCAGCCGAAGAAGAAGAAATTCTGACACCAGTTTTCAGAACACTACTGCTAGTGTTTCTAGCAAAGGCCCCATGATTCTACTCCAAGCCACTAAGGACCCTCCAGAAAGGCTCCGTGCTCCTGTAGACTCAAAACTTCCATGGGTGGCAGGTCTTACTGGGACCTTGATCCTTGGAGCCTTGTTAGTATCCTACGTGGCTATCAGGAAACGGGTGAATTACCCCAACCAAATGTGTCAATAAAACCAGATTGTACTCCCCCCCAAAAAAAAAAAAGACAGCATGCAACCGCCCCATTGGCCGGAGCTGCTCTGCAGGGCCGCCCCGCAGCCAATGGTGGCCAAGGGGCGGAGTCTGGCCGGAGGGGGGGGGG
>CM052650.1:119647742-119790387 GCA_028533165.1 Leontopithecus rosalia
AAAAATTAAAAAAAAAAGAATAGAGGGAATGGAAACTATTCAAGATATTCTGGCAGGTTATATTGCCTGGATTAGAAGTACAGGACAGAAAAGCGCAGAGGAAATAGGGACAAGGCTTCAGTCATGAAACAAGAAAGAGGGAAAAAGTAATTGGTCTTTTCAAGGCCAAAATCCTCAGCATCGTTACTTCATCCCTTCTTAGATATAGATCCCCAACTCCGATTGAATATGCCATCAGAAATATTTTGAGTCATTTTCTTCATTTCCTGTCTCGTTTTTATTGCAACATATTTGAACAAGTAATAATATGTACCTTTGTTATAAAATCTCTAGGATTAGAATCTTGGCTTGATCATTTATAAATGTTAATATTTGCTGAATTAAAATATACATTATATCAATGATGACGATGATTATAATAGTTCTCATGAAAATAATAGTAGTATTTGTCCATGATGCTGTCATTTTCTCAGTAGTGATAATTAAGACCCTTCTTAGTCTGCAAGAGAGCAATTACTTCACAATTGGTTTTTCAGAATCTCCTTTCTGTGCTGGACAGTGAAGACTGAATAATGTTTTAACAACAAAAAAGCAATAATAAGAAAACTGTTAAACATTAAGATGTACTGCAAACTTTCTATTACAGACATTTATCTAATTACATATCATAATTCATTTAATCTCCTATGAAATATTAATAGTGTTGGGTTAGTACTAATATAATACTGTCTCTATTCTGGTGAGGTATCTGAGGTTTCAGGATATTAAATAACTCTCAGGATATTGAATAATAATTAAGTATCACACCTAATAGATTACAGAATTATGTTAATTTAAATAATAAATTAGATAACACCTACAAATAAATGGTACAATCATCATGTTATCAACTGTCTTCTTGTAAAGTGTTTCAAGAAACAGTCACTTGGAAGAAAAACAAAGTTTGGGATGTATATGACACTTAATGCTCTTATCCTTAAAAAGGCAAATGCCTTATACTTTGCTTCTCTTACTGACCTCCACGATGAGAAAAACAAGTATGACAGACCTGTGTGAACTCTCTAATTTGAATTCCATACATAGAGAAAATACATATATTTTTCTATGACAGCATTGAAGTCACAGAGCAAATATATTTCCTATGTTAAGAAATATTTCTTATACCTAGAAAATGGAGAAGTATCTTGATGGCTACACTTCATTGCTTGATAACTTGTATCCAAGGCATTCTGCTTTGATAAGAAGGAGAGGCATGGCATCAGACAGATGTGAAGAATAGAGAAGTGAAGATTTTTTTTTACAAAGTAATAGGTTTCAAGTAAAATTATGAAATTCCAGGGAACTAAAAATATTTACTGTAAATAATGTTAGAATGTCTGATAAAATCACTGCTTCCCCACTGTTATTACTTCAGTGATGTAATCATGTGACCAAAAATGATATTTAGGCTGTATTATTTAATAAGAGATTTCACAAATACATTCATTATGATTGTGCTTCACAGGACTCCCAGTATTATCATGGGATTAAAGGCTCACTTTATCTAAAATTCCAAATATTTTAAGAAAGTTATTAGCCACTTTGTTTTGGCAGAAGCATTTTTATTTAATAATAACTTTGCAAGCTTTAAGGTAAGACACATAAATTACTGAATGCCACTTTTGCAAACTATGAATGCAATTTATTCTTATTATCTTTTCATTAAACTTAATGTAATTATCATAGAATCTATGAGCCATGTTAATAAAATGCTAGGAACAAAATCAGGTATTACTGATGTTGATATCTTAAGCAATGATTTAGTGTTGTTTATTTAAGATGGATAAAGATTGTGAACAAATGTTATGGAGAGCAAAGAAATTATCTTGTATATGGCTAATTAAACTTTAACACATTAATTTATTTTCAAGAAAGTAGGCAATGTATTTATTTTCTGATTTATAAAGTGTACTAATTAAAGATAATGAATGTGGATTTAAAAAAATAAGATTTTGTATATTGATTAATCTATATTTTTACCCTTAAAACTCACACGAACTACAATATTCAGATCAGGAGCCCAACTCTTCAAACAAATGTTCTGTATCTCTGTTTCTTCTATTCTTATTCACTCTATCACCAGATTTAATCCTGGATTCCACCTCTACTACTCAAGAAGAGTAAGGACCCAGTTGTGTTGCCAACTATCTCTGTAACATTAAATTTAATGAACACCTTTATTTCCTTATGTTTGACTTTGTCATATAATTAGATTCTGTTGAGATTCTTCTCAAAACATTATCTTGGTTTGGCTTCTACATCTTAACACCTCCCAGTTTTCCTTCCATTTTTGTAATAATCTCCTCTCTGAATGATTATCCTGTTCTAAGCAGACATTATATGTTGCAGTTTTCTTATGGTTGACTCTAGGCCCTATTTTCTTTTACTTTTTCTAAGACCATCTCTTCCATGCTGTAATGATGGTCTTATATAAAGATGGAGCACAAATTCAAGACTTCAGCCTAGATATTTTTCAAGCTCTAATGCTCTTAACTGCTTATGGGACACCTTTTTGGTGTCAAAGATACCTCAAAGTCTATATGTGACAAGCCTACAGCTAACATTGTATTCAATGGTGAAAAGTGAAAATTTTTTATCTAAGATTCAGAAGAAGATAAAAAATGTCCACTCTTGCCTCTTCTATTCAACATAGTACTGGAAAACCTCAAGCAATTAGGCAAGAAGAAGAAACAAAAGGCATCCAATAGGAGAGAAAAAAGTTAAATCCATTGTTGACAGATGATATGATTTTACATATAGCAAACGCTAAAGAGTTCACCAAAATTCCAGTAGGATAGTAAACTCATTTGGTAAAGTTGAGGGATACAAAACCAAATATAAAAATCAGTAGCATTTCTGTATATTTACAGCAAAATATCAGGAAAAAAACCCTGAAAATCTAATTTACAAGAGGATAAAAATACTGAGGAATAAGTATAACCAGTGATATGAAAGATCTGTATACTAAAAATTATATAATATTGATAAAATGAATTAGAGACATCTTAAACAAATAAAAAGATGTCCTATGTTCACGATTAAAAGAATCAATATTGTTAAAATGTCTGTGCTACCTAATGTGATCTATAGAGTCAATGCACTCCTGTCAAAATTCCAGACATTTTTTACAAAAGTAGAAAAAAGATATTAAAATTTACATTGAACCCCAAATGATCCTGAATAGCCCAAGAAATCTTAAGAAAAACAAACAAAGCTAGGAGAATCAATATCACAGTACCTGACCTAAAAATCTATTACAAAGCTACAGTAGTCAAAGCAGTATGACACTGGTACAAAACAGACATATAGATCAATGGGATGGAATAGAGTCCAGAAATAATCCCAATCATACAAAGTCAACTAATTTTCATCAAAGGCACTGAGAAAGATATTGTGAAGAAAGAATGCTCTATTCAATAAATGATACTGGGAAATTGTATACCTACATGCAAAAGAATGAAATTGGATCTTTATTCTATATTATACACAAAAATAAGTTCAAATTGACTACAGACCAAAATATAATGTCTGAAAATATAAAACTCCTGGAAGAAAATATGAGGGAAAACTTATTGTCACTGATTTGGCAATGATTTCTTGGGTAGAACAGTAAAAGCACAGGCAACAAAAGCAAAAATAAACAAATAAGACTATATGAAATTAAAGTTTCTACACAGCAAAGGAAAAAATCAACAAAATGGAAAGGCAACTTACAGATTGAGAGAAAATGTTAGTTAGCCATAAATCTGAGAAAGGGATATTATCCAAAATATATTAAAAATTTACACAACTCAGTGGCAAAAACGAAAAAAAAAACATATAACTAGATTTTAAAAATGGGCAAAGAACCTGAACAGACATCTCTCCAAAATGACATAAAAATGCCCAACAGGTATATGAAGAGGTGTTCAATATCAATAATCAGGTAAATGCAAATTAAAACCATGTGAGATATTATCTCACACCTTCTAGGATGGCTTTTATCAAAAACACAAGAAGTAATCATTTTTGTTGAGGGTATGAAGAAAAGGGAACCCTTGTATACTGTTGGTAGAAATTTATATTTGTGCAGTCACTGTGGAAAAGAGTATGGGTGTCCCTAAAGAAATTAAAAGTATAACTCCTAGATGACCCAGCAATATTTCTTCTGGATATATATTTAAAGGAAATGTAGTCACCACTTTGAAAACATATTTGCAATCCCATATTCATTGCAGCATTTTTAATGATAGTCAAAATAAGGAAACAACTAAGCTGTTCATTAACATATGAATGGTTAAAAATATGGTTATATATGTATATATACACACACAGACATACACATTAGAATATTATTCAATGTTAAAAAAGGAGATCATGATATTCACAACAGCATGGATGAAACTAGAGGGCATTATGCTCAAGGTAAGATAACAGACACATTAAGGAAGTTACTGCATGATTTTACTTACATGTAATTTTACTTATATTTGAAAAGAAATAGGAAACTTGAACATATAGAAACACAGTAAAATGGTGGTTGCAGGAAGGGGAAGGGAAATGGAAAGACATAGGTCAAAGGGTTTAAAGATGCAGTTATGTAGGATAAATAAATCTAGAGGGCTGATTTGCAACAAGAGGACTAGGATTAATAACATTGTATTGTATACTGGTAATTTGCCAAGAGAGGTTTTAGTTACTCTCACTAAAGGAAAAAAGAGAGAGAGCTACAGAAAGAGAGGAAGGAAAGAAGGAAGGGAGGGAGGGAGGGAAGGAGAGAGGGAGGGAGGAAGGAAAGAAGGACAATAGGAAGGAAAGAAGGAAACTATATTATTAATAGATGATGGAGACACGTTAATTTGCTTAGCTGCAGTATTCACTTCACTATGTATATGTATATCATTAAAAGTATATTAAAACATCATAATATACAACTTAAATGTATACACTAAAAATAAACAAAATAAATTTGTTTCTAATTAAACAAAAAGAAAATTACAATTTCAATTAAAACAATCTGGAGCTACTAAACCAGCATTGGGAGAAACAAGTGTAATGTATGAAACAGAGTTGAGAATATTCATCTCCATGTCAATTTTTTCTTTTAATAATTTGCATTTATGAGTGTTCCCACTATCGTGTGAGTTACCAACTATAAGCATAATACTCACCTTTCAACCCAAAACCTTCTAAATGTCCTCTCAACATGATTATTTATTTTTATCTGCACCACCAGCATTCCAAACCAAGTTACATTGTCCCTCATTGATCTATATGTAACAATTCCTTCTATCCAAGAACATGGTATGTGCCTTTATTGTGAGCCTTCATTTTACTTAACAAAGTCTTACATAAGACTTCTTTGGGTCAGGCTCTACTTCAAAGATTTTAGCAATATTTACCTGTTGAATATTCAGAATGACTCTATAATATATTTCTAATTATTCTTCTTCCTTAGTAGGTACAAAAAAAATGAGGCACAAAGAGGCTAAGAAACTTGCCGAAAACCACCAAGCTAGTTTGGGTTAAGCAACACATGAAGCCAGAAAGTTGTAATCAACTCTGAATACTGTCTCTTGTCCAATTTAATAATGAAGAAAATTTAGCAGCATATTTTTAAAGTTTGCTGTCAAAAATAATTTTTACTTACAGATTATTCTTCACATTTTTTAACGAATAACCTCCAGATTGTGCCAAGTCACCTGAAAGTTTTATAAGCTCACGCCAGAAGCTTTTATTTTCATAGACTCTCACATCTTCATGATAGAGATCAATGTATCTTTATTTTAGCCCTATGATTGAATGGACCACTAAACAATGGTTTTGACTCATGGTCAATACACATTTTTTTAAGATATACTAGACTGCATATCACCATGTATAAGTACTTCTGAATATGTCAATATCCTATTAAGTTGAAATAATTTATTACATTACTAAAAATAATTATAACATTTTTCTAGATTTCTTCACATTTCTTCAAAATTTGCTAGGCAAAATAAGCAATATAACTACTTAAACTATTCATCTTTTTTATTTGTCATCTTTGGGTGAATAAAAATAGAATTTTTGCTTCCCACTTAACCCAACTTCTAAACTATTCCCTAATTAGCTATGTACTTTGTTGATCAAGATACAATGAAATGATTGAAATATATATCTTAGACACAAAAAACTTGGAATATTGGCCAAACCATTATAAAATCAAATGTACCTTTTCAGGGCAACGTTTCCCTAAATAAGAGGACAGTTATAGTATCTGTACCAGCATATTTAAAAGCAGATAAATATTTTCTTTAAACCCAGAATCATGTCCTACAATGTGTTTCAGAATTGCCCATATTAACTATTGTTTGGGATAATGAGTTGACACATACACAGTTCTGTGCAGTGTAATCACAGATGAACAGCTTCGGCAGTATTATACAAACACTTTGAAACATCCATGGAAAAATAATAAAGGACTTGAAACTGGAATAGATTCAACAGGCTCTTTGCAGTTAACCTTTAAAAATGACATTTGAAGCTATTGAAAAGAACCAGTACAGTAGTTTAAGAAAAACGTGTCATTATGAAATGTTATTCTAAAAAATAGTCCTGATTTAACTAGTTTTCCTATCTAGAATATGTACACATTCATATCTTGCAGAAGATTGAAGAGCATTACTTTTCTGAAAAGTGAAATATACAAAATAGTTTCTTATTTATTTTAATGAAAAACAGAAATGATATAGCAGCAATCACCTGTTTTATTACTATTTCTCTATATGAATTTTATTTCATCTTTTTTTCTGAATGCTATGTTTGCTTATCTGAGTTGCCAAAAGTGTACAAAATCAGGATTGCTAAGAGGTAATAATGTCAGATTGATCTGCTATTTTAACTGCTTTTGATGAAATCGGGCAATATTTCCGGTTAGTTTGAAATTATCAAATTTTTTAAGAAACAAGAACTTACAAAATAAGAAAAGATAATTTTGTACCAAAAAATAAAAATGGAGTTTATTTACAAGTATGGGAATGCGGGTATCTTTGACAAAAATATTAGTTTAAAACTTTAGATGCCCTCAGTCATTTTTGCCTTGGAAATCATTTACCTTGAAGCACTGAAGAGCTCTAAGAGAAAACCAGAATCTAAAGAATAAGAACAGAAAACTACACACACACACACACACACACACACACACACACACATTCAGGAATATATATATTCTTGAAACTTCTTTGCTAAATATTTTGTATTAAGTAAAATATGTTATATTCTTCTATGTACTTGCATAATCTTCTGTTATGTATGTGAAAACAAGAAACTTTGAGGAGCTGGTTATCTATGCCATAGCCTTGCTGTCATTGTTTGATTCTGCTTATATTTTCCTGTACCCACAGGTATAGCCTTATCATTTGAAACACTAATGCCGTATGAAAAGTGAAAGAACACAGAAAGGTTTCCTAGCAACTCCTGGGATCCTTCTAAAGTTAGTTAGTCAAAACCATATACTACGTGCAATGAGTGTAGAGTACAAGGCTCAATTGCAGATTGAGCTTTACAATTTGCAATAACCTATAATAGGAGCCAATTGCTCAAGAAAGAAACTTCATCAGAACCTTGGCAATTTAACTATTATTTAAATAATCCTGCTTGAATTCCACTGAAAATGTAGAAGTCCAAGTACCAAAACCAAAGTGGCAGAGTGCAGCATAACAAATGAGTGTGGGCTTTGAGAAGCATTTTATGTTGGCCCACTCCTACACACACACACACACACACACACACACACACACACACACACACCTATTATCCTCACTGGAAAAATGTGAAAAATTACTAGTGGGATATATTCATACTGATATTTGATTAACAAGTTATCTGTTTTCACTATATACAAATTCCTTTATGAACACAAAAACATGATTGAAAGGTATTTTAAGTGAAAAATTACAGGGGGAGCTCCTCATTCCCTTAAGCTCATAGTACAATCATGAGTAACATTTGTATGGCATGTAGTATTTTATAAAGTACTTTGCTTCTGCTTTCATTTTATATTTACAAAAACTCTCTGAGGTAGTAATTATCAACCCCATTTCACAGATGGGAGAACCAAGTTTAAGGGAAAAGTTAAATTGTTCATTAAAGGCTACTTTGCAAATAAGTGGTTGAACCAGAATTCCAGATAGAATGTTCTAACTACAAAGAATTTTCCACTTGCCTTCACTAAAATATCAAACCCATTGTCACAGAAACATTTTAAATGAGTCTTAAAAAGACATACTTGTCTTTTTGACTTATAATCCATCAATGATTGAAAGTCAAATGCGGAAGAATTCCTGTTGAGTGAAGACTGCCTTGATAAAACTTTGAAAAAATTTGTATTCAAGACAATAAAGAAAGATTTCTAGAAGTAATTATAAGTAAATATCATTTTGTGTATTTCTTATTCTATCCTCATCTACTTAGAGAGAGGGATAAAAACAATGTAAGGGCTCACAAAAAGCAATAATCCAGGCAGAAATAGCAGCAAACATTTAGATTACGTATAGTTGCATCAATCCAGTAGAGTGATAGCTTAATTTTTCTAGCACACAAGGAAAAAAGGGGGGAAAATTCCATTTCACAATGGGTGTGTTGACACTTGCCTATAATCTCAGCTTTCCAGAGGCTAAGGCGAAAGGATCACTTGAGCCCAAGAGCTCTGGGCAGGGCTGGGCAACATAGTTAGACCCTGTCTCTAAAAATCAAGAAAACAAAAATCCACTTCAGAAGCATCTAACTACTAGGTTCTATTGTATACAATACTTTTACTTTCTAATACATAAAGAATATTACTAATCTGAAGAATTTCACACTTTATATGAAATTGAAACTTTTTTTAGCTTCACTAAACTTTTCTTCCGTGATAAATGGCAGGTAATAATTCAACTCCTCTAATTTTTTTTTGGAAGTTGAAAAGAGAAATATGGAAATTTAAAAATAAACAACCAAATGCTATTCAAAGATATTATGATTAGTGTGACTGCTAAGAGGGGGTATTCTATTGATGGAAAAGAGTTAATTCTTATCAATAACTATTATATTTATTAAATACTTATCCAGATGTCTAAGTATTTACTTATGTAAAAAGGTATTTGCCTGCAAAAATGAGAAATAAAAATGACCACAATAGAATCAAAATGAAATAAACATTTAAAATACTTAATTCTTCCATGTTTATGAATGTCTTACACCTTTCTGTCAAGGGTGTTAATGCTGATTAAGGTTGTGTGAGAGAAGATGGGAGGTCAAAGTGATATGTAGTACCAGTGAGTAGAGTGGTTGATGACTAGATCATTCTTGCTTTTAATTTGGGTTAGAACAATAAATGTCAGGGTGAAGATGAAAAAATTTCCCATTGGATTGATTGATAGATTAATGTTTAATTTGTCATTAATTTATCAAAAATTGTTGAGTTAATCATTTATTAGGAATGTAAAGGGTTTGCGCCTGGTCTTTTCAGAAATAAATAAGAGAGCACCCTTAAATCCTTATCTGTCAGATGGGAAAAGCTACTTCTTTGCAGTAAGTAACTTCCTGGAACAAAAAGGGATGAGACGGTTGCTTTAACTATCACTCCTTTATGGGATCACGGGGATAAAATTAAACATTGACAAGTACTTTTTCTGAATTAGGTAAAATTTGACTTTTTTTTACCGTCACTCTCATTTGTCCTCTGGAATTTAAATATCAGAAATAGTCTGCTTTGAAAAGCTCTGTTTTATTTTCATTAGGCTTCAAAGAAGTAGTTTCCTATGTACTCTGTCCTTGACTCTTGGCTTACAGGAGTTTTTGTATCATTTTTAAGGGGATAGAAAAGCAAATGAGGCTTTGAAAATGTTTCAGTGCAGTTCAATAGTTGGCTGGTTGCAGGCTCACTTGTGATCTTATGGGTGTTACATGTATAGTCCTAAATATTCACAAAATTTGACACATTCACAATTTTTAAATCCATAATAACACATTAACGGTATTAATTCCTTCTGAAAAATAAAACCTTCCTTATTAATACCTGTGACTTATGATTGTTTGTAATGTGAAGAAACAATATTTGCTAAAAGCTTTCTGGTTAAAAAAATACAAGTAAACATTATAAAATCTACATTTTATGCCAGTTGCCTACTTTTTTTTAATAATTTATTTATAACATTGACAATCTATCCTCCTGTATTAAGTGAAATTAAACACACTATATATATTATGTACCCTATTTAAACTTTGCAAAGATTGAATGTAGTTTATTTCTTCTTATGTCTATCCTTGTAAATGCTAGATTGGGCATCAATTTGATGGGTAGAATGTTAAGATATCATAAATGAAATATCATGAAAGCTGTAGGATTTTTAGAATTAAGATAAGGATAATGTTTTGGTATCAAAAACCCTTTTCCTAGGAGTTTCTACACCTTTAAATTTGTTTATTAGCACCTCTGACTTCAGCTCCTTTTCCTCTCTCAGGTGAGTTAAAAGTAATTTGCCTCATTTACATTCTTTACATTCGCTCACCGCCTTCAGAAGACTAAAATATCTCTTATATGTAATTTCTTTCTGCCCACTAAGTTGATCAATGAGACATGGATGACCCAAATTAAAAACAGACATATAAGTCTAATTTATTCATTTCTTTCTAGAGCAAACGTCTAAATCATAACAGACTTCATGAAAACTAGTGTATATAAACAGTTTAGCAGAGCTTTGCACACATAGTAAGAGATCATCAATAAGTGATAGATGTTATTCGTATGAACACAAACCTGTGAAATAATATTATCTGAATTTTACATATGGGGAAACTGAAGCATAAGGTGTATCTGAGTACTGCTAGTAATAAATGACAGAAACAAGAGCTGCGTCCGTGCCTGTCTGTTCTCACAGACTTAACATCATAACTACTATAAAATACTGTAAAAACATTTGACCAGATGGTTCTTCCAAGCTGGAGGGATAAGCGGCCAAAATATGTCTGCTTCAGGTAAACAGCTGTTTAGTTGAGTTTATGTCATTGTTTAGTAATGATGCATATAATTCACATAGTGTGAATTTAATTAGCCAAAATAAGTTATTCGTTAAAAAAAATTCCAATTGAAGTGGCCTACTTAGAATAAAAGTACTGGTACGGATGAGTCATATATTAATTTCATTCATTTTCCATTGCTTTTCCAACCTGAGATCATGTTACGAAAAAGTAACATGATCACAACAAGTAAATGATAGAAAAAGCTGTCATTATGAGAGCTATTTTTGTTCAACAAAATATTGAAAATATTAAATGTTTTATATAATTCAAACAGTACCTCTAAAAAATCCTACACCTTCATTGTTTTCTAAACTATCTCCTCAATTTATTTAGCTGAATTTTCTTTCAAGCACTGTCAAAAATCACCTTTCACACCAGTTAATGAGGTCTTGATAATCTGCTCCATTTAAATAGACACCAGTCATGATCACCCGATCATTGGATCTTTCTGCAATGCTTTTTCCAGATTAACCCTGTACTCCTTTGTAGATATTTTGAAAAGTTGATATTAATATCCCCACCCTATGACCCAAGGTATTGAAAAATGTTATAAATTGTGATGGCTATGAGAGTATTTTTTTAATGGTAATATATAAATTCTACATTTTCATTTGTTTTTTCTATTTGTGCTACAATTACCAATAAAATGAATAACAATATCAATAAATTTAAAAATTTAGATAAAATAAATAATGTACTTGAAAATACAACTTCCTGAAATTGATCCAGAAATAGAACACAATTTTCAAACAGAGTCTTTAAAAAATTTCTCGGCTGGGCACGGTGGCTCATGCCTATAATCTCAGCACTTTGGGGGGCCAAGGTGGGTGGATCATGAGGTCAAGACATCGAGACCATCCTGGTCAACAAGGTGAAACTCCGTCTCAACTAAAAATACAAAAATTAGCTGGGCATGGTGGTGCGCGCCTGTAGTCCCAGGTACTCGGGAGGCTGAGGCAGGAGAATTGCTTGAACCCAGAAGGCCGAGGTTGCGGTGAGCCGAGATCGTGCCCTTGCACTCCAGCCTGGGTAACAAGAGTAAAACTCCATCTCAAAAAAAAAAAAAATTCTCATTGAATACCAACAAAAACAAATACTTCATAAGTTTAGTCATCATTCAACTTAAAGAAATGATACCAATTTTCACAAACCTTGCCAGAGAATTAAAAAGGAGGAAATATATTTCCATTTATTTTATGAAATTAGAATAGCCTTGATACTAAGCTGTTAAACAAAATGCAGATTAATCTTATCATATGCATGTTTTTAAGTCTTTAACGGAATATTAGAAAAAAATACAACTGTATATAAAAAGAATAATAAAAAGAATAAGATATTGCAACTAACTTGAGTGACTCCAGGAATATAAAGCTGATTTAAAATTTAAGTTAAATCAGTGTAATTAAACATATTAATGTAATACAGATAAAAAAAGTTTGGTTAATTAAAAACGAGCAAATTTTAATTACATTTGAATGAAATTTTAAACAAAAATTTTTGATAAATAGCTTGAACAAATAAAAAAATAATGAAGACTGTATGAAATCTGATAAGAGTAACTATATATGAACTACAGAAAATGTTACAGTTGATAAAAAATTACAAGCATCACACTCAAATTAAGAATAAAACATCTCCTATTGCCACTTATTTTCTTGAACTGTACTGGAATTCCTACATGGTGTAATAAAAAAAAGATTTAAGATGTGAGTTAGAATTGTAGAGAAGGAAACTATTATTTGAAGATATGTAATTATATATGAAAAATACAAAACAATTTTCAAATAAATCACTTATTTAACAAGTTAATTTAGCAGGAATTGCATACCAGACAATAATCAAATGTTGTATTTTATACGTAATATGAACAGTATCAAAATGCAGAATATCCAGGTAACAACAAAAATAGATCTTATGGGTCTATTAATAAGCATTTAAAAAATAAATTTTCATGAACTGGACAATTCAATATTGCTAAGATGCCAAATCTCTCTAAATTGGTCTATAGTTTTAACATAATGCAGCTGATTTTAAAATTTATATGAACACTCAAATGAACAAAAATAGCCAAGACACTCTTGAAAAATGACAAGGTTGAGGAAATTGTTCCAGCTATCAAAACTTGCTGTAATGTTATAGTAATCAAGACATGGTTGTTTTAATGCAAAGATGGACAATTAGCAGAGCAGGAAAAACTAAAGAAGCAGAAACACACACATATACTGGAAATTTGCACAGTTATTTTGTGACAAGTGGTACTATGAGTGGGTAAAGGACAGTGTTTTCAGTCAACTGTGCTTAGTTGACTGTTCTATTCAATATCTACAGTTAAAGGTATGAAATTTGACCTATACCTCCTACTCTAAACAAAAGTCAATCCCATATGGATTGTAGATATCAGTGGCAACTGGCAAAGACAAGCTGTCAAATAGTAAAGGCAAAGTAATAAAGATGATATTATAAGAGAAAATCTTCATGACCTTAAAGTGTTCTTAAATAGGATAAAAAGACACTGACATTTAAATTACAACATTAAAACTAAGGAATTCTGAACATCAAATTATGGATTAAGAGTAGTGAAAGGCCAGCCACAGAGTGAAATACATTTGCAACATAAATGAACAACAAAGAATCATTTCCTTTACACTTAAATATCTTCAAAATAAATAATTAAAACGGGTGTAGTGGCTCACGCCTGTAACCCTAATACTTTGGGAGGCAGAGGCAGAAGGATGAATTTATCCAAGAGTTCATGACCAGCCTGAGTGACATAGTGAAACCCCATCTCTACAAAAAATTCAGAAATTAGCCCGATGTGGAGTCACAAACCTATAGTCCTAGCTACTCAGGAGGCTGAGATGTGAGGATCACTTGAGCTTGGGAAGTCAAGGCTGCAGCCAACCCTTAGTGTGCCATTGCACTCTAGCCTGAGCAACAGAAAGAGATTCTGTCTGAAATTAGTAAATAATAAACAATACATTTTTACAAATAGGAAAAAAATCAGATAAACCAATAGAAACTTGGATTCATTGGTCACTTCATGAAACATGGTGACTAAAGGACAAATAACATACAAAATGATCTCAAGCTTACTAGTAATATGGGAATAAAAAAATAAATTAAACACAGACACTGTTTCCATGACTACCAGAATGAATAAAGTAAAAAGACTGATAACAATCTAATGTTGGTGAGCATGTGAAGCAAGGAGAATTATCTTGCAATGCTGTCACTGTTCATACTACTGCAAATACTCCTAAAAACTGCAATGTATTAACTTTGATGATATATGTAACCTATAATCTAGCCATTCTACTCTTAGTCCCATACACAACAGGCAAACGTATACATATGTAACAAAGGTCACACACAGGTATGTTCATAGACCCATTTTACATAATAGCTAAAATCTAGAAATGCCTAAATTGCTGAATTGTCAATTAGATCAATAAATTGTACATAAATTGAAAAGTAAATTACATAGGGCAATATGAATTCTTTAAAAAATGTTCTACAGTGAAGTTGTCACATAAGGATATCTAGTATTTGATTTGATCCTTTTAAAATAAACATTTCAAATATAGATTATAACTTAAGGTGTTAGAAGCATAATGGTATCGATACGTGGTGCATATTTAGGAGAAGCACAGAGAGGGATCTGGAATTTAAATGAAGTTCTATGCTGACATGGTGGTGGTGCGTGTTTGTTCATTTTGTCACAATTCACCCAGCTCTATATTTATGCTGTCTGCTCTTTTACTCTATGAATTATGCTTCATTATAGTTTTTAAATATCAAAGTTGCTAAAATTCTGAAAGGCAGTTAAATGTATCCTAGCTACTATATGTTGTGATTATTTTGTTCTTGTGCCACAGAAGAGAGTGCAGAATCTGGTGAAGAGAGGAAACAGGAAACACCATTATGCTTGCTGTATTTTTCACTTGTTTGTCTGGTTGGTAAGTTTGATTTTGAGTTTTGTTAAGGGAGGATAATAATCCTTGACTTTTCTAATCCTGGCTAGATGTATTCAGCTCTTGCATTCCGGCATTAGACTACCTGAATTGGAATGCTGGAATTTCCTCTAACTAATTTTGTGACCTGCTTAAAGAAACTCATATTCTCTGTGGACTTTATTTTACCATTTGGAATGGAAATAATAATGCTTACTGTTGGTTGTAGAGCTCACATGTTGTATACATGCACATTTTGCAGAATCTTTGGTTCATAGGAAGTTTTCAAAAAAATCAGTCTTTATTATATTTTTTTATTTTCTACTATTTTTTAAATGTCAGTGGACCTTAACTCATCAAATCTTCTACAAGAGCACCCTGACTTTCTGACACTGACCTCAATCTTCTTTTGTTACAGAATGATTAAAACTTCATATGTAGAAGTGAGACTCAAGTCACACTGCTGAGAGTACAAATCTTGTGATTGCTGCTAAAAGTCCTATCAATGTGCCAAAAATTAACTTAGACTCACTTAATTTTGCTTAAATACATTTCTTAAATAAAGAAATTCATTTCTTTCCCAGTTCTCACAGAACCAGGAAGTTCCAGATCAAGGCTGCAGAAGGTTCAGTGTCTGGTGAGGGTCTGGTCTCTGTTTCCAAGATGGCATCTTTAGAATATTTTCCTTATTTCAACTTTTATTTTTAGAAACAGGGAGTATGTGTACAGGTTTATTACAGGGGTATATTGCATGAAGCTGTGGTTTGGAGTATGTTTAATCTTATTACCCAATAGTTTGTTTTTCAGCCCTTGTTTCCTCTCTCTCTATTCTAGTAGTCCCCAGAGTCTACTGTTCCCATCTTTACGTCCACGTGTACATAACGTTTAGCTCCCACTTTTACCCAAGAATATGCAATATTTGGTTTTCTGTCTTTGTGTTAATCCACTTAGGAGAACAGCCTTCAGCTTCACACATGTTGCTGCTAATGACATAATTTTATTCATTTTAGGGCTATGTACTATTCCATAGTGTGCGTGTGTGTGTGTGTGTATATATATATATATATCACATTTTCTTTATCCACTTCACAATTGATGGGCACCTAGGTTGATTATATATTTTTGCTATTGTGAATAGTGATGCTATAAACATACAAATGCATGTGTCTTTTTGGTAGAATGACTTATTTTCCTTTCAGCATATACCCCAGTAATGGGATTGCTGGATAGAAAGATACTTCTATTTTTAGTTGCTTGAGCAATCTTTAAACGCTTTCCACAGTGGCTAAACTAATTTGCATTCTCACCAATAGTATTTAAATGTTCTTTTCTCCACAGCCTTGCCAGCACATGTGTTTTTTTTTTTACCTTTTGCTAATAGTCATTCTCAGTGGTGTGAAATGGTATCTCATTGTGGTTTTCATTGCATGTATTTAATGATTATTGATGTGAAACATTTTTTCATGTTTTTGACCATTCGTACATCTCTTTTTGAGATACGTCTTTGCATGACTTTACCTGCTTTTTATGGGGTTATTTAGTTTTTGCTTGTTAAATTGTTTAAGTTCTCTATAGATTCTGGATAGTAAACATTTGCCAAATGTATTGTTTTAAATACTTTCTCCCATTATTAATTAATCTTATGTTAATTAATTAATCTTATGTTAATTTCTTTATATGATGAAAGGTACAGGTCCAGTTTCATTTTGTATATAGCTAACTAGCTATTTCAGCCCCATTTATTGAATAGGGAGTTCTTTCCCCATTGCTTATTTTTATCAACTTCATTGAAGGTCAGATGGCTACAGGTGTGTGGCATTAATTCTCTGCTCTCTATTCCATTCTGTTGGTCTTAATTTCTGTTTTTGTACCAGTACCATACTGTTTTGGTTACTGTAGTCTTATACTTTGAAATCAGATGATGTGATGCCACCAACTTTGTTCTTTTTGGTTAGTATTTCTTTGGTTATTTGGACTCCTTTTTGTTTTCATGTAAAATTTAGAATAGATTTTCTCATTCTATGAGAAAGCGCTAGCCACAACAGTCAGGAAAGAGAAAAAAATAAAGGTCTTCTAAGTAGGAACAGAAGAAGTCAAATGATCTCTCTTCACTGACAATATGATTCTCTACCTAGAACACCTTAAAGACTCCTACAAAAGGCCCCGGAACTGATAAAAAATCTTCTGTAGTTTCAGGATACAAAATCAAGGTTAAAAAATATTAG
This sequence comes from Leontopithecus rosalia, assembly GCA_028533165.1. NCBI lineage: Eukaryota > Metazoa > Chordata > Mammalia > Primates > Cebidae > Leontopithecus > Leontopithecus rosalia. Next base: position 119,664,979 of record CM052650.1, read on the forward strand.
TAGCATATTTATGCATCAATAATGTTCACACTGAGAGCCAAATAAAGAAGACAACCCCGTTTACAATGACCACAAAAAAACTAAAATACCTAGGAATACATCTAAATAGGTGAAGGATTTCTACAAGGAGAATTGTAATACATTGCTGAAAGAAATCATAGATGACACCCATACATGGACATTCCATGGTCCTGGATTGCAAAATGGCACCTTGAACACTGTTCTCTCTAGAGAGAACATATGCTGTATCATCACATGACAAAAGGGACAGAAGGAAAAAGGGGTCTAGATAGTTTCCTCTAGTTCTTTTTGTGGAGTCAGACTGGTAGACTTAATAGATTCCTCTAGTTCATTTTGTTGAGTCAGACTGGCAGATTTAACTGAGTGATGAATAAAAGACGTATACTGATACAAACTTGCCAGTCAGTGGGCAGTGGCCATGATAATCTGGCAATCCTCACATTTATTTAGTATAGATTTAAAGACAAAGGTCTCAAGTAAACACCATTAGAGGGTAATTATCATTGCCAAACCCCTGAGTAGAGAGCAATTATCCACCTGCAAATGATCAAAGGTAGGTCTTAAGACCACATGAGTAAACAAGCTGTTTAGCTAAACTCCTCTACATTCCCTTCTTATTTGCTTTTTGCTATTAGCTCAAGGTAAGAGGATTAGGCTGCCATCAGCCATTACCTCTTTCAAGGCTTTTGCAAAACTTTCCAGTCTTCAAAAAAGGTTTACATTTTCTGGAATTTCTGCCACCATTCTGACTGATCTCCTGTATCTTTTATAAGATTGAAGAGCCCTCATGGCTTAAGCACCTCCTAAACTTCCTACCCTTAAATATGATCACACTGGCAATTAAGTTTCAACATATGAATTTAGGGGAATGCATTCAGACAATTGCATGCATCTAGTAATCTGCTGACAATCTTTGGTGATCCTCGGCTTTTAGAAACATTAATTTTCTGAATTTATCTCTATATTTTATTTTCCCCTGTTTTTTGAGTTTCTGTTCAAATCTCCTTTTCTCCTTTTTTTTATTAATAAGGATACCAGTCATATCAGATTAGGGCCTACCCTAATTATCTCATTTTAGTTAATTATATCTGCAATTACCCTACTTCCAAATAAGATCAGATTGTGAACTATTAGAAATTAGCATTTCATCATATGAATTGTGGGTAGGGGGAGACACACAATTTAATCTATAATGTAGATTTTTTTTTTCTTTTACAACCTCTCATTGTTTTACACTGGATTGAAATGTGTCATTATAATAAGACAAAGAAAAAATTATATAGTAGGTTTTAATTAGGCAATGACAAAATGCAGGTCATGATTTCAAAGGATGAATTGAAGTGGAAACATGAAAGTCAAGAAAGGCTATTATCAGTGTGATAATAAGAGCCACACAGAAGTTGGAAATAATAAGTTTTCCAGTTTGATAGAAAATTAAACAAAAGAAAATATCTTTAAAAACTAATAGACTATTTTTAAAAAGTGAATACATAATAAAGGTAGCTGCTTACTTAGCAAGCAGAGTCGATTGAGTAATTTCTTTTTATTCTTTTCAGGTTCTAAGTAAAGAGACAGCAGAAAAAAGATTAGAGCCTGGTAAATCTGGACAAGCTTTATTGGAACTTAAATTAGCAAATTCCTGGGAGATTACATCATCAGAGCCAAATATAACAGGATGCCCAGAATGCTTTTCTTCTATATTTTTATTGTTTTCTCCCCCAGATTTTCTGACTTTTATCCAAATTTCACCTTATCAAAATGGAAAAATCCTACATATTATCATGTTTAGTAGGTTTTTCCCTCGATTAGAATGGAAATGAAATTACCTTACTCTATTTAGGTCACTCCTGTATCTCAGTCAGTTAGATTTCTAGAAACTAGCAAATGCCCACAGTATTTGTTGAAGGAGAGGCATTTGTTACACAGTACTGTCTAGAATGTACAGTGTTGGTCAAAAATCCATGTTTTGCCTTTGTTTCCTTGGCATTAGTTACAGCCTCTCATATTTTCCTAACTTTTTACTATTCTATTTCCTCTCTTACTCATTCTTGGTTTCTTTCTCCTTTCTTCTTTTTTCTTTTCTGTGTTTTGATTCTCTCTGTGCTACTTTATGAGCTGTTTTCTTTCTGGCTTTATTTTGGGTGTTTCTTTTTTCTTTGTGACTATCACAAATGTTTTAAAACACATACCTCACATTCCTCATTTGTAAGTTAACTTCTCTTTGGAAAGTTACTCCAGAGGTGAAAATAAAGTCAGTTTAGCTCAATAAGGAGCACTACATCTAGCAGTTATCAACAGAATACTCAATGTCATATTCTGGCATATGGTAGCTGCACAGTTTTAACAATGATTATACTACATTGAGCATCTATTTATTCAAATATAGAGCAAAGATAATGTTACTATTTTATGCAGTTATTATAAATATTGTGAGTTAATGAATTCCTGCTTAGTTGTGAATCATTTCTGCTACCATAGAGAACTTTCAATTGATGTTAGGAATTATTATATGAAAGTCTAGAGAGAATAGACAGTGAGAAATTAACCAAATTTATAATGCCTAATTAATTTGATAATTAATAAACAGAAAAAATAGAAGGTGATCATGAATCACAGTGGTATCTTAAGTACAGTTTCCATAAGGAAGAAATGTGCAGTTCTGATGCTTATATTTTCTGGTCTACTGCTGGACATAAATTATCAAGGGTCTTACTTGGTTTACATATATTTTGCCTGTTAGTGGGCTGGCTCCATCAAACTTGCCAAATCAGTCACTAAATTATTTAAGCTGTATTAATTTAATCAAATATTGCATCTTTATATGCATTTTTTATTGACTATATATAAAACATTTCCTAAAATAGTTTATACAAAGAGTAACCTATTTAAACAAATTAGAGTTTGTGAATATAAATTTTTAATTGCTAAATTATGATATATTTTATATTCCAGGAATAAATGATTACTTAGCATGCAAACTCATCCATGGCTCATTCAATATTATGAAATAAAACTTCAAATGTGAAACATTATTTAAAAAATAATTATAGGTGGGGAATGGTGGCTCATGCCTGTAATCTCAGCACTTTGGGAGGCAAAGGTGGGCTGATCATGAGGTCAAGAGATTGAGACCATCCTGGCTAACATGGTGAAACCCCATCTCTACTAAAAATTCAAAAATTACCTGGGTGTGGTGGCACGCACCTGTAGTCCCAGCTACTCAGGAGGCTGAGGCAGGAGAATTGCTGGAACCCAGTAGGTGGAGGTTGTAGTGAGCCAAGATTATGCCATTGCATTCCAGCCTGGCAACAGAGCAAGACTCCATCTCAAAAAACCAACCAAACAAACAAAAACAAACAAAAACCAAAAATATATAAGGAAAAATATTATAATATTGCCAACAGAAATTTCTGCAATGACAGAAATGTCCTATACATGTTCTTCCAGTTTGGTAGCTGTTAGTCATATGTGACTATTGAGCTATTGAAGTGAGGCTTAAGCATCTGAAGAACTAAATATTTGATTGTATGTAATTTTAGTTCATTTATATTAAATTTAGTCACATATGTTTAGTGCCTACTGTATTTAACAATACACATTTATAACATTAAATTTATATGGGAAAGTTCCTTAAAGGCTGTTAGTAGCAATGATTTGGTTTTATATTTACTTTATATTATGTCATAATATATAATCTCTTATTGAATTACAAGCTTATTTTGTAGTGCCCTGGTATGTTTCTTGAAATATATGGACAACCTTAGTATACATATTAGAGTCAGTTTAACTGCATCAGTCCAATTTTATTTTCTTAATAATTATAACTGCAATATTTAATTTTCCAAATCACTCAACAAATCTGATTGAAAATACTATGTTATTTTTCACCGTCACATATTTACATTCATTTTTAAGTTCCAATAACCCATTTTACCTATGATTTATGTTGAAAGTTTATAGAACCAAATAAAATTAAGTGAGAAAAATAATGTATTTTAATCCTTTCTAGCTTAACTAATTATTCAAATATCACTAGAGCTTAATCATTAGTTAAATATTGTGTTTTACAGAGTAACTTACAAAATATATTTCAGAAATAATTACTTATTTCATTACTAAAGGTATGCATTATGTATCATTCAAGTATTTTGATCATTTTGTTCAATAAACAGGTTTATATAACATTGCATCATGTTATTAAAAATAAATACTTGTTGAATAAGTGAATAAATACATTACAATTTACTTTTTTAGAGAAAAAGAAAATGAAAATGTTTAAATTGATAACCATAGGAAATTTTAAACAAATACATTTGCAATTAAAGATAGAAGTAGAAAAGCATGGAAAGAGATGATTAAATGGACATTTATTGGGCCACATTAAATGGAATGTAGTTAGGGTCTTTCTGTTTATAGTGTCAGGCTAAAAGAAGGGATATTCTTTTCTTATTTTTTCAATTAAAAATCTTAATGTTATGCTTTACTGTGATTTACAATATTAATATTAATCTCAGTGGGAACTTTTGCCATTGAGATACAAACACATTAAACTTTGTTACTATTTCCTTTTCAGGGTTTGAAAGTTTTTATTCATAAGGCAGTCCATCTCTTGACAGTATGGTTTCTTCCATTCCCAAGTTTAATATATATTCTACCTATACTCAAAGATATAACTTTATTCTATGACGATATACTGTAAACTAATTTGTTGTGTAAACCAATGGGGTGGCTTTTCAAATAATTTTGATTGCTAAAGATTTTTTTAATTTTTGGACTGGCAAGGTATCTGTTGAACTTTACTATTCTTAGACATGTGTTAGGCATATGAAAGAGGCAGATCAAACCATCATCAGCCATATTCACATTGGGAGAATAATGTAATTATAACCAAAATGGGATGAAACCAATAAAATAACAAAATTTTATTCTTCAGATAATTTGTGTTTGTTCACAGTTTCCCCCTTTTTCTGAGTGTTATAAATAAACAGAAGATTAATAGAATTAAAAATGTTGACAAATATTAAATAAACAGTTATTGTTTTCAGATTAATATGCTAGATGCTTAGGAGGAGATACAAATAAATAAGATAAAAAGATATGTATTTATATTTTTATATTAAATTTATAGTAACATTTGAGTCATACAAACATCATTCTGATAATCGGAATTCTGAATAATGGCTTAGAGTATTAAAATTTATGGTGGATCTAGGCTGCAATAGTTAGCCTCAGAATAAAAGGAGAAATGTATATAATGCTAATCATATTTTAAAAAATATTAGAAAATGTGACAAATGTTTCTGGATAAAATCGAATAGATATCTTTCTTTCTCTTAATGTGCGTGCACACACACACACACCCCTTAGAACAAACTATGTGGTATGAGACAACATTGTAGAATTTCAGTGTTGACCAACTTTGGGAGAAGTAAGTTAATGGAATAATATAAATATTCTACAGAACATTTATTATGTGTTAGGCCTTAATCTATGTGCTCTATATGTAAACATAACACTATATGATAGATAACATTTTCTACTGTTCTTATTTTTACAGATAAGGAAATTAATAAAATTTACTCAGATCATAGAGTTATTAACAACAAAAGAGTCATAATTTAGAATTCAGATCTAGGCCTCTTCATGTTATAGTCCACTATTTCCCAATGTGTGGCACCCAAACCAACAGCATCAGCATCACCTGGGGACATGTTAGACATGAAAAATCTTGATCCCCAACCAGAACCTACTGAATCACAAACTCTGGGGTAGGGGTCAGCAATTTGTGTCTTAAAAACTCCCCTTGGTGATTCCAGTGCATGCTAATGCTTGAGTAGAGTTGCAACAACTCATGATCTTAAGTGCAAGCTACACTATTTTGGAACTTTGTTATTTCCTCCAACTAATATTTCAGCTGGATGTCACTGCTTCTGGTAATTGAAAATATTAGAGTACTGTTTTAGTTTGGGCTGAGATAACAAAATACCACAGTCTGTTTTTAAGGGTGACTTAAAAACACTTATTTCTCAGTTTCAGAAGCTGGAAAGTTCAAGATCAAGGTGCCAGATTTGTTTCTTGAGGAGGGCCCACCTCATGGCTTACAGATGGCTGCTTTCCTGCTGTTCCTTCACATGACCATTTCTTTGGGCCTAATATTATGATGGAATTTAAAAACATGGCAATACTCAAATATGAGATTTAAATATATAATTCCTGCATGTTTTCACTATATTTTCCTCTAATAGAATAGCAAAAAGAAAACTGTGAGCCTAGAAATTATCATGTAGGTATCACATTTTAGTTGAGCATAATAAAAAAACATTGATTCAAGAAATAAATATGATTTGCATACCATCTGAATGAACAAAAGTTTTAGTTGTATCTGAAATTTTTCTGATTTGCTAGGCTAGAAATTATATACAATTGTTTAAAATCTGTATACATTGTTCTCATAGCACTATCAATGTAGATAAACATAAAACATTGTCTATTATTTTAAAAATGCTGTTGGTCATTGTATTGGAAAACTGCTGTATTGTTTAAAGTATAAAACTTTCAAAAACATAGAATGATTTTTCAACAGAAAATTTCAAAATTATGGGAAAATGAATGAAGATAAACATATCCTCAGAGGGTTGTACTTGATAGCCATATTGGGTTCCTAAGACTGTGGTAAAACATTATCACAGTCTGTGTGGTTTAAAGCAGTGGTCCTCAACATTTTTGACACTAAAGACTGGTTTTGTGGAAGACAATTTTTCCACAGATGGGGCATGAGGAGATGGTTTTGGGATGATTGAAGCACATTTTATTTATTGTGCACTTTATATAATTATTACATTGTAATATATAATGAAGTAATTATAAAACTCACAATGATGCAGAATCAATGGGAGCCCTGAGCTTGTTTTCCTGCATACTCGAGGGTTCCATCTGGGAGTGATAGGAGACAGTGACAGATCGTCAGGCATTTGATTGTCCTAGGGAGCCTGCAATCTAAATCCCTTGCATGCTCAGTTCACAACAGTGTTTTCACTCCTATGAGAATCTAATGCTTCTGCTGAACTTACAGGAGGCAGAGCTCAGGTTGTAATGTTCACTGGTCAGCCACTCACCTCTTGCTGTGCCACCCAGTTCCTAAAAGGCCACAGACAGGTACTTGTCTATGGCCCAACAGTTTGGAACCCCTGGTTTAAAGCAACAGAAATATATCCTTTCATCATTCTGGAAGCCAGAAGTACAAAACCATGGGGTTCAGCCGGACCACACTCATTCCAAAGGATCTAAGGAAGAATCTTTCCTTGCCTCTGAGCTCCTCGTGGCTCCTGGAATTGCTTGGCTTTATAATTCTCTGCCTTCATCTTCCCATGACCTTCTTTCCTGCATGTCTCTGTGTTTTCTCTTCTTTTTTTTTTAATAAGACCATCCCCACATCCACTATAATGTTGCTGTGAGTGTAAACTAGTTCAACCATTGTGGAAGGCAGTGTGGTGCTTCCTCAAGGACCTAGAAATAGAAATTTCATTTGACCCAGCAATCCCATTACTGAGTGTATACCCAAAGGATTATAAATCATTCTATTATAAAGACACATGCACACATATGTTCATAGTGGCACTGTTTACAATAGCAAAGACCTAGAAGCAACCCAAATGCCTATCAACGATAGACTAGACAAGGAATATGTGGCACATATACACCATGGAATACTATGCAGCCATAAAACACGATGAGTTCATGTTATTTGTTCCAGGTGAATCTGGAAACCACCGTTCTCAGCAAACTGACACAGGAAGAGAAAACCAAACACTACATGTTGTCACTCATAGGTGAGTGTCAAACGATGAGAACACATGGACACAGGGAGGGGAGCATAATACACTGGGGTCTGTTGGGGGGCAAGGGAGGAACAGCAGGGGGGTGGGGAGGTCAGGGAGGCATAATATGGGGAGAAATGCCAGATGTAAGTAATGGAGGGATGGAGGCAGCAAACCATATTGCCCTGTGTGTACCTATGCAACAATCCTGCATGATCTGCACATGTACCCCAGAACCTAAAATAAAATTAAGAAAAATGAAAATTAAAATAAAAAGAAGACCAGCCCTAGAATCCAAATTCCAGAAGGATTTCATCTTGAGATCCTTAAAATAATTAAATCTTCAAAGATGCTATTTCCAAATAAGGTCACACTCTGAGGTACCAAGTAAATATTAATTTTTTAGAACACTATTGAACCCAATCCAGTGGGCGAAATGATGGATATTGGATTATAAAGGTTATATTTATTATGTGACATTTTGTAAAAATTTTCTCAAAGTGTTATAAAGAAATGTTGCTCATGCTACTCCAGTTTAGTTCATACAAATAAGGGAAATTCCAACCTTTAATGAAAAATATTGAAAAGTAAACATCATCTTTAACTTAAGCTGTCTTTGATTCCAAGTTGTATTAAACTGGCTAGCTTAGTATAACCCACAACATAGCCACAAAACATGATTTAAATTTTAAAGAATTTTTTTCATATTTAATATAAAGAATATAGATATTTGGTAAGCAAATTTCAGGGGGGAAAAGTCTGTTGTATTACTCCACATTCTCAAAATTCTCATAAGTGTATTTACCAATTTTGAAATTTCTCCCCACACTTTTGCTTTTTACCCCTAATAACAGAGACCCTCTTGAACTGTCTGTTGCAGGGAATATTGTAACTTATAATTAGTGGTAAAAGAATTCACTTTATGTCCATAATGAAAATAAAGCAAACAAATGTAAGTCTTACCATTTCATATAAGCATATTTTTCTGTTAATAAGCTACAGGGAATATGAAAGTTATTGATGTGTAAATTATACTGATGATAATTCATTTACTCAATAAAGATTCATTGAGCCACACAGCCATCATGCAATTACAGGAGATGTAAGTCTAAAAAGGAAAGGGTACCAAAGAATTAACACGTTCATGTAGGTGTCATAATATTAAATATCTCCAGAAGAAATGTGATTAAAATGATTAAAGTGGAGAACAAGTACAGAAGAAAGGTGGTGGTGAAGGCTATGGAAATTGGGAGATTATATGACTCATCTCATGGCACTGACATGCAGACTACTTAAAATAAATACCAATAAATACATATCAATAAGGTTCATTTCAGCTGTCATGCATGAATGAATACTGGTGTCAGATTAGTTCACTTGTGCTACTACTTTCTCTTTTAGAGACTAAATATCTAAGGTCTTTTTACTGCATTCTGATACCAGAGTGCCTATATATAAAAGAAGTTAGTAAAACCAGCATTCTAAACACAGAATGATAAATATTTTATTAAAGATATGCATGGGGGCAAACTCAGGAGAGTCAGGGAAGGTTTTGCTGAAGCAATGGCATCTTAGTTGAGGATGAAAATGACCACTTAGAGCTTGATAGAGAGAGAAGGCAGAAGGATATCCCATCCAGAGAACAGCAGTATGTGAAATTACCTGGAGACAAGTTCAGTTGACTGTATTATCGGCTGTTGGAAGAGAAATGCTAGGAGTTGAAGCTGGGAAGGTAAATCAGGCCCAGATCATGAGGAAATTAGTAAGCTGTATAGAGATTTATTCTGGGAACATTGGGGAACCAATAATATAATTTGTTAGAGATGTAACTTGATCAGATTTATACTCTGAAAGGAATATTTTGGCTACAGTATAGAAAATGAATTTGATTTGCAAACACAACTGGAGGCAGAAAGAGTAGTTGGAAGCCATTAGGGCAATTCAAGCCAGAGATGTTGGTGGCAGGGACTAAAGCATATCAGTAGAAATGGAAAAGAAATGGACCAGTGTGAATCATATTTAGGAGACAGCCTTGACACGATGTGGTGATGGATTAGGTATAAGAGACAGGAAAAACAAAAAGGTGGAACTCTGATGATACAGTTTCCTGGCTTGAATAAGAGTAGAGAGCAGTGCCACTTACCCTTGAGAAGTGAGATGAATTGAACATGCTAATCAAAAAATATATCTCTTATTTTTCCCATTCAACTTCTTTTAGGACATAATTAAGCAGTTCTAAATTCAGCTGGAGGACATAATACGAAAGTGGTGACTCTTCCTAATATGTTGCCAAAGTCTAAGTAACACATTTCTCACTTTTTTTTTTCTGAAATCAGGATATCTTGCAATGAATGCCAAAATAAATTTGCTAGGCTCTTGGCAGAGAAGCACTGTAGGGAAACTACCAGAGGCGATGTTCTGGCAGAGATTACACTTATGTGTGTTTGCACTTCCTTTTCCTTAATGACAGTAGTTAATAAGAATGCATACATACACGGAATGCTATCTTGGAATTACCAAGTTCATTAAGGCAGGGCTCTTCAGAAACAACAAACAAACAAACATATATATATATATATATATATATATATATATATATATATGCACACACATCTTAGTTGATGCCACCAGCATCTCTGTACACACACATACACACATGCACACACACACACACATGGATGGGGTGGGGAGAGAGAGAGAGAGAAAGAGAAATGATTATTATAAGAATTGGCTTATGCAATGCTTATGAGTCAGGGAAGGTTTTGCTGAAGCAATAGCATGAGGCTGAAAGAAATCCCATAATCTATTAGCATTATTAGCAAACTGTAGAACCAGGAAAGCTGGTGGTGTAACTCAAGTGCAGGAGATTAAATTGGAAACAGAATTGGGGGAGTAGGGATTTGGGGGCTGCTGGTGTTGATGTAAGTCTCAGTCTGAGTGAAAGGCTGAGAATTGTTAGTACTGATGATGTCCAAATGCAGGAAAAGATGGATGTCCCAACTGACATAGAAAGCAAATTTTCACTTCTTTTGCCTTTTTGTTCTATTTAGGGACCTCAGTGGATTAGATGAGGTCCATCTCCCCATTGGGGAGATGGACCTCATCTGCTTTACTCCATTTACCCTTTCAAACCCTAATCTCCTTGGGAAACATTCTCACAGGTACACCCACAACAATATAGAGTTATTTTATTTTTAAATTCAATTTTAATTAACAAAATTATACATCTGTATTGTGTACAATATAATGTCTTAAATATGTATATATTTTGGAATGAATACATTAAGCTACTATATGTATTGTGTCACATACTTATTTTTTGTGTTAAGAACACTTCAAAGCTACTTTCTTAGTGATACTGAAGATTATTGTTTTCCTAGCTATATGAGCATCTTTTTGACCAGTGAAGTTGACACCTAAAATTAACCATCACAGCAAGAATAGCCTCCATTAGAAGAGAAAGTGGCAGCAGACCCACTTCCATCTTATTGGATGGGAGCTATCACAGTAAGGCAAGTTCAGGTTCACAGAAATCACGAAATGATTCCCCCTGCACAGGATGAGTATTTGGAGAAAGGGGATGAAAGTAAGACAGACAAGCAGTTTGACTACTTCTGTTTATTAATGAGAAAAAATGTGAAGGGGTGTTTTAAGAGTCTCTCAAGAAGAAGTTGTTGGAACTAATCCTAGAGCCAGAAAGAAGAAAGTTAAGTGACTCTAATACTGTAACTTGATGGCTGCCATATCGAAGATCTATGTTAGACCTCAGCACTGAGAGAATGGTTGTGCTCTTGAAGAACAATGAGGCCTGTCTAGGGTGGGACCAGCAAGAGATCTTTAAATCAGGGAAACTGGATGACCAATGTTTAGTTGATTTTCAGCGTAACACAAGGTGGCATTATGAAGTAGTAGCAAAAGTGAACTAACCTGACAGGAGCATTCATTCGGTGGATGAAAGCTGAGATGAACCTTTATGAATGGCATGAGACTCCTGGGCTGTTGCAAAATATACACAGCAATTCAAGCAGGGTATATTGTACTTCTTAAAAGTATTAAATACAGTGAGAAATCATAAAAAATAAAGTTGTTACTATATGTGCATTCTGAATTTAATGAGTAGTTTGTATGTGCAACAGGAATAAATTATGATATGTTCTCATGGTCTGCATGAGAGTATGTATCATCCACTGATTTTTACTATACTTGACTTACTTGCATTGGTATCAAACCAAATTGAAATTTAATTTAAATATTTAACCAAAATTATTGATAATAAGAACATTAAAATGCCTTCTAAAAATATTTTGATAAAGTGAAACTTTCTTCTAACTACGTTTAAAGTTATCTGACAAAACAATGAAAGGCAAATAAATTAACAACTATCTTGAAAATGTGGAAGCTTTTCCCCTTCATAGGAGGGGTTGTTGTTAGTATTTCTTTAATTGTTGAACACTATCATTCTTGCATGTATGCAAAAAAAAATCCACAACAGCTTAGATGCAAACATTTATGATGATATTCACCTTAAGTAGCAAAAAGAAGTACAAGATTTTTCCTAGTTATAAGTGAGGGAATGTGTTCTCTTTCAGGTCCACAACGGGGCATAGTTTTAAGGGCAAGAACTTCCCAGCACCATGCCCTCCTCCCATCTCTCTCCATCCAGGAGATTTAATGGTTTATGTTTAAATTTCTCATGCTCGGGAAGAAACAAAAAGTCAATCACTCCAGTGGAAGTTCTAAGGAACTCCTTTCATTGGCCCACGGCCTTAAATAAGTGGGGATTCCTCCCAGGTTAAAAGTCCCCTTCTTCCACACCCCTTTGGACTCCATGTTTGGTTCCCCTTCCATGAACACTCCCTTCATGGAAGCCATCTTTCTCTCTCCTGGATTTCTCCTCTGGAGACCCCTTCCACACTCTCTCATGGAAGCCTGTCTTCCCCTCCTAAAGTCCATCTCTCTCTAGTTCCTTCCACCCAGTGTGGAAGCTGCTTTCCTCTCCTGGATTCCATTTTTCTGGATTCTCTCACTCAGTGTGAGAGTTAGCTGTTTCTTTCTCTCTCCTTCTCCTGTTTCTCTCTGTCTTTAAATAAATCACTTTCTACAGACATTTACTGTGCACTGCACCATGGTCCCTTCTCTCATTCTTGAGAGGACAAGATACTAAGAAGCTGGAGAAACATCCTCTCAGGGGAGCTGAGGGCACCCTGAACCCCTGAACCCTAATATTATGTAAGGGTTATGTGTGCGTGTGTACATATAAATATTCTATACAATGTTAACATTGTTAATATTACATATATATTAATATACATTTATATCTATATTCTACACAATATTAACATTTCATCTATTAAGCTGTTTTTAAAGTGATACTATGTCAAAAAATAAAAAGAAAAATGATGCCATCTTAGAATGAAGAAACTATGGTCAAATCTGTCTTAAATTGTAAGAAACGACTACCTCTTTGGGCTGAAATTGATTTTATTTTCATTTATATCAACAGATGCTAATTCTAAGAAAGAGCGTCTAATGTTAAAAACTTGCAAGATTCTATATTTCTTAAGCAATCAAATGTACATGTTGATGCAGAGATAAAAATAGCTCTGGATTAAGCTATAAACCTTACCAGGTGTGCAAAATAGAGTTAACGTATTATTTTAAATACTCTTCTTGCTCAAATTGCTTTACCTTGTTTAAACCATAGACTGTTTTCAGTCTGGAGACAAATAGAGAAGGATTTTATCAATGCTAGATGTTTAAATAGCCCACCCCTTAATTGCATTCAAGTTTCCTGCTCAAATGGTACATATGAAAGACACCTTTCCTGACCTCTCCAATTGCACACACATATACACACAAACACACACACACATAGACACACAAACACATTGCCTTTCCTTCCTTCAACTACACTGCCATATATTATCTTACTTTATTTAGCTTCATAAGAATTATTACAATTTCACAATATCTAAAAAGCGATGTGTTACCTTGCTTATAGATGTCCATTCAATTAGGAGGTTCAAACAATAAAGGTATAAGAATGCCTTGTTAGAATTGTAGTCTCAGAAGTAGATAGAATACACCAGACATACATCAAGTGCTCAAAGCAAATATTGTTGCAAATGAGATTCATCTGGGTAACTCATCAAAAATGACCTTGAAGATAATTATCTATCATTGTCCTTAAAGAAAGAGTCATTGCAAAGGAATATGCTTCTAAAAAAGTGCTTATGTATTTGAATAAAAAGTATGGAGAAGGGTTGATCAGTCTGGGAAAGAATCAGCAGCAGCCATATGAGCTCTATTAATGATAACATTAATCTCTGCTGTTGTCTTGATTATTTCTGAGAAGGCATTTTTATATTTAGTTTTTTTTTTCCATTTCAGTTCCAGCTTTCAAGTTACTTCTTTATCCAACTTATGCTCTAAATTTTTTATCAGTTTTTATATAATGTCTTAGCGGAAAACTAAAGTATTTTCCTAATAGTTAAAACTGACTAAATTACAGAATGGGGTTATGTAGAAAGCTATCACTTTCATTTATAAGTATTTCTATAGATTTCTTTTTTAACTCTAGCTTTTTGGGAAGATTCTTTCACTTTGAGAGGAAATGATTCTAAGGGTAGTAAGTGCAACGTTCACATTCAAATCAATGATTTGATTACATTCTCAGAGAAAAATAAGTCCTGCAGTTACAAAATAAAATATAGGAATAATGAGAAGAAAAAGGCAGAGCTAAAACAATATCTGATTTTATAAATTAGCCCGAGTTAGAAAATCTCCACTAAATAGCTTTTGGAAAACAGAGAGCTAGATATGAAGGAGATACTGAATAAATTATTGTGAAATTTGATTTAACTGAAAAAAAGATTTGTAAATTTTGTCAATTTGGCAGAAGGATAAAAATAATTCTATTCTTCTTAACTTATGCCACATGAATCCATGATAAACATAAAACTAAATACGGAAGATTCAGTGCTAGGTGCTGTGGAGGATTTTTAAAAGTGCTAAGATATGTATCCTGCTTATAATAATCTTATATTCATGAATTTCTCTAATATAAGATCAAGAGGGGTGTGTAAAAGAGGAAACACTTAAATGTCAGGAGGTTCAGAGAACAAAGAGAATACTTTTAACTGGAAAGCTGAGGAGAGGTTTTATGAAGCGAACTACATTTGCTCTTGTCTGGCAAGGACAAGTGTGATTCACACATGTGGCTGTGGGCAATCGAGTACTCTGGATAGTGAAAACAATGTGAACAAGAATACGTATTTGGGAAAACATGGGGTACATTTGCAGAGCTGTGCAAATTTTACTTGCTAAAGTTTGAGGGTTGGGTAAGAATACATACGGTGTTGACAATAGAAACTTCATATGCAACTGGGTAGTGCAAACCTTGGGTGGAAGTGGAAAAAGACTTATTTGTTTGATAATGGAAAAGCTGTAAGTATTGTTTTCCATTGGGGGCCTGATAGGTTCATTGTATTTTAGGGATATGTACGTGACATCAGTGGATATGTAAGCTATGAACAAGAAATTAGTTACAAAATGATTTTCAAGGTCCAGATAAAAGTTGATCGATTCTTCTAAAGTAAAAACTTAAGTAACTTCTGATAATAAGCATGGAATAAGAGTACAGATGTCAGATACACTAAACAAAAAAATGACAGAACTTGGCAAATAAAAAAGAAGTCAAAGCAAATTATAAGTGATCTAAAGTTATAAAAATGGTTAAAAGTTTTACATAGATCGGTGTATGACTTTTGATTGGCAAAATCTTAACTGCTAAGAGCATACTGTTAAAAAGAAGCCTTCTTCCTAATAAACAGTCGGTTCACACATATTTTGTATATGTGTTATATACTGTACATTATAATGAAAAGCCTTTTGCTTTTAGTTGTCATATGATGTCTTTGCTTTCTTTTGAACCATATTAGAATCCATGGATATGCCTTTCTCATAACAGTCCTGTACCCATATAAAATCTGGTAAGATGCAAAAATATTTCATAAAAAGTGCAAGGTGTTTGCACTTGCTTGCATAGCTGCACCGATGCGTTCCCAAATTTTTTTCTTTTTTTGATAGTGGTTCATACCCTATATTCATTTATCTTGAAATAATGGGCAACCACAGCAGCAAACTTTAATCTGTAGTACATATTAAGCAATTCAGCTTTTTCTTGTAATGTCATTACTTTTCTCTGCTTCTTGGAAACACTTTCAGCATCACTACTGGCACTTCATATGGGTTTCATGGTTATTCATGGTTTACAGTATTGCACTAAACACAACAAAAATATTTGAGAACCATGAGAGAACAGTTTTTACTGAAATATACAATTTACTGGAGAGAACTGCTCATGGGGAGATCACATGGTGTTTTAAGCAGATACTTGCAACATTGACCTTACCGCAATAGTAACAGAAGGTGGCTACAAAATTATTGCAGTGATACAGTATTACTACAATTAATTTTATGTAGTTAGGATTTAATACTGCATACTGCATCTTTATGTTTGACAAACACTACATGGGACTAAGGATTAAGGTTAACATCAACACCAATACGCTATAGGAATGTTACTATTGGATTTTTAGGACTGTTGTAACAAAGTACCATATCCCAAATGGTTTAAATAACAGAAACATGTTTTCTCCCATTACTTCAGATCAGAAGTCAAAATGTAGGTGGCAGAACCTTGCTCTCTAGGAGGCTCTAAGGCAGCATGTGTTCCATGCCTTTCTCTTAGTTTCTGGTGTTGAAGGCAGTTCTTAGCATTCCTTGGCTTACAGCTGCATCACATCAATCTTTCCCTCCATGACAGAATCACATGACATTGTTTCTGTTTCTGATTTTACATGGCTGTCATCTTATGAGGACACCAGTCATATTGGATTATAATCCAGTGTAATCCCCCCTTTAATCCAGTGCAACTTCATTTTAATTTAACTATTACATCTGTAGCGACCCTATTTCCAAATAAAATCATATTCTGAGGTAATGAAGGTTACGACTTCAACATGTCTTTTTTGAGGGAACACAATTCAACCCATAAGCATACCCTTGATGTAATGTGCTGAAAATTACACTTTACACTTTTGATTTTCTTCCCCCAAACCGATAATCCCATTCTAATCATTAAAACCATCAGAAAAATCGCAATTTAGAAACAAGCTACAAAAGTTTATTTGATCAATACTACTCAAGATGTGAAGGTTATGCGTGCAAAAAAAATCTGAGAAACTGTCACAGTTAAATGGAATCTAAGGAGATCTGACAAACAGTATAATGTGGTATTCTAGATGGAGTTCTGAAACAGAAAGATATAGTAGGTAAAATCTAAGAAATTTTAAATAAAACGTAAACTTTATTTGACATAATGCTATAATTAATTACAAGTATGTCATAATTATAGTAGGGTATTAAGAGAAATTTATTAGTTACTGACTTATATGATGATTTGCTATATCTTCAGAAGGTTTTTTCTGTAAATATAATGCTGTTCTAAAAGTTTATTTAAAAATATGTTTTCGGCCAGGTGCAGGGGCTCATAGCTATAATCCCAGCACTTTGGGAGGCCGAGGTGGGCGGACGATGAGGTTGGTGGATCAGGAGGTCAAGAGATCGAGACCATCCTGGCCAACATGGTGAAACCCTGTCTCTACTAAAAATACAAACATTACCCGGGAGTGGTGGCACGCGCCTGTAGGCCCGGCTACTTGGGAGGCTGAGGCAGGAGACTTGCTTGAACCTGGGAGGTGGAGGTTGCAGTGAGCCAAGATTGCACCACTGCACTCCAGCCTGGCACCTGGCAACAGGGCGAAACTGTCTCAAAAAATAAATAAAATAAAATCAATTTTTAAAAATAGAATAAAAATATGTTTTACATTGTGATTAAGGAATGAGATAATAAATGTAAAGTGATTTTCACAATGCATTACACATAACAGATGCTGTATAGTAGCTATTATTTAAATTTTATTTATAAATATTAAAATAAATTTTGAATAACAACAAATGAAATAAATTCACATTTTAAAGTGAACTTTCTTCTTCCTATTTTAGCATATAATAGAAGTTTATCATGCTAAATGTGAATCTCCTGCTGAGATCCCCAATGAACCAACACAGGTTAGCAAATTTATAATTTGTACGAGTCTTTAGATTACAAGTGTCAAAGGTAACATTTAAAGTAATGATGATAGTAAATTGAAATAAGTTGAAATTTTATAAATGCATGGAATTTAATAGTGCTTTAAATTTCTGGATAGAGACAAGTCTAATTTCTACATGCTGACAATGGTTCTGGCTGGGAAACTTAAGGTTATTACAGATAATGACATTTCTCAGTACAAACATGATACTGTAGGATCATGGTTGCTTTTATTTTGTTCAATGAAGAGGCTTGAATCTTTATGAAGATTATTCTGTTTAACTGGTAGAGACTGCAAGTCCCAATTTTGAAAAGAAAAGGATGATCCTGTAACTAAATGCTCTGATAAGGAGTAACTGAGTGACTAGCACAGGCTACTTCCTGCAGTGGTCTACAAAATCCAACTCAATCAGTCATTGCCTTTTCAAAGACATTTGCCTCTTTTTTCCTCATTGACTCTGCTTTAAAATCAGGAGCCCCACTGCTAGTCCTCAAACACACCAAATCAGCTCCTGCCTGAGGGCCTTTGCACGGTCTTGTTTGAAGCATTCTCTCTCCATTGCTATCTCTCTCCCTTCTGTCAGGCCTTTGTACTAATTTCACTTGGTAAAGGCATCCTTTACCACTCCGTTTAAGATTATAACACTGCCCTATCCCTCCACCCATCCTATCCCCCTTCCTCACCCTGCTTTTCTCCACAACACTAATCTCCATCTCACACAATTGCTCTCTAATCGTTCTCAGTTATTCTCTAATTTTAGTTTACACACAGTCTGCTGCACTAAATTGAAGACAACAACTTTGTCCTCTTTTGTTTTCCACTATAATCTAGTGCCCCAACGTGTCTGCAACTTACAGGGTGCTGAGCAAATATTTGCAGAATAAAAGGTAAACAATAAAAAGTTAATAAATTTATTATTAAATGAAGTTCTATAATATTTTTAGTTGCCTTTTTAAATGTTATTCATTGTTTTGCCTAGTTGGGAAATTATATTTATATTTTATACACTGGATATAAGCAGAAATAAAATTCGTATTATGTCATAGAAATTCCAAATCTTCATGGAATCAGTATGAATCTAATAAATGAACCGCTATGATCTAATAGATGTTGTATTTTTCTTCTTTTTTTTGGAGACAGGGTCTTGATCTGTAGCCCAGGCTGGTGTTATGTGGCACCATCATGGTTCACAGCAGCCTGGGTCCCATCGGGCTCAAGGGATCATAAGTAACTGGGACTAGAGGCACACACCACCACGTCCATCTAATTTTTGTATTTTTTGTAGTGACAAGGTTTTGCCGTGTTGCCCAGGCTGGTGTCAAACTCACTGGCTCAAGCAATCCACCTACCTTGTCCTCCCCAAATGCTGGGATACCAGGCATGAGCCACTCTGCGTGATGTTATCTTCTCAGTCTCAATGATACAGTCAAATGCAAAGATTTTATGAGGACAAATAGTATCAGAATGTTCTTATTGTTCTTTAAATCACCTTATTTGTTGCTGAAATAAGATGGTTAAATATCTTTCTGTGATCTATTATTTACTCTTGATTGTAATCGTTATTTTCAGTCGGAGATTTTATATATCTGACTTATTGACATAATAAACTGTAAAGATTTCGCTGGCAACATGTAGATAGATTGCCCATTTATATAATAAAAGAAAATGCTGAAATTTTTATTTGCATGCCATGATTCTAATAATGCACTTGCCCTCTCATAAAAACATTAATTTTGATGTATGGCATAGATGGAGATTAAACAGTAAACATAAAACACAATAGTCTAAATGATTTAGATCCATGGGTGGCTTCTAAATTAATCATCAATTTCAGAAATAAAAATGATGACAATATCAGTGAGATCAAATAAATATGGATATCTGCTTGAAAAAGTAAAGCAGATAACAGCACTGCAAGATGACAATCTTTTTATATACTTTTACACATGTATTTACCTTCAGTAGTAGGTCATTTTGGTCACTACACAATACAAACACAATTACATAAATTAAAATGAGTCAACATTTTTAAAAGATGCTATTACTTTAGGTTTCTTTTCTTTGCATATTTGCTATAATTCCAGTTCCTTGAAATGTATTTTTTCTTTTTACTATAGCTTTCAACCAGTTAGAACCTAATCATTTATTCAATTTGTCTGTACTTAAGAAAAAGGATTTTGTGCTTTGCTGATGGTGTTTATCTCCATAATTAACATTTTTTGTACTTTCATGTTTAAAAAGATGGCATAAATGACTTAAGAAACTGTAATAAGAGAAAGGAATTAATATAATATAATAATATAATAAAAGCTAACCATATATGCAACCCTAGATTTAGCTTTTGTGACTGTTTTATACTTTCTCCAAAAAATAATTTAGTGGCTACAGCATATTTAATAATAAATATTTATATTTCATAATGTTACCTATTCCTGTACTGTTTTAAATGTTGGATTTATTGTTGTCATGCAAGTAATGTTATAATTAAAATCCTTGGACATCGTCTACTTTGAATGCATCACAAAACAGCCAGGATAAAGATCTGGTGCAGGTGCTTCACAGGGGAGGTGAACTCAGGAAGCAGGTCAGAGGGAATTAAGTAGAGGCAGCTGGGGAAAAGAAAGAGCAAATGGGGAGGGGGAGGGGTTATAGATAAGCGCTGTGGGCCTCTCGGGCCCAATCCTCCTTGGGCCTTTCCCGGAACTTTGGAATGTACTCCAGAATTGTCTCTCCTAAAGACAGGGAGGATTTATCTGTTTTGTTCCCTTTGTGGAGGTTTGCCTCTGCCTCTCTCACTTCCTAGTTGCCCTGAACACAGGTGGAGCCAGCTGAAGAGGTTTAGGAAGCCTGGAGCAGCAAAGCACGGGGTTCCGGTGAGTGCCTGAATAAGGTATTAATCAGCTTTGTTTAAAGAACTGTCCACCGTAGCTGCAGATGAAATGAAATGTAGATCTCCGTCAGATACACCTTCTCCAGGTACTGGCCAAGACCACAGTGATAAGCCAGTGCTGTCCACAGTCCTAGTTCACTCCAGTCACCAGTCCTAGGTTAGGGCTTAGGCAGCTTGACTTCTCCTTGCTGACTTTATAGGGCTGGTTGCAGTAACTGCAACCTTAGACCCTCTAGGTCATTTGGAGTCCTGGCCTGATGGGAGGACATGAGATCACCAAGGAACTCCTGAAAGGAACCTTACAAAGAAACTTTGCAAATATGCCAGGTGTCAAATATTCCCTTTCTTCTCAGACTTTTCCAGTAGTATGCAAATGTGGCATTTTATTTTCCAGTCTTAAAAATAATAATAACATAACTCGAGACCCTCCTTTCCTTTTACCTATCATTTAATTTCTCTCATTTTTTGTACAACTAAACTGAAAGGTATGGGGGGGTGTGTGTGTGTGTGTTTGTGTGTGTGTGTATTTTCTACTCATAGTTTCAAATTCCCCTCCTATTTTCTTTTGAAAATATTACAGATAGACTTTTGCCATTAATCCATGGAAAACTCCATTATTAAAGAGGTCACTTAATTCAATGTCAGACTTATCTGACCTGTTAACAACATTTGATAAAACTATGTTTCTTCTCCTCCTTGGAAAATTTCTTCACTTTATTTAAAGACTTTTCCTCCTGTGTAATTAATTGCTCTAGCTCAGGCTCCTTTGGTACTACAAATAATTAAATGTTACATAACATATATTTTCTTAATTTTTGCCTCTATCTTAAAAAAGGAAATGAAAGAATATGTATCTCTATATTCCTTTAAATTTCACTATAATCATTACTGGGTGTCAAACCTTTATATCAAGGTTTTCATACTTTCATAGCTTCTTCTTTCTTTCTTGAAATATTAATTATTACTATTTGCTAAATACAAAAACAATTCAATACTTTGTTGAGAATATTTCTAAAATTACTACTCAATTTGTTTTATAGGAGGTAACAATGAGATTAGGGGTCTGAGTTTATTCATCCAGGAAGGAGGTAAATACATAATATTAGGCAAGAAGGTATAAAAATATTATTCTTATAAATTAATTTCTAAACATAATTCTACCTCACTGTTTATTAATTTACTCGTATCTGAATAAAATGTGTAAGGAATTGTTGATTAATTTTTCTAGGTATTTTATAGTTTCAAATACTTTCTTCAATGTTTGCAGAAAGACCACTTGAACATTGTTGGATATGAGAAGGAAACTTTAATTACAATTTCATCAAATGCTGAACTGTCTCTGCTGTAGCATGCTCTCCTTAAGACTTCATTTGAAGAATGGACCTTCATGGGTTTCTTATTGAACTCTTAAATTGGTAAGCCTCCTTTCTTATTACATTCAGCAAAGTGACTGCTTAGGTCAAACTTTTCTTAGAAGACCTTAGAGACAGGTCAGAGACAGGCAAAAATTAAAACACATTCTATCTGACTGAGTATTTTATATGAGTAAATATTATAGAAATTAAATTATTAAAATCATGATTTTTATTAAGCTGAAGACTCATTTATTTTCTAAAAGAATAACTACTTTTTTCCATATAAATCATCAAACTTTAGATAGTATTGTAATGCAAAAGTATAACCCAAAGCAGATTGAGTTTTGAATTACAATTTGAAGTAAATTATTTAAATATTTTTAGAACCTGATGTATTAAAATAATGAGAACCAGAATATGATTCATTAATTATATATTTAAATAATTTGTTTGAATATTGAACTCCTGTTTGCATAAATGAATTATGCATGAACTTAGAAGATATTGAATTTGGTAAAATTAAAATTAATAATGTCCTTTTGAAACATATGTTCTCTAAATGATTATTAATTTATTAAATTTTATAATGCTTAATGCCATAACACTCGTCTTTAAATTTAATTTTACTTATATTTTAAAATACAAGGCCACTAAATGATTACAAATATTTTAATATTTTAAATATAGTTTGCAAATAAAAAACATAATAGTTCAATGCTTCAAATGCTGAACTTTCATCTTTTAGTTAGGCAAAATAGTATAACAAATTATTTATTTTAATCATTTAAATGTATTACAATTTCTTTCAACTTGATTATATTAAAGACACTTAAGTTTAAATCATGAAAGCATATGTAGATAAAGAAGGAATTGCAATAAACAAAACAATCAGCAATTTTCTTCCCTCAAATTGAAACAGCTTAAAAAATAATCTATTTCTACCATCCTACCATTACCTTTCTCATTCATCAGATACATTTATTGAAATTCCCAGTTGCATGGTATGCAGGTCATTCTCATATACATCCTCCTAGATTCTACCTTCACCTTGCATCTGAGATAGGCAGGACAGGGTTTGTTTTATCACTTTGTTTGTGTAAGGAAGAACTGGATGCTGAGATACAACATGCCAAATTCAAGGTTGAAAAAATCTAACTTACTAACAACCCCTGGCAATATTGTATTGTCTTCTGAGTATTGGCACACAAAATATTGCTGAGGTAAATTGTTAAGCAAATAATACAATACTACGAAAGTAATCAGTTTACACATGTTCCGACTTTAATTACCATTTCACTTCTTACAAAAAAATTACCATAATATACCCTTTTTTGAACCTATTCCTCATAAGAGAGTATTTGCAAATAAATTATGTCATAAATAGAGCAAAAAGAGGCCAAATTTGAAATCTCTTAAAATGAATGATTAGCTTTGGTATGTTTTCCTTTGCTGTTTATTTTATTACTTAATGAGGCAGCTTTGTTAATTTTAAATATGGTTGAATACAAATAATTTAACAGCATCAACTTCTAATGGAACATCTGTCAGGTTTTAGAACACACAATTATCAAAGTTTAGCTTTTTAAAATTTTCCTTCAAAATTTTGCTTTATGTATTATTATCCTATAGGAGAGGTAATATTTTATCTCTAACCTCTTAGGGTTTTAGGCTTGGCCTGATAATTAAATTGATATAAGGCAGATGAACACAAGTATATACATTTATTTATGTCATATAGAATAAGGGAGCTCTCAAAAAGAAATGATGAATCAAAGAAGTGGCAAAACTTAAATTCTTTGATTGTAGATTAGACAAAGGGGCAATTGTGGGAAAGTAACCAAACCAGTTGAGAAGGCTAAGAAATGATAGAAATTATTCCAACAAGATCTGGTTTTTTTACATGATTATCTTAGTCCCCACTTCTCATTCTTGATAAGAATGTTACTCTCCTTCTGGAACAAGGAGGAAATCTACACAAGGGTTTTATCTTCTGCTTTCAGGAAGAAAGAGGGGAGGGTCAGAGTCCCCATCTTCCATATGTTTTTTGTTTGTTTGTTTGTTTGTTTTGTTTTTTAAAAGTGCCTTTAGCTCAAAATAATCCTTATGCCCAAATGGTATATCTGTGTTACACAGGGCTATATCCTTTTCATAGAAAAATGCGAAGAATGTTTTTTTTAAAAAAACAAATTAACTTGACGACAAACTTGAAAACAATCACATGACAATTTTCCTAGAATAACTCATATTAGGAAAATAAATCAAATTGGTGGCCTTTACCTTCTAATGTCCCAGCACTTATCCAAGTACCATTTGCTTCTCTGTTTTATTTGAGACAAAGTCTCACTCTGTTACCCAGGCTGGAGTGCAATGGCTTGATCTTGGCTCACTGAAACCTGCATCTCCTGGGCTCAAGTGATTCTCATGCCTTAGCCTCCCAAGTAGCTGAGACTACAGCCCCACCAACCCCTCATGCCTAAGTTTTGTATTTTTAGTAGTGATGGGCTTTCACCATGTTGACTAGGCTGGTCCTGAACTTCTGGCCTCAGGTAATCTGCCCATCTTAGCCCCCCGAAAGTGCTGGGATTACAGGTGTAGCCACTGTGTCCGGACCATTTCCTTAACTTCTGAAAGTATTTATAGTGTATTTAAAGAGATAACAATTATGCACATATTATTGGAGAATTTTTTTGCTTTTCTGGCTTCAAGAAAAATTCAAGTTGATATTTGTGTCAGTTCCACCCAATGGTTGATGCTCCTGCCATTCCATTCTCCACTCTACTGCAATCCTAAGAATCAAGGACCACTTACTGTATTTATTTGTAATGTAGGAACTGGGTTTTTAAGTGTCCTAGTTATTGAAAATGGTTGTCCACAGAGAGTGTTATTCAGCTGAGCAGTGTCTTGGAGTATGAGTTGATAATTGTCACTGGGAAGTCCATGGCTGATGACAAAAAGAAAACCCGTTAATACCACTGTTCTTTCAGTTGGTTCCTACTTCTTTTTCTAATGATGGTGATTTAGGAACTTGTCCAGGGTGCTGGGCAACCGTGTTGTGATGACTTTCCTCTTTTCAGATGGTCTCCTCTGGTCAGATTTCCTTATCATATGTCCTAGTCATCTCACCCCAAGTCCCAGTGACTCAATTTCACACTCAAATTGGACAAATGTTGGCATCTTTATCCCTTTTTCCCTCAATATATTGCTTAAGGTATAAATGTTCTGTGCTGTTCCTTCATTTCTTAGCACTTAGGCATCTAATTGCTCTTATTGTCCCAAAAATCTATGAAAAAAATGTTCTATTTTGGTTTCAAGTTTACAGGTCTCTCTTTCCCAGTTGAAAATCTCAATTAGTTTTCATTCGGTTTATTGGCCTATTCCCTGGAGCATCTGAGTGAAAAAAAGGTAATTGGTTAGAGCCTTAGTTATTCTCTCTAAATTTGCTTTCATGGAAACCAAGCTGGAAGTGTAAAAGAGGGAATAGGACAGTTTAGTATGGCACTTCCTCTCTGTTTTCCAGTTCCTACCTGTGTTAGTCTATTTTGGGTTGTTACAGAGGAACACCTAAGACTTGGTATTTATAAAGAAAAGAGGTTTATTTGGCTTTTAGTTCTCCAGGCTGTGTAAGCATGGCACGAGCATCTGCCTGACTTCTGGTGATGTCTCAGGAAGCTTTTACTCATGGCAAAAGATGGAGGGGGAACAGGCGTGTTACATGGAATGGCAAAAGAGGAAGCAAGAGAGCAAGAAAGAGGCCTTTTAAACTATTAGAACCCATGGGAACTAATAGAGCAAGAATTCACTCATTACCTTGAGGATGGAGCCAAGCCATTCATGACAGATCTATTGTCATGACCCAGACACCTCTCATTAGGCTCCAGCTCCTATACTGGGGATCACATTTTAACATAAGATTTGAAGAGGACAAATGTTCAAACTATATCACTGCCTTTCATTATAAGTAGATAACTAGATAAGAATTCACTCATTACCTTGAGGATGGAGCCAAGCCATTCATGACAGATCTATTGCCATGACCCAGACACCTCTTGTTAGGCTCCACTTCCAACATTGGGGATCACATTTGAACATAAGATTTGAAGAGGACACATGTTCAAACTATAACACTACCTTTCATTATCTTATAACTAGATAAGGTATCTGGGACATTGTTAAAGAAATTATGAAGCAGAAAAAACTTTTGAAACTCAAGTTGGATTCTAGAACACCTTTTCTTAGAATTAAAGAGAATGTTCTTAGTTACAAGCAGATACCACGTTTCATTCACTAAACTAATGACTTTAATAGATTAACAAAAATAATCTTGAAGTACTGTTATGTATTAATAAGTATTATTAAATCTTCTTTAAGGATTATCATAGTGAGAATCAGACAATATATATTTCTCGACAGGACATAACTGGCAAGTAGTATAATTGGAATTAAAAGCCAAATCTTTCTAACCTCAAACTCTTTCCTTCTCTGTTTTTCAGTCTAAGCATGTTCATAACAGTTTACTTCATACTCTAAGCTACATATAAAGCATAGTAATGTTGACTATACTCATAGTTTGAAAAGAAGGAAAGTGTTCAACAAAATGAACCTGGGAATAAAATAGAAACTTCTTATTGAAAAGATCTCCTTCCATTAAATTGAAGGTGGATGATTTTTTTTTCTTGCCAGTTCAATAGAAAATCTTGCATTTTAAATATGTTTGCTACCCATAAATTTAGATTACTTTTTGATTTTAATATGGTGTTTTAGGAATTTTGAAAATGTTGGATTAAAATAGAATATCTTTGTATTTGCCAAAATGTATCTAAAAAAGTTACATTTTTTTTTCTAGAGAAGACTTAGCCCACAAAAGTTCCAGACAGTTCACAGAATCTCCTCATTTAAAAAAATTAACTATTCTCCATATGGAGATGTATAAAAACATAAATTTACATTAGGTCTTGAGATAATTCAAGTAGTAGAATTTGAGAGTTGGCAGTGAGGTGAATGGAATGTTATTTTAGAACAGTTTTCAAGGAGTAATTCTCCTAAAGATTAATTTTAATTTTAAATCAAACAAGTTTAAATGACTATGAGAGTATTGAGGGAAAGTCCAACATGGGAAAAATCTCTAAGATAGGGCATCATTTTGAGTAGCTTTCTTCTAGGATAGACACAAGTTATTTGAATTTCAACCATCAGACAGAGACATTAGAGGTTTATTTTAAATTTACTACTAACTAGTTGTGTTCTTTCTATGAAAAAAATAGTGATGGCATCTTATGTTGGGATTTCCTTTATGGGTTGTGTGAGATAAAAATTGAATTCCATTTTGTAGTATCTTGATCAAACTTTGGTAGTTAACCATGAACCGAATAATAATGATACTACTACTGCTACTGTTTTTTCTTATAACAATAATAAAGATCCAGTTTGAGTGACCCAAGGAAACAATGAACTAGAAATACAGTTAACCAAGATATAATGTAATGTTAAATTTTGATCTTTTCTAAGAATATGTGAATATTAATATCTTAAAGATAAACCTAAATTCTTCTATAATTTTAGAAAACATTCCAATTATTAACACATAAAACATTTATTCCACCTAATGTCACTATAGTGATATTTTATAACATTTACCATTTCAGAGCCATATGTGGTCAACCTTAATTTCATATTCTTATAGATATCACCTTTTCAATTTATGTGCTTGATAAAGTAAAAGATGTGAGACCCAAGTGAAGGAATGTTTGTATAGGAAACCACTAACAAGTTTCCAGCTACTTATCAAAATGTTGTTATATAAATTGAAATGTTAAAGCAACTAAAACTTAAAATTTAGGTCTTCTAATAAAAGAAAAAAACATTTTAAGGAACAAGAATGTTTACTTGTAAACCTTTTTAGTAAATTCAGATTTAAAAGATGTCAAGAAATTATGTGAAATTTGGGAGTCATGCAAAAAGATGGGAAGCACATAATTTCAATGTCACATGAGGTAACATCTGTTCAAGGACCATCTGTGTAAATATACATAGTTAACCTCACTGTTTCCTGTTGAGGAAAATTCCCTGATCTATTAAATTTACATGGTAAGTCATAGACTTTATACAGTAGCCCTTCAGATACCTTCTGTTCAGTGGAACAGATAACCCTTTAATTAACCATTTGTAGCTTACCTAGAATCTCGACTTGGAAAACATTATTTAAACCAGTTGTCTTAATGTTTTTGGGCTGCTATAACAAAATGCCTTAACATGGTTTATTTCGAAACAACAGAAATTTATTGTTCACAGTTCTGGAAGCTAGGAAGTCCAAGATCAAGACCTCAACAAATTTGATATCTGGTAGGTGCTCATGCCTCATAGGACGGTGCCTCCTAAGTGTCCTCACATAGCTGAAGGACAAAAAGACAAACCAGCTCCCTCAACCCTCTTTTATAAAGATACCAATCCCATTCATGATGGCTCCACCTCATCACGTAGTCACTTCACAAAGGACCCCCTCTTAATATCAACATATTGGATACTTGACTGCAACATTCAAATTTTGGTGGCACATAAGCATTCAAACCATAGTACTAGTTGTAAAATCTTACACTGCCCCCATTATATTGCCTGAAAAATTTAGACGAACAAAAATGAGTTTACAGAAACCTTCGTATATTACTTCGTTTTATTCTGACTTCAAAAAGAATGATATCTCAGCTTTATCAGACCATGAAGCCTTTTTCTCAAAAAAAAATATATTTTATTTTTATAGTAGTCTTAGGCTTAGAGAAAAAAAATTGAGTAGAAAGTATATATAGTACCTAATCTCCTGCCTCCTTTTTGTTTCTCTTATTATCTTACATTAGTGTGGTACATTTGGTATAATTGATGAACCAATATGGATACATTATTATTAACTAATGTCTGTAGTTTACATTAGGGTTCACTGTTCATGCTGTAGAGTTCTATAGGTTTTGACAAATGCATAATGTCACCATTACAGGATCGCATAGAATAGTTACACTTCCCTAAAAAAAAAAATCTTCTGTGTTAACATCTGTTCATCTCTTCTTTCCTTCTCCCCGGCAATACTGGCAACCATTGATCTCTTTGTTGGGTATTTTTACCTTTTGCGGATGTTATGTAATTGGAATCATGTAGTATATGGCCTTTTCAGACTAGTTTCTTTCTTTTACTAATATGAATATAAGGCCCTTTTTTTGCGGATTAGGATATCATTTAAAAAATCTTTGAAGACTATTGCACTGTATGACCGTTCCAGGGTTTGCTTATTCTTTCACTTAATGAAGGACATCTTGGTGGTTTCCAATTTTTGACAATATGAGTAAAGCTGCCATGAACATCTCTTGACTGTTTCTGTATGGACTCATTTTGGTAATATCAATGAGTACAATCACTGGATAATCACTGATAATGGGCTATTTTATAAGAAATTGCCAAACTATTTTCCAAAGTGGTTGTTAAGACTTCACATTCCCATCAGAAATTAATAGTAATTCCTGTTGATATATATCCTCACCAGCATTTGGTGTCCCATTACTAACTTTTTTATAACAAATATTTTACAGAAGTTCTCATTAATATCCTAAGAAAATCATGGATGAAATGTGTATAACCTAAAACAAAGAAAGTACATGTTCTATCACATAAAAGAAAAATAGAAGTAACTTACCAAACAATAATTCGTATTGCAACGTATAAGTGATGGAGCTTGAGTAAGCCTGATGTTATCATGCAGAAATAAAACGCTTGTATTTAAACTATTATTGCTAAGAATGGAAGAGCTATGAACACGGACTGATACTAGGGGATTTTATGAGTGACACAAATATCACAAATACTGGTGGCATCAAAATTATAATTTTTCTTAAATCTGAAATAACCTTGGTAAAATTTCATTTGAAACAAAATAAAGTATCCTCTCAATTTACAGAGTACCAGCAAGTACTTGCCTAAGGTCTTGGAAATGGCAACTTTACGTGAAACAATGTATACCAAAACCAATGTTCCCATAAAACTGATTGATATAAACAAAAGTTATGCTTTTACAGCATATTTCTGGTCACAAAACATCACCAGACTTCTAAAGAAAGACCAAAATATTTCTGAAATTAACATTTAAAGAAATGTGAGCTATATATATACTTAAGAAAGGTTTATAAAGAACAAGTCAGATAATTATTTATCCAATTATTCCAGTTCAGGTTAGTGGGTAGCCAAAGCTTATCTGGACAGCTTAGCATGCAAGGAGGGAACTGACCTTGGACAGAACACCAATTCCATCACAGGGCACATTCACACACAGACCCACACTCACTCAGACCAGGAAAATTTAAACACCAACTCACCTTCTGTGCACATCTTTGGAATGTGGGATGAAGCCAGTGTAATTGGAGAAAACCCAGGAAGACATGGGGAGATAGGGCAAACTCCACACAGATAGTGGTCCTAGTGAGGTATCAGTATTATTCTTTTCTCATCAATGTCATAATAAAACAACATTGAACTAAATGAAATTGTTTGAGGGCCTGCTGTAATTTCCTTACTAAAAACTTCAAAGTATATTTGGAAATAAACACTAAAAAATAATATATATTAATATTAAAGTGTAGTTGGTTTCAAGTCTTGAATTGTTAAAAATAGGCCTTCCTTTAAACTATAAAATCATTTCCTAAAACATCTGAAAACATTCAAAGAGGTGGGACTGCCCTATACAGGACATGGTGGCTGGTAACTCTTTCCCTAACCTATAAACTTCAACAGCTCAGCCCATCGGTGTAACAACCAAAATTCCTCTCAGGCTTGCATAACCTGATAGTTTGGGTTACAGTACTACACTGGCTTGTATCATTAATTGTATGATTAATGAAAATTTTGGAGAAAATTTATCATTTTCAATCTTAAAATGAACAATCAGGAAATATATGTATTAAACATTAAAAATAAATAGGAAAGAAACTGTTAGAGATATCTAGTTTGAATGTAGGAAAGTTTCTACTGAATATGATAACATGAACGTAATAATTGCAGAGTTTACTTACAAGCATATGAAATCTTCAAGAAGCTTTAAATCTGAAAATTTAGATACAGTGATAAGACATTTGATTTCAGTGCAATTGACTCAAAATATGTAGTTTTATATTGCTCTGAGATAACATCTTTTATAATTTGATCAGATTGAGATTCTATTTTCCTTCTGCATTTAATACAATTGTCCTTTTGTTATTCTTTCCTCTTTATTCCAGGTGTATCTATTCCATACTTTTATTAATAGAATTCTAAATATTTACTTAATATTATTTCAAATATTGTTGAAGACAATTTTACCTTGACATCTATTGTGTTTTTAAAATTTTATTGATTGGTCTTCAGATAATACTATACGTAATGAAAAAAAATCACACTTCAAATAATATGATTAATGCAAATTTTAGAGAAAAATTATCATTTTGAATCTTAAAAAAATCAGGAAATATATGTATTAAACATCAAAAATAAATAGGAAAGAAGCTGTTAGAAACATCTAGGTTGAATATGGGAATGTTTCTACTTAACATGATAACATGAACATAAAATAAGGAAAAGGAATAAGAAAACATAGTAAACAAGCTTTGGGGAAGTAAGAATTACAAAATTTATCTATGAGGGTGAGCATGCAATAGACAGATAAGATTATGAGCCACCTGGACTAACTTCTGGGGATATGGTAGTAATTAAGAAGTCAAGAGTAGGAGCAACTTTGGAAGATAACAACCTTGGTTATTTACTCTTGAGGTTTTCAAATAGATTGGGGACCTAAACAATATTCCAAGAATAAGAAATAATAAAAGTATGATATCTGCTCTAAATGTCTCTCCATCTGTTGGATTGAGTTTCTAGATAAAATCTTCCAGCATGCAGTTGGAATGCATAATTAGAATTCTGAGGAGATGTCATGATGTTATTATGATACATTTTTAAAGCTAAAACATACTATTGGGATTTAATTATTTGTATATTTTAGGACAAAATATCATTTTAAAGAAAAAGGCAGCAATATTTGAACAGTTTTCTTATGTATTCACCTTACATTGTGGGTACAGATACAGTCTTCTAAAGTGATTATCTCTAAGGGTATAAGAAAATATAAATGTGTAGTAACTGAGATGTGTCTCTTTAGTATACTCTCTAATTTTAAAAATTATATTATTTAAAATTACACATAGAATAATACAAAATGAAGGACATAAACTCTTAAAAGCTACTATGCATTGTGATTTTAAAAAATCAGAGGTTCAGTATAAATTATTCTTGTACATAACTATATGGCTTTTCTTTGATATTATAGTACTTCTTAATTTAATTTTATGCATGATATTTTACACATTTATGGGATACATGTGAGTCTTTGTTACATGCATAAAATGTCTAATAATGTCAGAGTGTTTGGGGTATCAATCACCTTGAGTATTTATCATTTCTATGGGTTGGTAACATTTTATGTCCTCTCTTCTAGCTACATTATACAACAATACAATATATTGTTGCTAATTAAAGTCACTCTAATATGCTACCTAGCAATACAACTTATGTCTTTTATCTAACTCTATGTTTGTGCCCATTCACCAACTTATCTACGTTTTCCCCTCCCATGCTCACACCCTTCCAAGACTCTGGTATCAATCATTCTATGTTCTGTCTCCATGAGATCAAGTTTCTCCAGTCACACATATAATGATAATATGTGATATTGTCTTTCCAGACCTGGCTTATTTCAACATAATGACACTAAGTTTCATCCATGTGGTTGTAAATAACAGGATTTTATTCCTTTCTTGGCTAAATGTGTATATGTGTGTGTGTGTGTGTGTGTACATGTGATACATGTATATATTAATTTTCCTTTTTAAATAATTTTAACTTTAATTTCAGAGTCACATGTGCAGGTTTTTTACATGAGTATATTGTGTGATGCTGAGGTTTGGAGTACAATGATTCTGTCACTCTAGTTATGAGCATAGTACCCAACAGTTAGAGTTTCAACACTGTCCCACTCCTTCTCTCCCTCATTTAGTAGTCTTCAGTGTCTATTATTACAATCTTTATGTCTATGAGTACCCCATGTTTAGCTCTGACTTATGAGAACATGCAGTATTTGGTTTTCTGTTCCTACATTAATTCATTTAAATCACAACATGTATGGCTTCCAGCTGTGTACATGTTGCTGCAAAGACCATAATTTCATTCATTTTTAAGGATGCATAGTATTTTACAGTGTATATGCGCCACATTTTTCTTATCCAATTCATCATTGATGGGCACCTAGGTTGATTCCATGTCTTTGCTACTGTGAATAGGGCTGTGATAAACATATATATATATATATATATATATATATATATATATATATATATACATGTGTTCTTCTGTAGAACGATTATTTTTCTTTTGGATATGTAGTCAGCAATGGGATTGCTGGGTTGAATGGTAGTCCTGTTTTAATTCTTTAAGAATTTTCCAAAATGATTTCCATAGTGACTGAACTAATTTACATTTCCAACAGCAGTTTATAATTGTTCCCTTTTCTCCACAGCCTTGCCTTTGACTTTTTGTTAATAGCCTTTCTCACTGGTGTGGGATGGCATCTCATTTTGGTTTCAGTTTGCATTTCTCTGATGATCAGCGAAGTTGAGCATTTTTTCATGTATTTGTTGACCATTTGTATATCTTCTTTTAAGAAGTATTTCTTCATACCTTTAGCCCTCTTTTAATGGAGTTATTTGTTTTTTGCTTATTTAATTGTTTAAGTTTCTCTATTCCAGACACTGGATAGTAGACCTGTGTCAGAAGCATAGTTTGAGAACATCTTTTCTCATTCTGTAGGTTGTCTGTTTACTCTGCTGATAGCCTATTTTGCTGTGCAAAGACTCCTTAGTTTAATTAGGTGTTGTCAATTGCTTCAAAAGCAATTGCTTTAGAAGACTTAGACATAAATTCTATCCCAAGGATGATGTACAAAATGTTGTTTCCTGTGTTTCCTTCTAAGATTCTTATAGTTTGAGGTCTCATTTAAATTATTAATCTACCTTGAGTTTGTTTTTGTATGTGGTGAAAGGTAAGGGTTCAACCATTCTTCTGCATCTGATTGGCAGTTATCCTAGCATCATTTTTTAAATAGAAGGCCTTTTCTTCATTGCTTATTTTTATCAACTTGTCAAAGATCCGATGATTGTAGGTGATACTTTATTTCTGGGCTCTCTATTGTATTCTACTGGTCTATATGTCGCTTTTGTACCAGTATTATGCCATTTTGGCTACTGTAGCCTTATAATATAGTTGAAAGTTGGTTAATATGATGCCTCTAGCTTTGGTCTTTTTCTTGGGATTGCTTTGGCTTTTTGGACTCTTTTATGGTTTCATATACAATACAGAATAGATTTTCTAATTCTTTGAAAAATGACCTTGAGAATGTGAAAGGAATAATGCTGAAACTGTGTAGGGAATCCAAGAGCCCTGTATCACCTGTGGGTACTCCGAATTCAGTGGCAACAAGGGAATGAGAGAAGGATTAAGAGAAACAGTGGGACCCGGGGCATCACTTTATTACCCTGGAGGCGACAGTGAAGGTCCCGAGCTCTGATCATCCACACTATTTGTTGATTACAATGACTTTGATCTATAGGGTAGGGGTGGAGTGATGGTAGAATGAATCAGTGAGCTGGAAGTGAATCAGTGAGTTGGAACTGGTGTGTCATCCTAAGGATTGATAACAGTGGCAGTTTGGGAGTTTCACAAAACAAGAACATGTGGTTATCTTTATCTTATTATCTATGTACAGCTGATAGAAGTCAGGCCTTACAAGGAGCCTACAAGTCTGGCTATGTCATAGTGCTGTGAAGGGGTTTTATGTCCTTGAGCACAATGATTATGGTAATAGAGCCAAGGTCAACCAGCAGGGGAACATGAGGCATGGAGAGGCCTTCCTCCTCAGAGGCCTCCTGCCACCTTCTGCAGTTTGTTGTTCCTTGTTTATATGTTACTCATAACCAATTAATGTAGAGACTCTGCGAGTCCTTTCTCCTTTGTACCTTTTCCCAACAAAACTATAGTTTCTCTTGAATAGTATGGCCATTTTAAAGATACTGATTTTTTTCTATACATGAGCATGGACTGCTTTTCCATTTGATTGTGACATCTATACATCCTTCAGCAGTATTTTGCAGTTCTCTTTATAAAGATCTTTTACCTCCCATGTATTTCTGGGCATTTTAATATTTTTGTGGCTGTCGTAAATAAGATTGCATTACAGATTTGGCTCTCATGCAATGGATTTATCTGAGGAGGTCACAGTGGTCTGAGCTCCTTGCTCTGTCCCAGGTGGGCAGGAGGCTAGATGGGTTGGCCAGATCAAGCATGCCCATGTACAGGTGCCCTGATGGCAGGCACAAGCAACAATGCCGAGGAGAATGCAATGTGTGAACACCAACCACCCAGGGTGACTAGCCATAGAGCTGGGAAACATCCCTTGCCCCAAGTTCATTGCACAGGGAAGGAGGTGACCTAAAGTAACCCAGGAGACTGGGTGCTTGAGATGACTTGAAATTAGCCTGGGCATGGAATATAGAGGGCCTGGGCATGGAGTATAAAGGGCACAATATCTGCATAGAGAGCATGGTGCAGCTCAGGCTACTGATCAAGACAAAGGAGTACTTCAGTTTCCTACAGTGGAAACCCCCCTGCCCCATTTTACCGCGTCTTTGCACAGGAAAGATGGGCCAGCTCAGGCTGCCGATTCAGGTTTAGGACTTCCTTCAGCATTTCTTGGAGAAGCTATCTAGAGATAATGAATTCTCTTAGGTTTGGCTTGTCTAGAAAAGATTTTATTTCCTTATTTATAAAAAAACACTTTCCTGGGTATAGTATCCTTGAGTAGTAGGTTTGGCTTTTGTTCAAATTTTCTTTTTTGGCACTTTAAATATGTCATTTAGTCTAACCTGGACTGTAAGGGTTCTGCTTAGAAATCTACCATTATTCTCACAGGTTTCTTTTATATGTGAGATGCTTTTCTCTTGCTATTTTTAGAATTCTCTCTTTGAATGTAGACATTTTTGGCTATAGTATGCTATAGTGAGGACCTTTTTGCATGTATCTGGGAATATCAGAGCCTCCTGTATCTGAATGTCTAAATCTGTTGCTAAGACTGGGAAAGTTTTTTTATCTATTAAATAGATTTTCTAAGCTTTTGTTTTCTTTACTTTCTAACTTCTCAATAATCTGAATATTTGGTCATTTTATTGTGTTCCATGTCATAAAAATTTACTTTTTTTAATTCTGTTTTTGTCTGGATTATTTCAAAAGACTTGTCTTAGATTTGGATATTCCTTTTTCTGCTGCTTAAACTAGGCTATGGATAATGCTTTAGAATGTATTTTATATTTCATTCAATAAAATCTTCAGTTTCAGAATGTCTGGTGTTATAAATGTTATTTGTCTCTTAGATAAATTTCTCTTTATATCCTGAATTATTTTTATATTTTATTTTTATTGTTTATCAGAATTTTCTTACATCTCATTGAAAATTGTTAGTGTAAATATTTTTAATTCTTCTGGGAATTTGTAAATTTGTTTTTGATTGAGATCTTTTGCTGGAGAATTATTTTATTCCTTTGGAAATGTCATATTTCCTTGCTTTTTCATGTGTGTTATGTCTTTACATTGATATCTGTGCATCTGGTGAAATGGTTGCTTTCAATTATTCCAAGTTTTTTTCACAAGGGCAAACAACTTCTTACAGATGTGTCTATAGTATTGGTTGGGTAGGTCAGTGTGACTTTGATTCTGGGTGCACAAAGTGGTGTTTATTTCTTTGGCAGTAAACAGCTTCAGGGTTGTCTCATTATTTCCTTGGTGGCACAGGTGTGGTTATTAATGGAGGCTGCAATAATGCTTTGCTGGAGATGGGTATACCACATAGGCCATTTTTTGGGACACGAGGATGGCAGTGGTTGGCTAAGTGTATCTGTCCTTGGACCTCAGGTGGTGTAGTTGATATTCTTTTTAGTGAGTCCAGACAAGTCTGTTCTTTGGCTTCAAGATTCTTCTTCAGAAGTCAGTGGTAGCAGTGATGTGTGGATGTGTTCTGGGTAGGTGGGCTCTGGGCACTGGGAAGGTGGCTGTGTTCTTGGACCTCTGGACTGCCAAGTTTAGCAAGGGCAGTGGTAGTGGTAGTGGTAGTGGCCACTGGCCTTCTGGCTCCCAACTGATGTGTTTTGGTGTTTGCAGTGGCTGTAATGGGCTTAGTGAGCCTTAACTAATAGAGCTGAAAAACTCACTGCAAGACTTCCATAGTACAATTAGAAGTATTAACAGCAGACTAGTCCAAGCAGAGGGAAGAATATCAGAGCTCAAAGAGTAGACTTTAGAATCAACTGAATCAGACAAAAATAAAGAAAAATAATAATAAAAATAATGAGAAATATGAAATTATACAGAAAGACCAAACCTATAACTCATTGACATCCATGAAAGGGAGGGAGAAAAAGCAAGCACCTTGAAAAACGTATTTGATGATAGTGTCCATAAAAGTTTCCACAAGCTCACTAGAGAGATCAACATTCAAATTCAGGAAATTCAGAGAAGCCTGTGAAATACTCCACAAGACAACCATCCCTAAGACACATACTTATCAGATTCTCCAAAGTCAACATGAAAGAAAAAATATAAAAGGCAACTAGAAAGAAGGGGTAGTTTACCTACAAAACAAACCTCATCAGGCTAACAGTGGACCTTTCAGCAGAAACTGTGAAAGCCAAAAGACACTGTGGACCTATATTTAGCATTCTTAAAGAAAATAAATTGCAACCAATAATTTCATAGCTGACCAAACAAAGCTTCATAAATGTAGGTGAAATAGTATCCTTTTCAGAATAGGAAATGCTAAGGAATTTGTTATCACCAGACCTGCCTTATAAGAGGTCCTTAATGGAGAACTAAATATGGAAACAAAAGACTGTTACCAGCCATCACAAGAACACATATGAGTGCATAGATCATTGACACTATAAAGCAACTACACAATATATATAACAACCAGCTAACATGATTGGATGAAATTCACACATATCAATATTAACCTTGAACATATATCGCCTAAACACCCCACTTAAACTGTAGAGTGGCAAATTGGATACAGAAGCAAGACTCAACTGTATGCTGCCTTCAAGAAATCAATCTCATATTAGATGACACCCATAGACTCCAAATAAAGGGATGAAGAAAGATCTATCTTGCATGTCAAAAACAATAAAGAGCTTAGGTTGCTATTCTTATTTCAGAAAAAAAAACAGACTTTAAAGCAACAGCAACAACAACAAAAAGGACAAAGAAGAGGAGTATATGTAATGATAAAGGGTTCAATTCAATAAAAAGACTTAACTATTCCAAATGTATATATACCTAACAGCAGAGCATCCAGATTCATAAAATAAGTTCTTAGAGACCTACAAAGATATTTAGATAACAATACGATAATAGTGTGATTTCAAAAGTCTATTCTCCAGTATTAGACCGATCATTGTACAAGAGAACTAATGAAGATATTTAGAAGCCAGATTTGACACTTGACCAAATGAACCTTATAGACATCTACAGAACATTTCATCCAACAACAAAAAATATACATATCCTTCTCTGTGTATGGCACATATTCTAAGACTGACTACACACTTGGCTATAAAGCAGTTCTTTGCTACAAATTAAAAATAGCAAATGTCATACCAACCACGCTTTCAGAACCCAGTGTAGTAAAAATTGAAATCAATACCAAAGAGATCTCTCAAAACCATACAATTACATAGAAATTTTAAAATATGTTCCTGAATGACTTTTGAATAAGCAATATAATTAAAGTAGAAATTATGAAATTATTCAAAACAGATATAAACAAATATAAAACATACTACAGTCTCTGGGGCACAGCTAAAGCAGTGCTAAGGGGAAAGTTTATAGCACTGAAAATCACCTCAAAAGTTAAAAAGTCAAACTAACAAATAAACATTACACCTAGATGACCTAGAGTAAACAAGAGTAAACCTACCCTAAAGCTAGCAGAATAAAAGCAATAACCAAAATCAAATCTGAATAGAATAAAATTAAGGCATAAAAAAAGCATACACAAGATCAACAAAAACAAAATTTTTCTATCTGAAAGAATAAATAAGATTAATACACTGGCAAGTAGACTAATGATTAAAAAAAGAAAGATGTCCCAAATCAACACAATTAGAAATGACAAAGAGGATATTATCATTGATACATCAGAAACAGAGAAACCTCTCAGCAGATACCTCTATGCACACAAACTAGAAAACCAAAAAAAAAAAAAGATCAGTTCCTAAAAATACACAACCTCATAATGTTGAACCAGAAAATAATCAAAACCTTGAACAGAACAATATGACATTTGGAAATTAAATCAGTAACAAATAGCTATCAATCAGGAAAAGGCCTGGGCCAGAAGGATTCACAGCCAAAATCTACCAGATATATTGTAATATTCTGATACAAATCCCACTGAAACTATTCAAAAAAGAAAGAAAGAAAGAAAAGAAAAAGTTGAGGAGAAGAAACTTCTCCCTATATCATTCTATCAGACCAGCATTATTAAAATCATAATCTGGAAGAGACACAACAAAAATGAAAACTTTATGCTGGTATTTCTGATGAACATGAATGTGAAAATTCTCAATAAAATAGTAGCTAATCAAATCCAGCATCACAGCAACAAGCCAATCTATCACGATTAAGTAGGCTTTATTTTGGGGATGCAAGGTTGATTCAATATACACAAATCAATAAATAGGATTCATCACATAAACAGAACTAAAAACAGAAACCACATAAATATCTCAATAGATGGAGAAAAGGCTTTTGATAAAATTTAACATCTCTTTATGTTAAAAACACTCAACAAATTAGGCATCAAAAGAACATATCTCAAAATAATGAGTCATCTATGACAAACCCCAGCCAATGTCATATTTAATGAACAAAGCTGGATGCATTTCCCTTGACAACCAGAACAAGACAAGTATGCCCATTATCACCATTTATATTCACCAAAGTACTGGAAGTTCTAGCCAGAGCAATCAGGCAAGAGGAGAAAATAAGACATCCAAGAAAGAAGAGAGGAAGTCAAACTATTTCTCTTTGCTGATGTTCCCCTACCTAGAGAACACCATATTCTCTGCCAAAGCCTTCTACATCTGATAAAAAAAAAGTTTAATGAAGTTTCAGGATACAAAATCAATGTATGCAAATCAGTAGCATTTCTATACATCACTATGTCCGAACTGAGAGCCAAACCAAGAACACAGTTTCATTTACAGTAGCTGCAAAAAGAATAAACTACCTAGGCATACAGCTAACTATAGAGGTTAAATATCTCTTCAAGAAGAACTATAAAACACTGCTGAAAGACATCAGAGATGACACAAACAAATAGATAAACATTTCATACCTATGGAGAGAAAGAATCAATATCGTTGAAGTGGTTATAGTGCCCAAAGCAATTTACAGATTCAATGTTATTTATATCAAAATACAAACACATTTTTTAACAGAATTCAAAAATCATTCTAAAATTTATATAGAACTGAAGGACCCCAATTAGACAAAGTAATCTCAAACAAAAGGAACAAAGCAGAGACATCACACTATCCAAATTTATACTATGCTGCAAGGCCACAATAACGAAAACAGCATGCTACTGGTACAAAACAAACCCACAGACCAATGGAACAGATAGAGAACTTGTAAATTAAGCACCATCTACAGCTATTTGATATTTGACCAAGTCGACAAATATAAGCAATGGAGAAAGGACTCGCTATTCAACAAGCAGTTCTAGGATAGCTGGCTAGCCATATGAAGAAGACTGATACGGTTCCCATTCCTTTCACTGTATACAAATATCAACTCGATGGGTTAAAGTTTTAAATATAAAATCTAAAACTCTTAAAATCCCCAAAGAAAACCTAGTAAATACCATTCTAAACATAGCCCTGGCAGAGACTTCATGACAAAGACTCTAAAAGGAATGACAAAACTTTTTTTTTTTTTTTGAGAGACAAGGTCTCACTCTGTCACTCAGGCTGGAGTGAGATGGTGTGATAATTGCTCACTGCAACCTCTATAGCCTCTATCTTCTGGGCTCAAGCAATCCCTCCACTTTAACCTTCCAAGTAGGCTGAAGGCATATGCCACAATGCCTGGCTATTTTTAAACTTTTTGTAGGGACAGGGTATCTTTATGTTCCTCAGGCTGGTCTTGAACTTCTGGATTCAAGTGATTCTCAGACCTCGGCCTCCCAAAGTTCTAAGATTATAGGAATGAACTACTGTGCCTGGCCAAAATAAAAAAAATAGATGAGTTGTACCTAATTAAATGAAAGATCTTTTACACAGCTAGAGAAACTATCAACAATGTAAACAGACACCCTACAGGGTGGAAGAAAATATTTGCAAACCATGTATCTGACAAAGGGCTAATATCCAGAAACTATTAGGAACTCAAATTAACAAGCAAAAACCAAACACCCTCATTAAAAACTGAACGAAGACTATAGACTAACACTTCTACGAAGAAGACATACATGTGGCCAACTAACCTGTGAAAAAATGTTCAAAATCCATAATTGCAGAAAAGCAGATAAGAAACACAATGAGGTACCATCTCATATAAGGCAGAATGGCAAGGATTTCATGAAGAAGATGTCAAGCAATTGCTACACAAACAAAAATTGACAAATGGAATCTAATTAAACTGAAGAGCTTCTGCACAGCAAAAGAAACTATCAACGGAGTGAACTAACAAAGTACAGAATGAGAGAATATATCTGCAAACTATGCATCTGATAAAAATCTAGCATCTATAAGGAATTTAAACCAATTTGTAAGCAAAAACCAAACAACTTCATTAAATGGGCAAAAGACATGAACAAACACCGTTTTCAAAGAAGACATACACATGACATATCAAAATCACAATAAGGTACTATCTCACTCCAGTCAGAATGGCTATTTTAAAAAGTCAAACAA
Source organism: Leontopithecus rosalia (assembly GCA_028533165.1). Classification (NCBI taxonomy): domain Eukaryota; kingdom Metazoa; phylum Chordata; class Mammalia; order Primates; family Cebidae; genus Leontopithecus; species Leontopithecus rosalia. Next base: position 119,707,297 of record CM052650.1, read on the forward strand.
TAGGCTGTGTATGGTGGCTCACTCCTGTAGTCCCAGCACTCTGGGAGGCTGAGGAGGGTGAATTCCGAAGTCAGGAGATTGAGACCATCCTGGCCTACACAGTGATACCCCATCTTTACTAAAAATATAAAAAAAAAAATTAGCCAGATGTAGTGGCATGTGTTTGTAGTCCCAGCTACTCAGGAGGTTGAGGCCAAAAGAATCATTTAAACCCAGGAGGCAGAGGTTGCAGTGAGCAGAGACTGCACCACTGCACTCCAGCCTGGGCAACAGAGCGGGACTCCATCTCAAAAAAAGAAAAATTGACAGATGTTGGTGAGGTTGTGGATAAAAGGAAATACTTATACACTGCTAGTTGGAATGTGAATTAGTTCAGCCACTGTGGAAAGCGATTTAGAGATTGCTCAAACTTAAAACAAGACTACCATTGGACCCAGAAATGCCATTATTGGCTCTATATCCAGATAAATATAAATTGTTCTCCCTTAAAGACTCATGTAAACATATGCTTATTGCAACACTCTTCACAATAACAAAGACTTGGAATCAGCCCAGAAGCTTATCAATGGTGGAATAGATAAAGAACAAAACTAGTATATATATATATATATATATATATATATATATATATATATATTATTCCATGATATATATATATATTATTCCATGATATATATATATCATGGAATAATACTCTGCCATAGAAAAGAGGAAATCAAATCCTTTATAGCAACACAAATGCAGCTAGAGGCCATTATGCTAAGTGAATTAATGCAGATACAGAAAACCAAATTCTGAATGTTTTTTCTTTTAAGTGGGAGCTAAACACTGAGTACACATGGAAACAAAGAAGAAAACAGTAGACACTGGGCCCTGCTTGAGGAGGGTGTGGGAGGAAGGCGAGGAAAAAAAAACTCTGTTGGATATTATGCTTATTACCGGGATGAAGAAATCTGTACACTAATCCTCCAAGACACACCATTTACACATGTTAGAAACCTGCACACTTACCCCCTGAATCTAAAGTAAAAGTTGGAAGAAAATGTATAAAAATAAAGTTTAAAATTGTGTGATATGCATTTCCATATGTGGTTAAAAATCTTTGTAAATATCTTTACAAAGATACCTAAAATGCCTTTCTGTTTCTGTACCATGATTTAATACTTTCAAATTGTTAATTACACTCTACTATTCTTCTATGATACTATAATAAACTTTTCAGTTCATAAAAAGTATAAAAATAAAAATAAACAAAAAATGGAATAAATAATTTGAATAGAGACAAAAGCCAAAAATGAGTCTCTAGATGATGTGAAGATTAATGAAATAGTCAGAGAATTATGAGCACTTTCCTTTGACTATATCATATTAAAGCAATGAAAATCAGCACATTGTCAGAATCTCAGGTGTATGCTATGCCTAATGTGCTTGTTTTGAAAAATGCACTGCATGCGTATTTGCCTAAAATAGTGACTAGAATTGGTTGTTGCTTGTATATAAGTTTACAGAAGTGCATAAAAGTAATGAGGCAATATCTTATTTTTTCTTAATTGTATCTTTATTTTAGTTATATTATTTCTAATAATTATGTTAATTTATCAAAGTTATTTTAAAAATATATATCTGAAAATATTGAATCTACACATTTATGTTATACTCTATTGTGACATCCTAAGGAAGAAATTGTAGTTACTTAAATATCCAGCACAATCCTGGATATGTTATAGTTTAACAGTAAAAAAGAAGAAGGGTGGTTGGCTAAGCACAACAGATTTTGGTACTTTTTAAAAATTGTTTAATGTCATAACTCTTGGTAAAATAACAGTGAAATCCTAAGAACTCTTTAAAATTTCTTTATAAATATACTATCATAAGCTTAGCTATACCCCTATCTAAACTTTTGACTCTAGAGCCATCATGCCTAAGACTAAATATTCCTTTCTCTCTAGCTCCAGGTAACAGTGATATATTTCCTAAAGTAGTGTTAATGTAATGACCTTAAATGAAGCTCATTTAGTACTGATTTATTAATTTTTATAGTAGTTTGATCAAACTTAAGGCTATCACTTTAAAAAGTCCACATCCTTTTACTAACCCTTCGTTGTCATGCTTATATGAGGTATTATATTTCTTTGAATGTTGGTATAGTAATTGAGTCTGCTTTTTTTTTTCTGAAATGAATGTATCTGTTTAAAAAGAACTCACTTGGCCTATAGAGCTATTGACATTGAAAAACATGGAAAAGTATAAAACTATTGACATAAAAACATATTTTTCTGAATATGTTTTATATGATATAATTTAACTGATAAAATGAATAGCCTTATAAACTACAAACTCTGGAATCATTTCTACTTATCCTCTATAGAATTCTGTATGTTGTGTGTACACCATTATCTTTAAAAAATATGTATAGGTTCTATTTACTTTGTTTTTCACAGGGTTATTATTCTTTTCATATATAAATTCTGTGTAAATTGGCAAAATGATGTTCACAATAAATTATCTAAGATAAGGAAGAGTTGCAGAGAAAAAGACATTCACATACTGTCATTTTTATTGCCCTTTTTCTATAAAAATGTACATGCATTATGAATTCTTGATCCCAGTAAAACAGTTAGAGTAGGTATTATTTTTCATATTTTATTGGTAAGAAAACTGACATATTTATTTAAAAAGATATGGCTAGTATTATAAAGCTAGTAAATGAAAGATAGAGTTTAAATCAGAACCTTATGATTTTAGGTATTTTTGCAATAAGATATATGCCTTTCAATAGTGCCAGGGAGGTTAAAAAACAATTTGCTTATTTTCAAAGAATATCTAAATAAATTACATTGCTTTGCTGTACTTTTCATTTATTCTTGCTTTTAAAAATGAATAACAACATTCTATGACCTGAAAAAATATCACTTGTATACCAATGTTCAAAATATGTCTAGAATAAAACTACTATGATTATTTATTCCAGCAATATGTGTTGTAGGTATATAAATTCATGTATTTACTGTCTTGATTTCCTATTATATTGTTATAACGTTCTATTTCTGATGTTTGCTTTGACTAATACTTCTTTTATCTTTAACTTTTTTAAAAAACAAACAGAAATGATTAGTGCTTCAATGTTTCTGTGTCCCTTTTTAGTAAGACAAAACTGCTTTCAAAGTGAATGCCAAGCAAATCTGTACCAAGTAGCATTATCTTTTCCTTGGGTGCTACCAAAAGTAAGAATCTTTTTTCAACACCTTAAACATCTTTGAAAACTAATTTTACTTTTATTCACTTTGGAATACTAGTAGCTAACATCTATTTAAATTATATGATATACTGGATGTATGTGGTAAGTACATAATAGGTTTTAAATAATTTATTTCAAATATGGTAACAACTCTGTGAGGATGTAAGGACATATTTTGAGGTTATGCATCAGATTAAATGAATTTATTAATCAGATTGATTAATCAAGGTATCCAAATTAATGCATAGGTCTATACCCCCATCCCTCTATTTAAAGAACAGTCACTAATTACAAAAAGTATCATCTGGCAGCATACAGGCATATGTTGGAAACATTGCAGGTTTGGTTCCATATCACCACCATAAAGCCAATATCACAATAAAGCAAGTCATGTGGACTTTTTGGCTTCTCAGGGAATAATGTTTAGAATATACTATAATCGATTCAGCATGCAATAGCATTATGTCTTTTTTTTTTCTTTTTCTAAAAATTTATTTATTTTACTTTAAGTTCTGGGGTACATGTGCAGATCATGCAGGTTTGTTACATAGGTATACAAGTGCCATGGTCGTGGCTTGCTGCATTCATGGACCCATCATCTACATTAGGTGTTTCTCCTAATGCTATCCCTCCCCAATCCCCCTAGTCCCTGCTACCTTAATTTAAAACACTCTTGTGCTAAAACGTGCTAATAACCAATATAGCCTTCAGCAGGTGTGTACTTTTTGCTGGTAGAGGATCTTGCTTTGATGTTGAAGGCTGCTGACTAATCAAGGTAGTGATTCCTCAAAGTGAGGTAGCTATAAAAATTTTTAAAAATAAGTTGACAATGAAGTATCAACTGACTCTTTTTTTTTTCAGAAATAAAACTTTGGTAGCATGCAATGCTGTTGATAGCATTCTACCCATAGTAGAACTTGTTTCAAAATTGGAGTCAGTCTTCACAAATCCTGCCACTGCTTTATCAAGAAATTTTATGTAATATTTTAGATCATTTGTTTTCATTTCAGCAGTGCTCATAGAATCTTCAATAGGAAGAGATTTCATCTCTAGAAATCACTTTCTTTGCTTATCCAAAATAAGTAATTTCTTATTCTTTAAAGTTTTATTCTCAGATTGCAGCAATTCAGATTATAGCTCTACTTTTAATTCTGGTTCTCCTGCTGTTACTAACATATCTGCAGTTACTTCCTCCACTGAAATCTCCAACTCCTCAAAGTCATTGATGAGGCTTGAAATCAATTTCTACCAAACTCCTATGAATGTTGATATTTTGATCTATGAGTCATAAATATTTTTAATGACATCTAGAATGATGAATTATTTCCAGAAGGTTTTTAATTTACTTGTGTAGATTCATCAGATAAACTACTTTTTGTGGCAGCTATAGCCTTAGAAATATGTTTCCTAAATCGTAAGACTTGACAGTCAAAATTACTCTTTGATCCATGGGCTACCGAATGGATGTCATGTTATCAGGAATGAAAACAACATTGATCTCCATGTACATCCTCATCAGAACTCTTGATTGACTGAGCTCATTGTCAATGAACAGTATTTTGAAAGGAATCTTTTTGTTTCTTTGTTTCATGAGCAATAGATCTCAACAGTGGACTTAAAATTTTCAGTAAACCATGATAAACACCAATGTGTTATCATTCAGGCATTGTTGTTCTATTTATATAGTTCAAGCTGAGTCAGTTTAGCATAATTCTTAGGAGCCCTGAAATTGTTGGGATGGTAAATGAGAATTGATTTCAGCATAAAGTCACCAGCTGCATTATCCTGTAGCAAGAGTTACATGTGTTTGAAGCTTTGAAGCCAGGCATTGACTTCTTTACTCTACTTTGAAATTTCTATATGGCATCTTCCAGCAGAAGGATGTTCAATGTATAATAGAAGATCTGTTGTTTAGTGTACCCGTCTTCATCAGTTATATCTCAGATCCAAATAACTTGCCACAGCTTCCACACCTACACTTGATTCTTCACTTTGTACTTCTATGTTATGAAGATGATGTCTTAAACCTCACGAACCAACCTCTGTTATCTTCCAACTTTTCTTTTGCAGCTTGCTCAGCTGTCAGTCTTCATAGATTTGAAGAGTTAGGGCCCTTCTCTTTATTAGATGTTGGCTTAAGGGCTGGTTTGTTCTTCTATTTAGACCCCTAAAGCTGTCTTCATATCAGCAATAATGCTATTTCACATTCTTATGATTCACTTGTTCACTAGAGCAACACTTTTAATTTTCTTCAAGAACCTTTCCTTTGCATTCAGAACTTGGTTAACTGTATGGCATAAGAGGCCTAGATTTAAATCTTTCTTGGCTTTCAATATGGCTTTTTCACTTAATTATTCCTAGTTTTTTATTTAAAGTTAGAGATGTGCAACTTTATGTTTCAATTGAACACTTACAGTTCTTTGTAGCCTTATTAATTGACCAAATTTTAATATTTTTGTGTCTCAGGAATTAGGCAGGCCTGAGAAGTGAGAGAGAGCTGGAGAAATGGCTGGATCATAGAGCATTCAGAGTACATACAACATTTATCCATTAAGTTTTGCTGTCTTAGATAGATGTGGTTCATGGCACCCAAAAAATTGCAATAGTAATGTTAATAGTGATGATAGATAACTGGGTAACTGTAACAAATGTTATAGTAATAAAAATTTGAAGCATTGTAACAATTACTAAAATGTGACACAGAGATATGAAGTAATAACACATGTTGTTGGAAAAATGGAGCCAACAATAGATTGGCTTAACTCAAAGTTGTCACAAAACTTAAAAAAAGAAATGCAGAGAATGATCCAAGATGGCTGATTGCTGACATCTCAGGATTGCAGCTCCCAGTGAAAGCGCAGACAATGAGAGGACGCCACACTTTCAGACAAATTTTTGTCACTCACAGACCAGAAGATTCCCAGTGGAGGAGACCCACAGGTTGCCAGCGTGGATCTTGTGGCCGGCACAGTGGTTTTGCCGGCACGTTGGTGTGGCAGCTCTTGGTGCAGAGTAAATGGGATTGGTTCCCCTTCTGACTGACATTTGGAGCTCCAGGAAGGCAGAGTCACCTATTACGGACTCAAGAAGGAAGCCAGACTGGAGATTCCTGGGCAGAAAAGTGCCATCAGTCTTAACGCCGCTGTTTTGGCTGGTGCAGCGGGTTGCTCATATTTCAGCCCTGGGAATTAACAACTTGGACGTCCACTCAGAGACCTAATTTGAAAGTTGGTAATTACAAAGATGACAGGTGGATACATTTACAATGATGGGAAGAAACCAGCATAAAAAGGCTGAGAATACTCAAAATCAGAATGCCTGTCCCTCTAAAGAGGATCACAGTTCCTCATCAACAAGGGAACAAGGCTTGATGGAGAACGAGTGCATCCCATTAACAGAATCAGGCTTCAGAAGATGGATAATAAGAAACTTCTGTGAGTTAAAAGAACATGTTGTAGCCCAATGTAAAGAAACTAAGAACTTTGAAAAAAGGTTTGTCAAAATCCTAATGAGAATAGACAATTTAGAGAGGAATATATGTGAATTAATGGAACTGAAGAATACAATATGGGAACTTGGAGAAGTATGCACAGGTTTAACACTCGAATTGATCAAGCAGAAGAAAGGATATCAGAGGTCGAAGACCAACTTAATGAAATAAAACAAGAAGACAAGAATAGAGAAAAAAGGATAAAAAGGAATGAGCAAAGTCTCCAAGAAATGTGGGACTATGTGAAAAGACCTAATTTACATTTGATAGGTGTACCTGGATGTGATGGAGAGAATGAATCCAAGCTGGAAAATACTCTTCATGATATTATTAAGGAAAACTTTCCCAACCTAGCAAACCAGGACAATATTCAGCCCCAGGTAATACAGAGAACACCACAAAGGTATTCCTCAAGAAGAGCAACCCCAAGGCACATAATTGTCACATTGACCAGGGTTGAAACGAAGGAGAAAATGCTAAGGGCAGCCAGAGAGAAAGGTCAGGTTACCCACAAAGGGAAGTCTATCAGACTCACAGCAGATGTCTCAGCAGACACCCTACAAGCCAGAAGAGAGTGGGGGCCAATATTCAACATCCTTAAAGAACAGAACTTTCAGCCCAGAATTTCATATCCAGCCAAACTAAGCTTCACAACTGTAGGAAAAATAAAATCTTTTATGAACAAGCAAGTACTCAGAGATTTTATTACCACCAGGCCTGCTTTGCAAAAGCTTCTGAAAGAAGCATTACACATAGAAAGGAACAACCAGTATTAGCCTTCTAAAAATATACCAAAAAGTAGAGAGCATCAACATAAAGAAGAATTTATATCAGCAAATGGATAAAATAGCCAGTTAACATCAAATGGCAGTAACCCTAAATTTAAGTCGACTAAATCCCCCAATCAAAAGATACAGCCGAAACCTAATGGTATGCTGCATCCAGACCCATTTCACATCCAAAGATACACAAAGACTCAAAACAGGCATGGAGAAAGACTTACCAACCAAATGGATAGCAAAAATAAATAAATAAATAAATAAAAAGCAGGAGTTGCAATTCTTGCATCTGATAAAATAGATTTCAAAGCAACAAAGATATAGCAGTAAAAGGATCAATGCAACCATAAGAACTAACGATCCTAATACCCAGATACATAAGACCCATAGAGATTTAGACTTAATGAGACAGAAAATTGATGAGGACAGCCAGGACTTGAACTCAGATCTGGAACAAGTAAACTTAATAAATATTTATAGAGTTCTCCATCTTAAATGCACAAAATATACATTCTCCACTTTAAATACACAAAATATTGATCTGCCTTTATGAATACCCATTTTTAGAATAAAGCAATATTTCCATTCTCTCTCCCTCTTTTTCTTCTTTCTTCCTCTCCTTCATTCATTTTTTCTCTTTCTTTTCCTTTCCTTTCAAGAAAAAAAGAAAGAAATGCAATTATCTGTGAAGCCCTAATAAAGTGAAGCACAATAAAACAAAGTAGGCCTTTATATATTTTTTAAAACTTGGTAGCTTATATGTGTTCTAAAAATTAATGCAATGTGACCTAAGTACATTGCTAGTAATTTTATGAAAATACATAAAATTTTGGTGAGTGAAACTCAAGAATATGAAGTGTGCTAAATTGATATTATGTATTTGGTGAAGAAGAAATCATATATACAAGCGTATTTGTCAAACAAAAATATTAATAAGTTTAAATGTAAATAAAATTTAAAAACACCCAATAGGAAATAAATATTTGTTAGAATGTTCCAAAGACTTTAGACTTTATTTATTTAAGTTCAGTTTTTATAATTAATTCTTTATTTCTTAAATGTTGGAATCAAGTTGTAGAAGAATCTATATTACATTAAATGTAAATGGAAAGTATCAGAAATATTGGTATAATTTCTATAATTTGCTTGCTTGTAATTGAAATGATATCATTTTATTTTCTTTGTTATGGGACGCATAGAATTTAAAGAACTAATTTCAGTGACCTGTGGTAAGGGTAAAATGGCATAGTTTTAGAAAATAATGTGTTACAGACATTAATAAATATTGAGGGGCACTGTTGGAAAAGGAAATGTTGAACATTGAATTTGTTTAGATAGAAGATATATTAACAATTTAAAAAGTTACTACAGAATGTCTTTATTTTTGATACTCTTGAAAAGTAGATACATAAAATATATTATAAAATATGGGTGAATTATTGTAAGTAACAAAATATATCAACTACAGTTTATGCCAAAAAGGAATGGAAAGAGGCTAATAGAATGCACATTATATGGTATATATTAATATATAATATTTTATATATTAATATGTCATTTATATTATAGATATGTATTAGATGCTTAATACATATGCATATATGTATTTATCAATTAGCTCCCAGCAGACACTCATATCTAGATATTACAACTAATGTAATAAGTTTATATTAAAACATTTTTTAAAGCTTTAAATTTGTCAGTAAAATTCTCAGTGTGTATATATACATATGTTATTCTCAGTATGTGTATATATAAAGTATATATGTATACTTTGTCTACTCTGTGTATGTGTGTGTGTATATATATATACTTTGTATATATATATATGTTTTTGTGTGTATGTGTGTGTATACATATATGTACATATACACACACACACACACACACACATATATATATACATATATATATACATATATACTTTGTTTACTTAACAAAAGACAAATTAACAGGAGAACAGCTTTATTACATATGCGTAAGCTGGTCTTCAAAGAACAGAAGTTAAGATCCAAGTAGTAAGAGATTAGGCTCAGGGGCTATATATCATTTTAACAAAGGACAATAAATTGTGATGTAGAATGAGACTAGAGAAAAGAGGTTTGTTGTTTAGATCAAGAAAATTATGAAAAGGTTTTATATGAAGAAACTAATAAAAAAGTAAGATTTGTCAAGTAACAGTCTTGACAAAAGATAAAGATATAGATAATAATGTCCTAAGTAATAAAGTTATTTCCTTTTCCTACTGGTGGTAAGAAGTGGCACCTTAACAAAAGGAAATTTATAACTTGCCTTTATGCAGAAAAGGGAAGGGTAGAGAGCTTTCTTGCATTATTATTTTTCAGTTGTCTACAGTTTAAAAGAATCCTTACACCAAGATGGCACATATTGTGGTGGCATATTCCTATTCTTCTTAAGAATTAAAAATAAATAAAGAGAAATATACATACAGCACATTCCATATGGCACAATAACATAATAAAGAGATGAGAAAAGCATATAAATTAATAAAGTAGGATGACACAATTAAGTCCAAGGAATTCCAATACTTTTCATTTTGACAACAATGTGAGCAAGTTAGTCTAATAATGAATGAAATTAAGTTTTAAAAAGTTAATGTGTGCTGTCTGTAATAGACACACCTCTCTAACAATGGCAAACTAATATAAAAAGTAAAATAAAGTGTATTATATAAAATATAAATAATTATTATAATGGTTTTGGGAAATGCTAGGCTAATAAAGTTGAATACGTGTCCATCAGGATCTCTAGGTATTTGATATGCTAATGTAACCTAGATGGTCATAGAGGAGGATATACTATGTTGTAGTTTCCAATGTAATTTAAGACAGGATACTTTTTCACAAAACTTTTTCAGAACAAATGTTCCTTGAGCATATTAGTAAAGCCATACACTGACCTGATACCCAACATCCATTTTAAAATGTGCCTACAAACTCCTATCCAAGTAACCTGTTCCCACACATTCTAGATTTTTGTTTTTTGAGGACTTACAATGTGGTTAGTAATGAGACTCTCACATCACATTTTATAAATTTTATTAAGCTGACTTTTTTCATGTCCATTTGTTAGTGACTACACATTATCCTTCTTTATACTACACATGTTTTAAGGCATGTTTTAAGTGTCTGCCTATCTAAACTGGAATTTAGGTTGACTTTCAGTTATGATTTATGATAACTGGCTAAGATGTATAAGACCTTCATTTTTCTATTGAAATATAATCATCCACAGTTTTTTTTTACAATTGTCATAATTGTGAATCATTTACAAATCTAAACAAGTCATGTCTGGCCTACTTAATACAAGCTATTTTATAAAAAGAATTCTTAAATATAACATTTTTATTTATAAAATGCACAACGTTTGTTTATGTGTTTGAATGTGATAGAAACTTTAAATATCCTCTATCTATATACACTTTTACATGTTTTTTTGTTTTGAAATGACCTAGTTTAATTTTTCATGTAAGCTTTGTGTCATGGTTTTATCTGGTATTATATTTTTGTCACAAAAAACTTTAAAATCATTTTTACTACTCTTTTAATGATTAAACTGTTTCATTCTAAAAACTATTTATTTTCCTTATGGTACATAGTAACATTTTATTATGTTCTTGTGTGCATTTTTATTATATATTCTGAAACATAATTATTTTATTGTCATTCACTCTGGTGATGTCAATAGTGAACAATAATGAGAATGTAATGGGCTATATTAATAAGCCTATTATAAGCTCTCATGTATTATAATCTCTATTATGATTTGACATTCACAAGTGTGGTTAGATTGTTTATGAAGAATAAATAGCTGAGTAGTACTAAGTTTGTAACCTCGAAGATGAAAGTGATTATGTATGAGAAATAAGTAATTGAACATGAAACACACTGGCGGTTGCTGGTTTTCAGTTCCTTAGAAATGATTGCAAGTCCATTAGGTTCTGTAAGACATTGAATTTCATGAGCAGTTAGTGTTAACAGCTTTGTACTCTAAGACATCCCTGAGTATTTCCAGTTATGGCAATAAAGTTTAGATGCTATTAAGGCTACACTTGATAAATCTGACTGGTGTCTGAGAAGAGTACAATGAAAGAGTAATTGTCAGGTAATTATAGATAATTCTTTATAAGAAGTTCCACCAAGAACAAATTTATAGATTGAATTGTAAATGATAGTTTCAGTATGCAAATGACAATATTAATGATATTTGTAACTTTGAAGGAGATGTTTAAAATATTTAAATGTCAAGGCTTTGCAATATATGTACATATGTGGCAATTAAAAATCAAACTAAACAAATTCTTTGAACAACAAGTTTATTATTTCAAAATTCATGATATATCATTACTACTACATATGCTAGAAAAGTTCAAACATTAGTAAGAACTGCAAAAAATAACCTTTCCCTTCTCTCTCTCTCTATATATATATATTTTGTTGTTGTTTGAGACTGAGTTTCACTCTTGTTACCCAGGCTGGAGTGCAATGGTGTGATCTCGGCTCACCGCAACCTCCACCTACTGGGTTCAGGCAATTCTCCTGCCTTAGCCTCCTGAGTAGCTGGGATTACAGGCACGTGCCACCATGCCCAGCTAATTTTTCTGTATTTTTAGTAGAGACAGGGTTTCACCAAATTGACCAGGATGGTTATTTTTGTTTTTAATAGAAAATAACCCTAAGTTAATATATGATACAATCAAATTGAGTTTTACTCTCAAAGATAGAATATATAATTAGAATATGTATTGCATATCATACTTTCAGGAAAGAAGAAAGCATGATACTTGGCCACTTTCATATTCAGACAATAGATTGCTTTTAGTTATCATATTTTCTTTTAAGAACTTTCTCATTCTTTTGTGAGGGAATTACATAAAGTTTCTGAACCTGAGACCTATGAATGGAACACAAACAGTATTTGAACTCAAACAGCTCCTGACTTCAGTGTGTGTCTGAGATGTGTGTGCATTTGTGATGTGTATAAGGGAGTTCAGATTTTTGCACAAGAGATGCAGATGTCATCAGTCTGAGTGAATTTTTAATATGACCCACACAAGTAGAAATAAAAATTAAAAATTATTGAACAAGTGCTTCTGACTGTAATTTCAGTTATCTGAGTGTGACTATTCTAAAATAGGTGCTTTATTAAAGTGATTGAAGTGTACGTAGGCATTCATTTGTATGTTATTTTTGAATAATAACCATATTTGTTAATGAATGTATACAGTTTAAAATAGAAAAAACCAAGGCAATTATATAAATAACTTAGAGTCCTAAAAAATGTCTACACTTAAAAAATTTATTGTATTTATTTTTTTCTTGTGTTAAACTACACATGCTGTAATATTTATCATTTTTACCATTATAAGTGTACAATTTAGCAGCATCAAATATATTCATGGTGTTGTATAACATGATCCCTATCTAACCCCTAAAACATTTTTGTCATCCCCAATAGAAATCCTGTATCCATTAAAAAATACTTCCACATTCCCCGCTCCTCAAAACTCTTTCTATCCTTCTTATATTAAGATATAAGATACCTTCCCTATGTGGTTTTACATGTTATAGATACTTCAAAAAGTAAAATTATGCAATATTATTCCTTCTGTATTTATCTGGATTATTATACTGAGCATAATGTTTTCAATGACCATTTCTATTGTAGTATATATCAAAATTTCATTTCATTTTCATGGCTGAGTATTATTCTGTTGCATGTGTTTGCCACATTTTCTTATCTATTTATCTGTTAACAGACACTTGAGTTGGTTCCAACTTTCACTATTGTGAATAATTTTCCCATGAATATTTATTTATAAATGTCTATTTTAGTCCCTGCTTTTAGTTATTTTGGATATATAGCTAGGAGGTGAATTGTTGGGTCATGTGATCGTTCTGTTTAGACTTTTGAGAAACTACCAAACTGTTTTTCACAGCAGCAGCAGCATTTTACATTTCTACCAGCAATACACAAAGTCTTTAATTTCTCAACATCATCAGTAAACTTCTTTCTCCCCCTTTTAAAATTATACTCATACTGGTTGGTATAAAGTGGTAGCTCATTGTGGTTTTGATTTACATTTCTTCAATGACTAACAATGTTGAGCATCTTTTCATATACATATATATATATATATATATATATATATATATTTGTGTATATATATGTATATATATATATTTTTGTGTATATATATAATTTTATGGCATTTATATACATATAAATGTTTAGTGGCCATTTGCACATCTTATTTGTAGAAATTTATGTTCAAGTCTTTTGCCTATTTACCTATTTATTGTTGTTACTGTTCAGTTGTTGGAGTTCTTTATGTATTCTGTATGTTGATCTATTATCAATTATATGACTTGAAATTATTTTGTCCCATTTTGAAAGCTGTCTTTTCACTTTCTTGATCATAAGCTTCGATGTACAAAAGTTTTTAATTTGAATAAACCACAGTTTATCCAGTTATTTCTTTGTTGACTGGGCTTTTGGTGACATGACTATGAGATTTTTGCCAAATCCAATGTCATGAAGATATTCCCAAGTGTTTTCTTCCAGGAGCCTCACAGTTTTAGCTCAGAAATTTTGCTATTTTATAGATTTTAAGCTGGTATTTGTATAGGGCTTAAGGTAAGGAACCAAAATTTTATTCATTTTCCAGCACCATTTGTTGAAAAGGCAGTACTCTCCTCATTAAATGGTCTTGGCACCCTTGTCAAAAATCAGTTAGCAGTATAGTTGAGGTTTTAGTTTTGAACTTTTATTTTATTCCATTGTTTTTTCTTATGCTAGTACCATACTGTTTTAGTCACTATTACTTTGTGGTAAGTTTCAAAGTTGGGAAGTGTGAGTCCTCCAAATTTATTATTCTTTAGATTTAGGGCTTCTTAACTTTCCATATAAATTTAAGAATAGGCTTTCCCATTTCTTAGAGAAACACTGTATTTATAGGAATTGAGTTTAATCTGGTGATCAATTTCTATAATATTGACACTTTAACAATGCTAAGTCTTCATATGTATGAATGTGGGTTATCTTTTATTATATATAATTTATTTTTACAATATTTTGTATAGGTTGATGCAAAAGGAAGAAAGGAAGGAAGCGACAGAGGGAGGAAAGGAAGGAGGGAGGGAGAGAGGGAGGAAGAGAATAGGAATGAAGGAGAGGAAAGGAAAGAGAGAAAGGAAGTATATCTAGGACTTAATTAATTATCTTGCATAACTGAAACTTTATATTTCTTGACTAACAACTCCCATTCTTCCTTCTCAGCCTTTAGCAATAACCATTTTACTTATTGTTTCTATGATTTTGACTATTTTAGATTCTCTTGTAAGTGGTATCAGGTAATATTGTTCTTCCATCTATAGCTTATTTCATTTAGAATAAGTGTCATCCAAGTTTATCCATATGGTCACAAATGGCAAGATTTCCTTCTTTGTTAATGTGAATAATATTCCACTATATATATGTTCCACATTTTCTTCATTCATCCATCAGACAATGGGCACTAAGGTGCTTCTATGTTTTGACAATTATTAATAATTCTGCAATAAACATGGCAGTGAAGAAATTTTTTCGAGAGCTGGTCTTCAATTCATTTGTATATATACCCAGAAGTAGAATTCCTAAATAATATGGTGTTTCTGTTTATAATTTTTTGAGGAACTCCCATGCTGTTTTCCTTAGTGGCTGGGCTAATTTACATCCCCACCAACAACATACAAGGGCTCCCTTTCTCCATATCCTTGTCAATGTTTATTATTTTTTTTAATATTAGCCATCCTAAGAGATGTAAGTTGATATCGCATTGTGGTTTCGATTTGCATTTCCCCAATAAAAGGTGACATTCAGCACTTTTTTCATATACCTGTGGGCCATTGGTATATGTTTTTTGGAGAAACATGTATTCAATTCCTTTTCCAATTTTAAAATTGTAGTTTTCATTAATTTAGTCATTTGGAGGAATTTTTTGCAATTGAGTTGAAAGAGTACCTTATATATTTTAGAGTTAACATTTTATCAGATGGTTTGTAATCATTTTCTCTCATTTTTAGATTGTTTTCATTCTGTTGGTTGTTACAATTGCAAAACTGAAGGCTTTATTGACACTGATTTCAGAATATATTACAAAGCTATAGTAATCAAACTGTTATGGCATCAGAATAAAAACAAATATATGGACCAATAAACAGAATAGAAAGCCTCCAGATAAACCCATGTGTGCATGGTCAATTGCACTTCAACAAGTATGTAAAAAATACACAATAACGAAAAGATACTTTTGTCAATCAGCTGTGCTGGAAAACTGAATATTCACATGCAAATGAATGAAATTGGCCCCTTATCTTACACTACACACAAAAATCAACTCAAAGTGGATTAAAGACCTAAACATAACACCTGAAGCTGTAATATTCCTAGATGAAAATATAAAGGAGAAGTTTCTTTATACATTTTGGCAATAATGTTTTGGATATGACCCAAAAGCATAGGCAACAAAAGCAAAAATAGACAAGTGGAACTATGTTAAACTAAAATCTTCTGCATAGCAAAGAAAACATTTTCAGATTTATTTCTGAAACTGTGTCTTTCTCTGGGCATCTGTTCAGGGAAAAGTTCATCACTTTTTAATTTCCACTCTATGTGCAATTGTTTTTGAAGGTTCAAAAAAAAATGTATAGTTCCTTTAATGTCCCTAGAAGCTGCTCAGTCAGTGAGTGTTGAAACAATGTCAGCCATCTTCTGTGCTTTTACTTCTTTTAATCACTAGTAGAACTAGAACACAGAATCCAAGTATGTAGAATATGAACCTTATTGAGTGCCCTAATCCTGCAGCTGTCTCTGTGGGTTGTGGCCCCACAGCTGCCTTACTCAGAGCTGAGGGAGGGGATGTATAGTTACTACCACACTGATATCTACTGATATTAGCAGTAATTTTATAGCCAAGCTTTCACTTGGAAATTGCAAGCATTCAACTAGATTTCAGAATTCCAAAAGAATCACTTCAGATGGTTTCTGCCAGTATAATTAATGTCTAGGTGGAGAGAGACATTCCTGGCACTTCCTAATTTGTCATCTTCTCTGTTACTCACATGCACTTCATTTTATGGAACTGACCCATGTTAATAAAATACTTCACTATCTGATCTTAGTTTATCCAGGTTGGATATTCTATCTGTGAGCACCTTACTAAATATGGCCTGTTATTTCTTTATCTTGATTTTAAAATGGAGAGCCAACAGTTACTTACTAAATATTACCTGTTATTTCTTTATCTTGATTTTAACATAGAGAGCCAACACATGATTCTTAGGAGAAGGAGATGGCTTTATAGCAAATTGGACTACCGTGGGAGGGAGTGAAGCAGAAAGAATAAAAGACAATAGTTAGAGCAAAAGTTTTAGAAGCCTACAAATCAGATTGTAGTTAATTCTATTCCAATGCTTTGTCTTTTTCCACTCCTCTTAGTCTCCAAGCCAATATAGTCTCCCCTTCCCCCTCCCCCTTTTTAACTATGTAAAAATATCTGTTGTCTGTTACAATATAATTATGAAGAATTCAATTTATCTTTCCTGTCCACTGACTATATGCATTATATTTTAAGTTATCATAGTTTTCATTTCAGAGGACTGTTGTTAAAAACAACATCCTTTCTTAATATAAAAATATAAAAATATTTACATATTTACTTTAAATTCAACAATTTGAGGATATTCAGCTATGTAAAAATATTTTATTTAAATTGGAGTTGAAAATAGGTGAATTATGAAACTCAACTTTTAAAAATAGTAGAAAAAAATAGTAGCAATATACTAACAGGTTAAAAGCACTGAAAGTTATTATTTATCAGCAGATGATTTGTGTCTTTGCTCCCATTTTGAATCCTAGAAATGACTATTAAATGCAAATTTAAAAATTTTGAGGATTTAATAGCTACCTGATGTCTTAACAATTTTGCATTTTATTATATTTTCCATTAGAAAAAAAGGAATAACACTTTTAGTGTGTCATTCAAATTCTATTAAGAGAATTTTGGTTTGCCCTCACTTGTCATTCTCCATTCTATTAAAATCTAGTTCTTATTCATTTTACTTTTCAAAGGTGTTTTATTTACATTTATTGTTGACTCTGAGTTACTAAGAAGCATAAATAATAATGTGTTTTAGATAATTATAGTGATAGATACTCCTTGCAATAGACATTTCAAACATACTTATGTGGAAATATTGAAATACTGTAATATTACAACAATGTAACAATATTCTCATTAGCATTTTCTTTCTTTTTGATAGCATACATATATCACCAAAAAGATCGTAGGAAATCTTCCAGAAGTTACTTACAGTGAATAACAACCATAGGTCATTGGACTATAGCTCTCTTTCTGAAGACTGCTAAAAAGGTCTTTCTTTAATGGCAAACAGCTTTTACTAACTTCCTGGGATTCCAGAAATGCTAATCAGCAGTTCTAGTCTGCAGCACATTTATTACACCATGACATGCTGAAGACAGCCAGTTACAAATAGAACTGCCTCTTGAAAAATGCTGCTCCAGTGTTTTATAATAAAGTGCACCAATTAGATGCTTTCATTAGGACAAACTGCTTGTCTTTTTCCATATTAGAGCTTTTAAAACAGCACAATGTATTTCATAGTTCACCCTATTCTATATTATTATTAATTGAACTGAGCACATTGCAAAGTTTTAATCCAATAAATGTAAAAACATAATGATTAATATTTCCTTAGTGACTGTCAGATCTACCAGAGCCCACCGTGTTTCATATCCAAGATACATAATGTGAAACAAGTTGCTTTCTTTTTCAAAGGTTTTCTAGATATTTGAAAAACCATTGCAATAAGCAGCAACACTGGCTTATAATTTAAAGTTGTCACTTTATTTCAGGATTGATTAGAGCTCTCCTCTAAAATATATTCAATTTTATTCAGAATAAAGATTCATAACTTTACGCACACACACATACACACACAGACACACACACACACACAGCCTCATAAGCTTAACTTACTCGCATAAGGTTATAGTTGGATATTAAGAAACTCCTGGGGGTAACTATTTCAAAAGGGAAAATGAAATAATAAATGTGGAATATAGTCAAGAATCTGTCCCTTTCAGATTCTTCCCAGTGTACAATACTGTGAGTAGAATAGAAAAAGTTGATAGTGTAATGGGGTGCGGGATGCAGGGGAGAGCAGAGAGGCCTCCGGAAGAACTCCCAATTTGCCGATCAGGAGGAGGATACACTCAGCTCCTCCCCATGGGATATTTTTTCCTGATGTGTTGGAGGTTCTTCGCCTCTCTTTGCCCCAAGAATGGGGAAGGGGCCCTGGCACACGGTTAGCTTATAGTTCAAGTAAATACGGTACCCAAAGAGTTTAGAGGAAAGTGATATTAGGCACAGAGAGAGAGAGCGAAAGAGAGAAAACTCCCACGCTGCCATGGGAGGGGAATCCAAAGGGGATATCCACACAGGTAGAGAGGGAAAAACAGCTCCCATGTTGTTTTGGGAGGGGACCCCAGAGAGGGAAATCCAGCACAATTAGAGAGGGAGAGACAGCTCCCACATTGCCAGGGGAGGGAATCCAGGGAAGGAGTCTGCACAGGTAAGGGGCAGTGGGGTTTTAACTTTGAAGTTATTCCCGCCCCATTCATATTCTTGTCCAATGAGAGGACTTCTTTCAAACTTCCTCTGGAATGATTGATCTTTGATTTTGATGCTGGATTGGCTGTCTGGCCCAGAACAGAGGCTCTTTCTCCCAGAGATTTTCATGGGCTTTTTTAGACAAAAGAGTACACCTGAAATTTTACCTGGAAAATTTCAGTTTTTACCTGGAAAATTAAAATTTTAATTTTTCCTGGTGCAGGAAAGTTAGACAAAAAACTCTAGGTTCCTGGATGGAATGGGGAGGTGGATGGAGGCTTGGCACTGGGAAGTTCTTGCCTTTGAAACCACGCCCATTGAGGACCCGGGAAGACAGGTTTTTTTCCTTTAACGCAGTCCCTCAATAGGGCTGCTTTTACTGATGGCAACAGCATTATTTCTCAGTTTTCTACTTATACACAAAAACATGAAGGGGCTGGCAATATCCAATTCCTCTCTAGAATGGATATAATTTGCATTAGGAAGTTGACCTGAATTATAACGATTTCACCATCTCTTTGAATGCAGAAGCCTTCAAGATCGTAATACTCTTAGCCACTCTTTTATCTATTCATAATTCATACAGTTTATGTTCTTATGCATTACTGGAAAATGGAAACATTCAGCTCTATGAAGTTTTTGGATTGACCTCAAACTGGAATAAGAGAATAAAAAGAAAGCATGTCAGTTAATAGACAAGAGTAATACTCCAATTCTAAAACATTCTCCAGAATGTATGCCATCTAGATATTGAGAGTGAAAGTCTGCTTTTAAAAATGTTATATAGGTCAAATGGAATTTCTATTTCTAGGTCCTTGAGGAATCGCCACACTGTCTTCCACAATGGTTGAACTAATTTACATGCAACTATCTTGCATGTTCTGCACATGTACCCCAAAACCTAAAATGCAATAAAAATTAAAAAAAAATGTTATATAGGTTTACTTTAATTTTTTGCCAGAAAATAATTATGTTAGTTGGTACCATTTGTTAATGCAGTATGTTTAACAAATCTCATTATCATCTACCATTACTATAGAAAGATTCACTGTAGTCACGAGCCTGCTCTAACATTTTTGATTATGAATAACAGTAAGAAAAATATGTGACCTATAAACATTAAAATTATGTAAATAATATCCAGGTTTGGTATTGAAGACATTTAACATTACTTATAAATGGAATCCAGCATCACAATACATGGATTAAACAATTTGTATAGATGTCAAACATAAACAACTGGTATGGTCATACTGGCTTTTACTGGGTAAATAGTAAAAAAAGAATAGTAAAACAAGTAAAAATTTTATGAAGTACATTTCTTCTATATATTTATATCATTCGCTGTTTTTTGGTTCAATGTCTCCTGTTTTATTCATCTATTTCATATTGAAATGTTAGTCACAAACCAGTGCATTAAATTCATGATCCACTAAGAGTCTAGATCTGCAATTTGACAAAGATTTCATTAGATAATATCATAACATTTAAAAGTAAATATGTATAGCACTTCTCTTTCCCAAGGTCATAGTGAAATTTTGGTCATAAACAATAACTCTCCTATCATCATCATGCACAAAATAGTTATAAAATACTCTACAAATATTTAATGGGCCCCATCTAGATACTATATGATTTGCTGTTGTAGCGATCTTCATCAGAAAGATTAAGGACATGTTTTTATGTATACGTTTTGCTTATGATCAGCACATTATTGTAATATTTATTTATATCAGTAAAAAAACACTATCAAAATTATAAAATAGCTAAACTGGACTCCAGAGTCTTCTTCTTAAGTTACTTGGAATTTTCATGTGTGATTAAGTGTAATTGAAAGATGTATTGTAAAATGGGCCAGAATGTTAGTCTTAGAAAGTTCAAGATTTTTCACTCTTTAATTTGTTAAATGTTATATGTATTTTGTAGTTCTTTAATAGGTTTACATATTTAAGAGATGTTAAGAGAAATAATGCTCTTGGTATTTATATTATTATAGTATAAAATTTAATAATATTTAATTTTAAATTTTAAATTCTATAAGATTGAAACATATTTTGGTTTTAACACCTATGCAGAAGTTTATGGTATCACACTATGCTGATTTTTTTTTAAGTTTATTATTTAGAAGATCAATATTTATTTTTCTTCATGCATGAACCTTGAAAATTTGAGATAGGACTCAGTTAATAAAGTCTGTTTTGCCAAGGTTGAGGATGTGCGCCATGACAAAGCCTCAGGAAGTCCTAACAATATGTGCAAAAGGTAGCCAGGGCAGAGCATAGTTTTATACATTTTAGGGAGACATGAGACATCAATCAACATATGTAAGAAGTACATTGGTTCAGTCTGGAAAGGAAGGACAACTTGAAGCAAAGGCAGGAAGACTGGAAACAATCAGGGAGGCTTCCTGGTCATGGATAAGTGAAAGAGAAAAGGTGGCATTCTTTTGAGTTTCTGATTAGCCTTTCCAAAGGAGGCAGTCAGATATGCATCTATCTCAGTGTCAGGAGTGACTTTGAATCAATTTATTTTCCCTCACACATATTAACAAATGAAGTTATGTGTCCACATAATTAGGACCAAGAAAACTTATGTTGACTAATGAGCCATCATATATCTTTATATTTGAACATATTACAGAGAAATGTTAGAGGAAAAACTGTGATATAATTGCTGGCACTTTGAATAAGTGAGCCAAGCAGAGAGCCACACAGCATCTCAATATCCTCTTATTTCTGGATATCTTTAACTTTACTCTTAGTGACATAAAACCTTTGTCTGGACACCTAATAAAAATGACAGTTAAATTTCATATTACTATTACATGGTTTCTTGACATTGTATGTTATAATACTAATTAAGTTTGTTTTGTCATTATTCTTCAGAGACATGTGTTATGTTATCTATCATCAATGTACAAAGAGCTCACAAAAGGTTATACAGTATACGAATGCTTAAACAGTAAAACCACAAAAGGTGCTATCGACTGGGGGAGCATGTTTTTAGTTTTTCGTGGGAATTACAATGGATCTGGTGCTTTAAAGTAAGGCAAAAGCCATTTTCAGCTAATATTAAATTAGAAGCCAAATAATACATTAACTGTAGTCCTCACTAGTCTAAGAGAAGTCAGTGTCATGAGCACACCTAATAGAATGGCAGATGGACATTGGGCATAAAAAGCCTGGATCTCCATAGAGAGAGAGAATGGGAATGGGGAGAGGTAAAAGTAGCTCTTGACTAACAAAGAAAACACGTGGCATAAAACCCAAGAAAGCACAACCTTTGGTAAATATTGGATTCCTATATTTTATGCGAGGACAAAAACGGAACGAGAATATTTCCTATGAAGAACAAAGAAGGCTTTAATATTGGAAGTGACAGCCCAGAGCAGACAAATGGAGAAATATATAAGATGACAAAAATACTATGCACAAATAAAATAGAGAAATATAAACTGGCTAAAATAGAAACTATTCGCTTAGCTGTAGTGGTATTGTAATGAGGAAAAAATGAAAATTTGTATAATAAGGGTCTCAAATAATTTATTTCATATAAATTTGCTTCACTTGACTGACAGTAAATTGGAAGTTATTCTCACATTTTGGTGAGGGTTCAGTAATGTGCTGCAAACCCTGTTGACATCTAACCACTGTAGGGACAAGCCTTCCTCTGCAATGGCAGACAGATGGATCTCCAGACGAGCTGTAACCTCTTTTATTTTGCTACAACTTCATATAAGATTCTGATACCCAGAAAAGTAAACTTGATAAAAAGCACTGCTGTCTGTGAAATATTTACTTTCATATAAAGATTTACAAGGAATTAGGCCAAATAAAAATAATTTACAACAATGACATAGCTACCTCAATGATTAAATACAACTTAATATCAGTTTGTTTGAAAGAAACTTTATATGACTTGAATATATCTCATTTAAATTTGGTTAAATGCAGCATGCAGAAAACACAAAACAAATATATCAATTACAGGAGAAATACCTTTAATATTTGTTTAAAAATCCCATTTTCTTTCTATCTCAAAACCCTGAGATTTAGTGAAAGTCCTTAGGATTGTTTGCCTTGTCTGTTCATAATAATCTCCTCGTATATAGCCTGACTCTCCAAATAATCTTCACTGTTGTTATTTCTCTAGAATAAAAACTGGATCATGTTTTCTCTCTACCTCATGATTCCCTATGGAGTGAAGTTGTACAAGTTTCTACATGAGTTTTCTCAATTATTTTAGAGTCTTATCTGTCACAGTGGCCCCATCCCGCCCCTAGTCCACCCATAACTATTTAATATTTTCTAAAAATGCCATATTCAATTATGTCTAGACAATTTTGCATGTTTTTAAGTGTTTTTATTTTTCTGAAATGCATTTTTTTCTCATTTTCCCCCTATGAAACTTCTTTCTGTCCTCCAAGCCAATTGCTATGTGAAACTGTTACTTATTATTGTAATTATTGGTAACATATGTTTTCAGTCATTACATTATTCAAGGCAAGAAATGGGCTTAATTCATTTTTATGTTCCTATACATATTAAAACAGTCAATAACATCTGATTGACTCTAACTTATGGACTAAATTGTCATTGCCTACTTTTCTAGAAGTTTTTTACATTTGATTGTGTTTAGAAATGCAAGGCATATGTATGATGGTAATCAATGTGTTATCGCAAACACTCAAACCAATAAACAAAAAACATGGAAAAAATACAGGCCTCTGAATGTCTGTACACTAAGGGTAAAATTACTTTTGTTGGCCTGGTGTTAGTTGTGAGTTCCTATTTAAACTCCCTTACTTTGAAAATATATGCAGCTTCAAACATTTATTTCAAAGTCTTCTTCTGGAAATAATGAATTGCTTTGCATTTGAAACCACCTTAATTTGTTTATTTCGTCAGCAGCCAGGCAGCTGTTTGAGGCTGATGCTGTCAGTATTGACGATATCAAATTTGAGTTGATTTTTAAATTGATCACTTACCCAGTCTCAAGCTAGCCTCAGGTCTTAGATTTTTACTCAGATATATTAAAGTTACTTAGTGCTTAAAATACAAGCATATTGCTCCCCATACTCTGTCAAATCCTTTCAGTATTTTTTCTTTTGCATACTGATCAATTTGTTAACTCAGCACATTTTCTATGGGTAATTACAACAGCAATCTTTTAACTATAGGAGAACCATAATGATGAGGAATATTCATCTAGAGTATACTGTTTAAAAAATAAGCCCCACAAGAAAGTTATGCTTCTCCTGTATAAGCATATTTTTAATACTGACATATATAAATTCCTGTGTTACAAGGTAGATGTATAAAGCTTATTTGTTTCATGTGATGCCCATATTTGTACTTGGAATTTTTTATAAATTGATGTGTTTATATTTGCTGAAAAATAACGTTTTGACTTATTTTACTTTCTGTGACCTTTTTTCTTGCCATTTTTCCACATTATGCAATATAATAAAATAATAATAGACTCCAGAATTATAAAATTGTATATAAAATAGCATATATCATATTAATAATATTTAAAAATAATTTGTAGTATTTAAAAATTATATATGCAAATAAATATTCAAAAAATAATGTCTTCAGCCTTTACACTTATAATATGTTTAATTGTAAAAGGACTTGTACATGTGAAAATGTCCTTTTTTATAAATAGCCTGGTAATTTGTTTTGTAACCTTAGAATCATCACTTTGACTCCAAAATTTATCACTTCATACTTAACATGTAATTTTATAATGTCTGTATATATCATACCAAATGGTACTGTATCTCATATTCATTTGCCTGGGTGATCATGACTTTCACTAAGACAGGTAATAGAAAAGAAGGAGTGCGGCAGGGCTAGATACAAAAAATATATCAACTGTTTCTGTTTTACAAATGTAGATTTTGACCTGCCTGTGAGACAAAGCATTGCGTAGTTCTGAAAAAAAAATTTATGCATGTGTAAGTATCTCCATAGCTCAGGAGTTTTCATAGGGTTGTTTTTCCTTTTGTTTTGTTTTCTGAAATAGACTAGAGCAAGTATAAAAGCCTAAGAGAATGAGCCATTAGAAAGCCTAAGACTAAGATACAGAGAATAGAGGAATCATTGGCAAAGTTAAGTTCTTAAGAAAAAAGCAAAGATGAAAGTTACAACCTAGGGATAAAAAATTAGTCTGAAAAGAGAGAGAAGGATATCATATATTATAATACATAAAAATAGCAAATGTGCATGTGCAAATAAATGTCTTGCTCAGAGGTAGACCCTGAGGGTTTTAATATGTTATTGCTCATAATTTCTTTGGAGTAAATGAGTTATTTTCTTAAAGGGGAGATTTAGGTGAATATGGAAGATGTTTTTAAAAAATCAGTTAAGAAAAGAAAAGGAAAGGAAGAAAGCAAAGAAGGAGAGAAAAGAGGGAGGAAGGAGAGAAGAGGGAGACAAGGAGGCAAGAAAAAGGAAAGAAGGTATAGGAAGGAAGGCAAAGATCTGGAACATGGTTCAGGGTCTGTTGAAGTTGGCGGTTATGAATTTAAAAAAGAACCAATCTGTATAATCAAACATCCTCTAACAAGATAGACTTACATTCTATAAGTATTTTTAGTTAAGATTTGGTTATCTTGTTTGTTTATTTTTTGTTTTGTGGGTATGTAAGAGAGGGTCTCAGTCTTGTCTTCCAGGCTGAAGTGCAGTGGTTCCCTTTAACTTCAAACTGCTGGAATCAAGAGGTCCTCCAATCTCAGCCTCCCTAGTAGCTGAGACTACAGGTGTACACCACCAAACCAAGCTAATACTGTTTTTAAAAAAATTTTTTGTAGAGATGGGGTCTTGGAGTCTTGCTGTTACCCATGCTGGTCTTGAATTCCTGGCCTCAAATGATCCTCCCACCTTGACCTCCCAAAGCAATGAGATTACAGGTTTGAGTCACTGCCCTTGACCAAGATAGGTAAGTTGCATGGATAATATGATAAGGTAATTGAGTTCATCAAATTTAAAATGCTGTCCTATGAACTACATATTGGTTATTAAAAATATAGAGAGAACAGAGAGACTTAGAAAATAAAGTAGATATGCTACAGTAGTTAAAGAGAGGTCAATTTTTTTTGGTGTGAGGATATGTACATACACTTGAATCCAGAATGCTACAGCAAGTATGACTCCTGATTCATGTGGTTCAACTATGTAAAACTTATATGCCAAGTTTGAAACAACTGGAATTAATTTGCCTACTCCCCTTGGAGTAATAATAATTTATTTCTGTCTAGCTTTGTGGACGTATGGAAGTAAGAGCAAGTAAAGGTCACATATAGCTTGTGACATTGAAAATGGAAAGTAAATATATAAGCACATAGCTTCAGAATTGATAGCTGCATGTATTTTCCTGTTGAATGTTTTATGTTTAATTCTTACTTCATTTAAAGGCTTTAGATACAGCTTTTAGGTATCAACACATCATAACTTATTTTGAGTAAGATATACAATAGTGTTAAACTTGATTTTAACTTTTCATCTTGAAGAAGATATGGTAATCGTGTTACTACATACAGCCACTGCATGATAGCACTTTGTGTGTATGTGTGTGTATGTACACATGTGCATATATAATTAATTTCCCTTTGTTGCTTTATTACAAACTGCTGCCTTACTGTGGAGATTTGGAAAAGACATATTTTCAAATTTGCTATTTGGAACTTCTATGACACACAGTTGTGTAAAATAATTCTTACTTTATCTAGCTCTCTTTAAACGCAGAAAAAAGACACAAAAAATCTAAAAGAAAACATCCCTAAAACAAATAAACAACTAAAGAGATGCTAAGCTATAGAGATATTTGCCAAATCCTGAGATAGTTACAATAAAATAGAAAAATATGGGTAAAAACAAAACAAAGCATACAAATATGAAAATAATGTAAAAACAAGATACATATATTTTTAGAAATAATTACTAGTCATAGAAATTCCATCTTCAATTCCACTGATTAGAATGGTACATCTTATGATTCTGGTCAGATTATAAAATATGACATTATAGAGAAAAAAGGATGAAGCAAAAGAATACACCATGTTTAAACATGGTTTCTGTCATCCTAGTATACCATCCAAATGTTTAAATTTAAAAAAAATGAAGACCATGCAGAGACAACCAGGAAAAGCAAAGGATCCAGTGCTTCACTGTGAGCAGCACCAACATCCAAAACGTCCCTTTGCTAAGGTGACAAATCAGGCAATGGGAACACACTTAAAGCAGCAAACAGAAATCTTCTGTAGACACTTCTCAGCTCTTTTCCTTTTAAACTCTCTTAAGAAAAACTTTTCAGGATATTGATGACTGTATTTACATAAAAGCAATATTCTCCAAGAAATAATGAAATGTAGTATATAAAAGTTAAAGAAATTGTATGATAGAAAGAACATATGATGGAACTTATATGAAAGAAAGACTTTTTAAAGAAACAAATAATTCCAATAACTCAAAAAATTATGAATAGCATGATATTACTAAGCAAAACAGTATAGAAAATAGCCATGGCTCAATGATGAACCTTGTTTTTCAAGAAAAAAATATACAAGTTGACAGGTTGACAGAGCTTAGTAAAGAAATAAAAGAGAATAATAAAAAGAATATGATATACATGTTAACATGATATTGAAAGCCAAGAAAAACCCTACTCAATATTTACAATACCTGTTGAAAATTATGCTAAATGTTGGAGAAAGACCAGAATATATTAATATAAATAAAAATAAAATTGTAGAACTAGAATGCCAGCAAAGGAGTTCCGGCATTCACAATGTCAATAGTTCTTAAGAAGGAGAGGAAAAAAATGGCAAACAATAAAATAATTAGGGAAAGAAAGTCTTGTAAAAAATATGCAAACATCAAAAAGCCTATCTTCTACCCAAGCTGATATCATTGGTAGAAGAAGGGAACAAAAGTTTTATTAGCTTGATCCTATATTTATCAATAATAACAATAAACACCAGAATTCAGAGAAGCAATATCTATAATGATACAAAGGAAATAAATAATAATGTTCTATGCATTTCAGCTCAATCTAATTTTTGCTTCAATATAAAGACAGTACACAAAATTAAAAAGATTTAATTCAGAAATATTAATCTAGAGTTTTTAATGTAGGCATAATTCAATTTTTCATCACATTTTCTTTGAGTTTGAGAAATATTTTTGAGAATGAAACTTATACTCTATTGGAATGTAAGTAAAGAAGCTTATATACAGCAGAGAAAATAATCATTAAAATGAAAAGGAAGCTTATGGATTGGAAGAAAATGTTTGCAAACTGTACCTCTGTTAAGGGGTTAATATCCAAAATATACACATAACTCACAGAACTCAATAGCAAAAATATAGTAACCCAAATCAAGAAATGGGCAAAGGAACTGAATAGACATTTTTCTGAACAAATGGAAAATGGTCAATAGATATATGAAAATGTGCTCAATAGCACTAATCATCAGGGAAATGCAAACCAAAGCCACAATGAGGTATCACCTCACAACTATTACAATGATTACTATGAAACAAATAAGAGATAATAAGTGTTGGGGAGGGTGTGGAGGAAAGGGAACCCTTGTACATTGCTGAAACTGTAAGTGGTTTCAGTCACTACAAAAAACAGTACGGAAGTTCCTCAATAAGTTATAGATGGAACTGCCATATAACCCAACAATGCCTTTGCTGGGTACACATTCAAAGGAAATGAAATCAGCACTTCATAGAAATATTTGCACTAGCATGTTCACTGCAATATTATTCACAAAAGCTGGTGATAATAGCAAAATGATCAATATTTTATGGGAATCTAATTGTCTATCAATGGATGCCTGGATAACAAAATTGTGGATTTGAAATATAATGCAGTATCACCTTTATTAAAAAAGAAATACTGCCATTTAAAACAACATAAATGAACCTTTAGAACATTATTCTAAGTGAAATAAGTCAGACACAGAAAGAAAAATACTGCATGATCTCACTTGTATGTGACATCTAAAAATTTTCAAATACATGGAAACAATAAATGGTACTTTCTAGGGGCAGAAAGAAGGAGGAAAGGGAGGAATGTATGTCAAAAAGCACAAACTTGGAGTTATGTAGGATGAATAAGTCTACATAGCCATTGTGCTGCAGAAGGGCTATAGGTAAACAGGCCTTAGTTGCTTATGAAAATATTGCCTAGAAAATAGATTTTAGGTGCTCTTACCACTTACAAACAATAAAAGCAGTAATTACCAAAGGCAATGGATATTAATTTGTTTTTCTGTAGTAATTATTTTACGATATATATGTATATCTAAACATCATGTGATATATTTTGAATATATATAATACTTTTTAAATGAAGGCACATGTATAAAATATAACAGGTTGAATAGTATTTTCCTCAGTATTCAAAAATATGCCTATGACCTAAACCACAGAATCTCACTTATGAATATAAATCATAGAGAAACTCTCACAGAAAAGAATGATTATTCATGTTTAAATATATTTATTGTATATTTTCTAAAAGAGATGAATATTACAATGCCCAGGGATCAATAAGACAAGGCAAATAAAATTGATAAATTTTTAAAATAAAATGTTATATATATTTTTAAATAATTAAACTTACACTACCAATATCAACATAGATAAATTTCCAAAGCATATAAATGGAAAAAAAGTGGCAATATATTAACTTGAATTGGAAAAAAATATTTAACAATTTAACAAATGAGAAAATCTAACAGTTTAGGACAGCGTAAATTGTTTTTTACATAGTTATAATATTCTGTACAGTGCAGTACTTTTAAGTATTATTAAATTTTTATTATATTATGGAAACATTTGTATATTACCTTAAGCCCTCCTGTTTATATGTCAATATGTATTTGTCTATATTTATTATATGTAAAACACTCAACTGACCTAACATATAACCACAGTTTTTAAAAATGGTCTAATAGTGCTAAGAAAATAATCAATACTTCACAGATTTTTAATTGTTTATGGGGTTGTGTAGCTTCAAAATAAATCTAAAAATATCTATAACAATTAAAATAACACAGAAAAAAGTGTAGGAACTAAGTATTTGTGAAATATGAAAGAAAATATAAAAAGAATCTATACAAGTAATAACTGAAAATATTAATCAGGAAGGTTTCCAATTGCAGTTGATAATATTGATATAGTAATATTAAAATAAAAATATTGATGTGTTTCTTGAGTTTCATTAATAATATGGTAAATTATAAGAATGAATTAGTTGCTTTTAGGTTAGAGATTACATCTGTATTTGCTTTTTCAACTTTATTTGATTTGTACTAAATATGTATTGTTGTTAGCTGATTGGAATTAATATTAGTCCATGAATACTCATAAATAAATACAACAAAATATTGAAATATATACATTTTAAGTAATTTTTAGAAGATTATTTTGAATAAAGAAAAAATATTTGCAATTAAAATCTGAATAACATTGAAGAACTCATACTAAACAACTCATATCTTATGTTACTATATTTTGTGACAAAATGTAGCATAATTTTGATAACAAAACTTGATTTTATTATTAAAAGAAGGGAATTCACTCTTTATTATAAAAGCTCAACAAAAGAAACATTTTTCATTAACATGTCTACATAAACTACTGCTTGTTTTAACTTTATATGTAATCTGATTTGTTCTAGTCTATAAACCTGTCCTATAACACAAATGCACATGTTTATACAAGCAAATATAAACTGAATTGTATTCATTGTGAATATGTTAATTTAATGTTTTTAATACTACATAAATACAAAGCTAATTTATGAAAATACTAAGATATGGGCTGATATACAGTGAAAAAGGCAACCATGGAAAGTGAATCCTTAAATTGAATAACTGAAATTTAAATATAGCTCAAAATTACAATTTGCCTGGTTTCTCAGATTTTTTTAAATCTTTCAAATTTTTGTTTTTTTTTGAAAACTTACTAAAATGTCCGTAAATAGACAGAGTGTCTTTCTATTTCTTCTCTAGTGTTCTCATGACTACTGAGAATTTTTTCTATGAGATAAGCAATGGAGTATCTGCATTCACAAAATGTACTTAGCATTCTATTTTTTGTTTTAACTAACATTGGCTTGAAACAGAGTAAGTATCATTGTTAGTGTAAAAAAACTAGATGAGAATTTATAATACAATAAATGTTTTATACCCTATGAAATAAACAATACTTCAAACTTTTAGAACCTTTGAAATACCAAATAAGAGTAATAGGGATTATCAATAATTCTTTTAGTACATAAAAATAAGCAACATTGACATATAAGCAATATACTTGAAATGTACTGTGATGGACTATCAAATTGGGGTTTTCAGAGAGATATATATCTTTTTTATTCTTTCATTTCTTCTGCATAGTCTAATCTATCAAACAAAATCCTTAAGCTTTATATTCTATCTAAGGCTTTCCTGATAACTTTTGATTTATTATTTTTTTCTCTTCTCTGTTCATGATTTTATTTTTCAAAATTTTGGGGGTATGTTTACTTACATGGGATAAACAGCATTTAATAAAGTTCCTTGGAATTAATAATAGTGAAGAGGAACAAGTTACATTAGGATGCTTTTAGATGCAAATAGCAAGATTTTTTTGAAAATATTGTTAAAATAGGAAAAATTTACTAGTTCATACGAGAGAGGGTCCTAATGGAGGGTAGCTCCAGAGTTCTTTAATGCAAAGATTTGGTCAAGGGTCCACATGTGTTTGTTGTGCTCTTCTGCCTGTGTTGGTTCATTAGACTGACTCTACTCATGATTTCTAGACAAACGGCAAGAGTTTTAGATGTCTATTTAAATCTTTTTAAGTTTTTCTTTTCATTGTCAAGAGCTTTTCCTCTAGTACTCATCATCTGCAGGGAAGTTGTTGGTTTGGGATAATCAGTATTCACCTCTAGAAATTTAACCCTAATCAGAGTGACTTTGAGATAAAGCCTAAAAGGTGATATTGCACCTTGGAATATAAATAAATTTTACTAGTTTTATCTTTCATTTTGCTTTTCATTTTAAAGTTGAGAATAATTTTTGTAAAAGGAGGAAGTGGCTTTGACAAATAAATACCTAATTTAACTGCTGAAATACATCAAGTTAACCTTGCTCAAGGAGACTAATTTGCTTGCAATCAGATATTTAAGTCTTTCAGAGTCCCGATGTCTAAATGTCAACATCAATAAATAGTCAATTATTAATAATATATTGGTTACTGCCAATGTAAGTTGGTTAGAGTTTTTAGCCTCGTATACCTCAAAACAAGCTTTCTTGTTCCTTTCTAATGTTATTCTTAAATCCACTGGACAATAGTACTCTTAAGCCATTCTAGGAAATATAAGTGTCACCAAAGTTGCACTTTTTTTCCCTAAGATCTCTGTTCATGGCTATTCACATCAAGGCTCCTAGTTCTTGATGATCACTGATCTCAGTTGAATTTTAAACTTAAAAATTCTCTATAAGATGTCTCTGATTGCTTATTCATATTTTAATACACATTAAATATAATGACTTCTAATTGGTGAAATTAGAGGAAGAGATATCTGTAGAAGTGATTCCCTTCAATGCTTACTAATAACTGTTTTAAAAGCTAGAGCAAGATTATTTGAGCTCTGTTGGAAATCTTGCATGCAACATTAATCCTAGATTCTTCAGATTCTAGTTGACAAAGACAAAAAAAATTTTTGACAAAATTTAGATAAAATTTACTTTCACATTTGTTTGAAAAAGTTCAAAGTTATGTATATATAAAATTTTATATATAAAAAGCATTTATATATAAAGTATATATATATATATGCACTTACTATCTAAAATCAATTTAATTCAAATGGAAAGAATAGAGAATAACATTAGATATTAAATTTTGCTTTTTATTATCGACATTGCATATGGAAATGATGACATCCTCTTCTGGATAGGTAGAGAAATAGAAAAAAGAAATCGGGAAAAATATGATCACATTCAATAGAGAATAACATTAGATATTAAATTTTGCTTTTTATTATCGACATTGCATATGGAAATGATGACATCCTCTTCTGGATAGGTAGAGAAATAGAAAAAAAAATCGGGAAAAATATGATCACATTCAGAGGGTCCATTCTCTTGATTAGATGTCTGTTTTACTCCTATACATGCTCACACTAGTATACAGTTATCACCTTTGTTCTTAATTTTGGCTCTCAATGATGCAGCATATATATCACTTTAGATCAATTTTATAGCCCATTTCCTTTTTGGCTATGACTTTTGACAAGCCAGAGGCATGTTAATAGAGGGGGAAAAACCTGTAATTAATCTTGACTGTAGAACTAATATTTAAATATTCCATGTTTTACTCTCAAGCTCTTAAGATTTACTTTCTTATTTACAGGCCCAAGTAATAGTAAAATTCCTTGTTAAGGAAAGCCAGAAAAACACTTTCACTCCCACACTCCTCAGCAGTTATCTCAAATCTTTGATTACTCCATGAAGGAATAAATACACAGAATTTTAAGTGACTGGAAGTCACTTAAACAGTGGACTGTTGTTATATTAAAAGTAATTCCTTACCCAATGGGCCACATTAAAACAAACTATCATCTCCTGAATAATTTTTAGAGTATTATTTTGTGTTTAATTCCTTATGTGATCCTTTGGAGTCTCAGTGAAGATTTGTGAACTCTTTGAAGTCAAGCTTCATATAATTTTAAAATTGTGGTATTTGTTTTAGCATACTCTGATATTAAGTAAGCATACTTTAAATCTCATTATGCTTTTCTTTATAATTGAAATGATAATAATAAGGATTATTTTGTGATGGCAAGAGATTATGTACTCTAACAATTGCCATTTAAATGAGACCTGGCATACACACAATTTTCCATATATGTGATATATAATATTCCTTACTATAGGAAGAAAAGCCCTTAAATTCTTTATCCTATTATGAGTGAACGTTTCCAGTGTTAACACTTAGCCTACATCTATCTGTGGATATTTTAAGGTAATTGATTAAAAGATGACAGGTATTAATACATCCTTTGTTAATAGTGTCACAATTTTTGTAAAAGTCAGTGTCAAAATATAGATTAAAAAATCCAATATTTATGTAGTTTAGCTCTATTTTGCAATTGAGATTTGGATAAAATATTCTTGATTTATTTTTAGGAATTATTCATGCAAAGAATTTTCCTCAGCAGACATTTGGTTGATTGGCCAACACTAGCATTATCTTTAAAGAGTTTCTATATAAAATGAGACTGTCCATTCAGATACTGGCTTAACAAGTAACAGGTCTACACAATTGGTTTGGACATTGTGCAAAACGAATTGGATCACTGTGGATGGATCACAAATTTACTTAAGTAAATTTGATTATTTACTTAAGAAGAAATTGTGAATTTAGTTTGTTTTCAGGCATACTGCATATAATATATAAAACAAACTTTAGTTTTCATTAATTGTATTAGAATTTGCTTAATTCCTAACAAATGTAGAAATAGCATGTCTCAGGAAATAGCTGTGTACGTAAAGAATGAATATACAAAACAGCAGAATTAAGAAAGGTACAAAAAAAAAAGCACCTGATATTCACTAGATGGATTGGCACTTATATTTTAGCCATGTTATTTCCTATTTTATATAAACTATCTCACACAGTATCAGCCTCAGGCAACTTTGCTCTGATACAAGGATAAAATGAGACAAATAGGGGCTGTTGCATATTTTCATGTAACCACAGGTAAAAACAAGATTATCACAACACCTCCAAAGTTAAAAATGCCCCCTTCTTTGGCAAAATAAATGCCAGGTCTCATATTTTCTTAACTAATTATAGCTTAATTCTTGTTCTAGTCTCTCATTTCTGTGGATAAGATTTACTGTGATAGCCAATTTCAGATTTGCCCTCTCTTTCTGCTAGCATCCAATCTAGAGTAAACCTTTGTTTTTCTAGAATCTTCCCAAAAGCCCCTAAATCCTAGAATAGCTTCTTTCTAACCTTACTTGGAAACCCCATGGTTCATCACAGTGTGTGTTCTCTGTCACTGCGAGGAGTGATAAACCCAATTTATTTAACTGGGTATGCTACTGCTGGCCTTTGATGAGTGAGAATAATACCCCCTGCCACCATGCTCATGTCAAATTTTAATCTTTTTAATCTTTGAAAATTATAATTATGTTACCTTACCCTTTAAAAGGGATTTAAAATATATAACTAAGGTTACAGACTTCCAAATAAGGGGACTATTTTGGATTATCTGAGTGACTCCAATCTAATTACATGGGCCTTTTAAAACTGAGCATTTTCTCTGGCTGGAGTCAAAAGAAGTATAGCGAAAGAAGTCAAAGTGATTACAGGTATGAGAGAGACTTGACCTGCTGTACATAGGCCAAGACAAAGCATTAGAAGGAATCTGGCAGCTGGTAGGAGCAAAGATTGCACTCTATCTAACGACTGGCATTAAAATGGGGTCCTGCAAGCACAAGGAGAAACTGAATTCACCCAGTGATCTAAATGACCTTGGCTGTGGATCCAGTACCTCCTAAAAGGGACACAGCTTTGTTGACATCTTGATTCCAGCTGTATGATACTCTTAGCAGAGTACACAGTTGTGCCATGCACTACATGGATGTATTTCCTATACAGTTGTGCAATAACAAATGGGTGCTGTGTCCTGCTGATAAATTTCTAGTAATTTTTTATCCAACAAGAGAAAACTACAAATTGTATTTAAAGCCCAGGGAAAACTGTTCTAGACTCTTTTGGAAATAATGCTTTTATCAGAAAAAAAGGTGATTCTCAAGCTCAACATCTATGTTTCCTTCATATGAATGTTTCTTTTTCTCTAGAATCAAAAATTTACTTTTATGTATGTATTAAATTTACAGTGTATTTTTACTTGGAGAATGGAAAATAAAGAAAGGCTTATGAGACCTGCCTTAAGGGAGTATCTAGGCAACAAGAAAATAGAGTAAAAGAATATGCAAAAAATATTCAAGTATAGATTAATGGAATGTATGAACATGAATGTAAATTTTGTTACACTAAAGCCGTTGGGCTGGAAAGAGAAAAAAGTCTCAGAATTGCTGTAATAAGTTGATGAGGGGATGAATGGATTCTGAGAAAGGCATCAGGCATTTGAACCTGTTGAGAACAAAGAATTAGATATAAAACATTAAATCTTGGTGGCTAGAAAGTTATCAAATCTTCAAAAGAAGAAATAAGTTTGAAACATAACTCTTGAACAAGATGCATATAATTATGAGTAGCAACAGAGATATGCATATACATTATACATTTCTGTAGTTATATTTTTAATTTAAAACGTACACAAATCTATATCATTTCCTTATGGAATTATTTGGATTTTTGTTAATTAGTTTATATTTTTTGAAATTACCAAAAGAGAGGAATTTATTTTGTGTACAAGAAATATTTAAAACTTTGGAGACTTACGCAAGCATTTGGAAAAGACAATAGTCGTACCTAGTCAGATATAGCTTCCTGTTAATTAGGGAATTTTACAACTACTTCAAAAATAATGGTTCTGATTTAATTTTGCAAGATTTAAATTTGATTACTTAAGAAGAAATTGTGAATTTAGTTTGTTTTCAGGCATTCTGCACATAATATATAAAACAAACTTTGTTTTCATTAATTGTATTAGAATTTGCTTAATTCCTAACAAATGTAGAAAATGCAGTCCCCACAATTAATGTCTTCAAATTATTTTGAAAATTTGTTAAAATTAGTTAATTCCGTTCATAATATTTTGAATTCTTTAAAGGGTTTGTTTAGCTACATATATAACAAACCACTGACTAAAGTGGCTTAATCAAAAGTGAATTTTTTTTTCACTTACCATGTTTGAAGGTAGGTGACCCAAGGCTGGGACATGTCTTAATGTTTCATTCATCTTCTGCCTTTCTGCTAAAATAATTTTAATAGGCGAATCATAACTTTGAAGTGTACACAAAGACACTTCAACTACTTCATCCTGGTTTTCTAGATGCCACTTAGGAAAAAGGAAAAAAAGCAACAAGCCAGAGTGGTGAAAAGTGAAATATTCTCCGAAACCTTAAACTTTTGTTTCGTGGGCCAGAACTGTCACTTGGATAACCCTAGTTGTCCAAGAAAGTTTTGGAAACATATCTGATAACCCGGGGAAAAAATAATGGAGCCTTACTTGGTATGGAAAAAGTGAAAGATGTATTTGGGATTGCATGAGCCAAGTATAATGAGGCTTCATAACCTCCAGTAAAGACATATTCATGTCCCCATCTTTAATGTCTAATGCCCTACCACAATTATGTATAATTTTATGCATAGCTACTAATTATAATGTCATAGGGCAGATGCACAAATCCTTTCTTCTTTGATGTTGTCTAAGAGGTATAACATTTTATCAGTGCTTATGATCAGCTCCATATTTTTCATCCACTTCTTAAGAAATATTTTTGAAAGCATAATTTGTATCTTGGTGCTCAAGCTTCAGATACCAGCAGGTTAATGTCTGGTTAGTAGATAGTTATGGGGTAACCACATAAAATACACATTTTTAATGTATTAGGATGGAAATGTGTCCACACATCTTTGGGGACATGGAAGAATATAAGGAAAAAAAGTAGAATGCTCCTGGTGAAACAAGTGAAAGCATTATTTTTTCCCCAGCCACGTGGTGTGTCTAACATAAAAGTTTGGAATCAAAAATATACTGCAAATTATTTGATATTTATGAAAAATGCAATACAATAAAAATGGAAGGGAGAGGAAAGGGGTATTAGTCTTTCAGAGGATGGTGGTACTTGTAAGGAAGAATTTTTAGTTAAATTATAAATACTAGTTATGTCAAATATGAGTTCCTTTTAGGTGTTTGGTTTTATGGGGATGGAAAACAGCAGATGTCTAACTGAAAAATCAGCATGGATTGTTGATGCCATGGGGGTGAACTTATTGACAGGAGATTATAGATAGAGAGAAAATACAAATAGAAATTAAAACTATGAAGAATAGTCACTGAAGGGACCTGGGAATTAGTCAGTTCAATATTAACAGTAACAACCAAAACAATTAACATTTATTGAGTGTTTATTTTGGTGTCAGCCTTTGTGTTAAGCGCATTACAGCTATTAGTAATTACAATGATTTTTGTAAACATATATTTTTTTCAAGTTTTAGTTTAGGTATAGGGGTACATATACCGAATTGTAATATAGGTAAATTGTATGCCACAGGGGTTTGATGTACAGATTATTTTGCCACCCAGGTAATAGGCATAGTACCCAAAAGGGAGATTTTTAATCTTCACCTTCCCCCAAACTTCACCTTCAAGTAGGCCCCTATTGTTCTCTATTTTGTGTCCATATGTACTCAGTTTTTAGCTCCCACTTATAATGAGAATGTGTAGTATTTGGTTTTTTATTCTTGGGTTAGTTTGCTTAGAATAATGTCCTGTAGCTTTATCCATGTTGCTGCAAAGAACATAATCTTATTCTTTTTTTATGTATGTATATTATCCCATGATTTATATATACCACGTTTTTAAATCTAGTCTACTATTGATGAGCATTTAGGTTGGTTTCATGTCTCTGCTATTGTGAATAGTGCTGGAATAAACATTGTGTGTGTGTGTCTTCATGCATGTTTCTTTATTGTAGAACAATGTATATTATTTTGGGTATAGATCAGAGAGTAGGATTGCTGAGTTGAATGGTAATTCTGCTTTGAGTTTTTTGAGAAATCACCAAAATGCTTTCCACAACAGTTCAAATAATTTACATTCCCCCCCGCCAGCAGCATATTAAGTCTGCATTTTTCCTCTACAAACTTACCAGCATCCGTTATTTTTTGATTTTTTAAAATAGCCATTCTGACAGGTATGAGAATATATCTCATTGTGGTTTTCATTTGCATTTCTCTGATGACTGGCGATGATGAGCATCTTTTCATTTGCTTGTTTACCATGTGTATGTCTTCTTTTGAAAAGGGTCTGTTCATTTCCTTTGCCCATGTTTAATTGGGCTGTTTATTTATGTGTGTTGATTGAAGTTCCTTATAGATTCTGGATATTAGAACTTCATCAGTTGCAGAGTTTGCAAATATTTTCTCCCATTCTGTAGACTGTTTGTTTACTTCATTGATAGTTTCTTTGGCTGTGCAGAAGCTCTTTAGTTAAATTAGTTTTTATTTCTCAATTTCTATTTTTGTTACAGTTACTTTTTGTGTCTTCATAAAATAATTCAGTCCTGTGTCCAAAATGGTAATTTCTAGGTTATCTTTCAGGGTTTTTATAGTTTTAGGTTGTATATTTAATCCATCTCAAGTTCTTTTTTGTTTATGCTGTAAGAAAGGGGTCCCATTTTAATCTTCTGCATAGTTAGCCGGTTATCCCAGTACCATTTATTGAATAGGGAGTCATTTCTACATTGCCTGTTTTTGCCAACTTTGTTAAAGATCAGATAGTTGTAGGTGTGTGGCATTATTTCTTAGCTCTCTGTCCTGTTCTATTTGTCTATACATCTGTTTTTGTATCGTGCCATGCTGCTTTGATTATTGTAACATTTTAGTATAGTTTGAAGTCAGGTTATGTGATGCCTCTAGCTTTGTTCTTTTTGCTTAGGATTTTCTTAGCTATTTTAACTCATTTTTGTTTAATCTGAATTTTGAAATTTTTTTTCTAGTTATGTCAAAAATGTCCTTGGTAGTTTGATAGAAATAGCATGGAATCTGTAAATTGCTTTGGGCAGTATGGCCATTTTAAAGATATTGATTCTCCCTATGCATTGGCATAGGATGTTTTTCTATTTGTTTGTGTCAGCTCTGATTTCTATGAGCAGTGTTTTGTAATTCTCATTGTAGAGGTGTTTCACCTCCCTGGTTAGACAAATTCCTTGATATTTTATTATTTTTTGTGGCTCCTGTGATTTGTATTGTGCTCTTGATTTGGCTGTCAGTTGGAATGCTATTGGTGTGTAGGAATACTACCAATTTTTGTATATTGATTTTGTATCCTGAAACTTTGCTGAAGTTGTCTATCAGATTAAGGAGATTTTGGAGAGAGACTAAGGGGTTTTCTAGGTATAGAATTATATTTTTCATAAACAGGAATAGTTTGACTACCTCTATTTCTAATTATGTGCCTTTTATTTCTTTCTGTTGCCTGATTGCTCTGGGCAGTACATCCACTACTATGCTAAATAGAAGTGGTGAGAGAAAGCATCCTTATCTTGTACCAGTGTATTACTCTGTTCTTACTTTGGTTCAAGGAACTACCTGAGACTGGGTAACTTATTAATAAAAAGGGTTAATTGACTCAGAGTTCCACAGGCTGTTTAGGAAGCATGGCTGGGGAGGCCTCAGGAAACTTACAATCATGACAGAAGGTGTAGAGGAAGTAGGCACATCTTCACATGGAGGAGCAGGAGAGAGAGCACAAAGGGAGGTTCTACAGACTTTTAAACAACCAGATTTTGTGAGAACTCTATCACAAGGAAGTACAAGGGAGATAGTGCTAACCCATTAAAAACTACCCCCATGATCAAATCACCTCCTTTGGGCCCCATCTCCAACACTGGGAATTACAATTTGACATAAGATTTGGGTGGGGACATAGAGCTAACCATATCACCAGTTTTCAAGGGGAATGCTTACAGCTTTTGCCCATTCAATATAATACATATAATTTTAGAACACATGAGCAAGATGTAGGCCAGGATCAATGACTTGCACCTGTAATCCCAGCACTTTGGGAGGCAAGGTGAGTGGAGAGTTTAAGGTCAGGAGTTTAAATTCAGCATGGGAAACATGGACAAACCCTTTCACTACTAAAAATACATAATTTAGCCAGGCATTGTGATGCATGCCTGTAATCCCAGCTGCTCAGGAGGCTGAGGCAGAAGAGTTGCTTGAATCAAGGAGGTGGAGTTTCCAGTGAGCAAAGATTGTGCCACTACACACCAGCCTAAGCAACAGAATGAGACACTGTCAAAAAAAAAAAAAAACCAATGAGCAAGAAGACAAGAAGTAATGCGGTCATGCTTGAATGATGTTCAGTAAATGATTGGACTTTAATAATGTACCTAATCAGCAATGACAAAAATTGAACAAAAACAAAGAAGTTTAAGAATAAAACGTACTGTATTTCTTCACATTTAAACTGAAAACAAATGATTTTACAACATTGCATGATATTCAATATTTTTCCTAAATTGAAAAAACCAACAGTATTTTCTGTTGCTGCTTTATTTATCTTAATGCCCATATAATTAAGGTTAGAAGAGACATTTCTCAAATTTCTAGAATGTCATTTATCCATTTAACCTGCCATTTTTTTCTTAGTGTAAATATGGATTAGACTATGTGATTGAGAATTGCAAAGAACCGTTGGCACATAAGGGCTCCCACCAAATCCCTGAACTAAGAGACTTGACTAACCCCCTATGGCATCTAGCAGCCTATTGCACATCTCAGATCAAGTTCCTTTCTGAGATGGCTCAGGCCTGCCAAAAGAATTTACTGATCGCTCTAGGCCAACATCTGAGAACAGATCCTGACTTCCATTTTTCAGAGCATTTACTAACAAATTCTTACACTTGTGAATACTTTGAAATTTATCTCTTATATCTCAGGAATGTCTTTCTCAAGGACCTAAAAGCCATACCTTTGAAATGCAGTCATCGATAAGGACATGGCCTCTGTCTCCCAGTCTCCTTGAAAGGATAGAATCTCAACCTACACAATTCCCTTCTGCCAGGATGGAGCTGGCCTATTCACAATCACACAAATCAGCACTTTGTTATTTTTCACATACTCTGCATGAGCTCCCGTCACTCTTCCTCTTTACTCTCTCATTCTCCCTTTAAAACCCCAGGCAGTCACCTCTGTACAAATTAGGTTGGAGCTCAGCCCTTTCCCTACTCTGTGTAGTTATTGAATAAAATGATTCCGCCACTTTAAGTAATATCTGGCTTTATTTGTCTTTGACAAGCAAACTTACAAGTGCATCAGGTTTTGCCTACTTGAATGGTTTTACAATCAAGTAGGGAAAACTGAATAGCTTTTGGAAGTCATGAAACAGTTTTCTATTCACTGATAGAAGGTATTATTTTCTAATCTTAGCAAACATCATTCTCATAACTTGCCCTTTGTAGTTGAACAAATTTAAATTATTTATGTCAAAAAGTAAGGGGAGATCGAAATTATGTGATTTAAAGCTATTAAGAAATGTATAATGTTGAACCAGCCTTGCATTTTAGGGATAAAGCCCACTTGATCGTGGTGGATAAGTTTTTTGATGTGCTGCTGAATTTGGTTTGCCAATATTTTGTTGAGGATTTTCACATCAATGTTCTTCAGGGATACTGGCTTGAAGTTATCTTTTTTGTTGTTTCTCTTCCTGGTTTTGCTATCAGGATTAGGCTTTGTTCATAAAACAAGTTAGGGAGGAGTCCCTTCTTTTCTTTTTTTTTTTTCTTTTTTTTTTTTTTGAGACAGAGTCTTGCTCTGTCACCAGGCTGGAGTGCAGTGGTGCAATCTCGGCTCACTGCAACCTCCACCTCCTGGGTTCAAGCGATTCTTCCGCCTCAGCCTCCCAAGTAGCTGGGACCACAGGCACATGCCACCACACCCAGCTAATTTTTGTATTTTTGATAGAGATGGGGTTTCACCATGTTGGCCACGATGGTCTCAATCTCTTGACCTCACGATCCACCCACCTTGGCCTCCCAAAGTGCTGGGATTACAGGTGTGAGCCACTGAGCCCAGCGAGTCCCTTCTTTTCTATTGTTTGGAATAGTTTCAGAGGAAATAGTAACACCTCCTCTTTGTATTTGTGGTAGCTGCTGGGCTACTTTTCATTGGTAGGCTATTAACTATTGCCTCAATTTCAAATTTGTTATTTGTCTATTCAGGCATTCAACTTCCTCATGGTTTTGTCTTGGGAGGGTGTAATCCACCACATAAACAGAAGCAAAGACAAAAACTACATGATTATCTAAATAGACACAGAAAAGGCCTTTGATAAAATTCAAAATCACTTCATGTTAAAAAAACTTTCACTAAACTAGGTATTGATAGAACATACGTCAAAATAATAAGAGCTATTTTTGACAAACCCACAGCCAATATCATGTTAAATGGACAAGAGCCGGAAGCATTCCCTTTGAAAACCTGTACACGACAACGCCCTCTCTCAACACTCCTGTTCAACATAGTATTGGAAGTTCTGGCCAGGATATTCAGGCAAGAGAAAGAAATAAGGGATATTCAAACAGAAAGAGAGGAAGTCAAATTGTCTCTGAGAAAACATCATCTCAGCCCCAAAACTCCTTAAACTGATAAGCAACTTCAGCAAAGTCTCAGGATACAAATTAATGTGCAAAAATTACAAGCATTCCTTTATATTAACAATAGACAAGCAGAGAGCCAAATCATGAATGAACTCCCATTCACAATCACTGCAAAGAGAATAAAATGCCTAGGAACACAGCTAACAAGGGATGTGAAGGACCTCTTCAAAGAGAACTAAAAACACTAATCAAGGAAATAAGAGGACATAAAGAAATGGAAAAAGGTTTCATCCTCATGGATAGGAAGAATCAATACCATGGAAATGCCCTTACTGGCCAAAGTAATTTATAAATTCAATGCTATTCCCATCAAACTACCATTGATATCCTTAACAATGATAGAAAAAAAAAACTTGTAAATTTCATGTGGAATCAAAGAACACCCCATAGAGCCATGGCATTCCTTAGCAATAAGAACGAAGCTGGAGGCATCATGCTACCTGACTTCAAACTACATTACAACGTTTCAGAACCAAAACATGATACTGATACCAAAATAGACATATACTCCAATGGAACAGAACAGAGACCTCAGAAATAATATCACACATCTACAACTATCTGATCTTTGACAAACCTGACAAAAACAAGCAATGGGGAAAGGATCTCCTAAATGGTGCTGGGAAAACTGGCTAGCCATCTGCAGAAAACTGAAACTGGACCCCATCCATACACTTCATACAAAAATTAA
Organism: Leontopithecus rosalia; assembly: GCA_028533165.1. Taxonomy (NCBI): domain Eukaryota; kingdom Metazoa; phylum Chordata; class Mammalia; order Primates; family Cebidae; genus Leontopithecus; species Leontopithecus rosalia. The sequence continues at coordinate 119,751,560 of CM052650.1, forward strand.
CTCAAAATGGATTAAAGACTTAAATGTAAAACCCCAAACCATGAAAACCCTAGAAGAAAACCTAGGTAACACCATTCAGGACATAGGCATAGGCAAAGACTTCATGGCAAAAACTCCAAAAGCAATTGCAACAAAAGACAAAATTTACAAATGGGGTCTAGTTAAACTAAAGAGCTTCTGTACAGCAAAAGGTGCTATCATCAGAGTAAATCAGCAGCCTACAGAACGGGAGAAAATTTTTGCAATCTACCCATCTGACAAAGGTCTAGTATCCAGAATTTACAAGGAACTTAAACAAATTTACAAGAAAAAATTTGGCAAAACGTGGGCAAAGGATAGGGACAGACACTTCTCAAAGAAGACATTTATGCAACCAACTAACACATGAGAAAAAGCTCAGCATCACTGATCATCAGAGAGATGCAAATCAAAACCGTAATGAGATATCATCTCACACCAGTAAGAATGATGATTATTAAAACGTCAGAAAACAATAGATGCTAGCAAGGCTGTGGATAAATAGGAACACTTTGAGACTGTTGGTGGAAATGTAAATTCATTCAACTCTTGTGGAAGTCAGTATGGTGATTCCTCAAGGAACTACAATCAGAAATACCATTTGAACCAGCAATCTCATTTCTGGGTATATACCCAAAGGAATATAAATCATTCTACTATAAAGCACATGCACACGTATATTTATGACAGCACTACTTGCAACAGGAAAGACACATACTAACCCAAATGACCATCAATGATAGACTTGATAAAGAAAATGTGGTACATATAAACCATGGAATACTATGTCGTCATAAAAAGGAATAGGATAATATCCTCTGCAGGGACATGGATGAAACTGGAAGGCATTATCTTCAGCAACTTAACACAAGAACAGAAAACCAAACACTGCATGTTGTTACTCATAAGTTGGAGCTGAACAATAAGAACACATGAACACGGAGAGGGGAACAATACACCAGGGTTTGTTGGGGGATGGGGAGTGATGGGAGGGAATTTAGAAGATCGGTCAATAGGTGCAGCAAATCACCATGGCACATATATACCTAAGCAACACACCTGCATATTCTGCATATATATTCCATTTTTCTCTTAGAAGAAATGACTAAAGTTTAAAAAATAAAGTAATAAACTTTTTTTAAAAAAGAAATGTATAAATAAAATTAGTAGATATTTAGCAGTAGAGATTTTAATATAAACTTGAAAGTTTTTTATTCAAGAAGGCAAAAAGAACAAAAGTGTTCATGCAGTTTAGGCAGTTTCTTTAAATTATGGTAAAGAAAAGAGGGCAGGGCAGTTGACATCACAGCCTAACTTAACAGCAAAGAGCATAGCATCAAAGTGAGGAGCTAATCTGTTCCAGAGAGCTCTGGAGATTAAATATAACAATGTTGAGATGTGGGCTGAACAGGAACAGGTAAAAGTGATGTATCTCCACCAACTCTTATTTCACCTATGGCACAGAATACCAGCAGTTAGGTATGTATCCCTGGACCCCAAACAAGCAAATAAATAACCATTTGGCAAAATTAAAAATAGAGCAACATAAAAAATTATTTTCCAATATTGGAAAATATTGGCAGTCAACTGAGACTTCTGAGATTAGCATTGGCCCTTTGCCTTTTTGGTGTTGAAACATCACCAACAGAATGAGAGATTCCCTTTTCATTAGTCCTAAAGTGAAGCTGGCTATTTCATAAATTCTGCCCATGTACACAAGACTTCCTGTTATATTTTTAGAATTATAATCTGTTCTTATATATGAATGAAAAAGCACAAACCCCAAAATTTCTATAGAAAAATAAGACAAAAGACTAAGAAAAATATACAGAAAAATCACCCATAGAGAAGAAATAGTCAAAGATGATAAGATAATGAAATTAAATGAACAAATCAAAACAGGAGGAGAAAAAAGTACTCTATTAAATACAACAGCAGTAAACATAATAAATAAGATAAAATACATATGTATGTACATACAATAATTTAGTGAAATAAGGCATAAGAAAGAACATTAAAATATTAAATATATATTGAGAAATCAAAAGTAAAATACTTGAACATAATAAAAAAGACAAGTATAGAAACAAATGGTATAAAATGAAAATCCTTGTCCCTCATGTCTGGGAATGAGGGAAGGGCAGAAACTTTCTTATTCATGGGGACTAGGCATTTGGGTTAAATGAAAAAGTAAATCATCTGATCTTTCTAAAAACTTCAGACATATGAAAATATATTTATTCTGCTGTATTTTGTTATAGGGCCAAGTTTCTCCTCTCTATTTTGAGGGCAAATATTTATCACATTTTCTTTATGAAACATACCTATAGCATACATTTTGCAATTTTCATTTTCAGTTTTTTTTAAGTGAAGTGAGATTTTAGAGACTGTTGTAAAAATACACTAAATGCAGCATATTTTTAACATTTCTGATCCTTTGTAATTGTGTCATCCACATCTATTCACCAGCAAGTATTTTTAGTTTGTTGGCTTTTTCAAGGCTTTTAAAATATCTTTAGTTTTCATAAATACAATAGCATTTTTCATTCATGTTCAGTATATTTTACAAAGAAAAGAGACAGCGAATGAGTCAAAACAAATGCTATTTAAAACAGTGTCTAATTTTCAAACTTATTTATGTCATTATATATTTGTCCATGCACATATGTTAGTAAAGTTAAAGTTAATGCAATATTTCAAAGAAAAAAACTGAGCCTGATGGTATGCTTTTATCTTATGCTACATGGAAAAAATTGATCTCCGTTTACTTGCTGTGACAATGATTTTATTCTTTTACTTTATTTTCTTAGTATTGTTTATCCGATTTTTTAAAAATACTTGGTCTGATTTCTGAAGAGCAGATCATCTACAAAGCTTAGATATCTGAGGCAATTATTTAATAAATTTCAGGAACAATAAAGATTTTGAAGAACCTATATAAAGGTGCACTATATATGCGTTATATATAGTACATATATATGTATCTCAATATATATACATATATGTGTATATATATCTCACTATATATACACATATATATATCACTATGTAAATATATATATATATATACATGTATATATATACATGTATATATATGTGTATCTCACTATATATATATTTACATCTATATACGTATATATATCTCACTATATATATATCTCACTATATGCACACACACACACACACACACACACACACACACATATATCTCACTGTGTAAAGACAATCTGAGATGAATCTGAGCCTAATTTCATTTTCTTTTACTTAAAATTTAGAAGATTTGGTAATTGTGTTTAACACAGATCCTGTGATATATGGACAGGGTTATATGTCTTCTTAAATTACTTTTTTTCCTCTAAGTAATAAGTCATGTAAAATTGTTGCTTAATTTTTCACTGTTCTTTCCCTCATGTGAAGTTTGACGATTTATTTTCATATAAAAATGTAGTCTTTCTAATAATCTGAACATATCTACCTTATCATGAGTAAGAACATGATCTGACGGTATAATAATTAAGAATGCTGGACACCTGTTATCCCAGGACTTTGGGCAGGAGCATTGATCCAAGTTCAGGAGTTTGAGGCCAGACTGGGCAATGTAGTGAGACTCCGTCTGTACAATTAATAATAATAATAATAAAATAACCAGGCATGATGGCATATGCCTATAGTCCCACCTACTCTGAGGATTACTTGTGCCTAAGAGTCTGTGTCTGCAATGAGCCATGATTGTACCCCTGCACTCTAGCCTGGGTGACAAAGTGAGACCCTGTGTGTTAAAAAAACTAAAAAGAATTTCTTTAAGCCATATAATACATTTCAGGTAACACTAGAGTTTGATGTAAATACCTAGCCTTACTGTAGATTATCATCAGAAAATAATATCAATTCATTATCTTGTATCAGTGTGGATATTGAATGGATATCAAATGGCTAAAGATTAAAGGAACTGAACAATAGTAATGTAGCCTATTATTATAGTAAGTAAATTGTTTCTCACAGAGATATGATTTGGAAATTCTAGAACAACTGTTTTTGTATACTATAGTTGAACAAATAAGAACTATGTTGTAGGTCATTTGAACTAGATTTCTTGATGAGATAGAAGTAAGTTACTGCACACACAATCTTCTGATGGATAATAATATTATTGAGAAAAGTTTAAGCAGAACTAGAACATGTGAATTATCTTAAAGTATCTTCTCCCAAATATTTAGTAAAATTACAAAGGGAAAAATGATAATTTCACCAGCATGAATCAACTTTACTCAGATGATCAAGGTCACCATGTCTAGCATTACCTGTAAATATCAAATACCCCCTGACCAAGGAGGGCACAGCACTTCAGTTTTACTTTTCCCAATAGTGAACACCTCCATTCTAATCGTGAGGTTAAAAGTACAACCCCAAATTTAAAGCCATTTTATGTAAAATTAATGACAAGTGCTCTTCAAAAGTGCAGAGGTCATAAAAGACAAAAGAAGACTGAGTTATGGTCACAGAATGGAGGAAACCAGTAGGACAATAAATGTGATGTAGCATACCAGACTGGATCCTCAAACAGCAAAATGATAGTGGAAAGAACTAGCTGAATCCAAACAGTTAAGAGTATCATGACGAAGTTAATTTCTTAGTTTTGATAAATCTCCTATGATTATATATAATATTTTAACAGAAGAAAAAGCTGAGTAAGTGATATATAAAAATTCTGAGTCATTTTTACAAGTAATGTATAAACATAAAATTATCACACACCTATACATACTAAACATTGGGAGTGTTCTGTATGAAATTGTAGCTGTAGCCATACATCTTTATAACTTAGTCAAAAGCCATATAATTATCCACTAAAATATCTGAATTTTACTGTATATAGTAGTTTTCAACAAATCAACTAGGGCATGGGGTACAGACTGATTTTAGGCTATGATATATGATAGGTGAATTTCACTATTATATAAATGTATTACACAAACACACTGAAGGGGATAGGGAAGAAAGAAGCTGACGTAAGTCAGCTTCATTAAATGTTTGGTAGAAATTGACTATATAACCCTTGACTTTTTCTTTTACAGAAAACTTAGAAACTAGAAAGTCAATTTATTTAATAGATATAGAATTATTAAAATAATATGTACCATTTGAGTCAGTTTTGGATACAAAAAGTTCTTTGTAATTAGTATATTTTGTAATTATTATATTTGGATCTATAACTTTGTGTCTGCAATTAGTTTTTAAAAATTCTTGGACATTATTATTAATACTTCAAATATTTTTCATCAATGATCTCTCTTTTTTTTCTCTCTGATGTTCCAATAACATGCATGCTATACCTTTTGAAATTGTTGCACAGTTCTTGGGTACTATTATTTTGTTGTTTTTGTTTGCATTTCAGTTTAGAAAGTTTCTATTTACATGTCATCATTCTATTTACATGTCATCAAGTTCTGGAATACATATGCAGGGAATTTAGGTTTGTTATATAACTAAACATGTGCCATAGTGGCTTGCTGTACCTGTCAATCATTCACCTAGGTATTAAGCACCACATTGCATTACCTATTTATCCTGATCCTCTCCCTTCCCTCAACCCCTCAACAGCTTCCAGGGTGCATTGTTCCCCTCCTTGTGTCCATGTGTTCTCATTGTTTAGCCCCCACTTATAAGTGAGAATATGTAGTGTTAGGTTTCTTGTTTCTGTGTTAATTTGCTGAGGATAATGACTTCCAGCTCTATTCATATCCCTGCAAAGGACATTGTCCCATTCCTTTTAATGGCTGCATGGTATTCCATGTTGTATATGAACCACATTTTCTCCATCTAGTCTATCATTGATGGGCATTTGAGTTGATTCCAGGTCTTCATTATTGTGAATAGTCCTGCAATGAACATACATATGCATATGTTTTTATAATAGAATGATTTATGTTCCTTTGGGTATATACCCAGTAACGGGATTGCTGGGTCAAGTGGTATTTCTGCCTCAAGGTCTTTGAGGAATCACCACATTGTTTTCCAAGACTGTTGAACTAATTTACACTCCAATCAATAGTGTAAAAGTTTCCCTATTTCTCCAAAGCCTTACCAGCCTCTGTTGTTTCTTTGCTTTGTAATAATTGCCATTCTGAGTGGCATGAGATGATACCTTATTGTGGTTTTGATTTGCATTTCACTCCTGGTAAGTGATGTTGAGCTTTTTTTCATATATTTCTTGGAGGCATAAATGTCTTCTTTGAGAAGTGTCTGTTCATGCACTTTGCCCACTTTTTAAAATTTTTGAGATGGATTCTTGCTACTCTCACCCAGGCTGGAGTGCCGTGGCACAATCTCAGCACACTGCAACCTTCACCACTGGGGTTCAGGCAATTCTCCTGCCCCAGTACTCCCAAGTACCTGGGACCACAGGTGTATACCACCATGAGGTTTAAAGTGATTCTCTTGCCTCAGCCTCCCAGGTAGCTGGAACTGCAGGTGCACATCACCATGCCTGGCTAATTTTTGTACTTTATTAGAGATGGGGTTTTGCCATATTGATCAGGCTGATCTTGAACTGCTGACCTCATGATCTGCCTGCCTCAGCCTCCCAAAAATTCTAGGATTACAGGCGTGAGCTACCATGCCTGACTTTGCCCACTTTTTAATGGGGTTGGTTTTTTCTTTTAAATTTGTTTAAGGTTTTTGTAGATTCTAGGTATTAAATCACTGACAGATGGATAGATGGCAAGAATTTTCTTCCATTCTGTAGGTTGTCTATTCATTCTAATAATAGTTTATTTTGCTGTGCAGAAGCACTTTAGTTTAATTAGATCCCATTTGTTATTTTTTGCTTTTGTTGTATTGCTTTTGGTGTTTTCATCATGAAATTTTTGCCCATGCCTATGTCCTGAATGTTGTTGCCTAGATTTTCTTCTACGGTTTTTATAGTTTTGGTTTTACAATAAAATCTTTAATTCAACTTGAGCTAATTTTTGTGCAAGGTATAAGGAAGGGGTGCAGTTTCAATTTTTCACTTATGATTAGCCAGTTTTCTCACCACCACTTTTTAAAATAGGGAATCCTTTCTCCATTGCTTGTTTTTCTCAGGTTTGTTGAAGATCAGATGATTATACATGTACGGTCTTATTTCTGATATCTCTATTCTGTTCCATTGGTCTATGTTTCTGTTTTTGTACCAGGACCATGCTGTTTTGGTCTCTTTGTCAATTTCTAAGAATCTGGGTGCTCCTGTATTGGGTGCATATCTATTTAGGATAATTAGCTCTTCTTATTGATTTCTTTACTATTATGTAATACCCTTCTTTGTCTTTTTTGATCTTTGATTGTTTAATGTCTGTTTTGTCAGAAACTTGGGTTGTAGCCCCTGTTAATTTCTGCTTTCCAGTTGCTTAGTAAATTTTTCTCCATCTTTTTATTTTGAGCCTATGTATGTCTTTGCATGACAGATAGGTCTCTTGAATACAGCACACAAATGGGTCTTGACTGTTTATCCAGCTTGCCATTCTATCTCTTTTAATTGGGACATTTATTCCATTTACATGTAAAATTAATATAGTTACATGTGAATTTGATTCATCATGTTAGGTGATTATTTTGCAGACTTGTTCATGTAGCTGCTTCATAGTGTTCTTGTTCTGTGTACTTCAGTGTATTTTTTCAGTGGCTGATAATGGTTTTTCCTGTTCACATTTAGTGTTTTCTTCAGAAGCTCTTACAAGGCAAACCTAGGGGTCACAGATTCCCTCAGCATTTGCTTGTCAAAAAGGATTTTGTTTCTCCTTTTCTTATGAAGTTAATTGGCTGAATGTGAAATTCTGGGTTGGAAATTTATTTTTAAGAATGTTGATGTTAACCCCCAATATCTTCCGACTTATAGTGGTTTCCTCTGAGAGGTCTGCTGTTAGTCTGATGAGGGCTTCTTTTTGTAGGTGACCCTATCTTTCTGTAGGCTCCCATTAATTTTTTTCTTCTTTTCAACTTTGGAGAATCTGATGATTATATGTCTTGGGGTTAATCTTCTCATGGAGTATTTTGCTGGGGTTCTCTGAATTTTCTGAATTTGAATCTTGGCCTGTCTTGTTACATTGGAGAAGTTTCTCCTCGATAATATCCTGAAATATATTTTTTAACTTGGTTCTGTTCTCTCTGTCTCTTTCAGGTACCCCAATCAGTCACAGGTTTAGTCATTTTTGCATAATCTCATAGTTCTTGGAGGTTTTGTTCAGTCCTTTTCATTATTTTTTCTTTAATTTTGTCTGCTTGTCTTATTTTAGCAAGATAGTGTTCAAGCTCTGAATTTCTTTTCTCTGCTTGGTCTATTTGGTTATTGATACCTGCAATTGCATTGTGAAGTTCTCATGTGGTGTTTTTCAGCCCCATCTGGTCATTTATGTTCTACTCTAAACTGGCTATTATGATTAATAGCTCTTGTAATGTTTCATTATAGTTCTTAGCTTCTTTGCATTGGGTTAGAACATGCTCCTTTAGTTCAGCAAAGTTTGTTATTACTCATCTTCTAAAGCCTACTTCTGTCTCTATCTATCTCAGCCTCCTCCCAGTTCTGTGTCCTTGATGGAAAGGTGTTTAACCCTTTGGAGGAGAAAAGGCACTCTGGCTTTTTGAATTTTCAGCATTTTCTCATTGATTCTTTATTATCTTTGTGAGTTTATCTAGCTCCAATCTTTGAGGCTGCTGACTTTAGGATGGGGTTTTTGTGGGAATGTCTTTGTTGATGCTATGTTGTTATTGCTTTCATTTGTTTTGGTTTTTTTTTTGAGACAGACTTTCCCTTTTTTTACCCAGGCTGGAGTGCAATGGCGTGATCTCAGCTCACCACAACCTCCGCCTCCTGGGTTCAGGCAATTCTCCTGCCTCAGCCTCTTGAGTAGCTGGGATTACAGGCATGCACCACCATGCCCTGCTAATTTTTTGTATTTTTAGTAGAGACGGGGTTTCACCATGTTGACCAGAATGGTCTCGATCTCTTGACCTCATGATCCACCCACTTCGGCCTCCCAAAGTGCTGGGATTATAGGCTTGAGCCACCGCGCCCAGCCCTCCTTTGTTTTTCTTCTAACAGTCAGGCACCTCATAGAATTGGTGCAGTTTGCTGGGTCTCTTTCCTGGTTTACTTTCCTGGGTCTCTCACACACCTGGAGATGTCACCAGTGAAGGCTGCAGAAGAGAAAAGATAGCTGCCTCTTCTTCTTCTGCGATCTCCATCCCAGAGAGGCTCCAATATGATGCCAGTGGAAATGCTTCCATACAAGGTGTCTGGTGACCCATGTTGAGGTGTCTCACCCAGTCAGGAGGCATGGGATCTGGGACATGCTTAATAAAGCACTCTGGCTGCTCCTTGGTGCAGGGAGTGTGCGCCATTGATGGAAATCCCACTCACTGGGCTGCCCAGATTCCTCATAGTCAGCAAGTATAAAGACTAAGTCTGCTTATTCTCAGAGAACACAGCTGCCCCTCCCTGCAAGGGCTCAATCCCAGGGAGATTAGAGTTCCTCCCTAAATCCATGGCTAGAGTGACTGAAATTCCTGTAAGGAGGCCTCACCCAGTGAGGAGGAATGGATCAGCATCCAATCTAAAGAGTCAGTCTGGCCATCATCTGCCACAACCACTGTGCTGCACTGTGGGGAATTCCTTTGGGTACAAACCATTTTGTCTCCCTAGTACCAGAAGGGGGAAGATAGCAGACTGGAGCTGCAGTGATGGCTGCCACCCCCTCCTCCCAGGAACTTGATAGTCTTAGGCAATCTCCAACTGAATGGTCACTGAGAATCTGCTCAGCTCCGTGCTTAGGACCCAATGCCCTGGTGGCATGAGCTCATAAGGAAGATCTCCTGATCCATGGGTTGCACAGATCTATGGGGGAAAAAATTGTGGTTTCCTGGGCAGTGTAGCATTATTACTCACCGTTTATCTTTGCTGCAAGTGGGAGCTCCCCTTGCCCTAAGTGGCTCCCAGGTGGGCCATGGTACCACCTTGCTTTTTCTTGCTCTCCATGGGTCACGCCAACTGCCTTGTCAGCCCCAGTGAGAGAACCTGGTTACCTCAGTTGCTGATGCAGCATTCACTTGCCATTTTTGTTCTTCTAGCTGGGAGTTTTGACCACAGCTGTTTCTAATTGGCTATCTTGCCCCCCGCCCCACCATCTCTTAATACAACTACAATAGAATTTGAACATGAGTCTTGATATGGGCATTCAAACCAAAGCATCCAGTCTACCAAAGAGCCCATTAAAGGTTATTATTTACTTATTTTATATTTCTATTTTTAGCATTTTTAATTGATTATTTTTGGAGTTTTAATTGCTGTGCTTACCTTGCCTGTATGATTTTACGTCTTATTTTTAGAGCCCTTACCATATTAACCACTGTTATTTTAAATTTAATGTCTGCTAATTTCAAAATCTGTGTCATGCCTGAATCCGATCGTTGTAACTACTGTGTTTCATTATACTTTTATCCTGTCTTTTATCATACCTTTTAATTTTTTTTGTAGAAAGCTAGACATGTATTTAGTAATAGGAACATAGGTAATTCAGGCTTTAGTGAGAGGTTTCATGCGTTTCTAGCTTTAATTTAACTTTTGTTTAATATTTTCTCTAGTTGTATGTATCAGAGGCTTCAACTTCCTCTAGGGTTCTTGATTTTGTTTCCTCTGTTGTCTTTGGGTTTCCCTAAGAATTCCATTTTAAACAGTGTTTATGTGGTGCAGCTCTCAGTTGCAATCCATGTTTATTTCATTAGAGTCCTCTCGCTTAAGTCTCAAGTTATGGAAAAGGGGAAGCATTCTATAATTGCATATTAAATTTTAGTCTTTTAGTGGGCCTGTATCCCTGACTGTGACTTTACCAAGTCTTTTTTAGTTCATCCAGATTCACTCAGTGAATCAGGAAGACTAGAGGGCACCCTTCTTTTCCTCAGGCCAGATAATGCTAATGTCTTCTCTTATGCAGAGCAGACTGTTTTTGTGGACAATTCTCTGAATGCATTTCAAAGTAGTTACTTCTCTGTTCCTGTGCCAGAAACATGGAGCAGTTTTTTCAGGTGTTCACCCTAACAACCTGGTCAAGTCCTGGAAGTAAAACCCATAAATGTCGTGATCTTTCCTAAAAAATGAGCTGTATATTTAGTAGTTGGGAGCTTTTGAGTATATATTATTTTAATAAAAGGGTTAGTATCACTGAAATAAAATATATATTCACTAGTAAATTTATAATTTATAAAACTGACAGTACCAACCATTGGCAAGGATAAAAAACAATTGAAAATTTGAAAAAATTGTTGGTGAAAATTTAAATCCATAAAACTTATTTTGTCAATTTGTCATCATCTATCACAATACATATCTATATAGTATTAATAAATTATATGAAAAATCTATTCTTGTGTATTCATACAATAAAAATTAGTGTACATGTACATCAGAAGACATCAAAGAAAGTTCAGAAAAACACAGCCTCTAATATCTAGAACTTAAAAGGAACCTAAAGGCCTAGCAACAGTAAAATTAATAAATAAATCCTGATACAATTATAGAATGTAATGCTATATAATAATGAAAATGGCAAAAACTATAGATACAGGTGAATCTTACAAACGTAATATTTAACAAAGTAAACCAGGCATGAAATGACACATTATATAATATTCCATGTATGTAAAGTTTTTAAAAATATGAAAAAAACCCTGAAAGATAGAAATGAAAATGTTAGTTAAGGTAGGGGACAAGGAAGAGCACATTGATAGAAAGCAGGCATAAGGTGTCTGCTGATCCTGTCAGGTTTGCATTCCTTGATCTAACTGGTAGATACACTGTGTGTCTATTTTCTGACAATACATAAAACTGTCTATTTCAGTATTGTGTGCTTCTCTTATATGTTTTAACCTTCGAACCATAAGGTGAGATACCTATTTAAGAATCACTTTTAAAAAGACAAAAGGAAAAATTTCATAGCAGATCACAGTGCATTTTAATCCTATTCATGAGTCCAGTGATTTATGGGTCTATAAGCTACACTATGGAGACCCCACACATTGCTGAGGGGAAATTATTGGACAAATAACTTTTAAATGCATAGGGGGCAAAAAGCACAGAGAAAGTGGAATACAATTTAGCATAAAAGATTTGACTCTCGGGGCCGGGCGCGGTGGCTCAAGCCTGTAATCCCAGCACTTTGGGAGGCCGAGGTGGGTGAATCACGAGGTCAAGAGATCGAGACCATCCTGGTCAAAATGGTGAAACCCCGTCTCTACTAAAGACACAAAAATTAGCTGGGTGTGGTGGCGTGTGCCTGTAATCCCAGCTACTCGGGAGGCTGCGGCAGGAGAATTGCCTGAACCCGGGAGGCAGAGGTTGTAGTGAGCTGAGATCTCGACATTGCACTCCAGCCTGGGTAACAAGAGCAAAACTCGTCTCAAAAAAAAAAAAAAGATTTGACTCTCTATGTACCCCCACATTGGTAATTTTTAGTCATCAACTAATTATAAGGAAAGATTGAATTGTTGTCTACTTGTTTTGCAATGAACTTCAATGAACATTTAAGTAACTTGCTTCATAAACAGAATGCAAGTGACAAACTACTTAATTTAAGAATTTATTTATCAGCTGGGCATAGTGGCTCACAATTTGGAAGACCAAGGCAGACATATCACTTGAGGTCAAGAGTTCAAGAACAGCCTGGCCAACATGGTGAAACCCTGTCTCTACCGAAACTATAAAAATTAGTTGGGCATGGTGTCAGGTGCCTGTAGTCACAACTCCTTGAGAGGCAGAGGCAGGAGAATCACTTGAACCTAGGAGGCAGGGGTTGTAGTGAGCCAAGATGGTGCCACTGCACACCAGCCATTTGAGACTATGTCTCAAAAAAAAAAGGAAAAAAATATTACTTGTCATGGTAGTTCAAGATGTTGCATTAGTTTGTGATTTTGTCTTGGATACTTTTACAAACACAAAGTCAAATGGGAAAATTAAAGTTATTTGGGAAATTATATTTTAAAAGCCACATTGTTCGCCTTTTCAAATACTCCTAAAACCTATCAGCCTCTTTCTTAGATTTACCAGAACATTTTAGGCATTTATAAAAGTAGTACAAAGTTGTACAAATATTGGTTTAGGGGTAGGTCTCTTCAGTTTAATAATTTATTTCATTAACCACCATGGATGGCCTAGTGTATATTTTTCATTTGTATTCAATAAAAAATTGTTAAATAAACATCCAATAAAAAATATTTCATTTGACCTCATTTCCACCCAGTCTTGCTGATTCTCTCACTATTCAGTTTTACCAATAAGAAATTTAAGTTTAAAGGCTCCCTCCTTTGTTACATTAATTAGACCCTTTTAGAAAAATATGTTCAAATTGACAAGTGCAATAATGAAATATAAAACTGTGTGATCAGCATTTTTCTATTAACTAGGTAGTCTTTTGACACAAAATAAGTTAACTGCTGACAATCATTAAATTATATTAATTCAAAAAATACAAGAGGCTTCTCTGTCCATTTGAAACATTTCATCTTAGCATATAGTCTAGGGACTAAGGCAACACAAAGATCACTAGTGTAGTTCAGTGGTATAGTGATAAATGGTTAACAATCAATTCTTCATTGGGAGATTCATAGCATCTACTGATTTATAAACTACCCCCAAAGTTACTTATTATAGAGCTATTCATAAGATTTTTTGTTTGTTTGTTTTTTAAGACAGAGAGTCACTCTGTGACCCAGGCAGGAGTGCAGTGGTGCGATCTCAGCTCACTGCAACCTCTGCCTCCTAGGTTCAAGCAATTCTCCTGCCTCTGCCTCCCAAAGAGCTGGGATAACAGGTGAGTACCACCACACTCAGCTAATTTTTACATTTTTAGTAGAGATGGGGTTTCACTGTGTTGGCCAGGCTGGTCTCAAACTCCTGACCTCAAGTGATTCACCTGCCTTGGCCTCCCAAAGTACTGGGATTTAGGCGTGAGCCTTGACACCTGGCCTATTTATGTGATTTCATAGAACACAGAGTTGAAAAGAGAGAGGCAAAATTGCTCTTCAGAGGATACCACTCCAGCCTATCACTATCTATAAGTTAAAAAAAAGAAGTCACAGGTAGGGTGATAGATAAAATAAATATCTGTTACATTTTTCCACTTGAGACTTCACATTAAATGACAGTACAAAATTTTACATTATATATTAAAATCAGTTTTCGTGAAACTAGTATTTGAAGTTCATGTCAGAGGGATTATAATATCTAATAACTTAAATTATCTTAACAATTTCATGTTTCTTTGACAAAGGGGCAAATGGCCTGAAGTGAGAAAAGAGTCTTCATATTACATAAGGGTATATATAAAAATATTGGAAAATGGCCTCAAAAAGCAAAATACTTCATTAGTCTTTGCCTTCAACAACTCTTTCCATAGCTGAAGCCTTGTTTCAAATATCTTACATGAGTAGTCTAGGGTAAAAATGAATTTAAGTGACAAAATACCATTTTAGTATGGATTGTGCCTGTGTGTACATTTTTATTACTGTTCTTCATTGCCTAGTGTAGTACATAAACATATATTTTAATATGCATTTAACAAAATAACTTTAATGTAGAAATATTTTGAAGTGATTTAAAGACTTTGTTTTTAACTGAAAATGCTCTGTAGACATGCAAAATGTTTTTATTAACAAATAGAGCATTCCCACATCTTCTGTTACACAGATTCAGCAAATCTTTCAATTTCCCAGCATTCTCCAATGAGATGAACTGACTTTTTGGTGGCTTCTTGTGAACAATGCATTTCTACAAGAAACAGATGTATTTTGAGGGGGATATTCTAGATTATCTGCAAAGCAGTAAATTTGGTTCACAAAAATTTGAAATCTACCATAGCATTTCTTGAGTGATATGACCCTAAAGTTAAATGCAAAATATTTCACTGTTTTGAATAAAATGGAGAAAGAGTACGTGGTTGACTCTCTTAAAGAATTAGTTATGCTAATATAATTGTATAGTTATTTCATAGTTTTGACCATCCATATACATTATTTATTGGGTTTCTTCAAATTATTTAGTTCAATAACTTTGGAGATTTAGTTTGTACTAGCACTGGGCTAGGTTCTAGGAATGATTTCCCACAACAACAATAGGTGATTTCCAGCAGAGGAAACAATTTATCCTTAAAAAATTGTCATGAAATATCATGATGTAGTAAAAATAATTAGCACTTGGCACAAATTCCAGTACACCAACATTTAAAAAATTCCATCGCTATCACATTAGTTACATGTTCTAACTGAGGAAAATTGCACACATGAGAAATGAATGATCATCTAAAGACAACAGGCCAAACTGATAATTAAGGTGAATAATTTGTGTAATAAGTTAAATTTATTTAAGGGATTTGATTACCCCTATTCATTATCTGCATGGTGTGAAATGCTCTACTTTCAATTCTGCTTTAACTAATGAAAACATAATTTTAACATAATTAAGATGTTACAATTATCTGTTATAGATTCTATTTTTAAAAATGTTTCAGTGTTACATAATTTTAATTTCTTATAGCAATTATTCTTATCTTTTTGAATATTAACCTATGTGTCTCTATGCTATTTTGAGTATCAGTCTATATTTTTTCTCTGTTATTTTCCCTGGTGTTTCTTTTGTTGCTCATTTGCACATGAAACATGAAAATATGAGGTAGAACAAAATCACATGTAGCTTATGAGTCTTTCTATTTACTTCTCATATCCTAAATTTCTTGGGGGTATTACTTATAAATTTATAAAATTAGGGGGTATCCCATATCCTAAATTTCTTGGGGTTATTTAAAAGAAAAAGCAAACAAGAAAGACAGAAAGAAGAGGAGAGAAAGAGAGGGAGGAAGGGAGGGAAGAAGGAAGAGAGAAAGGAAGGAAGGAAGGAATATATATGCACCTATATATATGCCTAGTTGAATTCATTTTTCTCTTAATTATTTTCAACTTCGGGCTCTGAAGTTTTTTTTGTTTCTTTTTTAGCAAAAGATAGAACAAGGTCATGGGCATTCAATTTGTGTTACCTTAAAATTGACAATTATATTAAAACTGTTAAGAATATTTTATATGAACTTAACAAAATTTTTCACCTGGATTCAGACAGTTAAAACATTTGAAATAATTTCTTAGTTGCATAATTTTAGCCTTAGTCTTTCATTTAATTTTAATAAGTGCTTAAATTGATTCACCATTTAATAAGCATTTTAATATTGAAAGAAGAAGAAAACCTGCTAATTTTAAAAGAATAACAAGGCTCTCAGATTACATTTTTTGGAAAGGAAGATAGAATTGCTTATCTCATGATGGGTAGGCTAATACAGATGTGCTCCAACTTACAGTAATATTACATCCTGATAAACCCATTGTAAATTGAAAATATTATAATTCAAAAATACATTTAATATATCTAATCTACCAAACATCATAGCTTAGCCTGTCCTACCTTAAACATGCTCAGAACACTTACATAAGCCTACAGTTGGGCAAAATCATCTAACATACAGTCTATTTTATAATAAAGTCTTTGATATCACATATAATTTATTAAATCTGCACTGAAAGTGAAAAACAGAATGGTTGTATGGTTTCTGCTAAATGAATATCACTTTTGCACTATTGTAAAGTCAAAAATTATGAGTTGAATCATTATAAGTCTGAGGCCATCTGTAGCAGTTTCAATTATCTAAGCTAGAGAGGAAAGGAGAAAAAAATAACCTCAAATCCTTACCCAGTGCATACTTATATGGTTTGTCTGCCAGATATTCACATACTGATTGGTTATTAAGAGGTGCAGATCTCTTTTTTTTTACTATTATAGCATATAATGGATTTATTTGCACTATAAGAATAAATGTAATTTATGACAATAAAATTTTGAATGTATCTTTATAGGGTATTAGAGATCAACCAATCTGAATTTTCTTTTTAATAGGAAAGAAAATTAGGAATAAAGTTGATTTACTTGTCCAAGGTTTTTAACCACCTAGACACATTCAAAAATTCAAAATTGCATTTTCATTTTGACATTTTTTAAGTTGCTGCAGCCAATAAATTGATTTTATGTATGGTATTATACAGATGTTATTTGCATATCATCTTTTCTTTTAGTACCATAATGTATGTTATAACCCTGACACATGTATTTTATTAAAGTTTGATTAATGTATTTTCCCAATTCTTTATAATAGACTGCAAAATTAAATACATTTGTTGAATATATTTTCTTTACATTACAAAGGCAGCACACTAGCTTTACCCTAATCCCTCCTCTTACGCTTACACCAGAGAAGGAAAATAGAGGCAGAAAAAAAAAGAATGAGTGAGAAAGGTGAAGAAAGAGGCAATAAAAATACTGTGCTCTGCTTCCACACTGTGGGTACATGCATTATGAGATTAAGTGTAAACTGAGGAGATATGAAATTATTTACTTAAATTTGATGTTAAAGTTTTAGATTGATAGACACAGAAAAAAGAAGACATCCAGAGGAAAATGCAAGAAATATTTCTGGGCCTGCATGAAACATATTGACAAGGTTGGATTCCAATATTTTTGTTATTATGTTCAAGGGGAACTAATAGAGAGAATGTGATTTGCAAGGTGATATACTTCTTTATCAGAAAGGGTAAAAAAGCACACCTAGTTTTAATTGTTATATAGAGTTAAGAAGTTGATGTCTTATACTCACTCAAATGTAATGTTGAAACTGAAATAACTATATGTATTTGTTCATTTTTCATGCTGCTGATAAAGTAATACACATGACTGGGAAGGAAAAGAGTTTTAATGGACTTACAGTTACACAAGACTGGGGAAGCCTCACAGTCACAGTCATGGTGGAACACAAGGAGGATCAAGTTACAATGGCAGCAGGCAAAGAGTGAGAGCTTGTGCAGAGAAACTCTAATTTTTAAAGCCATCAGATCTTGAGACATATTCACCATTACAAGAACAGCACAGGAAAATTCTGCCCCCATAATTCAATTATCAGGTCTCTCACACAACATGTGGGAATTAAGGGAGCTACAATACAAGATGAGATTTGGTCAGGACACAGAGCCAAATTGTATAATTGTTCTTCTGACCCCTCCCAAATCTCATGTCTTCACATTTCAAAATCAATCATGCTTTCCTAACAGTCCCCCAATGTCTTAACTCATTTCAGCACTAACTCACAGGTCTGCAGTCTAAAGTCTCATCTGAGACAAGGCAAATCCCTTCTGCTTATGAGTCTGGAAAATCAAAAGCAAGGTAGTTACTTCCTACATACAATGAAAGTACCAGCATTGGGAAAATACTGACATTACAAGTGAGATAATTTGGCCAAAATAAAGGGGTTACAGGCCCCATGCAAGTCCAAAATCCAGCAGAGCAGTGAAATCTTGAAGCTCCAAAATGATCTTCCTTGATTCCAGGTCTCACACTCACGTCACCCTGTTACAAGAGATGAGCCCCCATTGTCTTGGACAGCTCCACCCCATGGCTTTGTAGGGTACAGTCTCTCTCCTGACCGCTTTCACAGGCTGGGATTGAGTGTCTGCAGTTTTTCCAGGTGAATGGTGCAAGATCTTGGTGGATCTATAATTTTGGGGTCTGGAGGATGCTAGCCCTCTTCGCATAGCTTCACTCCATGATGCCTCAGTAGGGACTCTGGAGGCACAATCCCACATTTCCCCTCCTGATTGCCCTAGCAGAAGTTCTTCATGAGGGCCCCACCCCTGCAGCAAACTTCTGCCTGGACATTCAGTTGTTTTTTTCATATATCCTCTTTAATCTAGGTGGAAGTTCTCAGACCCCAGTTCTTAACTTCTGTTCACTCACAAACTCAATACCACATAGAAGGTGTGAAGGCTTGGGGCTTCAACCCTCTGAAGTAACTGCCTGAGCTCTTTGTTGGTCCCTTTCAGCCAGGGCTAGAGTGTCTGGAATTCAGGGCACCAAGTTCCTAGGCTGCACACAGTATGGGGACCCTCAGCACAGCCCATGAAAGCATTTATTCCTCTTAGGACCTTGGGTCTGTAATGGGAGAGGCTGCTGCAAAGGTTCCTTACATTCCATGGAGACATTTTCCCCATTGTCTTAGTGATTATATTTGGTTCCTTGTGACTCACATAAAGTTTTGCAGCTGGTTTGAATTTCTCCTCAGGAAATGGGATTTTATTATCTATCACACTATCAGGCTGAGAACGTTTTTTAATTTTAGGCTGTTTCCCTTTTAAAACTGAATGCCTTTAACAGCACACACTTCATCTCTTGAATGCTTTGCTACTTAGAAATTTCTTCTGCCAGATACCTTAAATCATCTCTCTCAAGTTCAAAATTCCACCAATTTCTAAGGCAGGGGTAAACACCTCTAGTCTATTTGCTAAAATATAGCAAGAATCACTTTTGTTCCAGTTTCCAGCAAGTCTCTTATTTCCACCTGAGACCATCTTAGCCTAGACTTTATTGTCCATATGGCTATCAAAATTTTGGGCAAGGTCATTTAACAAGTCTCTATGAAGTTCCACATTTTCCTACATTTTTCTTTCTTTTTCTGAGCTCTCCAAACTGTCCTAACCTCTGCCTGTTACCTGGTTCCAAAGTTACATCACATTTTTTGGTATCTTTTCAGCAGCACCCACTCCTGGTACCAACGTATTATATTAGTCTGTTTTCTTGCCACTGCTAAAGACATAGCAGAGACTGGGAAGAAAAAGAGGTTTAATGGAACTACAGTTACACATAGCTGGGTAGGCCTCACAATCATGGTGGAAGGCAAGGAGAAGCAAGTCACATCTTACATGGCTGGTGCCAGGCAAAGAGAGAGTTCCTGTGCAGGGGAACTACCATTTTTAAAACATCAGATCTCATGAGACTTATTCACTATCCTGAGAACAGTAGAGGAAAGACCTGTCTTCAAGATTCATTTATATCCCACCATGTCCCTTCCACAGCACATGGGAATTATGACAACTACAAGATGAGATTTGGGTTGAGACATAAAGCCAAACATGTCACTATATAAAGCCAGGTTTCTCAAAAACTTAGCTTGCCCAGTATAATAATGGGCTAGAGAAAATAAAATTAAATAAGCATAGGGTGATCATAAGGGGACTATAGTTACTACTTAGACCTCCATGCAAGATGAATAATATTTTTAAAAAGAGAGAGAAAAAATAATGAAAGAGGAAGGAAGAAAAGAAGGAAGGAGGGAGGGAGGGAAGGAAGGAAGGAAGGAAGGAAGGAGGGAGAGAGGGAAGAAGGGAAGGAAGAGATTTTCATCCACCTGTGGATCTGTAGTCTGGTAATCACAAATGCTTAGGATCCAAATATACATATATGTTAAAAAAATACAAAAGCTAAAAGTTAGAGATTAAGCTAAAATAAAATCAAATTGATAGTTTCCAAGGAAAGAAAGTTGTAAATACAATTTATATCTGGAGAAACTCAGCCTGAAGATACAGCTCTCATGATTGTTAGACATTTAGATAAGTTAAATATCAGTTAACAAAAAAGTTTTTAAAAATGTTAAATACATGATTAAAGACATTATAGGCTATTAACATCAGAATTCAACTTTGACATTTTAAAATATGATATCATATTTGATAATGTGAACAGTATAATATAAGAACTATAAAAAGTTATATTGGGAAAAGATAATAGAAAAGAAATCCTTTGTGGTTAAATTTTAGTCTTCAAATAGACTTGAAATCAAAAATAGCATTACCAGGTTTCGAAAGGGCCATTATATAATGACAAAGGTTTCAATTCACTAGGGGAAAATATACATTCTAAAATTACCTAATAAACTTGTCTCATTTCTTCATTTTTAATCAAAAGAAGACATGTTCATTTTCATAGTTGGAGAAGTGCAAGACATTATGTTCTATAGTTTTTTCCCCAAGTTGTAGAATTCTAAGAAATTTATATTATTTTCTTAGTGATACCTACCCATTTATGACAAAGACACATCTATCCAGTCCAAGGTTATTTCAGAGCTTCCAACTCTGGGATTGTCCTCTGAAGAATGTGGATATTGCTTTCTTACCCATTCTGATAAAAGAAAATAAACCACCTTATTAGCTACATTCTCCCTAACCACTAACCTTGGGAGTAATAAAACAATATCAGAATCTATCACTGTTGGACTTTTTTTTCAGCTACAAAACGTGGAATTTCGGGGAAAAAAATTCTGAGCCATTTCTGTGGGATTATTTCAGCTCTGCCTCCCCCTAGATGAGTTTCAGTCCCAGGATGATTTTACCTCTAGGTTCCATGGGGCTGCAGATGCTACAGAAATTAGATAGGTATATGCTCACATCCATATGGAAAGAGGAAACAACTCTAATGATAAAATTTTGTAATTGGAGTTTTTAGACAACCTCAAGTTGTTTATTATACCTAACCCATAATGCCGTTGATTTTATGCCATGTATTAACTAGAGTATGTAGTGTTCCTGAACCAAATGCAAAACCCCTGAAAAGGTGAGGATCATCAGGACTGACTCAGAGCCCAGCATTGTAGCAAGGGTTGGCTTCAGTTTTCCTGGAGTCACCTGGAAGATGTGTGTTGAACCAACACAAGATGGAATTTCTGATTGTCTAAGTAAAATTGGCAAGGGGAATTGACAACTCCTTAGGGGTTAGTGTGTAATACCAAAAAATATTTTCTCTTTGTTGAATCTAAAAATGATAAAGACTAAGTTTCTAATTTAGGAAGAAAATTATGCAAAACAAATATATCTCTCATAACTACACTATTACATTAACAATTAAACCAGTGGCTATTATTATTATTATTATTTTTTCTTGACGGAGTTTCGCTTGTTACCCAGGCTGGAGTGCAATGGCACGATCTCATCTCACCACAACCTCCACCTCCTGGGTTCAGGCAATTCTCCTGCCTCAGCCTCCTTAGTAGCTGGGATTACAGGCACGCGCCACCATGCCCAACTAATTTTTTTTTTGTATTTTTAGTAGAGATGGGGTTTCACCATGTTGACCAGGATGATCTCAATCTCTTGATCTCGTGATCCACCCGCCTCGGCCTCCCAAAGTTCTGGGATTACAGGCTTAAGCCACTGCACCCGGCCACCAGTGGCTATTATTATCTGCAGAAGTTTAAGTATTTTAAAATTTAGGTATATCATGGGCTAAAATATGAATTTAGCATGTATGATTATGTTCTCTTTATGGAGGGGGTCTAGTAGATTAACCTTATCTAGTCAAGGAAACACTGGAAAAGTGTTTTTGGAAAAGCTAGTTTTTTCAAAGTACGTATTATTCATTACTGACTGTGGAGGTTTTACAGGTTTCCACTTTGTGTTTCTAAAGAAACCATGAATATTATCAGCACTGAATATATGTATTTTCATATCAACTCTAAATCTGTTTTGGTGACCTTCACAATATCCTTAATTAGCTGAGTCTTACTAAATGAAGACAATTACACAGCTTTACTACGTTCCTTAAATATGCTCGTCATTTAACATCATTTTCTTCAAAAGATAATTGCAAATATGCCCTTAACTTAGCCCATTCTATCAATTTAAGTGCCTGAAAATCAGACAGAATATAAAAATTAGGCTTTTGTATAAAATTGGGATTTAACTAAAAACATGTCTAGATAACAATGCAATGAAGCAATGAAATATAAAGTAAATTTTAGTTTGCTTTAATGAATATGAAAGGATATCTGCATATAGTGTTTAAACACATAATATCTATATAATTCATTTAATTTACATAATTTATAGATTTTTATCTTTATAGTCAGCTTAATACCCTTCAGAAAGAGTTAACTGTAATTATTCTAATTTTTAAATAAGTGTCTTTTCAGAGTTAACTGCATCCTTCCTATCAGAATATTAGGAATGATATTTTGAACAACTAACCACAAGTCGGCGGCAGACTTACTTTGATGCAACGTAAAGAACATATTTTCAGAAAGCCTAAAAAAAGTGCCTAGGTCAGCATTTAAGGCATTTGAAAAACTTTGGCCTGTTAAGATACTTTAAAATCTTTCTCAAATATAGGCATACATTCCTTAAATATTGAAATACATTCTAAAAAGTGTGTCATTAAGCAATTTCATTGTAGGGACATTATAGAGTTTATTTATAGAAACTTAGATTTTGTGGCCTATAACACACCTAGGCTGTATGATAAGACCCATTGCTCCTAGGCCACAATCCCATACAGTAGGCTATTGTCCTGAATATTGTAGGAAATTGTAACACAATGGTAAGTATTTGAGTATCTAAACATAGAAAAGGTGCAGTAAAAATACAGTCATAAAAGATAAAAATGGTACACCTACATACAGCACTTACTGTGAATAAGCTGTCAGGACTGGAAGTTGCTCTTACTGAGTCAGTGAGTGAGTGGTGAGTAAATGTGAAGGCCTAGGGCATCACTGTATACTATTGTATACTTATTAACACTGTATATTTAGGCTACACTAAATTTATAATTTTTAAATAAATTAGTCTTAAATTACTACAGTTTTCTACTTTATAAACTTTTTAACTATTTAAACTTTTTGAGTCTTTTGTGATAACTCAAAACACAAATACATTATTCAACTGTACAAAAATATTTTTCTTTTTTGTTGTTTTCTGTTTTGTTTTGTTTTTGAGACAGAGTTTTGCTCTCATTTCCCAGACTGGAGTGCAATGGCACGATCTCGGCTCACTGCAACCTCCACCTCCTGAGTTGTAGTGATTTTCCTGCCTCAGCCTCCTGAGCAGCTGAAATATAGGCATGTGTCACTGTGCCTGGCTAATTTTGTGTTTTAGTAGAGATGGGGTTTCTTCATGTTGGTCAGGCTGGTCTTCAACTCCTGAACTCAGGTGATCCACCCACCTTGGCCCCCCAAAGTGCTGGGATTACAGGTGTGAGCCACCGTGCCTGGCCTATTTCTTTCTTGTTATAATTATTCAATAAGCTGCTTTCTATTTGGTAAATTTTAAATTTTTAAAAAATGCTTTAAGTTTTTTGTTGAAAACTAAGACAAACAAACACATTAGAGTCCTTTCCACAACAGGTGGGAATCCAAGATGAGATTTGGTGGGAGATAACTGAATCATGGGGGCAGGTCTTTCCCTTGCTGTTCTCGTGATAATGAGTAAGTCTCACAAGTTCTGATGGATTTAAAAACAGGAGTTTCCCACACAAGCTCGCTCTCTTTGCCCATTGCCATTCATGTAAGATGCAACTTGCTTCTCTTTGCCTTCTGCGGTGATTGTGAGGCTTCCCCAGTCACGTGAAACTGTAAGTTTCCAATTAAACCTCTTTCCTTTGTAAATTGTCCAGTCTTGGGCATGTTTTTCTCAGCAGTGTGAAAACAAACTAATGCAGAAGGTCTTCAGGGACAATAATATACATAAGACTGCATCTTTTATGATAACAATGCCTTCTTATAAAATACCTTCTGGAGGACTTACTTGAGGCTGTTTTACAGTTAAATGTTTTCTTTGGTAATTAGAAGGAGTACACCATAAAATAATGATTAAAATGAGAGTATAGTAAACTCATAAGCTAGCAACAATAGTCATTTATTGTCAGGTATTGTGTACTGTACACAATTGTTTGTGTTATACTTTTATGGGACTGGCAGTACAGTAGATTTGTTTACACCAGCTTCACCACAAACACATGAGTAATGCATTGTGCTGTGACTTAATGATGCCTATGATGTTACTAGGCAATAGAAATTTTTTAGCTCCACTGTAATCTTATGAAACATCATCATACATGTGGTTTGTTGTTGACTGAAAAGTCATTATGTGGTTGGTACATGACTATAATTTCAGGGAAGATTTTGCTTATAAAACTAATTTGCATTTTGTACATGTTTAATAAATGTTAGACAAAAAATACAAATATATAAATATATACACATACGAAATATATACATATGTATATATATTTATTCATTTATATAATCATTTTATATATGTGCATATATGTATCGCTCTCTCCATATGAATATATATACATACACACAGAGATACATGTGTGTATGTATATTTATATTTACTCTTAAATAGATAGGAATTGTTTCCTGAAAAAGCTTTTCTCTTTTTAACCTATCAATAATTAAAAATAAAACTAAGTTATTCACAAAAAATTCAATAAGTTAAGTTTCAGAAGTTAATATTGAGTGAATAGGAAAATTCAAACTAAAAACTTTCCCATATGTTCAGTAGTAAAAAAAAAAAAATCCTTAAATATGCCTTTGAAAACATGAGGAGAAGAGGAGGTCCTGAGAGCCCAAGATAGAGTGATTCAAATGGCAGGGAGATAATATGAAAATGTGAAACTTGAAAATGAGTGAGGAACATGGTACTTCACTCCATCAACACTCTCTGAGATGCTGTAAAAGGGACATATGGAAGCTCCAACTTAAATAAGAAGTGGGAATTTCCTTGCAGTGATCATAGTGATTTTATAAAATTTCTTTTACTTCTGTGGAGACAACGTGTGTTAAAGATATCAAAAAATGTCATATTTATTATAAGCTGTTTAAAATGTTTTCTTTTAAATAGAACATTGTGCCCATAGAATATATGAGTATGAATACACACTTTCCATCATAAGTATTGCAGAATAAGTACATATTAGCTATCTTGTTTAATTTTGCAATAAATTTATTTATTAAATAAGTTTTTTGTTAAAACAAAGTAAATTATTTGTTAAAAATCTGTTGAGTCCATTTACTATACATATATATGTCTAAAGATACTATCATCATGAGGAACATTTTACATGACAGACACTGTTGCATACATAATCTCAATGATTAGTGAATAAGATTCTAACTACTTTTAATGAACTTGAAAGCACATATTTGACACATATATTAACAGTGGATCTAAGAGTGAGAAGTGAAATATTCTTTGTACAGGAAGATGCTGTAATGTTAATAATACTGGAGAAGTACATGATGTATCAGCACAGATAACATCATCCTGTGACATCTATTTTGCTAGGTGTCCTGTGGATGTGATTTCAGTTGATATTTGAAGTGGTTCTACACAGAATAAAACATAGAACATCTCAATCTTAGTGATTTCATTAATGACAGTGTCATTAAAATTTAAAAAGTTGAATGTTTAAAAATTATATATATGTATTACAGACATATGTGTATACATGTCATATATAAATACATGTGTACACATGTGAATAAATACATATAGAACACATATATTTGTATTTACATTTTTTAAAAAATATATTGAAGAGATTACTAATTATCTAGTATCAATTACACTGGGCATACAGTAATAATCCTTTATCTCTGGCCAAGACCCCGGATGTGGCCAAGACTGGATGCCCGAAGCCATGGATAGTAGTAAATTATATATCTACTATATCCAAATTTCTTCTCCTTTTTCACAATTTCCTGTATGGAACATTCATTCTTATTGTAGATCT
This sequence comes from Leontopithecus rosalia, assembly GCA_028533165.1. Classification (NCBI taxonomy): domain Eukaryota; kingdom Metazoa; phylum Chordata; class Mammalia; order Primates; family Cebidae; genus Leontopithecus; species Leontopithecus rosalia. The sequence continues at coordinate 119,778,030 of CM052650.1, forward strand.
TAGCAATCTCAGCATAAGGTTTTGTTTTTCCTTATTAAGTAGAGAACTTTCAACTTTTCACTTGAAGGAAACATTTTATGGCTTCTCTTTGGAATGTCTGAATTGCCAACATCATTACTTTTTCACTTTCAGGCCATTATTAAGTAAGCTAAACCTTACTGAAGACAGGCACTGCCATACTGTGACAATCAATCTGATTTCCGAGAAGGCTGAGACTAATGGGAGGTCAGTGTAGACAGTGTGGATGTTCTGGACAAAAGGATGATTCAGATCCCAGTTGGGACAAACAGAGATGGTTTGAGTTTCATCACGCTACTTAGAAGAGAATGCAATTTGAAACTTATACATTGTTTATTTTCGGAATTTTTCATTTAATGTTTTCAGACTGCAGTTGACTGTAACTTATTATTTTACTTTTGAGCTATAAAAAAGGTTTTAGTTACGAAAAGGTCACAGTGCTCAAAAACCAGTTTGCATCAAAACATATTTTGTATATCAAATATTTTTTGTAGTTTAATCGATGGATTCTACATTTGAATTGTAGTGAACACTATTTACATAGAGAAGCATGCATGGATTGTGGGCAAAAAGCTTTAATTATTAACTCATTTTTTAAATTGCATTTTTTTCACTTGAATTCTCACATCTCTACTCTTCACCCAAATTCAGGTAGCTAGGCCAAATTACCATTTCCTCAAGGAGGCTATTATCACTCTGAAACCAATATAAAATAGATATAAGATAAAATTCTTTATATTGCATGCAGACAGAAAAAAATTCCATGAGCTAGACAGTGAATATCAACTGCAGAAAACCCCCCACCACCCTGCTAGGAAACATTTGGTAATGTCTGGAGTCATCTTTTGTTGCTGTAACTGAGAGTGAGGGTTCATATTGGCATCTGGTTAGTTGAGGTCAGATCTGCTCTTAAATATCCACAATGCAAAGGACAGCCTCCATAACATAGAATGATCTGATCCAAAATGGCAATAGTGCTGAGATTTTATATTAACTGTATAAAATTGTAACTGTATAAAATATTTAACTGTATAAAAGTATTAACTGTATAAGATTTTATATAACTGTATATTTCTGTTATATTAACATCATTAATATAACAGAAGGAGCAAAAGCATGAGATCAACAAGTCTCATCTAAGAATACATTCCCAGGATCAAGGATGCCTTCATGAACTCAGTCTGTTTGCCATTCCTGTGAGTGCCAAAAATTATCTATGCTAACAAGATACATTAGTTGCCTACTTTTTACAAACGTATAAAGATTTCCCTTTGATGGAAACAAGCATGTTGCCCACTGATTGTCTAAGGAGTTCTGATGACTCCTTTTGATTCATAATTTGTTGTCTTACCAAATGCACCCTCTGTAGGTTATCCATGTTTCAGTTACCCAGGATGCTGGATACTTTTCAGGGAAGTGGTAGTGTGGAAGGAAAAGCCTTTCCATTTGGCTGGAGTAGAAGCTAACTATCAACTAAAGAGTAGAAGCTAACTATCAACTAAAGACTGACCTTTAAGCAGTGTAGTGGTTAAATACTCTCTACACCTTCAGTCACACATCTTTGCTTTGAAAAACAGTTTTTATATTACATTATTATACAATAGTAATAAACACATCTGTATTCTAGAAAAGAATTTAAAAAATTAAAAAATTATATTGAAAGAGATTATTTCTATTTTTTGCCTTATATGCATAATATTTTCCATTGTAAGTCCATGGTAATTTGCAAGAAAAGTCATTGTGATGTAATTACTTTCATAAGATTGACAGCAACAGCCCATCTATTATAGATTTTTATGACATGCTAATTTCCCATCTGTCCAGGGTACTTCTTTTCATGTGCTAACGTTTTAGAGAAAAGTTATAAGAATTGAAAGCCTACTCTTCTTCTAATTGCAGGTTGACAATTATTAATGCAATAGTCTTGCTAAAGGAAAAGGCATGCCACTTCATTTTTTATAAAGGTCACTTTTATAAAAAATGATAGTTCATTATAACCTCCAAATTGAAAATTATTTTCTAGTAATATAAGCAGGCCCTGTCCCTCTTTCACACTTATCCCTGATTCTAAAATGGCTTCCTTTTTCATATTTATTATCCCCAATATTCTCTGTAAAATTTACGTTGCATTAAGAACCTTTCCAAGAAGGTTTTATTGAAACATGTCACCTAAGGGATTACAAAATTAATGTGATGTCTTTTACAAATACATTATGAGTACTATAAATAAATCAACCAATGGCACACTGAATTATTTCTTTTTCCTCTTATGAAAAAAAAGTGAGACACTATGCTGAGAAGGCTTTAGAAGCCTCAAGTTGAAGTAAAAATTAAAGCTACACTAAAAAAGACTGTAATACTTATTACATTTGATTTTTGGTATGCCCAAAGCGAGTTACATCTGTGCCAACATATGGATAACTCAGTTCTGAGGGCCTGGGTTTACTAGTCGCATGGGCTATTTGTCTCACATCACAAGAAATCTCATATTTATACTCAAGTATTATGCAGAATTTTTGAGTAAAACATTTGAAAAATGTTGAGAGGAATTCTTCCATATTCTAATATTTGGATATATAATTGTATCATTATGTAAATTCAAGAAAAAAGATAATGACATTGGATAGGAAGAAGAGGATTATTCATGGGAAATTGGTAGGGAGTTCAGAGTGAAATGCAGAAAAGAAGATACTATAGAAATCATTTTACTTAGGTACAATGCAGTAGAATACATATTGTTGTTGACTAGTAATAATTTTGCAAACACTGTTTGAAAAACCAACATTTTGAAATGAAGAAAATTAGGAAGACTAACATTTATAAGTATTTCGAAGAGATAGTTCTTGATTATAGAAGTGTAAGTTCAGTGCATTTTAAAATGACTCCTCAATGTTTCTATCATTTAGTATATTGCTCTATAAATAAAGACATTATATTAATTTCCCCAAGTGCTTCAGGGGGAAATCCTCATTTTTATTAAAATGCCATTAAAATGATGTGATAAAAAGAAAATCAATATTCGTGAGAAAGGTAAATTTAGTGTTGTTGATGAGATAAATTTGGTACTTAGTTGATGTGACAATTATTGAAACCAGCATTTGCAAGTTGCATCAAATCTGCATCTTTTTCCCTTTAATTTATTAGAATGCTCTGAATAAAGATTAACTCCCTTAGACTATTATTTCTTGGTTCATTAGCATTAAAATGAGAACTGCATGTTCCTTGGAATAACCTTTAAATTGTTTCTTCTAACTTCAGCATAACTTCTGACAGTATCTCTAAATCTACTTGAACTATTATTTTGTCATATTCAATGCTTTTCAAGCTGTGTTTAATTTAGTCTTTACCAAGGGCTAAAGTTTCAAAATTGACTTGAAAAGCAATCCACAAATTTTGTCTTAGAGACTGTGGGCACACAGCAAAGAACTTGCAAGCCTTTATTTCGATATGTTCACGAAATTTCAGGACATATGGAGGCTTTGGGAATAAGTCCCTAAAATATACCAAGGGCCATAGTGAGTGTGGTCACACAAAATGTTTTATGCATGATGTTTTCTCCAAATTTTAAGTAGCAGGGTAAAAAAAGGGTAAACAATGAAGTTCTTGTTACCATTCTTGCTGCTTTTCAAAGGACGCAGGAAGGAAATTTGCTGAGGCCACTGCATGGTATAGGTTATATCAGACAGATTGCACAGAAACCAAGTCAGCTCATAAGAGAGATACTTTGAAAATGGAGTAAAAAGTAAAGGGGAGAGAAAAAAAAAAACCCTGTTGAAAACATTACTGAAACATCTACAGGTATTGATGGAAAAAAAAACCCACGGCAACAACCACAACAATTTAAAGATTTAAAGATTTCTCTTCAAAATTATCATATGGATGATTCCTTATGACAGTGTAGATATATATATATAATGTAATCGTTTATTTATTTATTTTTGAGATGGAGTCTTGCTCTGTTGCCCAAGCTGGAGTGCAGTGATGTGATCGCTGCTCTCTGCAGCCTCCACTTCTTGGGTTCAAGCAATTCTCCTGCCTCAGCCTCCCACATAGCTGGGATTACAGGTGTGTGCCAACACGCCTGGCTAATTTGTTGTATTTTTAGTAGAGACAGGGTTTCACCATGTTAGGCTGATCTAGAACTCCTGAACTCGTGATCTGCCTGCCTCAGCCTCCCAAAGAGTTGGGATCATAGGCATGAGTCACCTCACAGGCCCTATTTATTTTTTAATAAATGTGGTAACAGAAATGCTTGGGAAAATTTCTCATACATTTAATTCAACTATTAAAGTACATTTTAATCAAAGAAGCAGATAAGACTTTCTAGTTTAAAACAGTAATCTTCAGAAAATAAAGAGGTAACTCTGTGAATGCTCCAAGGTGAAATAGACCAATCTCAAATTTCATGACTTATAATTGAGAGACAGTTTTGAAGGTACTTCAGTAAATTACATTTTTATACATTTTTATACTTCCTTTTCAAAGTGCAAAACTAAAACTTTTAAATATATTACAAAATTGCATATTGTGACTTGGGTTAGCAACAATATTGAGAGGTTATATTACTGCTTTTGAAATTCTTATATCTTACTATTTCTGGCTATATGTCTATGCAGTTCAACAATATCAACTTTGTCAACTAGATAATATATATCTCAATAAATACCCATAGATGCCGTATTTTTTCTATTTCCATTTGCAGTAGTCTCTAATGTTCTATAACACATTTAGCAACTTTATCTTTTTCTTTAATTAATAATACTGATTCTGAAATTTATGATGAATCCACTCTAAATTAACTGCCCTAAGTTTAACTGAAGATTGACTTCTATAATAAATTCATTTTTATACAAGCACAATTTTTCAATCTGTGTTAGAATAGCTATCAGTGAACATGTGTCTGTAGTAGCCACATGCCTTTCCCTGAATTTTATTACATGGTAATAAAATACATTGAAATGAGTGGCTTTGTATTGTCACTTCTGGTTTCCCATTATACCTCCGCAGTAGTGGATTCTCCTCCATTATATTGCTAAGAGCTTAAAGAAGTTAAACTATAGGTTCCACCAATTGAAGAATCACTTTCAATAACATTTCAATTTCTACAGATAGAATCATTTAACAGACATATGCTTTGTACTGATACCATTTTAATTTCAATTTTTTTTTTACTGGTGGTGTGGAAACACTTTTTTTTAAATTAAATTAATTTTACTTTTGAGATGCAGTTTTGCTCTCATTGCCCAGGCTGGAGTGCAGTGGCCCAATCTTGGCTCACTGCCACCTCCATCTCCTAGGTTCAAGCGATTCTCCTGCCTAAGCCTCCTGAATAGCTGGAATTAGAGGCATACACCACCACGCCCGGCTAATTTTGTATTTTTAGTAGAGATGGGGTTTCTCCATTTTGGTTAGGCTGCTCTTGAACTCCCAACTTCAGGTAATCTGCCAGCCTCAGCCTCCCAAATTCATTTTTTTTTCTTTTTACCCAATTCTGTATGCTATGTAGCTGTAGGGCTGTGCCCATTTAAACAAACAATTTTGAATTGTTTCAGTTTAAAAATAACAGCTTGAAATCAGTAAAGCAACTGTGATTTTCCTTGCTTATGAGAAATAACTTATTTGCTTTAATTTTGGCAAAATTTTTTGTTAACATAATTCCTCATTTAGTTATCACACATGCTTTGAAATAATGCAGCAGAATCAAACTTATCTTAAATATTTTCAGATAATTTATTCATCATAGGACAACTTCTAGTGGGTGGTAAGATACAATATTTTCTTAATAAATAGCAGCATAGTACAAGAAAAAGTATTAAGATCTATAATCAGAAATTCTTGTTTTGTTTCTGGATATATAAACTTATTTTTTTCAAAATTCTGAAATTCTGAGAAGCTGTGTAGGCTTGTCATAAAATCCTATCTGCTGTATTTGTTAGGCAAAGGAGGAATCCATGAATTCTCAAATTTTTGCCATCTGTTAAGACAAGTGGAATTTTTATTTATTTTTTGTAAAATCACCTCTGTTTCTCATTTGTAGCAGATTTGATGAGGAATTCCAGTATGCTAGCTAGAAGCCAACCGTTTTTTCTTTCGGTTATTTTTCTTTTCTGTAAAGGATTTTCTGTGGTAGTTTTCTTAGTGAGGTTCTGTAAGTGGTAAATTCTTTAATTTTCTTTTTTCACATTAAGAATTAAGTATATTCTGGCTCAGTGTGATGGCTCATGCCCATTCTCTCAGCACTTTGGGAGTTCTGAGGCAGGTGGATCACCTAAGGCTAGGAGTTCAAGACCAGCCTGACCAACATGGCAAAACTTCATATATATTTTTAAAAGAAAGTTAGTCAGGTGTGCTTGCACACACCTATAATCCCAGCTACATGGGAGGCTGAGGAGGGCTTGAACCCAGGAGGTGGAGGTTGCAGTGAGCTGAGATTGTGCCCCTGAACGCCAGTCTGGGTATGAGACTCTATGAAAAAAAACTTAAGTATATTTCTATTTTGTTCCAAAATGATGGCTAATTTAGATGTAAAAATCTAAACTGAGTGTTAATTGCATCCACCACACCCCAGCAATTTGGAAACTATGACTACGTGCTTTTCTGATATGTACACATTTGCTATTGAGAGATTGTACCTAGAAATCGTATCTTTATAGGCAATAATCAGCCTTTCTCTCTGGTTTTAAAAATAATGTGCTTCTTGAGCTATGGTTTTACTTCATTGTATCTAGGTATTCATTTAGTTTTACATATTTTATTTAGTAATCCAGAGCTGAATATACCAGTATATATTCAGCCAGTAAAGGTATTCCATAGTCAGGGAAATCAAACTGACTATATAAAAACGACTTTTGGGGACGTTGTAAGTGTTAGCTCAAAAGAAAGAAAGAAGAAAGAAAAGAAAGAGAAAGAAAAAAAGGAGAGAAGAAGAAAAAAAGAAAAAGTACTAGAAGAAGGAAAGAAGGAAGGAAGGAAAGAAGGAAGGAAGGAAGGAAAGAAGGAAGGGAAAGGAGAAAAAAGAAAGAGAAAGAAAGAGAGAAAGGAAGGAGAAGGAAGGAAGAAAAAGAAAAATAGAAAGGAAGGAAGAAGAAAAAGAAAGAAAATAAAGAAGAAAGAAAGAAAAAAAGAAAGAAAGAAGAAGGAAAGAAGGAAGGAAGGGAAGGAGGGAGGGAGGGAGGAAGGAAGAGAATCTATAATTGATCATTGAACAATAGAGAGCACAAAGGTTACAGGTGCTGACCACTGCACAGATGAAAATCCATTCATAACTTGTGACTCCCCCAAAACTTACTACTATGGCCTACTGTTGATAAGAAACCTTAACAATAACACAAGCAGTCAATTAATACACATTTTGCATGCGGCATGTGTTATGTACTATATGCTTATAATAAAGTAAGCTAGAGTAAGAAAATGTTGTTAAGAAAACCATAAAGAAGAAAAAAATATATTTACCATTCATTAAGTGAAAGTGGGTCATCATAAAGGTCTTTATCCTAATTTTCTTTCCTTGAATAGGCCGAGGAGGAGCATAGTGTCGGGGTTGGTCTTGCTGTCTCAGAATGACAAAAGGGGAAGAAAAATCCAAATATAAGTGAACCGGGGCTATACAAACCTCTGTTATTCAAGAGTCAATTGTACACATAAGGACTGTTGTTATGAAAAATGTGAAAGTCATTTTCTAGTTTTCTTTCTTTCTTTCTTTCTTTTTTTTTTTTTTTTTTTTGAGACGGAGTTTCGCTCGTTACCCAGGTGCTGGAGTGCAATGACATGATCTGGGCTCACTGCAAGCTCCACCTGCTGGGTTCAGGCAATTCTCCTGCCTCAGCCCCCTGAGTAGCTGTGCCCAGCTAATTTTTTTTTTTTTTTTTTTTTTTGTATTTTTAGTAGAGACGGGGTTTCACCAGAATCTCAAGTTTCAGTTTTCTGAAAATCATGACCATTGGTGCTAGGTAGCTAATTTCCTGTGATAGGTTAAGTGCTGATGTGTTTCTTCAAATCATCTTCAAAGATTACCTGTATGTTTCTTCCATTTGAGAATCAAATGCAAATGTACTACCATATTTTCCAGTCCAGTGTGCAGAAGCATTGTAGGAAAAGAAAAAATATACATAATTTATTCTTCCCCTGCTCAATTCTACTTTTTCACATGTTGTTTTATTCTAATTATTTTTACCACAAACTTTATTACAAATCAATATTCTTTGTGTTTTCTTCCAAGAACTAGATGTTAAACCTTAACAAATACAATGTTAATTTCCATATCTTAATTATTTTTTGGCTTCTTCCTCAAATCAGTGCTCCACCTCAATAAATTGCTTTCTAATTTTGTCGTAGTTTGATTTTTTTAGCGTGAAAATACTGAATTTATTCAGTAACATGCCCATAGGTAAAGAATTCTCTTCCCTTTACGAGGATATAAGCAATTATATAATCTTCATAGCCCTCTCTGCAATCTCATCTATTATTTTCTCTTTACCAAATTTAAATTTTCTTAATTGTAGGGTTGGCTATCATGATTTCTCCAAAATTTTGTGCATAAGACTCATTTAGATATATCAATTTATCAATCCTGAAAATCAGCTCATTCAAATTTCTTAGATAAAATTCCCAAGGGAACAATTGCAGTTGGCTTTTTTCACCCCCATGGCAGGCCATAGATGTTATGTTCTGGTCACACTAATTGTTGGGCGAAATATAGCTAGATCAGTCACCTACAGCCTAGGAAAGTGGGATGATATCTGCAGGAATTTTAAGGTAAGGACAGGGAGGACAGAAACATCTCATGAGCAGAAATTTTGATGGATTTTGACTTTTCTTTAAGGATACAGACAGTGAAAGTGAGGCTCAGTGATCTTCATGACCCTTCTGACCATTGGGATCTTAAGCAGGAGGTGTCAGAGCATTTATCACAGAGATCAAAGCAATGTGGTGGCCAAGTATTCATGGCAATGCCACTGTTTGTTTGGTCCTTGGATATTAGCACTTCGTTGAAAGATATTGGTTCTTCATTGTGAAGCAGCCTTCACTGAGTGTTGGATTGTTCACCAGTTAATAAGAATATGAGCTGTAATTAGGCGATGGTGACACAGGACAGTTTTGTCCTACTGATGATATGTTTATTTTTGCCATAGGAACCCTTCTTATTAGAAATGAAACAGCAAGGTTCAGATCTACAGATTGTACCTATTGCCAGTACTACACAAGAATAAAATTCAAACTTTAAAAAATTGTCTTTAAGATAAAATTGATAAATAAAATGATAAAAATCTTATTTAGAAAATTTATTTAAAATATGTATGTCTGTGTTCTCATGTCTAGGTAGATATTTCTATAGAAGAACATAGGTAAAAGTGAATATTAAAAAAATAAAATAAAAATTAATATAGTGGGGGATATCAGAAAATCTTACTTGACTGGTATGTGCATTTAACATAGAAAATAACAATCTTATTTAATGTCAGATATTTTGAATAAATGAATAGCAAAGACTCTGTGTGTGTATGTACAGTATGTATTAATTACATTTAAAAATTACATTTAGAATGCAATGTGACACTTTATGAACCCTACCGAATTCAACTGGTACAAATTTAGTAACTTTCAGCAAGTTACTATGCTAGGTAGTAGATATATAATTGTTAATTGTTATAACTATTAATTGAAAAAAAAACCTAAATTCAGAAAGGAGTACAAACAAGCACACAGACAGAAATATGGTATATAGAATGCTATAATGAGAAAAGAAATAGTAATTTTGAAATAGAAAAGCCTCATTAGATGAAATGACATAAAAAATAAGGAATAAAAGTAAAAAATTTTCAGGTGAAAGTAATATATACAAAAAGAAGTATTGCAAAATAAAATACAATACATATAAATGGCCCCAAATAAGGGAGAAAGATCATGAAATTACAGAATGCAAAATTAGTCTACCTGGAGTAAATATGAAGATGTTGAAGAGGGACAGTAGCTGTATTATCAGTTTTGAAGCTGGAGAAGGAAATGCTAGTTCATGGAGAGATGCTTTCCTAAGATATGTGTAACATTCCAAGGCCATAGCATGTTAACAACTTAGAAAGTCGTGATGGGTAGAGAAGGTACATGATTATGTTTGCAAGTTGAAAGATCATTTTCATTTCAGTGATTAATTGATGGAAAGGCATCTGGGAGAAGCAGAGATGCCAAATAGAAGGCAATTGCAGTTTTCTATGTGTGCTATGAGTCAGGAGCTTCAGTATTTTCTATGAAGTGTAAGCCAAATAAGCAATCTGCTATGTATATTAAGAAAAAAAAAAGAAATGATGTTAAGTAATGCTTTATATGAGAATCATATTTAAAAATTATTTAAAGTATTAATATTTTAGAGTACAAATATTGCTTATTCAATTGAATGACCTGACCACATTTTAATGACTAAATTCAGAGCTATCCATGTTCATAGTAGATGTACTATTCTAGTAATGAACACAATCTGAAATACGAAAGTTTTGTTTATTCTGCTGACATTTAATGTAATAAAATATTCATCTAAACAGTATTTAAAACTGTTAAGTCTATAAGAAATATAGACTTAAGAAATATGTCTGCCCTCAGCTTTGCCAGAGGCAGAATGTGCTTTTGTTGATAGATTGAGCATTATGCTTTCCTCTGAAATTCCCTATTCATAGCTTATTCAGTGTTCTTTCATTTTGTTCAAAGCACTTTCCCTGTGTGTATGCATGTGTGTGTTTGTGTGTGTGTGTTTAAGCCATATGCTGAGAATGTGTCTGGTTTTATTTTCTGTGAATTAAGATGATAGAGTATTCTTTTGAAAAATGAATTAAATGGGATATAAATAGACCCATCTTTTTTCAGCAGCAAAGTAAAGCATTAAAGAGAAACAATTTGTAGGAGATGTGTATTAGGGAAGGTAAATGTGTGTTCTATGACTCTAGAAAAATATAAACTTTTGATTTATTAAAATAATAAATGTCTTACTTGAAAGCACAGTAAACAGACCAAACAGGGCTTGGTTGTCTTCTTCCCTTCTCTTTTTCTTCACATTTTTTTCAGTTTGGAATATTTTGAAATTCTATAAATGTAAAAAGGCATACTTGAATTATTTGTTCAAAGTCAAAAAATTATTTTTAACAATTTCTTTTCTTTTTTTTTCCCAAGTGGAGGTAGGAGGTGAAGCCAGCTTCTGAGTCTGTCTTTGTAAAGTTTCTGACTGTGAACCAGGCTGTAACAGAATCCTGCTTTACTCCCTTCGTGTGGGCTATGCTGAGTACCTCTAAAGTCTACCAAGAATCTGTCAAGGTATCAGCTTTTATTTATTTATTTTTATATTTATTTTTTGAGAGAAGCAAAGAAAAAAAAGGAGAAGAAAAGGAGAGAGACGAAAATGTTGCTTTATTCTAAAAAATGGGTATTAATAATGGCCAATCATTATTTCATTTAAACCTATGAATAGGTGTGATGTGGAATGTATATTTTGTGTATTTTAAGTGGAGAACTCTATAAATATTTATTAAGTTTACTTGTTCCAGATCTGATTTCAAGTCCTGGATATCCTTATTAATTTTCTATCTCATTGAGTCTAAGTCTCTATGTATCTGGGTGTTAGGATCGTTAGCTCTTATTGTTGCATTGATCCTTTTACCACTATATCTTTGTTGCTTTAAAATCTATTTTATCTAATATGAGAATTGCAACTCCTGCTTTTTATTTATTTATTTATTTATTTTTGCTCTCCATTTGGTTGGTAAATCTTTCTCCATCTCTTTGTTTTAAGTTTTTGTGTATCCTTGCATGTGAAATGGGTCTGGATGTAGCATACCATTGGGTTTTGGCTGTATCTTTTGATTGGGGGATTTAGTCGATTTAAATTTAGGATTACTGCTGTTTGATGTTAACTGGCTGTTTTATTTGTTCGTTGATGTAAATTATTCTTTATGTTGATGCTCTTTACTTTTTGGTATATTTTTAGAACGGCTAATACTGGTTGTTTCTTTCTATATGTAATGCTTCTTTCAGAAGCTCTTGTAAAGCAGGCCTGGTGGTAATAAAATCTCTGAGTACTTGCTTGTTCATAAAAGATTTTATTTTTCCTACAGTTGTGAAGCTTAGTTTGGCTGGATATGAAATTCTAGGTTGAAAGTTCTGTTCTTTAAGGATGTTGAATATTGGCCCCCACTCTCTTCTGGCTTGTAGGGTTTCTGCTGAGAGATCTGCTGTAAGTCTGATAGGCTTCCCTTTGTGGGTAACCTGACCTTTCTCTCTGGCTGCCCTTAGTATTTTCTCCTTTGTTTCAACCCTGGTGAATATGACAATTATGTGCTTTGGGGTTGCTCTTCTTGAG